>JANRMT010062825.1:28771746-28783828 GCA_026402145.1 Polypterus bichir lapradei | reverse complement strand
GTTACCTTTTCGGGTTGTTCCCGACCGAGCCCCATGGGTGCAGGCCCGGCCACCAGGCGCTCGCCATCGAGCCCCACCTCCAGGCCTGGCTCCAGAGGGGGGCCCCGGCGACCCGCGTCCGGGCAAGCGAAAACGTTGTCCAGAGTTTTTGCTCTTCATTGGAGGTTTGTTGAACCACTCTTTGTCTCATCCCTCACCTAGGACCAGTTTGCCTTGGATGGCCCTACCAGGGGCATAAAGCCCCGGACAACATAGCTCCTAGGATCATTGGGACACGCAAACCCCTCCACCACGATAAGGTGACGGTTCAAGGTAATTACAAATCATTTTAAAATGTCTATATCTTTAAACATCATGATAAGGAACCACATTGAAGGATAGGTTTGGTATTTTCATGTCCAAGTTATTTCTTCATTAACATGGAATATGCTAATTTGTGACATGAAACTGTATACTAAAATTAAACTTTTATTATAAATTTAGAAAATGCATAGCCTGTTATTGTGTTTTAAAATGGAGCTCAAGGGGCACAAGTCAAAACATTAAAACAGAACATTAAAGCATGCAGAATACATCTACATCTTTGTAGTGATAAAGGTTTTGATTTAACACAGCACATTTCAACTTTCTGATGGAAGCTTGGGGCAACAAAAGTAAACTTGAAGTAATACATTTTATCAGAGATTATTGGGGCTAATTTTTTAAAGTAAAGATGCATTTTCTTGTCAGCTCACAGCAGCTATCATGGGTAGAGTTTAGACATTTTCCACAGGTTCACCACTAATCAACAGTTGTTATAAGCCTCATCATATTTTCAGGCTGCATATTTTCATTCTTTCACCTCTCCAGTTAAGGTTTATCAACAGTTATGTTCTTGCATGGCTTGTAACAAATGATGCTCTGCATGCACGTCTGCTGAATGTTTGATATAGCAGCAAAGCCATCAGTGTCATATAAAATCATCTGATTTGAGAATGCATCCTCAGTCAAACCATTATGACTATATGTGATTTAAAACATGCACAATTGACTGCAGAACAAGCATACTCAAATATTATTCCATGTGTCCACAAATCAAGTGAAGTCAACTCTTTTTTATTTATGGAACACATTTAAAACAACAGCAGTTGATCAAAGTGCTGTACAGTTTTCATACACGCACCAAAATATTAAAAAAAAAACAGTACTCTCATGAAAGTTTAAAAGGATATGGGAAAAATAGAGGTTTTCAGGCTGGATTTAAAAGTGACTAAAGTTGATGCTGATCTAATATAAAAGGGTAAACTTTTCCAAAGAACTATTGAATCGTATACAGACAAATGGACTTGATGGAAAATGCACGATCAAATCTATTTTTTTTCTAAATGGCACCACATATGCAGTCAGATTCCAAGTTGATTCAGTTCTACTGGCTACAACCACAGTGCAATGTCTGATGCATGTCAGACTCAAGCAAAGAAAAAAAACTATTTATTTTAACGTGTTAATACATTGTTGGGTCTGCAGTGTCTGTGAGTGTGTTGCCTATCAGTATTGCACTGGTGACTTGCCCTATATACTCTGTGCTATCTTCTCTTTCCTCCATATGGAAACAAATATAGTCTTGTTAATACTGCTTGTGTGCTTAATACTCCTAGTAAAATTGTAAAATAAAATAATATTCTGCATATTATATTTTACAGAGCATAAGGAATGAGATTCACACATGCACATAAGATTTGTGTTGCATTTTGTACACATAACAATCTGAACTGAACTAATTACATTAAATACATTTTTTATTAAAACCTTAGATTTTTGAAAGAGTCAAGGACATCTACGTATATGTCATTACTAAGTTTGCAGTGTGAATCATTAGCATTACGCACTTTGTCTGGCATGTCTTTGTGTATGCATTGTAATGGCACTACTGTGGAGTGAAAACTTTAACTCCCAGCAGTCCCTGCAGTGGCTCTGATATGGTTGTCTGCTGATGGTGCAGGGGCTTCTGGGAACAAGGAAGCTGGTGCGGGATTAAAAATATGGCCAGTTATACTGAGGAAAGAGTGACATCTTTTGTTGTTTTGTGTCTTGAGTTGCCTGTCTGTTTGCCTTCCCGTTTACTACCTCTGGATTCTTGTTTTTTCCTGAATTGTCTCCTGTGTGGGATATATAGACTCTCTGGTATCTTCCTGCTGCATGAAGACTGTATATGGATTTGTTGTTGACCTACAAAGAAAGGAACACTCCTGATCCCATTCATTCATCATCATCTCATTAGGAAATACCGGTAGGTCTGATCTTTACATTTACATACAGCGTACTGATCTCTGGACTATCTACCTCCATCATTTCATCACATCAGTTGCCATTTTTCATGGACTTCACTGTGTGTGGTTTTTGTTAGTTGTTTGTTATTGTTGAATTTGTGTTTATTGTATATTGCCGTAAAGGGAACTGGGGTGGGATCGTTGTATTTTGTATAGTTAAATTTAATTTATTATTGTTTAATATAGTCTTTAATTTCTGTTTTATTACCAGTCTCTGTGATGGAATGTATATGAGTTGGGCCAAGGATGGGTACGTTCCTGGGATCCCCACCGAAAAAATAAATAAATCACAGACAAAGGTGGTGTGAATCTTAGCTGGGTTTTTATGTCCGCTACAGCATGATAAAAAATGCTGGGGAAATAAAAATGCAACAGATTTAAACTATGATACAAAAAGGCTGTGGTACTAAAAACTTAATTGCTGAGTCATTCTTGCTCAGGATATGTCAATGTCAATTTACTGTATTTACATAGCACATTTAAAACCACGTAGGAATGCTGTGGCCAAAGTGCTTTACAATAATAGAATAAAAGAAAACATGCAAATAACGTAAATAACATAAATAGAAATAAAATATATGAACATAAATAAAATAAATAGTAAATAAAAGTAATGTTACATAATCACAATGAGGAAACCATCAGTATTACTGAAGGTCATGGAATGCAAGTGAATAGAAATGAGTCTTTAATCTTGTTTTGAACAGTTCAATTGTAGACAACTTCTTTATGTAATGAGGAAAAGAGTTCCACAGGCGAGGAGCAGCAGCTGCAAACACTCTGTCCCCCTTAGTTTTACAATTAGTACGAGGGACAACAAGAGACAACTGACCAGAAGATCTAAGCACTCTAGATGGCTGGTGTAAAGCACACAATTCGGATAAATAGGCAGGAGCAAGCCCATGTAAAGATTTAAAAATTAGCAAGATTTTAAAATCAATTCGAAAACTGATGGACAGCCAGTGTAAAGAAGCTAATATTGGAGAAACAGAATCATACTTTCTTGCCCCAACCAGGAAGCGAGCGGCAGCATTCTGGACTAACTGTAACCTGCATAACAGGGATTTGCTAATCCCAGAATACGGCGAGTTGCAGTAATCAAGGCGAGAAAAGACAAAAGCATGATTAGCTTTCTCAAGATCCCTAGAAGATAAAAAAGGCTTGATCTTACCTAATAGACAAAGCTGGAAAAAGCAACTCTTGAGTACAGAATTAATCTTTTTCTCAAAAGAGAGGTTACTGTCAAAGATAACACCAAGATTGCGGACTTGAGGTTTGCAAAAGACAGAGAAAGAGCCAAGAAATCCAAGACCAATTTGGGCTTTAGCTGATGGAGCCATTATAAGCACCTCCATTTTATTTTGATTCAGATCAAGAAAATTATTAGCCATCCAGGATCTTACTTCAGAAAGACAGTTGTGCAGTTGATTTATTGCAGAGTTGCAGACAGGAATATAAACCTGAGTATCATTAGCATAGCAGTGAAAAGAAATGTTAAATTTCCTAAAAATAGCTCCAATAGGGTGAAGGTATATAGAGAATAAAATAGGACCCAAAATGGATCCCTGAGGAACACCATATTTAAGAGGAGCAGTAGATGAAAAAAAGGAATTTAAAGTCACTGAAAAGTGTCTGCCAGTTAAACATGACCTAAACCAGTTAAGAGCAGCGCCTTTAAGCCCAACAAGATGTTAAAGCCGCAACAGCAATATCTCATGGTCAATAGTGTCAAAGGCAGCAAACAGGTCAAGGAGGACAAGGACTGCAGCACCACCTGAGTCAGTAATAATAGAGATTTCATTGAATACTTTTAGGAGAGCCGTCTCAACACCATGATAACGCCTAAAGCCAGATTGGTAGATCTCAAATAAATTATTGGAGTTAAGGTGATCAACCACTTGATTATAAATAATTATTTCTAAAATTTTAGCCAGAAATAGCAATTGGGAAATTGGGAGAAAATTGGCTAAAACTCCAGGATCTAATTCTGCCTTTTTTAGACAGGGACGCACCGCAGTATGTTTAAAAAATGAGGGCACAGAACCCTCACTAATAGAATCATGGATAATAGCTAGTAAAGATGGACCCAAAACATCAAAGGCTTCCACTATGAGGTGTGGTGGTACAATATCAAGAGGACAAAGAGCTAGTTTAAGGGTGTCAATATTTCTTTTTAACTGTGAAAGTGAGACAAGATCAAAAAATTCCAAGACAATGCCCTGTTTAACAGTAGGAAGTTCATAGCCAGTTTGAACAATGCCACAGTGGATAGTATCAATTTTGCTGACAAAGAATGAAAGAAACTGCTCACATGAATAAACAGTGCTATTTTATCGCATCACAGAATGAGGGTGAATGGCCGCATTAATTGAATTAAATAAAACCCTAGGATTCTTAGAATGATGGGAAACTAAATCAGCAACGAAATCTTGTTTAGTTTTCTTAACTGCAGCCTGGAAGTTGAATAGAGAAGTCCTAAAAATCTGTTTAGAAACAATCACAGCATCTTTTTTCCAACGCCGTTCCGCAGTTCAACAGGCGCACTGCAGTGACCACGTAGTTTCATTTAGCCAGGGAGCTGGGGCCTCATGCATAACGCCGTGCGTAGAATTCGCACTATAACATGACGTAAGCACAAAAGCCGAAATGTGGTCACACACAGAAAAATCCAGATGCAGGAATCTGTGCGTACTCCAACTTCCACGTTCTTCCACTACATAAATAAACCCCAACTCCTCCCAGAATTACTCCTCTTTGAATATGCAAATCAATATACAGTGTTGGCCAAATTATTATAATATTTGATCTTTTTGAGAAGTTTGTTGTAATTTTCTGTCTGAATCAAACGATGTCGCTAGTATTTTCACTATTATCACTCAGATTGTGTTGCAAATGGATATTAATATGATTAAGAATTGTTTTTGTATGGTTTTTGCATGGCTTTGTCTGAAAATATTATTTTTTTGTGGGGTGACACAAAGGCATTAAAATTTGGCCTATTTCTGTGTTTTGAAGACAATTTTACAACATGACATTTTTGCTATTTCTGCACACCTTTTAAAACGGTTTGAGCTTATATATAAATAAGCCTGCACACGCAAACAAATTGTAACACACAAATTTAGTTTTTGCGGAAGTTTGACGCAAATCTTCTCTGGAACTTGTACGAAAGCGAGAATGGGTAAGAAAAGCGACATCAGCCCACGAAAAAAAGGCCAGGTTAGAGTTTTGCTGGAAGAAACGATTATGACCCAGGTGGAAGTTGCTAAGAAACTTGGTGTTTCTCAAGCATTTGTCAGTATTTGTCGAAGGAAGTTGAAAGGCAACCAAGGATTCTCTCCAAAATGTGGTTTGTGCGGCAGGAAACGCCTATCAACATCCAGAGATGACCAGAGGCTGGTCAACATCTGTCTCCATCACAGGAAAGCCTCCTCAAAGCAACTGAAACAGATGTGGCAGGAGCATGGAGTTGCAGCCAGTTCAAGGACAGTGTGTCGCCGGCTTTTTACAGCCGGTTTGAAGGCATGTAATCGTAGAGCGTATGAGAATATGAGAGCAACCATTAAGAAGGATATCAGGGAGGCTAAAAGACAGTTGGAGAGGAATATAGCAGATAAGGCAAAAGAAGACCCCAAGAGATTCTTTCAGTATTTTAGTAGTAAAAGAACAGTCAAGGAGGAGGTCAAGTTCATCAGGAATAGTAAAGGGGAATTAAAAGATACAGACAATGAAATAGCAGATGCCCTAAACTTACATTTTTCTGAGGTGTTTACAAGTGAGCAAGTGGATAACCTCCCAGAGGTAAACGCAACTACTAAGGAGGTACTGAGGGATTTGGAAATTGAAGAGGGAGAAGTGCTGCTCAGATTAAATAGGCTGAAATCAAACAAATCACCAGGCCCAGATAATATTTATCCTCGTGTTCTTAAGGAGGCTAGTGAGTACATATATAAACCCTTGACACATATTTTTAGGAAGTCACTGAGCACTGGAGAGATTCGGAAGGACTGGAAAATGGCAAATATCATTCCATTATATAAAAAGGGTGACAGGGCAGATCCAAGCAACTATAGGCCAGTAAGCTTAACATGCATCACAGAAAAATTAATGGAAGGAATTATTAAGGATAAGTTTGAGCAACACATGGCAAGGACAGGAGTTATTCTGACCAGTCAGCATGGGTTCAGAAGAGGGAGGTTGTGCTTTACTAACATGTTGGAATTCTATGAGGTTGCAACAAAAGCATACGATCAAAGTGGAGCATATGATATTATTTATCTGGACTTTCAGAAAGCATTTGATAAGGTGCCACATGAGAGGTTGGGCATCAAGTTAAAAGAAGTGGGAGTTCAGGGTGATGTTTTTAGATGGGTGCAGAATTGGCTCAGACACAGGAAGCAGAGGGTGATGGTGCGAGGAACCTCATCAGAACTGGCCGATGTTAAGAGTGGTGTTCCACAGGGGTCAGTGCTAGGGCCGCTGCTATTTTTAATATATATAAATGATTTAGATAGGAATATAAGTAACAAGCTGGTTAAGTTTGCAGATGATACCAAGATAGGTGGATTAGCAGATAATTTGGAATCCGTTATATCATTACAGAAGGACTTGGATAGCATACAGGCTTGGGCAGATTTGTGGCAGATGAAATTTAATGTCAGTAAATGTAAAGTATTACACATAGGAAGTAAAAATATTGGGTTTGAATACACAATGGGCGGTCGGAAAATCGAGAGTACACCTTATGAGAAGGATTTAGGAGTCATAGTGGACTCTAAGCTATCAACTTCCCAACAGTGTTCAGAAGCCATTAAGAAGGCTAACAGAATGTTAGTATATATAGCACGATGTGTGGAGTACAAGTCCAAGGAGGTTATGCCCAACCTTTATAATACACTGGTGAGGCCTCATCTTGAGTACTGTGTGCAGTTTTGGTCTCCACGCTACAAAAAGGACATAGCAGCACTAGAAAAGTTCCAGAGAAGAGCGACTAGGCTGATTCCAGGACTACAGGGGTTGAATTATGAGGAAAGATTAAAAGAGCTGAGCCTTTACAGTTTAAGCAAAAGAAGATTAAGAGGTGACATGATTGAAGTGTTTAAAATTATGAAGGGAATTAGTACAGTGGATCGAGACTTGTATTTTAAAATGAGTTCATCAAGAACACGGGGACATAGTTGGAAACTTGTTAAGGGTAAATTTCGCACAAACATTAGGAAGTTTTTCTTTACACAAAGAACGATAGACACTTGGAATAAGCTACCAAGTAGTGTGGTAGACAGTAAGACGTTAGGGACTTTCAAAACTCGACTTGATGTTTTCTTGGAGGAAACAAGTGGATAGGACTGGCGAGCTTTGTTGGGCTGAATGGCCTGTTCTCATCTAGAATGTTCTAATGTTCTAATGTCAGCCCTTGAAAAAACCTCTTCTTACGACGACAATGAAGAGGAAGAGGTTGGACTGGGCGAAAAAGTATTCTGACTGGACTTCACAAGACTGGTCAAAGGTAAGAATTGCTTCAGAACACATCTGGAATATTTTCAATAATTTTGTGACAATTATCTAAAATCTAATTAACTAAATAAATAACTGAACACACATTGAATTTTTTTTAAACAGGTTTGTTTTTTCGGATGAGAGTTCGATGCATGTCCTTGAGGACCGTGCTCAATTTGTGTGCCGACGTCTTGGTGAGGAATTCCGCCCAGATTGTGTTAAACAGACAGTTAAGCACCCACTTTCTGTGATGGTTTGGGGTGCCATCATTGTTCATGCGTGAGTCGTCTGCACATCGTGGAAGGAACGATGCGCCAGGATCAATACATCCAAGTCCTGGAAACACGGCTCCTTCCTCAGTTAAGGGAATGGACTCAAGGATCTCATCAGGATGTCATTTTCCAGCAAGATAATGCCCCTTGCCACTCATCCAAAAAGGTTAAGAAGTACCTGGCAGAAAAACAACTCCAATTGTTCAACTGGCCTGGAAACAGTGCGGACATGAATCCCATAGAGAATGTGTGGAAGATGCTGAAAGATAAGATGCATGAATGCAGGATCACAACCAAGCAACATCTTATTGAACGCCTTCTACATGTATGGTTTCACGACAAGGACATTAAAAAGTGTGCAGAGGACATGATTGCATGCATGCCTAACAGAATACAGGCAGTGATTAAAGCACGTGGAGGCTGGACAAAATACTGACATTTTGGATGACATTTAGGGTGTCAAGGAAACAAAACCTTAATTTCCCATAAAACTTTCTAAATATAAGATGAAAACCTATTTGGTTTGTGTTTTACATAAGTAACTACAAATACGAAGAATTGCATGTCATTTATAATGCACCATATTGATAATTTTTAGCTTTGAATCGACAAAAATTGCAGAAAACCAAAATATTATAATAATTTGGCCAACACTGTAAATCGCTCTTAAGCTTAGCCTTCTGTGAAAAGACAATGTAAAAAGCACGGGGGAAAATATAAGAATTTCAGCGAATACCAAGTGGAGGCAAAGGAAAAACATACTATTTGTTTAATTAAACCGTGGTATAATCAACAAAAGGAAGTTGATCGAGTGACATAGCGTGTTGGAGAAACTTGAAAGCTCAGATATCAAAGTCGCCATGAAAAGGCGAGTCGTAGCCCACCGTCTGAGTGTCATATGAAAGCTTATTAGGGTACAGAGAAAAAAAAGGCAAACAGTGGGGAAAAAAACACGAAATGTCAACTTCAATCTTGAAATTTCCACTTTAATCATGTAGTGTATTTTGTCATTAAAGTAGAACATCATAAACGTCATTTTAAAATCGTTTAATTAACCAGTTTCTCAAATCACATTGTAATTAAAGTAGCACGTTAAATGCTTTGTTTTTTATGTGATCTTCTATGTGCTCTATGTGTGTAAATCACTACTTGCTTCTTAAACCGGCTCTCTTCCTCCTACTGGACACAGAATCCATTATATTGTTACAAGGTAATTACAATCAGATGCATTACACTAATAAACAATATGCGGTTAGTTTCAGCGTATTTATAAAGCAGCGTCAGGAAAATAAGGAGTAACCACACAGGAACAGTAGCACTGCTTTGACGCTGGGTGCCGCCAGTCTGCAAAACCGAGCGGAGAACTTGCGTACGACAGGGTATGAGGTACCGTGGAAAAGTGCGTGGCTTTACACCAAGTGTAGGTTTTATACATCGCGATTTGAACGTGGAAAAGTTCTTACGCAACATTTCTGTGCATACGCACCGTTTATACATGAGGTCCCAGGTCTGCCTTATTACAGAGTGTACCGCTCTCAGATCCAGCACGATTATAATACGCGCTGTACCTATTTGAGAGGCAGCAAAAAGAAAAAGAAAACAAATAATCCGGGGCGCGAGTGACCAACACTACTCTTCTACTTCACCACTTCAATTATAGAGACACACCAGTGAAAGCAGTGTCAAGCAAAAATGATTATTGGAAACAATACATAGGATCACTGTAACAACAACAACAAAAAACCTTATATACATAATATCGCGCTGCAGCGATTCCCTTCCCTACACAAATCATGACACAAACACTTGAAAACATACGTTACTAATAAAGACTTGAGCAAATGGAAACACAACAAAAAAAAACAATGGATTTATAGTCTTTTAAATCTTATCTGTACGGAGCGTTGAGCTCAGTCTGTAGTGGGGAATGAGATGCCGACCATATCTCTTGTTCTGGGAAACGTACTGATCAACTGTTCCTTGTGTTGGCCCGCCAAGTCCTCTCCCGTATTCCTTCCTCCCGAAAGAAAAAATAATTTGATTGGAAATGAACCCGGGTTCACCTGACGATATCCAAGAGGTGTTAATCCTTTCCCTCGTGCCTTTTTCTGTTATGGCCTCCTTCTCTCTCCTAGCTATTTCTTTTGATTGTAAACAAATAACTTTGACTTATCAAGCTACAAAATCAAATTCACAAAGCCAGTTCAGGATGGGAAGAATAGCTTTATTTAACATGCACTTTGAGTCACTCAGTGCTATGAAAGAAATGACTGAATTACAGATGTTGATTAGTCATCTTAAATACATTGTAAATTACAGAAGTTTGTGATTAGCTTAATTTCTCATGTTCTTGCAATTTACTGATAAATGGACCATCGATGTCAGAATTTTTCTACAATAGATTATACTGGTTCTCTTATCAATACTAAACCTTGCAGACAAGCAGGAGCAGGACTGTGTCACAGATCAAGAGGCTTTAATTAAAATGCCTTCTATGAGTGCTAAAAGTAAAGATTAATAGCTGAAAAAGATTAATAGTAACATCTACAGCTGCAAGGATCCAAGTCATTCAACATGATCAATATATAAGGAAATAGTAAAAATCATATTTAACAGTAAAAATCAAATCTTACAGTACTAGCTTTTGCTCTTCTAGAACAACAATCATCACTTAGCATTTACCTTAAGCAATTGATTAAGGTAGGTCGAACATCAGCATAAGACGGTTCAAGTGATGAGGAAACATAATCAAAATCAGGAGGGGTGGTGCAGAAGTGTTTTCAATGATGTTGTTTACAGGTGCAATAAAGGCTTGCATGGTATATTCAAAAATACAGTAGCACAATAGGATAATGAAAGATATTAAATCAACAAGCACTGCTTTTGATCAAGCTAAACAAAAAGAAAGAAAAACAGTAAACCACTCAGTATTCAGTCCTGATGTCCACACCTTCATAAGTGAACAAGTAGGGTAGATTAGTGTGAATGTTAATGTCCCATCAAGGGAAAAATTACATTTGGGAAAGGTCCATAGTCATATTAAGAAAATAATCCAGTCCAGTGTAGTTTCTACAAGTTAAATGTGTCTCTCTGGCATGGTTCAAGAGAAGAAGAAGCCATCCACTTTAACATAATCCAAATGAAAAATAAACCAGCAGGATTGATTATACACTGGCTCGCCATAGGTAAGGGGGCATCCTGATCACTCACAGGTGGTATGTGAGCAACTGTGACATTATAACGGATGGTTCAATTAAAATTGGACACATTTACCAGACCCATGAGTGTCTCTGTCTGTAAAGCTAAAGTGGAATGGCATGATTCAAGTAGTGAGGAAATGTAGAGCATAGTAGAATTCAATGTATACACCCACACATGGAAAAAGGCATGAAAGGTGTTAATGCCATGTATTCCACGCTCATGTGGTCTTCAGGAGTCTTTTTCTATACTATTTATAAGTGAGTAAGAATTATATTAGCTAATAGGATTTTTGAGATTATGTTAAATGCTTCGGATTAATAACATTTTTCTGATGTGAAAGTAGGCCTCAGAGCACATCTTGTCCTGCTGTTAAGGCCACAGGAAACACCCTTACAACTTTCTCTTAAGGCTTATTTGATCCGCATACTGTCTGGCTTCTCCCCTGGCCTGGGTCTTTTCAGGTAGGAAGATCCATTTTCTTTCTTCAGTCTTTTACTAGAAAGCAGTTATAACCTGATGGTGGAACTCAAAGCCATTACAATAATGATGGTTTAGTAAGTAAATCATCTGCTGACAAAAGACTTAAAAAATTTATCATTAGTAAACAATATTGCAATATGTCATCTATACTAATAAAAGGCAAAGCCCTCACTGACTCACTCACTCACTGACTGACTGACTGACTGACTCATCACTAATTCTCCAACTTCCCGTGTAGGTAGAAGGCTGAAATTTGGCAGGCTCATTCCTTACAGCTTACTTACAAAAGTTAAGCAGGTTTCATTTCGAAATTTTACACGTAAC
>JANRMT010062825.1:28744697-28766746 GCA_026402145.1 Polypterus bichir lapradei | reverse complement strand
TTATCGATGAAACCGGTTGTGTGCTTACAATGCTTGACAGATGCCGAATGTCACTTCAACACAACAAATCCTGCAAATACTATCGTAATTGAAACAAACCATGAAACTCAAACCGATTATGACAGCAGTAATCCAAGCTGTGAGATTTGAGACAAGATTACTGTTCACATGGCCAACTGTAAGTTACATGCTCAAGAGTAAGCTCAGCACACAGCTTGGTCATATTACAAACGGAGGGCCGAACTGACAACATGGTATACAAAGAGATCCTTAACAAATAATTATTGGCATATTTTCCCTCAGTTTAAAAAGGTTAAATTTTCTTCTTAATAAAAATTTTAAGGCACTACTTCGCTGCTGCGAAGCGCGGGTATTTTGCTAGTTAATAATAACAAGCAAACTCTCTCAGACTAACATAATAGATGTCTACATAGGACTGGGATAATTAATGGACTTGGCTTGGAGGGGTTGCAGACAAAGTTGAACCAATATTTTTAGTAGATATTTCCTCCTAGAGCCACCTTCTTTCAATTGCCAGTCTCCTCACACTATCCCTACTACATCTGTAACTTCTACCATGTCAATTGGAATCGCCAGTGATGAGTAAACCTCTGACCATCAGTATGGGCTTTCTATACCTGAAGACCAAGTAAGGAGACAACTGAAGAAGCTACACACAGGAGAAGCTGAGGGAGCAGACAGAGTTAGTCCTCAAGTTCTTAAGGCCTGTGTTGACCAACTTTGTGGTGTCCTCTGTCACCTGTTCAGTCAGTTCCTAAGACTCCAGAAAGTGACACTGCTGTGGAACATAGGCCTATTCTGAATTGTTCCTGTTTCAAAGAATGCTAGCACCTTCAATTTGTGCATTTATTTTTAACACAAGTGTGAGACATTTTCGTAAACTGTATACATTTTCCAATCCAATCATAATGTTTTTCCAAAAGAGCTCTGTTAATTTGATTATAGCTGTTTCTTAGTTTGTGTACACAATATATGTAATAGTTTTGACAGATGTCAAAGTCCTGGGATCAAATCCGACTCCAAATAATCCGTATGATCCCCCTAGTAGTTTGAAACCAAGATGGGCACAGCGGCGAGTAAAGGACACCAACCAAGTTCAGTATCCAAAGAGCAAAGTGCATGTTTATTAAAACAAAGTCTGAATAATAAAGTGTAGTGCAGATATAATAAATCAAGTCCATGAATAATGCATAAAAAGTCAGTACTCTTGTGGAGGTTAAACACAAACAATAAATGGTTTAAAATCCCTTTTAGAAACTTTTCAGGGCATCCAGTTGTGCTCCTCAGCAAGACTAACATGCCTGTCTCCATCTCTCCCTCTCCTCAACTAACCCCAGTGGGTCTTCCTAGCTGGAAATGATGCCAACACCTGCAGTCATCTTTTTCCAACTTCCATCCTGCCTGGCCTCATCAACATCAGCCAAGACGCTGCCAGCCAGCCCTCTGTCTGCCCAAATGCTATTTAGCACTTCCTGGATTCATGTGAGGATCATTCCAAGTCTTCACTCCTGCAATTCAATAGGTACAGCCCTTGGAACGCCATTTACTTCACTCCCTGCAAAGGCCTGACCACGCTTCCTCAATTTCTCTGCGCTAACTTGCTTTTCTAATGCTGCCCTAATGTTTCTTTATCAACTTTCCCCCAACCATTCTGTCCTTTTTTTTCTACCCCCTTTACTGCTTGCAATTAACGCACCACCGAGTGCTAATGAGGCAATCGGCCCAAACTGTGTGCGTCTGCACATGAATGTCTGAACTGCTGATTACCACATAAATACCCTGGAGACCCTCCACTACTCTACCATACATTTGCATTATGCCCTCCCGATCTTAACTACACTGTTTTTTCTAAAAATATGCACAGCCAACCACATTGCTACATGACTGATTCCAGCAATTGCTTTAATAATGCAATGTAGAAGAAATACTTCAAC
This sequence comes from Polypterus bichir lapradei, assembly GCA_026402145.1. NCBI lineage: Eukaryota > Metazoa > Chordata > Cladistia > Polypteriformes > Polypteridae > Polypterus > Polypterus bichir. The sequence continues at coordinate 28,764,791 of JANRMT010062825.1, read as the reverse complement.
ACTCTCATAATTAAACAGACTAAACAATCACAACTCCATCAGCAGCACTACATTCACTTAACTCCATATAGTCAGAGGGGCATCTGCTTGTGCACACACACCATAGAGGTGAGCAAGTGGCTGAGAAAGCAATCAGACAGCAAGCGAATAAAAGAAGAAATAGACATTGCCACTCGCCATGCATACGAACCTATTCAAGACACTTATTAAGCAACAGGCGCACTGCTAACTAAATAAAACTATATTTTCCTGGGTTTCTACATTGATATTTTTTCAAAATGCCCAATTTCTTTCAGTGCACTCTTTGAAAAATTTTGTTGGCTTTCTCTTGTAATCTTAAATTCTAAAGTGGCCAAAGGCTCACAAGAGATATCCTCCAACTTACAACAGTCTAGATCAGGGGTATTCAATTAGATTTTTCATTGGGCCAAATTGTCATACGGCTTTTGCCAGTGGGCCACGCATTTCCCTGTATTTCTTGTATTGTACCATTAATACAAAGCACCACTGCATTTTCAACATTTTTATTTAAATGAGTCAAATGGCATTAGAATTAACCGCTGGCTTCTAGTGCAAATAATAAAAACTGCAAAAAATAGCCAGCTTTAGTTTTAACAGAAATCTGAGTCACAAACTCACAGTGACAGTATTTGCTTTTTGCTTAAATAAAATAAAGCCTAGAAAACAATAATTACAATTTCTTTTTGTGCAAATAAGAGCAAATATCACAGTCACAAACTCACATAAACAGTAATAGCAATATCATATTGTGCAAATAAGAACAAACATAACTTTGAATGAAATCACAAACTTAAACTGCTGGCTTTTAAAGCACATAAAAGGAAACAAAAGTGTTTCTAGTCTTCATACTACAGGACATTTTGATCTATCTGTAATGAGAAAAGTGACACTTCATTGACTGGGCAAGACGAGAAAAGTTAGGTTCATATGGGGTGACAGCAATCCGCAAACAATGATGCAGATGCTCATTTGTCAAGGAGTTCCGATTGTCTGTTTTTATGGCATTCATGTGAGAGAAGGATGATTCACATGTATATGTTGATCCAAACATTGTTAACACACACATGGCCAATTCTTTCATGTTTGGGAACATCTCTGGGATAATGTGCTTTGTCCAAAGCTCTGTGTAGCCTTTTTTCTGAAGGACATCCTTTAATTCACATGATGCTTGCATTTCAATCATTTCAAGTTGCAGGGGACCTTCATCAATGCCATGCAACTTTAGGAACTCTGCTGCTTTGGGGGAAGTATTGGGTGTGATGGTGAAAGGGTTCCTCACAACCTGCAGCAACTCTTTGGGAATGCCAAAGTCATTGAATCTCTGTGCAAAGTTGTGTTTCAAATGGTCCAGAAAGTCTGACATGACCTTTGTGACTTTACCACTTTGTGATGACTTGATGAAGCCACTGAAGGTTGGAAAGTGCAGCAGTCTGCTACTGAGATCAGATGAAAAAATATCCAGTTCATTTTGAAAAGCAGTTAGCCTTTCAACCACATCAGCAACTGTTATCTCTCCCCTGAAGTCCCAGGTTAAGTACATTCAAATGATGAAGGATATCACATAAAAAACACATCTCAGACACAAATTTATCATGCAACATGTTTTTTAGAAATGTTTCAGCCTTTCTGTGCTTGCATTCACGAAGGAAAGTGATGATTTCTTTCCTCAGTTCACAAACTCTCATGAGTGAGTTTCCCTGGCTTAACCCCCTCACATTGTTATGCAAAAGTAGGTTGACATGCTCAGCTGACATATCAGCAAGAAGTTTGCGAAACAGTCTGTGTTGAAGACTAAATGTTGATCTGATAAAGTTAATTGTAGCCATAACAGAATCCATTGTGTTTTTCAACTCACCACTTAATTGTGGGCAAAGGACACTCTGATGGATGAGGCAGTGCAGCGACTTCATTTTTGGCGCAAGTGCAGACAGCCGTGCAGACAGTCCTTTGATCTTCCCTGCCATCGAGGGCGCACCATCTGCAACAAGCAGGTTGATACGCTCCAAGTCCAGTCCGTTCTCTTGAAAAAAATCAACAATCTTCTGGAAGAGTATTTCTCCTGTTGTATTCCCTTCCAGTGGTATTAATCCCAATATGTCCTCTTTGAAACAGTGACCATCAAAAAATCGCACAAACATACAAAGTTGAGCTACATCTGAGTTATCTGTTGATTCATCCACAGCCAGGGATATGAAATCAGCCTTCCTCAGTTGATTAAGAAGAGTGCCGAAAACATCTGTAGCTAAAACGTCCACCCTTCTCGCAGCTGTTGTATCGGACAGTGGGATTGATTTAATCAAAGATATAACTTGCTCTTTCACTTTTTCATCCGTTACCACCTCCTCGACAGCAGCTTGTATGCATTCTTTTACTGTTTTGGAATCTGTAAATGGTCTTTTATTTTTAGTCAGTATCCATGCAATTCAGAGAGATGTTGTTGTAGCTTTCTGCTGCAAAGTGCAGGTTCGGTTGAAAACCACACAACTTCGGTAGTTTTGAGTCAGTGTCTTTATTTTTGTCTGTCGAGCCTCTGAGCCCGGGGGATATTCATTATCAAAGTTAATGTGAGTCGTCTTGAAGTGCCTCCGCACATTGTATTCTTTATTTACCGAGCAAATGACAAGACAGACAAGGCACAGTTTTCCCTAAGTATTTTGTATGTGTGCATACTTATCAGTCCACTCATTGTTAAATTTTCTATTTTCGCTGTCTCTTCTCTTTTGAATGTGACGTGTTCCTGCTGTTTTAAACTGTTATAAACTTTCCATCAAGAGCATAAACAGCTGCGCGACGTCCCGTAAAATGTCGCAAAATGTTATAAACTGTCACGCTTACAGTTAAGTCGAGGCTATTTAATAAATAATTTATTAAGAGGTATGTAGTCAGTGAGCCAGTCCAAAATGACTGATGGGCCGGTTCTGGCCCGTGGGCCGCCTATTGAATAGGGCTGGTCTAGATCTTCCTGGAAGGAGGCAATAGCTTTCAGTTTATTATTCTTTTACCTTCTCCGCCCACAGCCTCCTTTATCCCTTTCTATTACTACTTCTAAGCTTGATGTCAACATATGACCCCCAGGGGTCAAAGCAGCAACACTCTTTAACTGTGTTTCAGGAGACTTCTTTTTTTCCCTTAGCTGATTTTCTTTACTTCTTTGTTTTCTTCACTTTATTCATTCACTTAATATAGGGAGGAGGCTGTGACAGCCTCTTGTCCTCGGAATCCATTGGATTCATAATGACATGAACCAGTCCTTCCTTGATATCTTTCTTTTCTACCGGAGACAAAACCTTCAATTTGTTTAATTTATCTTCAAGCTTGCATTCTCTCTTTGCATACTCTCTACCACCTGCCCTACATTGCTTTATCTTTCCCATTTTCCTGCTTTTCTATAATGGCCTATAGGAGTTTCAGGTGATCTGTATGAAAGGCTGTAACACACATCCCATTGGGGGGTTCAGCTCTGCACCTAAAAGAGGCAGGCACTAACCCATCCTGTAAGGATTTGTTCAGTTTTCAGTTTCTATTTGAAATAAAAGTGTAAAAATGGGTTAAGTTTCATTTATACTGAAAAACGTATTTATTAAAACTCTTAACAAAGAAAAATATTTTTAAGAGAGAGAGAGAATAAAAGTGAAAAGGTAAAATGTAAAGAAAGCTAAACAAGAACCTAAGGGTTTTTTTTACATAGATCCTCTGCCTCTTAATTCAGAGTTACCAGTTTCCGATACAGAAAATACTGTATGCCCAGTGAGAGAAGGACGTACTGCCCAAAGCAATTTTCTGGCAGAAATCAATTATGTATCACAATTGTTTGTTTTGATTGCTCCAAGTATGCATTGTCATGTTTTTATTAGCCACATAATCCCAGAGATGGTAACAATAAAGTACAATCATCATGCATTATTACATTATTCATTTTTCGTGTTTTTTTCAATGGAAATATTTTTGTATATGAATGGTCAGATTTCTGCTTCTCTCAGTACAATTGAAATATTTTAAATATTTCAGCACAATCACTTTGCCTAAAATAACCTAAGCTTGTATTTAACCTTTATATACTAACTTGAAAAGCAGAAAGATAACTAATAATACAATATTTTTCCTACAGTTATTATTTTTTCCTAGTGCATTTAAACATCTTTGATCTTGTACTAAAATGTGTTGCTAATTCATATTATTTTGTTCTTATCTGTTGCTTTTTGTAACAAAAGACTAATAGATGAGATTGATGATTTCTGGTGACTCTTAGCCCCGCTGCTTTACACTCAGTACCTCAAGTAATCTTTTGGAGTCTGGAAATAATGCTTTGTCAGCTGCAGGGTTCATTGATGTACTTTTCAAAATCCCTCACTGCTGTCTAAAGCCAATTAAAGCAAGTTTCTGGTACTGTTCCACTCTAACAGCCTGTGAAAGTATTGTATGTTATGCCTCATCTTTTTGAATTGCCAGACCTGCTCTTTTGCTGAGTTAGTAAAGGCTTATCAGTTATCCCTATTCATCTTAAAAAGAAAACAGTTTTCCAACACAATATTATTACTTATATACAGCAAAAATGTTTAAAAAATATGTAATACTACTAATGTGTCCTCTCAAAAAATTATACAGCTTTACATAATATTACATGTTTTTAATTTTAAAATAAACCAAAGAGCAAGCATTTTACCTTAAATGTACAATCATTTATTGTATTAATATTTATAATGTAACATTTTAATAACACAACTCATTTTTTTAAATAACATATTGTAATGGCATTAGCAAGTTGCATCAGACTGGGAATGTCATCACAGATGAGTCACCAACAGAATGCAAATGAGCAGCTTCAGAGCCAGCTGCAGGGAAGCCTTTTATTTAAAACAATGAAAACGAGTGGAAATGCAAATATGCTTTTTATGCACACAAAACCATCAAGTCGGCATCAGAGACAAATGAATTGTGTAAGGTGGTGTCAGCAGTCCGGTACCACGGAATAGATGCCCAGCCCTGATGCCTGTGAAACTTGACACCCTGAAAACTAAACAATCTCTATATATAATCTTCATTTGGATTTTGATCTTTGTTTGTCCACGAATGAATTAGAAGAAGAAGCACTAGATGGCAGTAGAGAGACAGTTAAAACATAGGCATTGCATTAAGAATCTCCTCCAGGCTTATACTACTGATGACTGTAGTACTCCAGTCACACCTCAAAACACAGACATTCAAACTAAACAAATTTTTGTGCTTTAAATTAACTGAAGAGATCTTCATTTAGATCTTGATCTTTGTTTGTCCGCGAATTCCACGCATGCGTAGACCACCTTCCAGTTTAGTACGTTGTTGTTACTCACGGATGTCAACAATGTGCCGGAATAACGAAAGGGGTGGTGGACAGTGTTACGCTGGTTAGCTCCCGAGGCCTGGTTAGAGAATGAGATTGCCGAAGATAAAAAGTACGTGCCTAGGCAACATATCAATGAAAGAAAGACAGTGGGTAAAATGAATGACAACGTAACAGCACGTTCCGGAAATTATTATTGTTACGTTGTAGCCAGCGAGTGCTGCGCGTCTCACAGTTGTACCGTGGCATGCTCACATGTCAGTGAAGTGATCCCTATTTATGCTTTAAAGAGCCTGGATAGCTATGTGTCCCCCTTTTATAACCATTGCTCCGTGTATATTGCCTTACTCTTTGGATTGCCACAAAGCAACCTGCGAGACTGGAGAAAGGTTGAGAAGACATCGTGAGAGGACACGATAGCGTCGTGAAAACGAGACGGACTGGGAACGGACAGAAGCAGAAATGCTCCTACACCACCACGTAATTACTATTCGGACAGTGATTCTGAGTAGGCCGTTCCTATCGAATCAATGTCCAAGGGTTTTCTTTTGTAATTTTGTTTCCCTTATAAAAAAATCATAATGCTGTGCGACAAAGGGCCCAGTTGACAACTGGCAGCCGCGTTTAAACAGGGAGCCCTTCACAGGCAACTTTAACACGCGCAACGTAGTTAGGCGCACATGGCTAGTAAAATATATTGTGTTTGTTTGCACAATGTTTTTTTTTTAATATGAGTCAGTTTTTTTTACAGATTTATAAAAGATCTTCAGGTGAATCAGTGTTTAGCACTTGCATCATTAGCCAAGTTTCCATCCAGTTTTTTGCGACGTTTTGTTATCGACAAGCAGAATATACGTAAAAAAAAAGAAATTTGCTGTCTCCAGCCTGTTTCCATCCAACTGGCTTTTTATCGATAAAATGATGTGCGTGATGACGTCATCCCCTCCAAAACGAACTGTCGCATAAGTTTTGTTGTATCGCGAAAAAAAATCTGCCCTTGTGCCGTTTCCATACATAATTTTGTGTATGTCGCAAATTATCTACCTTTTGTTTTCCACGTTACACCCCCTCCACTAAACAAAGAAATGGAGAGATTATTCAGACAGTTTTTTGAAATTTGCCAGCTTACTGTTATTTCAGTTTCACAAATAATTGGAATTGTACATAATATCCGAAGACGACAGCAGAATGAAGCAGTTGCTTGTCTGATAGCCCTAGAGCTCGAAGAAAGTGCCCCAGTGCGACGAAACCCACGGGTATGGGAGAGACGACGGAATAAGACCTTCTGGAAGGAGGTGGTGGAGAGACACTTCACAGAAAATCTCTGGCTGCAACATTTTAGAATGACACGGCCGATGTTTGAGATGTTGTGTGGATTCATCAGTCCTGATGTTGCGCCCATCACAGGATGTCACCGACCACCGGTTCCAACCCCAAAGCGGATTGCCATCGCCCTTTACAAGCTGGCAACCTGCGCCGAGTATAGAGTAGTTGGAGAAACTTTCGGGGTTATTAAAACTACCGTCCATCGATGTGTAAATGCTTTGTGCACCGCTATTAAAGAAAAATTAATGCGGCATTATATCAGACTTCCTACTGTAGCGGAGGCCAATGAAATTGCATACCGCAATTCCTTGGTGCATCTTGTGCCACAGATTTACGGTGCGCTGGATGGCACGCATGTGCCTATTCTTCCCCCGACGGAAGGCTACCGCGATTACATTAATCGCAAAGGGTGGCCATCTATTGTTCTCCAGGCCCTTGTTGATGACAGGTGCATGAAACGAGACATTTGCGTTGGCACTCCTGGAAGTGCCCATGATGCAGCTGTGTTTGCAGCATCGGATCTGTACAGGTGAGCCTACCTTTCAACATCCCTTCTCAGTGCGATAACAACTGAACTAGTACTGTAACCTGCTTCCCTTAAGGTTTTTAATTAAAACTGAAATTTGAATTAATACAAAATAATGACGTTTAATAAAAAAAAACTAAAGTTAATATTAATGAGAGAATTTCTCATATATGCTAAAACATCTGCCATTTAATAATGAGAAAAAAATGTTTAGATAATGAAACACACGGTTTATTAAATATTTTGACTGGCACAGTAAATTACCTTTGCGGTTTTTGTATTATTTAGACATCCTGAGAGACACCCCCAGGCTACAGTTGATGTGGAGGGAGTTCAGGTACCCCTTTTAGTAGCAGGAGACCCAGCCTATCCGCTACTGCATTGGCTCATCACGAGAAATAACGAGTCTCTTCATCAGACCATGCGAACCGCTCCGCTATTCTCGTTTTGATTGCAAGTTAAACGGAAAAATATTATGTCGACATGTACAACATTTTATCGATAATTAGCATTTCCATCAGCTAAAACTTGAAGCGCTAAATATTTTTTCACAAAAACTCCTTGGATGGAAACCTGGTTATAGTTCCAGCAGACTAAAATCAGACCCTAAGGTGCTCAATGTTTTAAAGATACCACAACATATGGCTGCACAGGTCTCTTGGTACTCTGGTTCTCATTTTAGTTTCTAAAGATATAAATTTTAAGTTATTTAGCTAATTTTAAGTGTGTGTGAGAGTGATTATGTCATACAGTGCATTGGTGCTTTATTCAGGTAATTTTCTCACATTGTGTTTAGTGTTACAAGAATAGATTCTGGCTCTCTGATAGTATATAGCTGGACTAAGTAGGATCACGAAACTGATGGATGAATGGTCATTGCCAAGATGTTACAAATTTCATAAATCTTTTATTAATAATTATTATAATTATCTAATATTTTCAGCTTTCTCTCCACTAAACAATGGGAAGAATTCCTTGACTTGTTTCAGAACAATTCGATTACTCTGATACATCCCACTTCTCTTTAGTCTTATTGCATTCAAATATTAATAGGCAAATGATAAAGTGTACAATGACACAAAAGCCACCTTGTCTTATAACAGTGCATATAAATTCTCTTTCTGCTCTCCTGTTTTGCTTAACAGGTGCTTTTCAAACTTCTCCACTAAGTGCTTGCTTCCTGTTTAAGAGGAACCTTGTGTCTCATTGGGTCTATGCCCAATATTCTGGCTATCAATACATCTCTTTTTTAAGTTCCCTTATGACACATATCAATGATTGCTTTTATTCAGAATTACCTCATTCTATATTACAAAATGGAGTGACCTGAATTGATTTTCAGAACATAAAAAAATTTTACAATTATTTCGGTTCTCCATTTCCTTGCTTGATTTTATTCAATGTAGTTGTTAATGAACATATTTAACATATGGAGCCTGCATAGATGTATGAAATATGCCAATCTGAGGTTTGCACTAAACAATGCACACAAATTGCTGCAGGCATGAAACTGAATTTACTGTTTGTACAGTATTTAATGAATCTGTCCATACAAGTATCCACTAACACTTGCCCATGCAGTTTGCTTTACTGTAATAGGCTATTGAGCTATAAGGAAACATTCAAACTTATTAATAGAAGAAACTCTTAAGTAAGGTCATACCTATTATGTAAAAATTATTTGGCCGCTGGTGGCATGTTCATATAAGAAACTGTCCCTCTGCCCCACTGTTTTTTTGAAAAGGTTTTGGTAGTACAAGCATTATTATTTTGCATTTGTAAGGTCATCCTGGTCCTATTCATTAAATACCATTTTTTATGCATATCACACACAAATACACACCCTCCCACTGTTCTGGTTATCTGTCTCAAAAAATTAACATCCAAAAAAAAGAATTTCTTATTGTCACAGTAGACTTGCTCAGGAAAGTTAAAAGTCTTACTGACTCAGTGAAAGGCTTTCATGTGACTATGACATTAAAAAAGAATTATAATAAAATTCTTTCACTTCAAAAATATGCTTAGGCTCTTTTCCTTACTGACACAACCTACTTTTTAAAATATTGCTTTATGAATTTTAAGGATATTTCAGCAAATATGTTCCTAATCAGTGCACCACACAATGCGTGTCTTTATTCCAACCTAATGAGCTGAGACATAAGTTAAATATTAAATATATCAACGATAAGAGCAATATTCTGGTAAGATTAAACTATGTAACAAGTATAACACTGATAAATATGAGGTGAAACGCAAAAATAACTGGATTGGTAAAAAAAAACATATTTATTGATGAATTACAGCATTTTAAACATTGTTACCTTCTATAAACTCCCCCTCCCGATCACTACACCGCTCCATACATATCTTCCATTCATTGAAACAGTGCTGGAAGTCTTTTTGCTTGAGGCTCTTCAACAGGATTACCGTTTTTGTCTTCACTTCATCTATTGAAGACAAATTTGTTCCCTTCAGGTCACTTTTGATTTTTGGGAGCAAGTAAAAATCACAGGGAGCTAAATTGAGCGAATAGGGAGGATGATCAAGGACAGGAATGTTTTTGTCAGTGAAAAACTGCTTTACGGGAAAAGAGAAAATTCACGAGAAATTTGTTGTTGATTCGCTGTTCGCTTTTTTCACCTGAAATTATCGCTGCAACTCATGTAGCGATTGTTGTGCAAATACTGACTATTCACAGAATATACTAGCTGGTCTGTGGTTTGAGAGGTAGGATGGGATATAGTTCTATGATTCATGTCCGACCGACCTCCAGACGGTTTTCCAGGAAAGCCCCAGCCCAGTACAGTTATGTTTACGTCTCACCACGTATGTGCCAGATTCTAATAAATTGTTCATCCTAAATTAAAATTAAAATAAATTACAATTTTGAGTTAAAATTTTTTCAGTTGAAATAAAATAGGATATCCTTTTCCCATTGTTTATTGGCAGGCACAGTAGGTTAGGATAGCTAAAGATGAGCAATACAAGGTGGTGTGCTAGCCGCTGTGATGAAATAATTCACAATTACTATTATGAAGGTTTGGGGATTTGCCCCTTATATTGTTGCGTACAAAAATATGGTCAAGATGACTATGAAAGATATCAGACATTCGACAATGAGATGGAGTTTCTGTCGGCTTTTATATCTTGACAAAGATGGCTACAGGAAATGGTAGTAGCTGGAAGTGACGTCATCATGGCGGGACCGGAAGTGACGTCATCATGGCGGGGCTGGAAGTGCTGTCATGAAAGGTAGCCGGAGGTGAGGTAGTGAATGGAAAAGTGTCTGATGTGGGTATGTGATAATTATTTCTCTTCTTTAGTTCTGTAGGATTAGAAAGAGAAGCATTAGCACCGTCATACAACCCCCCATCTTGTAACCATTCACTCACATCAGGACCTGTTGATTGCCTCCTAAATGCACGTGTGTGACATGACCCCCCCTCCAGCCCAGACCCACTGGGTCAGGCGGCCTGCACCGAGAGGTCGAAGGTCTGGGAGAGAGCATCAGCTTTGGCCTGTAGAGAACCCCGACAATAAGTGACTCTGAACCTATAAGGTTGTAAATCCAAGAACCACCTGGTGACACGTGGATTAGACTCTCGTTTCAGGGCCATCCACTGTAAAGCAGCATGATCCATCACCAGGGTAAATTCACACCCCAACCAGTAGTATCTTAGTTGTATCACAGCCCACTTGATCACCAAGGCCTCACGTTCCACCGCCACATACCTGGTCTCCCTGTCCATCAGTTTCTGGCTAAGGTATAAAACGGGGAGTTCAACACCATCGATGCACTGGCTCAACACGGCACCCAGTCCTGTGTCCAATGCATCAGTATGGAGGATAAAAGGATAACAAATATTAGGAGATTTCAAAACGGGTGCTGAAGTCAAAACCGATTTCAAGTCACAAAATGCAGCTTCAGTATCGGAGTCCCATACCACTTTAATAGGATCCTTTTTCTTTGTTAAATTTATAAGAGCTGCAGCTCTCTCAGAAAAATGAGGAACAAAGCGACAGTAGTAACTCGCCAAACCCAAGAAAGCTTGTACTTGTCTCTTAGTAATCAGATGGGGCCATTTGACAATGGCACCAATTTTAGAACACTGCGGCCGAACCGAACCACCGCCCACTAGCTAGCCCAAATATTTGGCCTCATTTAAACCGAAGAAACATTTCTTAGGGTTAATACGAAGCCCAGCTTTAGCTAGGGTGGTAAGAATGGACTGCACATGCTTTACATGATCCTTCCATGTGCCAGAATAGACAACAATGTCATTCAGATATGCAGCACTATATGAATGTGAGGCCTTAACAGTGTATCCACCAGATGTTGAAAAGTCGCTGGTGCCCCGTGCAACTCAAATGGAAGGACCTTGTAATGCCAGCGTTTTTCTTTAGCAGAATCCGTTAAGGGAATTTGCCAGTACCTTTTGGTCATGTCAAGAGTAGTTAGAAAGCGAGCTTCACCCAGCCTCTCGAGGAGATCATCTACACAGGGCATGGGATAAACATCAAATTTAGAAACCTGATTGAGCTGGCGGAAGTCATTGCAGAACCTCCACGACCCATCTGGTTTAGGAATTAAGACGATTGGACTAGACCATGGACTATAACTTTCTTCAGTAATGTCCATCTCTAGCATTCGTCTAATTTCCAACTTAACTTCAGCTTTCTTTGCCTCCGGAAATTGGTACAGTCTTTTCCTGACAATAACCCCTGGGTCTGTAACAATGACATGTTCAATCAGTGCAGTGCGTCCTGGTTGCTCGCATACTACTTCAGGTATGGACAGGATAGTTGATTCCAACTCTTGCTTCTGAGTTTCCGATAACTGATCACTGAAATTAAGGGATTGATATTCTAGAAAAAGGGCTGACCGGAGTGAGTCTCCGCCTCTGTTTCCTTCCACGGTTTCAGCAAATTAATATGATAAACATGCTCACTTGGTCAACGATTAGGTTGTTTAACCAAATAATCGACAAGCCCTTTTCGTTCCTTAATTTCATAAGGCCCTTGCCAATGAGCCAATAGTTTAGAGTGTGAAGTAGGAACGAGCACCATAACACGATCCCCCGGGTGAAATTCCCGGAGGGTGGTGTTTCGATTGTAATAACACGACTGTGCTGATTGAGCTTTTTCCATATGTTCTTTTAGGACAGGCCGAATTTTATTTAATCTGTCGCGTATGTATTCTAATATATTAGAGGATGAGAGGACCTCTTCTTCCCACCCTTCTTTTAACATGTCTAGTAAACCACGGGGTTGTCTTCCATAAAGGAGTTAAAAAGGGGAAAAACCCGTGGAGGTCTGTGGGACTTCGCAACAGGCAAAGAGAACGAGAGGGAGTAACTGATCCCAGTTCCTCCCATCCTCGCTAACTACCTTGCGTAGCATCTGTTTAAGAGTTTGATTAAATCATTCTACCAATCCATCAGTTTGAGGGTGATAGACCAACATTTTCAGATGCTTAATTTGGAGTAACCTAGCAACCTCCCTGAACATTTCTGAGGTCAGGGGAGTTCCCTGGTCTGCTAAAACCTCCTTTGGAATCCCCACACGTGCGAACATCCCTACTAATTTCCGTGCGATTGTTTTTGAATTTGCTGAGCGCAATGGAACAGCTTCGGGGAATCGCGTGGCATAATCCACAAGTACCAATATATATTTTTGACCTCATAAAGAAGTTTCAATAGGTCCAACGAGGTCAATTCCTACTCTTTCAAAGGGTATATCAATTAAGGGGAGGGGAATAAGAGGAACACGGTCCCGTCTAGGAATCTGATGAATCTGACACTCCGGACAAGAAGTACAGAAATGTCTGACCTCCTCATTTATTCCCGACCAATAAAATCTGAGCTTAATGCATTCTAAAGTCTTTTTGGTCCCCAAATGGGCTCCGAGTAAATGAGCATGGGCTAATTCACACACCTGATGACGGTAGGAACATGGAATTAACAACAACTCCTTTATTGTTCCCTCATGTTCAGCCACGCAATATAATAAATCATTTTTAATACTGTAAGAAAGTAAGGCATTCATGGTATAGTTTCTCCAGACATATGTCCATTTACTGAAACAACTGCATTTCTCGCATTTTTCAAGGAATCATCATTCCATTGCTCCCTTTTAAAGAACGAAGGAGTAAGGTGAAATTGAACAGTTAAATCGCTAATGGGGTCTGGGGATCTCCCTAGAGGCAGAGCTACTGACGCAGTAGGCACTGCGAGAAGTGGAATGCCCCTCGCAGCGTCAGATGTGCCTTCATCTCCGTATTCTATAGTGTCAATTTCGTTATTATGGGAGCTATTACATGGCGTGGAGGCAATCGGATCCAATATATTACCATCCATTATCAGGCCCTCTTTTACTACAGGAACAACTTTTGTTTTTCCGCTATTAATTTGGGACCAGTCTCTTCCCAATATTACTGGGTATGGAGGATCGGTCATTACGGCCACCATTAGTCTATTAATGACTGGTCCAACCGTAATAACACAAGAAGCAGCTCTATAGTATTGGGTGTCCCCATGTATACATTTTAGGCTGATCTTATGATTTAAACATTGTCGCGGTAAAACAAAATGGCGAGCAACAATAGATATGTTACTCCCGGAATTGAACAGTGCCCTTACTTTATTTCCATTCAAAATAAGTGTTCCCGTACAGGGGAAAGATAAGGGGTTAACAACAGCACAATACCTCTCTCCTTTTCCCAGGGAACAATCCATCAGCTCCGGCGAAGGGCAGGCTGTAAATACATGTCCCAGCTGAGACATCATTATTAAATTCGGTGGGCTCGGTAAAAGGCACACAAACCTGTCGTGATGGACGAGAGTACCTTTCTCATCCGCCTGATTTACCGACCCCCCAATGTCAATCCACCACTGCCACAAGACTGTCCATCAAGGCTACCTCCTGCTTGCGGACCTGCTGGGCGAGATTCTCTGGGAGTGCGTTAATAAATGTCTCGATTGTCAGCAATTCGGCCATTCTTTGAGCACTATTCACGTCTGGCTGTAGCCAGTGGCTGACCTTGCCCCAGACGTGAGCCGGAAGTGGCGTCATCATGGCGGGACTGGAAGTAGTGTCATCAAAGGTAGCCGGAGGTGAGGTAGTGAATGGAAAAGTGTCTGATGCGGGTATGTGATAATTATTTCTCTTCTTTAGTTCTGTAGGATTAGAAAGAGAGGTATTAGCACCGTCATACAACCCCCTATCTTGTAACCATTCACTCACCTCAGGACCTGCTGACTGCCTCCTAATTGCATATGTGTGACACCGTGTAGTGCAAGTTATCACAGTATTCATGGAATTGTGCTATACATTTCTGCCAGGATTTACCAAATAGAGATGTTTGAGGATTAGGAATTATTGAGTAAAGTGTCACAGGTGAACAGACTGTGAGAGAGAACTAGTAGGAATTGTTTGGGCACCAGCCGTACTTTAAATTGCTGATTTTGCCAGAAAGCAAAAAAAAGGAAAATAAAAGTGTTCCAGCGCTTCTGCGTCCACAAGTGACCAAAACAAAAGCCTAAATTGGCTGATTTACACAAATACTACATTGTAGACAGGTTTTTTTGTGCCATGACTGCAAGGGAGATGAAGGTGGGTGCTAGGCATCATCCTGGGACTACTTGTCTGAATTGCAGGAGGGAAAGAAGACCACTTTAGCAGCAGTGCCCCTTTCTTATCGTGGCGTGGTACCTCTTATCTTACCAGAGCCTAGAGGAAGATCACCAGGAGCACATGTGTGACATAGGTTACATCCACACTACTACATGTTAATATTTAAAATGACATTTTTAAACAGAAATGACCTTACTTCACAGCAGAGTTTTCTCATCTATTTCAAAAGGATTCCTCTTCATACCAGAAAACTCTTAAATGCATATGATGTAGAACATCGTCTATACTGAGCATGTGTGCATGGGCGGAAAAACTCCTTGAAGGGACCATGTGAAGTGAAACATTCTCAACCTTGTGAATATCAGATCGTCATATATGTTATGTGCTTTCAAAATTATCAGCATGTGCAGGGCTTGGCTAGCACATTTATGGCATAGAAAAAGAAAGAAATTCTTTAAGAAGCCACAGCAAATTGCTTCCATGTCACATCAATGTGCTGATCACAGTTGAAAGTAATTGTGTCTTCAGAACTGGCTTTCTTAACATATGAACACAATGGGCACTGGTCGGAAGCCCCAGGAGCACAGGGGCCCATAATGTTTCTGATGCCTATTAATGCTTCTGTTTTGCTGTCAGAACAGGGACCACAGTGCACTACTGTGCCTGGGGACCTATGATGCTGTTAAGTCAGCCCTGAGTTTTGTCATTAAATAATATTACTGCAAATTTTAAAGTGACACTTAAAAAACAAGTGATCAGCTCTATGTTCATTTGAGAGATGATTGATTATAAAGAGTCCACAGCAACGGGAGTACATCTTGTACCAAACAGCATTTGTAAAACTAATTCAATAGAGGGCGGCATGGTGTCACAGTGGTAACACTGCTGCCTCACAGTTAGGAGTCCTGGGTTCACTTCCCAGGTCCTTCCTGTGTGGAGTTTGCATGTTTTCACCGTGTCTGCATGGGTTTCCTCTGGGTACTCCGGTTTCCTCCCACTGTCCAAAGACATGCAGGTTAGTTCAATAGAGAAAATCAATGTATAAATAAATGCATATCCACGTGTCTATTTCTTGGCTTTACTGCGTTGTTCTTTCATGTCTCTCATTTTGCACCCATCCACTTCATTAAATACCTTTCTTATTAATTTTACTGTAGAATGCTCCCTCTCTTATTGAACTATGTCAGAGAATGTTTGAAGGGTGACCAATTAAAGAATGACACATTGTAATGAGGCAGATCAGATCAGGTAAGAGCCATCAAATAAGCATGAACCAACCAGAAAGCTATGTAGTCAGTGTTTACAAAAATGTTTGTTTTCTACTATCTACACTGAAATGCTGTGCAGTTGTTTTCAGAAGTACTTGTTTTCAGAGGTTAAAAATGCCATGGTAGTGTAGATGAGTAGCAAAAACATAGATGTGTCTGTATTTTTAAATAAAAACATAGTAGTGAGAATGGGGCCTTAGACTGTATTTTATCAAAAGCTAATTACCGTTCATTACCTGAAAATGTAATTGAAATGTTCTGTCATTGTTTCAGAGCAACTAGAAAGCACTAGTATGAGTTTGAGATACTATCTACATGTTTATTGCTTCTAGAATGAATATTGTTGTTATTTGTATAGCAGATAAAGAGGAAAGATTAGGAAAATTGGATAGCAGCAACTTTGGGTTGCATGTTTAAATGATTATTTTAACAAAATATTATGTTTCAGGTGTATTTTATCAAAGGTTACAAACATATTTTCAGTACATATACAGTATCTCTAAATCTCCAAATACCATACAAATTCCATACATTTTTTTATAATGTGTACCTTAGAAATGATGAAAATAAATAATTGTCTTCCAAGGATGCATTTGACCATAACACCTTAGATGCTGAGGTACAAAATCCAGCACAGGCACAATATTTTACACAATATTGAACAAACAGATCTCTTCTTAAGTTGCAATAATTAATTGTAACCAGTGTGTATAGCATAGCACAAACAGCAAAATATGTGTTCAATTTCCCATCTGTGGTTAACTAAGTGAGTACAAGTTCTTTTCTATATTGAAATGCACTAAAAAGATATACAATCTTGGGAGGTTATAATTGTTAATAGCTGTGATTCTCATAATTGCTAGACCCAGTTCATAAGATCTTATGTAACACCTTACATCAGGCTACTAAAGTTGAATTTGAATAGATATTTACTACTATAAATTGTTGGAAGAAAGTTATAGAAAACATATTAGATTTAGGATGTTGTGCAAAAGTATTCACAGGTCATAACATGCTCATAATCAAGCTGATATTGAACCATAACATTTCTGGAATATTGTAAATGCACAGTATATAGTACATATGGAAGTAATATGTATGGATCAGTAATACAAAATTGCATGTCATCTGCATAAAGAGATATGATGGCGAGAGATTCAATGACAATGACAAATAAAACCAGAGGCAAACAGCAGCACTATCTAGTCCTGAATTTTGTTTTTTAAGATCCTTTTTTTAGTATTTGGTTACTGATTCCTATCTTTTCTATGACTATTCTTTGTCTCTCCCTTTCTAACAAATTTGAAGTCCCTATCCATCAAATCTTACCACTTTTTGGCTGTGATTTTACCTACAGCCATAAAACCTCTGTTCTTTTCTGGCTTATTTAGGAGTCAACATGTGCTCTGTATCATAGAAAGCTTTTTCTGGAAAAGCAGGATTTCCAAAAGGAATATAATATAAAATTAAAAAAATATTTTACAAGACCAATCTAGACACAAACTACTTATGAATGTTATGTTTCAACTAGGGTTCCTACCTTGGCTAGGATTCAAATGCCATTTTCATGTCTATTTTGTTATTTTTTTTATTTTTTTGTTGATTATTTCGTTTCTTTATGTTTAATTAATCTTTTATCATGTTCTTTGTGTTTTGTGGGTGGTCCCCAAGAGGCGGGGCTTCCTGCCCATCACTACTCTCAGCCCTCCAAAGGCAGGGGAAACCCACAGTCCCTTGTGGTTCATTCAAATACGGTTTCTTGGATTTCTGATTTTTCTTGTGCTTTGTGTATTACTGGATTTTTGACCTCTGTGCTCTATTTCTTGACCATGCTTTGGATTTGTGATTTGGACTTGGATTGCTTTTGCTTTATCAGACAATTCCTTTTTGCCTTTTGTACTCAAGCGAGCTTACATTTTGTTCAGAGCATTTTTGACGAATTAATCTTTTCTTATATATAAATGTCTATGCATGGAAGTATGTGTGTCTTTCTTTCCGGCCAGGAAGTGTGAGGCTACAGCATGAAACTCAAAGAGCTGAAAAGGCAGCCCCAAGTTAATGAGTCGGAAAAGAAAGAAGTATGAGGCTACAGCACTGAGCTGAAAGAAAACAACTCTGACAAACTCGCTTAGCTGTTGATACACAAGCGAGGCCAGCACATCGGCAAAACAAAAACCTCTGAGGAGAGAGAAATTCTTTCAGCTGCTGATTGACAATGGGGGCGAGCAAACAAAACCACTGACTCTGCATTTTTACATTTTTTTTTCTGACGATCTCAATAATTTTTAGAAGCCCGGGCTTTTTACAGCACAGGCTTAAACAGCTAGTATTTTATAAAGATCCTGTGTTTACCCCTATTACTATCTGGGTTCAACAGTTTTCCCCTGTAGTTGGAATTTTAGGAATTTTTTGGGACTTGGAATCTCTCAAGAATCACATCACTGAGAAACTCATCCATTCCTTGGTAACATTATAGCTGGATTCTTTTATGTTCATATTCTCAGGCTAAGGACGATCATTTAAATAGGCTACAGTATGTAGAGAAGAATACTGCTAGTATCCATAGCCACCCCAAACCTTTAGAATGCATTATGCTTATACCAATCTAAAAAACATTTTTCTGAAAATCAACTACTACAATACCTTGGCAATTACTATTCATCTTATTAAACTCTAAAATAAAGACAAGTTGAAATTGTAAATACTACTTTTAATAACACAAGTAAATAGCTTGATTTGACTTCTTGGAACTTCACAAAACTAGCAGTGTTTATCAGTCTGTGAAATTCATGTTCACACAGGAAGAAAGGTGTTTGGTCACTGTCTGGAAGCATTTTCTCATGATAATTTTGCATGTGTCTACCTGTCATTAATTATTTAGCAAAAATTTTCCAGTAAAGAAAATCCACAGGGCTATTTCCTGTTACACATAGACAGTTTGTTAAATCTTGAGACGTGTTGTGGCTGTTGTGGTAGTGTAATGCACATTTTACAAAAAATTATGACAGTCTTTGTTATGGCAGTCTGAAACGTTTCTCAGAAATGATACTGGGTACATTCTTCGACAGCACTTGGAATATTTGTATCCTTATTTGTAGAAATCAAGAAACTGGGTAGTTGATAGGCAATGGCAAGGGGTGAGTTCCCATAGTAATATGCACGATGGTGCATCTTCGTGTGGAAAATATCAGCAGGTCACATTTTTTAAAATGTTAATATAAGTAAATGTTATAAAATATTTTTGATTTTACTAATCAGGCTATGGAAAAAAAAAAGTTAAATGCATAACAGTGGACTTAATGGAACAATATTATTTTTCCACCTGGAAAAAAACTTTTTAAAAACCCAAGAAAATTAAGTTTAACATGAGTTCCTGAAAACAGTATGCAAAAGGAGAAGAACACAAATATTTTCTAAGATGTGCAATTTAGTCTTATTCAATCAATTTTGTCTTCCATAGATTCTGCTGCATTAGATTTTTATTGCAGCATATAACTCAAAGTCTGGAGTCAGTCTAGTTACTTGGCAATATATGTTTTACATCATTATTTTGTCCTTCTTATAATAATGACACAACAGTGCAGACCTTTACACTATATTCCAGGTGAGGTTCCACGGGTGCAGTATACAATATAGTTTAAGTAAAACCTCCACATCGCACAACAACAAACATATTTACTTTCTCTTGGCTATGCTTGTTGACATTATTAGAACAACAGAACGACTTTGAAGAGAACATGCCATTTAGCCCAACAAGTTTACCAATCCTATTCATCTAGAGTCTCCAAAATATGAAGTTGAGATTTGACAGTCCCTAAATTCTGACTTTCTGCCTCACTACTTCATAATTTATTCCATCTATCTATGGTCTTTTATGTGAAGAAAAACTTTCTAACATTTGTGTGTAAGTTTCCCTTAGTATCTATACTAATAAAAGGCAAAGCCCTCACTCACTCACTCACTCACTCACTCACTCACTCACTCACTCACTCACTCACTCA
>JANRMT010062825.1:28725456-28744687 GCA_026402145.1 Polypterus bichir lapradei | reverse complement strand
TCACTCACTCACTCACTCACTCACTCACTCACTCACTCACTCACTCATTCACTCACTCACTCACTCACTCACTCATTTACTGACTCATCACTAATTCTCCAACTTCCCGTGTGGGTAGAAGGCTGAAATTTGGCAGGCTCATTCCTTACAGCTTACTTACAAAAGTTGGGCAGGTTTCATTTCGAAATTCTACGCATAATGGTCATAACTAGAAGCTATTTTTCTCCATTTACTGTAATGGAGTTCAGCTGGAGGGGCGGAGTTTCGTATGACATCATCACGCCTCTCACGTAATCACGCATTACGTAGAAAGCCAGGAAGAGCTACAAAACGCGCTTTAGAAAACATGCATTATATAATTAAGAAGGCAGCGAAACAATTAGAAGCGAGCGAGTGACATATAAAACCATATTCAGCGGCTCACGTGAACTGACGCAGTGCGCAGACAAAAAGTAACAGTTCCAAAGAGTGCTGAACAAAAACCGAATTACACTGCTACGCTCAAATAGATAAACCACACGCTGTGGCGCGATAGTAAAGCATTCGCCTGTAGCGCCCACGTCCGAGGTTCGATTCCTGAGAGAGGATGCACTAAGTATGTACGCGCGCTTCTCGATTTATTTTAACCTCGCATCCCCTTAGTTTGAGACGTATGAAAACGCATGCGGTTAACGCAGAAAGACAGATCACCTATTCACCTATTGAAGCTTCATGAATAATGGATACTTTATTCGCGATCAATGATTGTTTTGGTAAAGCCATACTCAGTGTATTCATTAGATGAACGGTAAAAAAGTAAGAGCGAGGGGACGGTAACTTACTGAAGCACACAAGCAAAACCACAATAGCACGCGGGCTCGATGTACTGACTTGCGCGATTACATTCCAAAAAATATTTATTTTCAAGTTCTATTTAGTCCATATGAGTCAAACTCAAGGCCCACGGGCCACATCCGGCCCGGCGTGTAATTATATCCGGCCCGAGAGATCATTTTATATACTTTATTATTGTTATTAATGGCCCGGGTATATGAAGCGCTGGTAACACAATAAACTACAGATCCCATAATGCAGCGATTCAGCTGCCTTGCTGAACACTTACCGCGTTAATCAAGTCTAGCTTATGACGCTGCAAGTTATTGCGAAGCTAGCCCACACGATGCCGAAGAGAAAAGTTGATTCTGAAAATAGAGCCTTTAAAAACCGATGGGAGGCTGAGTATATGTTTACTGACATTGCCGGTAAACCCGTGTGTCTCATTTGTGGAGCTAATGTGGCTGTAATTACAGAATTTAATCTTTACAACGACTGACAAACACAGAATGTAACTTGAACACAACACATCGTACAAATACGACCCTGATTGAAACAAATAATGATAATCGAATCCTTGATCACAGCAACACTCACAAAGCAATTACTGTATATTGACAATCATGTTACGTTATTTTTAAAATATTTCCTTTTCTTTTTCATAACTTCTTTAACACACTACTTCTCCGCTGCGAAGCGCGGGTATTCTGCTAGTGTTTTAATAAGTTTTCAAATGTGTGCCCATGTTCTTGTAATGTTTTTTTTTTAAGTAACAGTTGGGACCCACTCTGCTGATTCACTTCACAATTATAACTTATTAAATCATGTCACCTTTTAATTCCCTGTTTACTTAAGCTGAAAAGGCTCAACTCCTTTAACCTCTCTTGATAACTCATACTTCTTAATCCCAGATTTGGACTAGTTAGTCTCCTCTGGGCTTTGTAATATGGAGACAAAAACTGAACAAAATACTCCGGGTGAGGACTCGCTAGTGTGTTACATAACTATGACAAACCCTCCCTTATATATAATGTATAACATGTATAGATTGCTTCTGTACACTGTCATGATGTGCACAGCTAAAATTCCTAGGTTCTTCTCATAAGGTATACTTTCACGTTTCAGTTCTTCCATTGCATCTTCAAATATAACATTTCTACTTCCTATGTGTAATACCAGGGCGGCACAGTGGCACAGTGGGTAGAGCTGCTGCCCCACAAACCTGGGTTCACTTCCTGGGTCCTCCCTGCGTGGAGTTTGCATGTTCTCCCCGTGTCAGTGTGGGGGTACTCTGGTTTCCTCCCACAGTCCAAAGACATGCAGGTTAGGTCCATTGGCGATTCTAAATTGTCCCTAGTGTGTGCTTGGTGTGTGCCCTGTGGTGGGCTGGTGCCCTGCCTGAGGTTTGTTTCCTGCCTTGTTGGCTGGGATTTGCTCCAGCAGACCCCCGTGACCCTGTAGTTAGGATATAGCGGGTTGGATAATGGATGGATAGATGTGTAATACCTTACATTTACTTATATTAAATATCTTCTGTCACAAATCTGCCCAAGCTTGTATGCTGTCCAGGTCCCTGTACAACAATTTTGCTGATTCTGCATTATCTGCCTTTTCACCTAATTTAGTGTTGTCTGCAGGTTGTTGTTTATATTCCTATATAAATATTTTATGTATACTAAAATAAGCATTTGCCCCAGCACTGATTCCTGAGGGACAAACCTGTTAACCTTATCTACTTTTGAAAAAGTTCCTCTCACTATAACCCTTTGCTTCCTGTGTTTGAGCTACGCCATGCCTTGAATTCCCACTTCTTTTACTTTGATCACTAACCTTTCATGTAAGCTCCTTATCAAAAGCCTTCTGAAAAATATTATTTTTTCCTCTCATCATATGGTTTGTTGCTTCCTCATAGAATTCCAGCATTTTACTGACACACAACCTTCCCCATCTGAACCCATGCAGACTATTTACTAATGCAGCTACTCTAGATGGGCAGCTTAAACTTTTCCTTAATAATTACTTCCCTTAATTTATCTGTAATGTTAAGCTTACTAGCCTGTGGTTATGTGGATCATCCTAATTGCCTGCATTATGCAGTGGGTTAATGTTTGTTACCCTAAAGTCTTTAGGAGTTTCTGCAGTGTGTGAAGATTTTTGGGAAAGCGAATCCAGGATTTTTATAAGTACTTCAGGATATTGTAAATATTATATGTTCCTAGTGACTTGTTATACTTGAGCCAATTTAATCCAATCAGAACTTCTCCCTGTACAATTTCCAAAGATTATCAACTTCTTCACATGTATTAACCACAGAAAAATGATAATTCAATGGATTTGCTATTTCACTGTCTGTATATTCTAGATTGCCTTGTCATTTTTTAATACTCCTAACCTACTCCTTGACCATTAATTTACTAGTAAAATATTAAAAGAATCTCTGTGTAATCTTTTGCCTTTTCTGCAATGTTTCTCCCCGATGCCTTTTAGCTTTTCTAATACGAGTATCTTTTTTATCCATTCCTCCCATTCTCTCACACACCCCAGTGTTAATGCTGGAATTACTAGTCTTATACACTTTACGCAGTTATTTTTCCTTTGTAACTCCTTGTTTAGCTCCTTATAAAGTATATAAACCACTGAGTTCTCTTTAATTTCTTATTGCTTCTAAATTTGGGAATAAACTTGCCTTCACACTTAAAAAGTCTATCCCAACTTATCTTATTTAGGTTGCTCAAAATTAGCCCTAGTACAATTAAATTTAACCTTTCTACTTACTGAATATGCACTGGGAATAATTAAAGTCCTTCATGGCTATAAATGTCCCATTCTAAACTTAACTCTTTAATATTGTTAATGTATATTGAAACTATTGTTGGCCTTAGAAGTTCTATAACTCACTGCTACTTTGAGGCCATGATCCCTAATGCTGTCTGGATGAGTACAAACATCCTCATTAAGCTGTAGGTCATCATCTAGATGAAGAAGACTTGAATTCAAATTTGGTTTTACATAAATGGCAACTTCCCACATTTTGGGTTCTGCATGTCATTCCTAAATAATGTGTACCCACCTAGGTTATAC
Source organism: Polypterus bichir lapradei (assembly GCA_026402145.1). NCBI lineage: Eukaryota > Metazoa > Chordata > Cladistia > Polypteriformes > Polypteridae > Polypterus > Polypterus bichir. The sequence continues at coordinate 28,740,793 of JANRMT010062825.1, read as the reverse complement.
TCAGCCACATATCGATTATGTAGCCAGATTTCTGTTATTCCAAATGATATAATAGTTATAAGCAACTATATAAATATAACTCAGTAATTTAATTATTTTATCTCCTAGCATTAAGGCAAACAACTGTATTGTCTTATTTGCTTTATTTTTGTGTTTTAAGAGTGTGCAAGAAATTTCAAAGTTATCTTGAATATTTGTGTATATATTACTGTTTCTTTATGTGAAGTTCTAAAGCTGGCCTGTCCTAAACTCCTTGCCCCCCTATTCTTTGGTTTAAACAATCCTTAACTAACCTACTCATATGCCTCCACAATACATTGGTGCTCCTTTTGTTCTAATGTGACCTGTCATGGCAGTGCAGGTCCCACCTTTTAAAGAAGGAGTCACAATTTCTCAGAAACCTATGCCCCCATATCCTACAACAAGAGTTAAGCTTTCTAATCTCCTCAGTCTTCTCAGAACAGGCGTGTGGTACAGGCAGTACTCCAGAGAAGACCACCTTGATGTTTCTGCATCTCATGTTGGCATCTAACTCTTTAAATTTAAATTGCAGAACTGTTCCAACATAGACACTCTGGCCAAGAGTCTATTCACCCTTTCAGGAAAGTCTTCTACCTATGTACCTAGAAGGCAACACACTGAACAATCAACACTGTAATCTGCATCAGCATTCTCCTAATGATTGAGTCCCTTACTGTCACTACTTCTTTGTTTTTGGGGAATGGTTTTGAGCTGAAGTACTGGGGCTCCTTATCCCTACCTAGTACCTCAGAGCTATCAGAGTCACCGACCAGTTCCACAACATCCTAAAAATGATTTGGAAACCTCAAAGTTTGCAGGGGGTCGATGCCCTTTGACAGTGTGCACCAATTTTTTTGTGAAAATGTGACAGGTGTCTGGTCACACTTACAGATAATCTAACCTAGACACCGTTAAAATATCCGACTACGCCACCCAGTTTTATTAAGAGACTGGGAACTCTTGAAATTTACCGATAATAGCACACAGGTTTGTTAAAATTGGGCAGTGAGTAAACACACAATGAAAGGCACAACAGTAATTTCAGGAAAAGCAACACTAACTTCTATTACACAAGACAATATAAAGTACATTTAAAAGATAAACGAACATAATAAAATCTAAAAATACCAGGAACGAATTTCCTTTTTTTAAAAGGAAAACACAAAGTCCACACTCTAAAAGTCAGTCAAAAACAGAATTGAAGGATACAACCTATAGTGGTGCAGAGTCCAGTTTGCACACTGTTACCCCAACAATTAGTCGTCCAACTGTCCACCGATACATTCTGCTCACCTGACACTTGTTTCCCAACAGAAGTTTTGTCAAATCGTGGAATCCCTGTCAGCGTCTCCTCGTCGTTCTGGGCTCCTTGTGTTGCTGAGACCTAGGCATGCCTCACTTCTCGTATGCCAGCTTTGCTCATCCTCTCATGCAGTTTCCCCCTCTCGCTGGACCCACAACCGTCTTCTTGTAGAGATGTCTTCTCCTCCCTCAGGGTAAGTGTTGCCGTCTGTGTCCCTCAAGTCACATCAGCTACGTACCCCAGCCTGCCAGCAAGCCCCTGTGCTCTCTGCGAGTATCTTGGCAGTGTTCTCAGTGGACTATCCCTCCTTTGCCTTCTCCTGCCCAGAGGCTTATATCTCCTTCAGTCCCTGCTGTTGTCAGTCCTGGACAATCAGTTTAAACAATGGCACATCTAAATTTCCTGGTTTTAACAATTAATGAAAACACACATTAACAAAATGTATTGTTACCAACCATGAATGAGAACAGATATGCTGATTAGAAACCAATATTGTTAGACATGTAATCTCCAAGTCAGGTAAATACAAACATCCTCCAAGGAAGGAGCAGGTATGTTATCACAACTTTGTATTGTTTGTATACTCAACCAGCCAAAACTTCAAAGCGGTGACTCCTTTGCAAGACAGCAAATACCTGCATCCTGCAGACCACCATGACACAATCAGTAACAGGATTACCCAGGAAATCGAAAAAAATGTCCCCCTCTGACAAAAATATTCAAGTATGACCCACCTGGTTCTACCTCTCTGATCTGCAGTCTTCTCCCATGCCAGTTTGGGGATGCTTGCTGTCTCCCTAAAGTATACTCAGTAAAGATCAGCCTAGCCACCTTCTTGTCAACCTCAGTAACCCTGAGCTTGAGGTACTGGATGGGGTCCGTTTGGACACCCATGGATCTATCTATGCCTGTTCTGCAGATTGGAACTGTAACTTGTTATGTACACATATTGATGATTTAAGGTATCTGCCAACACACCTAATTTAATATGATTTACAACTACATCTAGAAAATCTGTTGATTTTTAAATTAAATCATCTTTATAGTTCAGTAGTCTAAACAATGACTCAAATTTTATATTAACTGAATTAAAATAATTTCTTGCACAACCCTTAAAAGTGTTTTTTACCCTGGTGCACATTGCACATGACTATTGTAATTTCATGATTTTATTGTCCAACAGACAAAATAAAATTTATAAATACAAAACCGATAACACAATGCCCAATTCTTACTTAGATATAATGCAATCCACTAAAAGGTTTGAAGAGAATGTGAAACACTAATACCATATAACAATAAGTGTCTGAATCTGTTAGAATTGCAATGATATCAATGTGCTTCAATAAGAAATTTAGTCAAATAAAGTACAATAAAATCTACAAGAAAAATCTCTCGTGCTTATTTAGATATGAATAATACAAATTGTGTTACAAAGATATACCAGCAAGTGGCAGGTAATTATTTAATAATTGAAGATATATCAGAAAGGTCCATAAAAAAGACAAACTACATTTACCTAATCAGAGTTCGTTTTTGAAGATGAGCTAACACAGCCTGCATTTTTATAGGTCTAACTTTGATTTAAGTGTTATCCTCCACTACACACCATTCACCCTGGATTGTACCTCTTCTGACCTTCCCAAAGGTAGAAAGTCCAGCTGTTACTGAGAAAGATATAGTTAAGCTTTACATTTTGTCTAGCTAATTTGAGGTGTTATCATATGGCATTTACTCACTAGATAATTCATTGTTGCCATCTTTTCTGTTTGTTACATTCATGTGCCTGCCTTTGATGTTACCATTCCTAATTTTAATGTACCAAATCCTAGGACATTTCATTCTCTTAAAACAGGACTAAGACCACAATGGAATTTATACATGCCACACGTGACATTTTCAGGGAAAGACACTATGACATACATTTTTTGTGCCTGTGCCACGGAGTATTCCATCAAAAACTTTTTAAAAGTTAAGGCAAATAATATTTTATGCTCTGCTTCTGTCCAATGTTTTTCTTGTTTCTGTATTACACTTGAGCATAGCAGGACAACATTATCTTGCATATATGAATTAATAAAGATCACATCTTAAAGCTACTATATATCTTGTTTTTAATAGTCACTTCTATCAATTCACCAGTGTTTTAGGTTAAAATTACTCTCCTATATAAGGGAGCATTGGGCTGGGCAGAGGTTGCCAGGAGCAAGAGCAGTACTGGGAATGCAAGAGCAGGAGAGTGTCCTCCAGATGACCTTCGGCTATTGATTTCTGTAGGAGAGGTTCTGCAGATGCCAGTGTTGAAGAGCATGAAACATTTTTATGTTTCCATGTGCTCTGAAAAATGTAATGCCCCCCCAAGATGCTACAGGGCAGGAATACCAGCCCTGGGCACAGATGCCTAGCTTTCCAGGAAGGTGCCATGGAAAACTGGTTGTTTAAGGGCAAGTTAAGATGCAGGGTGTTAGTACACCAGGTGCTGTCTGTATGTTTCCTACACAATCTTACACTCTCTGACTGATCTAGACATTAGTTACCGGGGCAATGTCACATGCTGACTCAATCAACTTTAATATAAAAAGGAGCATTGTGCATATTTGCAGTGGAGTTTTAGATGAAGCTTTACTGAGAGTAAAATTGTAGCATAACACAAAGGAAAACCAAAGAGTTGTTGTTTAACTCCTGCTTTGTCTGCTTTTATTCATAATTTAAGCACTACGAACTGTACATCTTGACCTAAGAGTATGAGTTCAACGTGACAGAATCCATGGTTATAACCCAGCAGTTCTGAAATGCAATCGGACCCAAAAAGAACAAATTCTCGACTCACGAGAGCTGAGACATTGATAGAGAGGCAGTGTTGGTGATACCTGTAATTAATTAAATCTTGAAGAATTGCAGTGCAAAATTCAAACCTTTTTTCATGGTTGTCAGGATACAATGTCTGCACTAATTGCAACTTGTAAGGCTTCATATGCAGACACTGTCTAAGAACATGCCATATTGTTGTTTGAGGAATTCCAAGTTCAATACTTGCCCATGATGTGGATTTCCTAGGGCTCTGTTTGATCACACCTCCAATATGCTTGACATTTTAATCTGATGTGTATGGACAACCAGTGCTTTTACGTTTGCCTATGAAATATGCAACCTTCTTCTACAAACTTTTTATGCCACTCGTAAGATGGCTTATGACAAGGTGGCTGTTTGTTGAATTCACATTGCACTTGAACAATGGACTCACAGTTTACAAACTGCAGCACGCAAAATTATTTCTCTTGTGGTGTTGTCACCATTTTACTATAAATGAGAAACAGTGCTCGGTGGTATTCATTGGTACTGTTAGGCGGGCTTTTAAATTTTGAACTTTTCTCTATCCGGTGATGTGCAGAATGTGTTTCTGTCTTATACAGATTGCTTGAAATACATATTTGAAATCTTCTCTTTCATTTTATTTTGTGTATTTAAATACACAATTAAAACACACTTTTTAATCTAAGCTTTTCACCCAGACAACAGTGCTTGTTTTTTCCTATTAAATTTCAAAGTTTCCTTTTATGCCTAAATTTTTTATGCCATGCACTTGAGTAACATAAAAGGCAGTTTTGAGTAAAATGTATTATTATTATTATTATTATTATTATTATTATTATTATTATTATTACAGTGCATACATATTCCACGATATTTCATATTTGATTTAAAATATTAATTTGAAGTGAAAATGGTAAAGCACTACTTGATAGTAACATGGCAAAATGATGATCTTTGTGCCTAGCAAACAGAGGATATTTTTTCATTAAAATACAAAAAAAAGCAAGTATACAGTAAGAAAGAACATCTATTTAACCTATATTACTAATTAATATGGTAGAAGGGAAGGTAGTCCTAAATATGTAGACACACTAAGTGATTCTCAAACTTAATTTAGTTCATTGTGTCAGTGCAAAGATTATTTAACTGTATCACATACATTTTAGCCAGGTTCATCCTGAAGTGCAGGGGAAGGGGAAATGACAAAACTTTACATTATTTTTTATATAAAAAGATAATAAATAAAAAAAAATGTTAAGAAATTTTTAACTCAGTTTTTGAACAGTGGTGAAAATTAATTAAAAATATAAAACACAAAAATATTGATTACTTAAGTAGTCGAGGGGTTTGAATTGGTTGTAGTGTAAATGTACTTAAATATGGAAAGTCCAGCTTGTGGCGAGTTAGTAACATGACCTCACTTACACAATGAAGACAAAAGAAAACTTCAAGCAACTCTGTGAAAAAGGTGGATGAAAAGCACAAATCAGGAGATGGAGGCAAGAAAATATCCAAGTCACCAAATATCCCTTGGAGTCCAGTTAAATCGATCATTAAGAAATGGAAAGAGTGTGGCACAGCTGGAAATCTGCATAGAACAGGCTATCCACAAAAACTGAGCAATTGTGCAACAAGAAGACTAACAAGGGAGACCAGCAGGAGACTTATGATAACTCTGAAGGAGTCTCAAGCTGCAGTGAAATACAGTAACTATTGCCCAGGTGCTTTATCAGAGAGTGGCAAAGAGAAAGCCACCGTCAAAAAAGCACACATGACACCTTGGCTAGAGTTTGTCACAAGGGACATAGGAGACACTGAAATCAGCTGGCAGAAGAGGTTATGGTCTGATGAGACCAGAATTGAGCTTTCTGGCCATTAGATTAAACCTCATGTTTGCCATAAACCAAGCAGTGCACATTATTAAAAACACCATCTACACCATGAAGCACAGTGCTGGTAGCTTCATGCTGTGGGGATACTACTCAAACACTAGCAGGATAGAAGGTAAAACAAATACAGCAAAGTACATAGAAATCCTGGAGGAAAACATGATGCAGTTTACAAGAAACCTGTACCATAGGAGATTTGGTTTCCAACCTCAAGCATAAAGTCAAAGTTACACTAGAATGTCTTTAAAAAAAAACAATGTTAATCTTCTGGATTAGCTTAGTCAGAGTCCACATCACAATCTGGAAAATGTGTGGCTTAATTTGATAAAGACTGTACACTCGTGATATCCATGTAAACTTGAGGGAGCTTCAGCAGTTTGTGACAAACGTATGGGAGAAAAATGCAGTGTCCCGGGGCATCATTTATAAAGAGTACATAAGCACAAAAGTGTTGCGTATTTTCATGCTCACTTCAAGATGTTTAAAAACTAAACTTGGCATAAACCCAATCACATTTTCACAGCAGCCTCACACTGTGCGTGCACACTTTTCTGCTCGGTTTTGCTGCTGTTTCAGTGTTGTTTCCATTTCTTTTTTAAACTTGCATCCATGATGAGGGTTTTATTAAATACACTGAAATTAACTGCATATTGTTTACAAATATAAGGCTGTTGATTACAATTCGACATTTCGACTTTAATCTTGACATAGACCCATTTTTCTTCACTGTGTCCCTATTTTTTTCTTCTCTGTGGCCCTAATACGCTTCCCTATGATACTCAAACACTCGTCTTTTCACGTTGACCACTTCTTTTTTATTTTGCACACTGTGCGTCTTTCTGAACTTGAATGTTTAAGTGACTTTGCCACACTTTGACACTTTTTTATACAACTGCCTAAACCACCAAATTGTACATTTTTCCTTGCCTCCACTTCACTGAGCAGGACCTCCATTTAGCGTTCTGAAATTCTTTTTTACGCTGCTTTTGCCATTGTCTTTTAACACTAGAATTACCAGAGCCAACGAAAAAACTGGTAAATAAGGCCCACCTCAAATCCCTCCGCACTTCTCCGTCAACATCTTTTGTCTTCTAAATGTGTCGATAAGCCCAAGCAGCCTGCTATACCATCCCACCACCGCCTCAGAACGGGCAAGAAGTTTTCCCAGTTCCTGTCTTGATTGATTATCTGGGAGTGAGCTACCCAGAATTGTAAGGGGAAATAATTTGATGTATGTTTTGTGTCTACAACAATCTATGTAAACACATCATTAAAACAGAAATGTTTTTCATGTTTTAGTAATAAATAACAAAATGTAGACATGAACACTGAATGGAATGGGCTATTTATACTGATTTTCATGTACACATATGTGACATTCAGGGAGGAGTTGGGTTGGGGCTGTATTCAAGTGCATTTGCGTTGAAATCCTCATTCATTGGAATTTATTAAGGGAAAATGCATAGAACTTTACTCATTCACAGTTTTATACATCTGATTTTTTTTTAGATATACAAAGATATTGGTTGGCTAAAGATTATACCATTTATCTGTATTTCAATTTGGTGCAAACTGTTGTGTTTCTGGGCAGCATAGAGGCGCAACGGTAGCGCTGCTGCCTCGCAGTTAGGAGATCTGGGTTTGCTTCCCGGGCCGTCCCTGCGTGGAGTTTGTATGTTCTCCCCGTGTCTACATGGGTTTCCTCCAGGTACTCTGGTGTCCTCCCACATTCCAAAGACATGCAGGTTAGGTCCATTGGCGATTCTAAATTGTCCCTAGTGTGTGCTTGGTGTGTGGGTGTGTGTGTGTGTGCATGCCCTGCGGTGGGCTGGCGCCCTGCCCAGGGTTTGTTTACTGCCTTGCACCCTGTGTTGGCTGGGATTGGCTCCAGCAGACCCCCGTGACCCTGTAGTTAGGATATATCGGGTTGGATAATGGATGGATGGATGTTGTGTTTTTTTACTCACTTATAAAAATAACCAAACTTATTTAAGGTTATTGTTTTGTTGTATTCTCCACTATTGTTATGGTTAATTGAATAATGCACATGGCAGGCTCCCTTATGCTTGTTGTAGTAAAGGATGTTCATCTTGGGGATATTTCTAACTGTGATCTCAACTATTCTTTATTTAAAAAAGTAATTTCCATGACAAGGTGAATATATGATCAACTCACATATTCACCGTGATCTACTGGGATTTGGTCTCATCCGTTACGGGAGATGGACATCTGAAGTGGAGCTCCGTTAGCAGCGGTTTTATTTTTTCTCTTATTTCTTATTATCTCGAGGTATCCTGTATTTACCCAAACCGAAGAGTTTCTATTACAGTATATAAACATGAGCAACAGAAAAGAGGGCCAGAAAGAAATGGAAAAGAAATCTAAAGCTACATCCATGTCTTGAAAGGCATTAAGCCCAAGTGCAAGGTACGGCCTTTCAGAGACTGACCTGGAACAGACAGATGCTCCGTTGCATCGTCTCCTGTTGAGAGCATGATAGCTCGCCGATTCCGGAAGATCACTTGAAACTGGAAATGGCCTTGCAGTCCACGCTTTCATCTACTCCTCACGAGCTGGAAAAATCGGCTGTAATAGGGCTTGCCACTTCACCTGCGGAGCATGAAAGCCGAAACAATCTGTCCGAACTGAAGGTAATGATTGCAACAATGGCCATGGCTATAAATAAGCTCAAGAAAGACATTCAAAAAAATATAAAGAAAGAAAGAAATGGTTTGCTCAAGACAAGCAAGAAGAAAAACGAGCAGCTGCGGCTTTAGCTGCAGGAGTTGTGGTAGGATAATACTTGGAGACTTCCATGTGCATGGCTTTACGCCAAGTTTAGGTTTTATACATCACAATTTGAGCGTTTAAACAGCCTTGCGCATTTTTGTGCGTACGCACCGTTTATACATTAGGCTCCAAGTCTTTATAGCTTGTATATTTGCCGGCTGTTAATAAAAGTGAAAGCTAGGTAGTGCCATGCCACCTTCCAGTCTCCAAGACTTGGAGAAACGTGTATATAATCGCTTTGATGCAGCTTTTAAAGGTATGCTGGGAAAAATTGAGGAACACATTCAGGAAAATGCGTCTAAACTGAGATCACTTGCCAATCAGCTGGAAGAAGTTAAGCAGATATTCACGACTCGAATTGAAACAGCTAAACATTTGGCATCTACCGCTGATGGAAAAGCAATAGCTGCAAATTCCGAATGCAAAAAATTTGGAGACAGACTTCCTGCTTTGGAAGATGGATGCAGAAGGAATAATATGAGAATTGAAGGTCTACCTGAGAATCGTGAAAGTCCAAACCCAATTAAATTCGTAGCTGAACTATTCTCAAAAATAATTTGAGAGGACTTTAAATCAGACACCGAGATAGCAGCAGCTTATCGCATAAGGGGATCAAATACCTCTAAACGTAGGACTCTTGTTGTGCGCTTCGAGAGATTACAGTTTAAGCTTAATATAATGTCACTTCTCAGACAGAAACAAGAGATTATATTTGAAAATAACCACATTTGTATTTTCCCTGATTTCTCACCCTCAACAGCTGCTAAACATGCCACTTTTAACAACATACATATGTTGATACAACAACAACATATCAGATACAGCCTGTTGTATCCTGCCAAACTAAAAGTGGATATTCAAGATAAGTATTACATCTTCACCACTACGGAGGAAGCAGAAAAATAGTTAAGAAAGCGGACTTCCAATACAGCTCGGCGTCCTGCCACGTGCAAAAGTTCACCGACTTTATTATTTCTTTATAGATAACAATTTCTTGCCTACGATTAAATCCTGCAAGTACGACGCTATTGTTATTTCCGACCATGCCCCTCTGATCTTGGAGCTAAAATCATTATGCCCGACAATCATCTCGCAGATGGCGTCTTAACCCACTTTTATTAGCAAATGAGAGCTGTACATAATTTATATCAAAACAAATCAGTTTTTTCTAGAGACAAATACATCATCAGAGGTCTCTGCAGGAATACTCTGGGAAACCCTGAAGGCCTTCTTATGAGGACAGATTATCTCATATCTTTCCCACAGAAATAAATTAGAAACCAAGAAGGTATTAGATATAATCAGCAAAATTACTAGAATAGATCAAGAACATGCCAGGTGTCCATGTGAGGCTCTTCATAGGAAAAGGCAGGCTCTGCATTCAGAGCTCAACCTCTTAACAACAAAAGAAACTGACAACTCATTTTTAAATCAAGACATCATTACTTTGAACATGGAGAGAAAGCTAATAAGCTCTTAGCTCAACAAATCCACAAGCAAGAAGTTCGCAATGCAATCCCAGCAATCACCAACACAAACGGAGACAAAATCATTGACCATAAAAATATAATGCACATATTTAGAGACTACTATAAATCCTTATATTCTACTGAGTTTAAAGAAGACAACACACAATCTAATGTATTTCTGGATGCATTACAGATACCAGAAATAGATACTCTTAGTGCAGAGGAATTGGATAAACCTTTGGCACTATCAGAATTACTAGATACTATAAAGTCACTTAACAGTGTGAAAGCAGCAGACCCTGATGGCTACCCTGTCGAATTTTATAAGAAATTCTCCACTCAGCTAGCTCCCCTTTTATTAGCAACATTTACAGAAGTTAGAGACAAAAAAATTCCACCTCAAACTTTTCGCCAAGCATTAATCACCATCTTTCCTAAACAAAATAAAGACTTATTACAATGTGCATCATACAGAGCAATTTCACTTCTGAATAATGATGTTAAGATACTCTCCAAAGTCCTAGCTAGAAGGATGGAGAAAGTGCTGCCTTCGGTAATATCACAAGATCAAACTGGATTTATTAAAGGCCGACACTTAGCTTCCAATCTTCGATGCCTGTTTAATGTAACATATTCACCAGCAAAGTCAAACACCCCAGAGATATTATTATCATTGGATGCAGAAAAAGCATTTGATATGATTGAATGGAGCTACCTTTTCACTGCATTGGAGAAATTTGGGTTTGGCCCGAACATTTTTTGCATGGATCAAACTACTGTATACCAATCCAGAAGCTTCGGTTTGTATTAATAACATTAATTCAGACTACTTTAAACTAGAATGTGGTACCAGACAAGGATGCCCCTTGTCACCACTACTTTTTGCAATCGCCATTGAGCCACTGGCAGTTCACTGTCAAAATGCTTATCAGATAAATGGGATTATCAGAGAAGGACTTGAACAGAAAATTTCTCTATATGCAGACGATATGGTATCGTATATATATCAGACGCACAAAACACTGTGCCTGCTGTCCTAACAGCACTTATAGAATTTTCAAAGATTTCTGGTTTCAAAATTAATTGAAATAAAAGTGTGCTCTTCCCGGTGAATCCTCAAGCACACAATATTAGATTGGACACCCTCCCTTTTATCATTGCAGATCAGTTTAAATACCTAGAGGTAAACATCACAAGTAAACATAAAGCTTTTATTAACAAAATTTTGCCGTCTGTATGGAAAAAATTAAGCAAGACTTACATAGATGGTCAACCCTTCATCTTACTCTAGCTGGTAGAATTAATGTTGTTAAGATGAATATCCTTCCTAAGTTCTTTTTTATTTCAAAACATTCCAATATACATCAATAAATCATTTTTAAGCAATTAGATTCAACCATAACCTCATTTATTTGGAATTTAAAACATCCACATATCCAAAGAGCGACCCTACAAAGACCTAAGGCAGAAGGTGGCATGGCTCTACCTAATTTTCAGTTTTATTACTGGGCAGAAAACATACAAGCTATAAAAACCTGGACATGGACACAAATAGATGAACATACACAGGCTTGGTCCACAATAGAAATAACTGCAGTACTTCTTTATATTCCCTGCTTTGTACCCCTATAAATGCAAGTTATCGCCAATATACTAACAACCCAATTGTGCTTCACTCACTCAGAATATGGAACCAATGTAGGAAGCATTTAAGATTTAAGAGAAGATTTTATAGATTTTATTTGTGGCACCTTTACACGAGAACCACCTTTTTCAACCCTCGCAAACATACGCAGTTTTTAATATCTGGAAAACATTTGGGATTAAATCACTTACAGATTTGTACATTGACAATGTCTTTGCATCCTATGAACAATTACATTCCAAATTTAACTTTCCAGCAACACATTTCTTTCACTCTTTTTAAATTACAAACTTTGTTAAACAGAACCTGCCCAATTTTCCTCATCTCCCACCTTCCTCTATGCTGCTAAAAATATTGCTCAGTTTCAAGGACTCAGACTGCATTTCTGCAATATATAAAACCATTTTACAGTCCCTCCCTTTCAAAGATCCAAGAGGACAGTGGAAAAAGGATCTCTCACTCAACATATCAGAAAAGGAGCACTGGATGATAGCAATGCAGAGAATTCACTCGTGCTCCATATGCGCAAAGCATATAATTATTCAACTCAAAATTATATATCGAGCACATCTGTCTCGTTTAAAATTGTCCAAAATATTTCCAGGGCAAGATCCAACCTGCGAATGCTGCAATCAAGTTCCAGCCTCATTGGGTCACATGTTTTGAGCCTGCACCAAATTAACATCATTCTGGACCAAAATCTTTAAATGCCTTACAGACAGCTTTGGTGTCAAAATTACTCCTAATCCACTAACAGCTGTGTTTGGTGTACTCCCAGATGGGCGTAAAGTGGAGAAGGACAAACAAACTGTAATTGCCTTTACTACACTATTGGCACATAGACTTATCTTGCTCAACTGGAAGAATCCTAACTCTCCTCTTTTAAGTCAGTGGTTAACTAATGTTTTATATTATTTGAAATTGGAAACAATCAAATTCTCACTTAGAGGATCTGTGCAGAACTTTTTCAAAACCTGGCAGGATCTAATCAATAACATTTTAGATTAAGCTCTTAAAGCACTGAGGAAGCAGATTCTCTTCCCATTTCTTTTTCTTCTCCATTTATCTTTATCCGCTTATTAAACTTATCAATTTACTTAGTTTTACTAGTTTTAAGTTTTACTCTGTTGTCCATGCTCTCTTTCTCAGGGGAGAGGGTAGATTTGTTTTCAATCCTGTTTTTGTAAAAATTGATCTACAGTGGTACCTCGGTATACGTCCTTAATCCATTCCAGACCCTTTGAATTATACCAAACAGGACGTATACCAAACAAATTTTTCCCTAAGAAATAAAGGGAAAATGATTAATACGTTCCCATGAAAAAATCCTATTGTTATTGGCATATTATACATTGATGGGGTTGTATAAAATATTTTAAACACTGCTTAATACTATACTAAAATACATAAATACAAAAGCAATTAGGTGAAATAAATTAAAATTTTACTTTACTTTTTAATAACGTGTTTGTTTTTCACAATTGTCGATACCTTCGTTCTCGGCATACAGTATGCAGCAGCCATGTCCCGGATACACATGCCACCTTCATGCTTTTCAACAATCAATTCAAATTTACGTGAAAAAACACAAAATCACGTGAAAATTCACAGAGAGTTATAGCACGGGTTGTTCACTGAATGCTAGAAACTGGCGTACTGATGCTTGTGGGCAGTCGTGGCTTTGTCTCGAGAGAGGTAAACAAGGGTAGCGCGTGGGTTGTTCACTGAATACTAGCAACTACCGTACTGACGCTCGTGGGCAGTCATGGCTTTGTTTTGAGAGAGAGGTAAACAAGGGTAGCATGCGAGGCGTATTCCAAACAAAGGTCGTATACCAAGCAAAATTATTCATGTCCAAACAGGACGTATACCAAGTTGGACTTGTACCAAAGCGAACGTATACCAAGGTATCACTGTATTTGTATGGAATGATTACAATAAAATCAATAAAATTAAAAAAAAATAATATATGATCAACTATTACCTTATATGTGCAGTAATTTAGCCCACTTTGCACAAATCTGTTTTCACTTTGACATTAACATCTTTTTCTGTTGTTAAGTGTCAAAACAGCCAAATTAAATCTACTGTAATTCAATGTATTACAGTAAAATGTGAAAACTTGTAAGCGGTGAATACTTTTTATAGGCACTATATTATCATAAGTGCATATTACTAAATAAATCAAGGAAATGAGCACCAGTAATAAATATAAGCACAGAGAGAGAAGATTTTGTTTTTGAATTGTGTGGGTTCTGAAACAATGATCAGTTTAACCTTCAAACATATCTATACTAATAAAAGGCAAAGCCCTCACTGACTGACTGACTGACTGACTGACTGACTGACTGACTGACTGACTCACTCACTCACTCACTCACTCACTCACTCACTGACTCATCACTAATTCTCCAACTTCCCGTGTAGGTAGAAGGCTGAAATTTGGCAGGCTCATTCCTTACAGCTTACTTTAGGCAGGTTTCATTTCGAAATTCTACGCATAACGGTCATAACTGGAACCTACTTATGTACATATATACCGGCCATAGCCTGCAGCTCGGTTGCCGTGTGAGGCGGAGTTGTGTCCTCATCGTCACGCCTCCCACGTAATTGAGTGCCTGCCCATATAAGGCCGTCCATCAGCGGCAATCCAATAGAAACACTCTGCCGCTAAATATTCGCGGGTAAAGGACTGTGCTTATGCAGACAAAGATGAGATGGTCAGGGTGGTGTTTGGCACAAACTCAGCGAAACTGCGAGAGAAACTTTTAAGTGCCGGGTCTTAGCTAACATTAAATAAAGCCGTGTACATCGCACGAGATAGCACAAGCACAGCTGAGAACCTTCGATGCATGTACTCCGAGCAGCTCACATGAACTGACTGTAAATGCAGTACGCAGACAAAAAGCAACAGCTCCAAAGAGCGCTGAACAAACAACGCATTACACAATTGAGGAGGCAGCAAAAGAATATGAAGCGAGTGACGCATACAAGCATATTCATAAGTGCAGCTACTGCGGAAACAAAGCACACGGTGGAAAAAGTCAATGTTCAGCTAAAGGAAGACAGTGTAAAAAAAACCCATGCATGCAGTGTGTGATGTCTCAAATAAAGAGGAAGACGAGCTGTTTATTGATGCAGTAAGAAAGGAATGGATGAATGAAACCTGTTATCTTTACAACGGTTGACAAACACAGAATGTAACTTGAACACAACTATTCCTCAAAATACGAACCTAATTGAAATAAATAATGATAATCAAATCCTTGATGACAGCAACACTCATAACAGTCACAAAACAATTACATTGACAATCATGTTACGTTATTTTTAAAATGTTCCCTTTTCTTTTTCATAACTTCTTTAACACACTACTTTTCCGCTACGAAGCGCGGGTATTTTGATA
>JANRMT010062825.1:28702891-28725356 GCA_026402145.1 Polypterus bichir lapradei | reverse complement strand
ATGAGAAATTGAACAGGTGTTCCTAATAATCCTTTAGGTGAGTGTATATATATATATATATATTATGAGGGGCCGTTCAGGAAAAAAAGATTGGTTCGTAAATATATACATTGGTTCAGATATATATTTCGGTTCAGATATATACATTGGTTGGGATATATTGGTTAAGATATATACATCGATTTGAATACATCCGGTCAGATATATACATTGGTTTAGATACATTGGTTGTGATATATATAAATTGGTTTGCATAGATCCATTCTGATATACGAGGTGTGGCAGAAAAGTAATGAGACTGGCAACACTGCAAGCGATCTGGCAACGCAGCGCTGTTGTCCTTGATAGAGCACGTGTATCAGTACCCTCCCATAGCTCAGTGCGAGTTTCAACTCCTTCCGTTAACTACGTGATTTTTGTGACTGCTATTAGCGAAGTTGTGTTTTTGGTTGTGCGTCACGCAAAATGGAACAGCGGAATTTGGAGCAACGTTGTGCCATTAAATTTTGTGTTAAGCTTGGAGAATCGGCAAGTGTGACGTTTGAAAAGTTAAAACAGGCCTATGGGGAACATTCTTTATCCCAAGCTTTTCGCTGGCACAAATCATTTTTGGAAGGCAGAAAACACGTTGAAGATGAACACCGTTCAGGGAGGCCTTCAACTTCGAAAACCAATGAAAACATCGAACGTGTGAACACTCTTGTGAGATCAGACCGTCGTTTAACATTAAGAATGTTGAGTGTACAATTAAATTTGAACAGATTTCCGTTCATCAAATTTTGACTGAACATTTGCAACAACGCCCCATGTCACACTGCCCTCTCCATAACAGAATTTTTGACCTCTAAAGGCATTCCTGTGGTTCCCCAGTCCCCTTATTCACCTGACCTCAGTCCGTGTGACTTTTTCCTTTTTCCTAAACTGAAAAATGTCCTCAAAGGATGTCATTTCGGGACTTTAGAAAACATCCAAAAGAGTGTAACGGACATGTTGAAGACCATACCGGTTGAAGACTTCCAGCGCCGCTACCAACAGTGGGAACAACGTCTCCATCGGTGTGTAGCTGCCCAACTACTTTGAAGGGGATAACATTGATGTTTGAAAAAAATAAAAAATCAGTCTCATTACTTTTCTGCCACACCTCGTACATCGGTTCAGATACATCTGTTCTGATATATATATTGGTTCAAATAACTGGTGTTTCACTGTTTTTATAGTATTTTATAGTTTTTATAGTAAAACTAACAAAACCACACACAAGCACGTACAAGCTCACACACACACTCAAACTCACAAATCGTGGGTCGCATGTACTACTGATTAAGCGTATATGTTTATTTATTATTATTTTTTCACCCCACAAAACAGATTCTTCTCAAAACCTGAGGTACCAGGAAGAATTGATAACAACCGCAGTACCTTCCATTTTTTCACCTCAACAGACGCTGGTTTATCATTGACCGAAAGCCGCCCGGTGATTTTTGTTATTCCTTATTGGCAGCATTTCATTAAAGGGCGATCTGTTTCAGCAAGGAACTTAGTCCTGTTTGCTGAAAGGATGTTATGGAGGAAAACAGTGGAATAGCGCTGTTTCTTCTGAATGTTTATCAGTGATCAGGGTCCAGAATTATCAGAATATTCCTGCTTCACAAATAACTGATGTCTGTTTTTATTGTAAAACTGAGAAAACCACACACACGCGTGTACACAACACAAACACTCAAACTCACAAATCGTGGGTCGCACTCACTACTGATTAAGTGTATCTGTCACGGACGATCATTTTTTTCACCCAATAAAACTTTAGTTCGTCAAAGTTAGAAAGCAGCGCGGTGATTTCTATTATTCCTTATTAGCTGCATTTAATTTAAAGAGGATTCACGTCAAGGAGGAGAAAGGGTCTCTTATTTTGACAGGACTTTTTTTTTTTTTTTAGGCGTAAGCACTCGCACATGCACGCGCCGACACAAGAAGAGAATAGTAAACTGAACGGATTTATATATATCCGAACCGCTGTATATATATTTGAACCGGTGTATATATATCAAAATCAGTGTATATATATATATCTTAACCGGTCTAACCGATCCAATACATAAAACAGAAGACATTAGCTTTGATATATTTACATTGGTTCACATTTTTTTGGCAGGCTCTATGTTTGGCCACGTAAGTATACCATAGCTCTCGTATTTTTTGAAAGCCTATTTGAAGGCATGTGTGTGTTTCCTAGTACCATGTAGCGTTTACCTAGTATGTACTGCATGTTTTAATAAAAAAAGATCGTACCAGATAATATCAGCTGAGGGGTCCTGACTACTCATTCAGGCGATCTTTTCTATGAAGGACCCAAATCAGGAATTGGTTCTTTAGTGTTTGCCTTCGGCATTGTTACAATTGTTTACAACTAGGCACATAGACTGAATTAACTTTTCACTAATTGAGCAGTTTGAATGTAATAACCAATATGACGGGATCAGAACGGGCACGAGATGTTATACATAGCTTGCTGCCAAATGAGACTTTAATAGACTCCCTTACAAGGGCTTGTGCGACACGGTTGCTGACTCCAACTAGCGCTCATAATGTGGAGAACATAACCGTCGATCAAGAAGTTGTAGGTTTGTTTCCAAGAGGACCACGGTTAACAGCCCCTATATACAATTTGAGAAATACATTTTCAAGGGATGCAAAATCTTTCTACAGGTAACGGCCTTGTATGTGTATGTGTATATATATATATATATATATATTGTAAAGAAACGAGAAGACACAACATAAAGGGTTGGGGTTTCCGGCCCCGTATACTGTAAACAAAACTTATTTTCACAAAAACAGGTCAAAAATATATAAACACAAACGTTCATATGCACGACGCCTTCACAGGCGTCGGCGGCCATTTTATATAGGAGGAGCTGGAAGTGGAGGAATGCTGGGAAGGAGGCGTGAGGGATGACGGGATTGCTGACGTCAGGGAAGATGGCGGAGGAAGGGCGGAAGTGGACATACTGCGGGCAGGTTATGATGGCGGAGCGTCTTTTTTCCTGAAAGAGAGAGCAGAAAGGTTAGTACCCTGCCATTCCCTGCCGGCGAATGTCTTTCGAAGCGGTTTCAGGTCCATCCGCGGCCTCCTACTCGCGCATGCGTGACACGACCCCCCCCTCAGCCCAAGACCGTCCGGTCGGGCGGACCTAACCGAGAGGACCCGCGGATTTGACTATTTGTGGAGGGACATCCACTGAAGCGCAGCGTGATCAGTCACCAGAGTGAATTCGTGACCCAACAGGTAGTACCGGAGATAAGTCACGGCCCACTTAATGGCCAGGGCTTCCCTCTCCACCGCCGCGTACCTGGCCTCTCGGTCCAGCAGTTTCTGGCTTAGGTACATCACGGGGTGTTCGACACCATCAACGCTTTGGCTCAATACGACGCCCAGGCCTGTGTCCGAAGCGTCGGTCTGGAGGATAAAGGGTAGCC
This sequence comes from Polypterus bichir lapradei, assembly GCA_026402145.1. Taxonomy (NCBI): domain Eukaryota; kingdom Metazoa; phylum Chordata; class Cladistia; order Polypteriformes; family Polypteridae; genus Polypterus; species Polypterus bichir. The sequence continues at coordinate 28,721,879 of JANRMT010062825.1, read as the reverse complement.
CAAAATCAGGGGTCCGTAATACAGGTGCCGATGTAAGGGCCTGTTTCAGGTCACTGAATGCGTGTTCCGCCTTATCGTTCCATACCACATGCAGGGGAGCCCCCTTCTTTGTTAAGCAAGTCAAGGGTGCTGCCCTCTCGGAGAAACGGGGTACGAACCGGCGGTAGTACCCCGCCAGCACAAGAAAGCCTGCACCTGTCTCTTGGTATTCGGACGGGGCCATTCCAGGATGTCTTTGACTTTGGAACATTGGGGTCTCACCTGTCCTCGTCCCACAAGGTAGCCTAAATACTTGGCCTCCTTTAAGCCAAAAAAACACTTACGGGGGTTAATGCGGAGGCCGGCTTTAGCCAGTGTCGCGAGGACAGCAGAGAGCTGCAATAGATGCCGGAATAGATGACGACGTCATCCAGGTAGGCGGCACTATAGGACTGGTGGGGCTTCAGCACTCTATCCACCAGACGTTGAAAGATTGCAGAGGCCCCGTGCAGCCCAAATGGGAGGACCTTGTATTGCCAATGTCCACTAGGGGTGCTAAAGGCAGTTTTTTCTTTTGCAGATGCCGTTAAGGGAATTTGCCAATACCCTTTTGTCATATCAAGAGTAGTCAAATACCGAGCCGCACCCAGCCGCTCGAGCAGGTCATCAATGCGGGGCATCGGGTAGGCATCGAATTTGGAGACCTGGTTTAGACGTCTAAAGTCATTGCAGAATCTCCAGGAGCCGTCCGGCTTGGGAACGAGGACAATCGGGCTGGACCAAGGACTGTGACTTTCCTCGATAATGTCCAAGTCCAACATTCGTTGTACCTCCAGTTCCACTTCGGCGCGTTTTGCCTCCGGGAGTCTGTAGGGCCTCTCCCGGACGACTACTCCGGGTTCCGTGACTATATCGTGGGCAATCAGCGAGGTCCGGCCTGGCGACTCGCTCACCACTTCGGGGATGGCGTAGATAGCTTGGGTTATCTCTCGCCGCTGTACGGGTGTTAGCTCTTCGCCGAGGTTAAGGGCAGCCGTGCTAGCGAATAGGGAGAGGGATCTATGAGTATCGGGAGTCTCCTCCCTGTCCTTCCAAGGTTTTAATAAATTAATATGGTAGATCCTCTCGCTCGGTCGACGAGCCCCTTTCTTTCCTTAACCTCGTATGGCCCCTGCCAGTGAGCTAGCAGCTTGGAGTGGGAGGTGGGAACGAGCACCATCACTCGATCCCCCAGGTGGAACTCCCGGAGGACAGAGTTGCGGTTGTAACACCGGGCCTGCGCTGCCTGCGCACGAGTCACGTGGTCTTTGAGGAGCGGCCTGATTTTGGCGAGCCTGTCGCGCAGTTGCGCTACATACTCCAATATATTGGAGGAGGGAAGGGCCTCAGCCTCCCAGCCTTCTTTTAGAATGTCTAAAAGTCCCCGGGGCTGTCGTCTGTATAATAATTCAAAAGGGGAGAAGCCCGTAGAGGCCTTGGGCACCTCCTGGTAGGGAAAAAGCACAAGCGGCAGGAGCTGTTCCCAATTCCTGCCATCAGCGCTGACTACCTTACGAAGCATCTGTTTAAGCGTCTGGTTAAAGCGTTCTACCAGACCGTCCGTTTGGGGGTGGTAGACAGACGTCTTCAGGTGCTTTATTCTCAGTAATTTGGCAACCTCCCTGAACGTATCTGAAGTGAAGGGAGTACCCTGGTCCGTGAGGACTTCTTTAGGGATACCCACTCTCGAAAAGAGGTTGACCAGTTCCCGTGCGATGTTTTTGGTGTTAGCGGAGCGCAGGGGAACCGCCTCTGGGTACCGGGTTGCATAGTTAACCATGACCAATATATACTTGTGGCCACGGTTCGAGGGTTCCAGGGGCCCTACTAAGTCGACCCCTATCCGGTCAAAGGGTATGTCTATCAGGGGTATTGGGACGAGAGGAGCACGGTCCCGCCTAGGAATCTGGCGAATCTGACAGTCCGGACAGGATTGACAGAAGCGCCGGACCTCCTCGTTGATCCCGGGCCAGTAAAAGCGGAGCTTGATTCTCTCCAATGTTTTTTCGGCCCCGAGGTGGGCGCCTAGGAGGTGTGCGTGAGCTAGTTCACATACCTCCCGCCGGAAGGTACGCGGCACTAGCAACAACTTCCGCACCTCGCCCTTGTGAGTTGCCACCCGATACAACAGATTATTCTCCAGTACAAAGAAGGGCTCGCGTGGCATGGAACCGTCAGCTTGTGAGCTGCCTGGAAGAACAATCGCATTCCGGGCAAACCGCAGGGAATCGTCATTCCACTGCTCTCTTTTAAATGAGGCAGGCGTGGAGCGAAATTGGTGGTCCAGGTTGCTCAGGGGATCTTGTGAGAGGTTGGGCGGAAGTGTTCCCTGGCTCGTCCCTTCGCCGGTGGGAGGTTCCGGGTCAGAGTCCGTCGCCTGAGAAACCTCCCCCATTGTGCCTGCGCCATTGTGGCCTGCCTCAGTGCATGGCGTGGAGACCGCGGGAAGGGTGCCTTGCCCCTCCATAACCAGACCCAGTGAGGCCCCAGGAGCGGTGAGTGTCTTACCGCATTTTCTTTGTGACCAGTCTTGTCCCAGGATTACTGGATAGGTGGGTTCCGGCAACACTGCGACCAACAATTTGGACAACTCCCCCTTCCAGGAAAGGTAACATTCTGCGGAACGGTAAGACCTGGTCTCTCCGTGTACACAAGTGACCCGTAGATGTTTGTTTAGCCACTGTCGCGGTAAGACATAACGGCGAGCGACAATAGTTATGTTGCTGCCGGAGTCAAAGAGAGCCACCACTGAGTGCCCGTTTACCAACACCACTCCTGTGTTAGGACTCGCCAAGGGATGCAGCGGAGTACAGTACCTTTCCGCAGAGGCCCAGGTGCAGTCCATCGGCTCCATGGGGGTGTTCAGAGGGCAGGTCGGTAGTAGGTGGCCGGTCTCTCTGCACTTGTAACAGCGCGGGGAGGCCGGCTTTTCTCGGGGTCTAGGAGGCGCTTCTGCAGCGCGTCGAGAGGGCTCGGGGGTGGCCGTCCGTCCCTGCCGGTTCCCACGAGCTTACCTTTCTGTCCCCCCGGCTCGGAAAACTGCGAGCTGACGCTCCAGGACTTCCAGGAGTCCTGGCATGTCCGTATAGGGGTGGCGCCGAACCTGCTGGGCGAGGGAGCTGGGCAGTGCATTGACCAGGCCCTCACAGGCCACCTGTTCCACGACCTTCCGGGCTTGGGGACCCTCGGGCCGCAGCCACCGCCCCATCTTTCCCCAGAAATCGAAGGCCTGTGCTTGGGCCGGCTTTTCAGGGTCAAACTGCCAGCTCCGCCATTCACTCGCCTGCTGGCTCGGCGTAATGCCGTAGCGTGCCAGGATCTCCTGTTTTAGGAGCTTATAGTCCGCGGCTTCATCCTCGGGGAGGTCATAATAGGCTCGCTGCGCGGGCCCCTTCAGGTAGGGCGCCAGAATGGACGCCCACTCGGACCGCTGCCACTCGTTCCGGGTGGCCGTCCTTTCAAAGATCCCTAGGTAGGACTCGATGTCGTCCGCCTCCGTCATCGGGACAAGGGACAGAGGTTTTGGACTAGGCGGGTCGGCCCTTACCCTCTCGGCTTCCACGAGCTTCGCCTTCGCGGCCTCCAGTTCCCGGGTTGTAGCGGCCTGTGCTTGCTGCAGGGACTGGATCTGTGCGTTCATCCCCTGCAGCACGGTGTTGAGGTCCTGTCTTTCAGTCATTTTTTTTTTTTTTCGGAGCAGTATCCTGCCGACTACGCCACTGTAAAGAAATGAGAAGACACAGCATAAAGGGTTGGGGTTTCCGGCCCCGTATACTGTAAACAAAAGTTATTTTCACAAAAACAGGTCAAAAATATATAAACACAAACGTTCATATGCACGACGCCTTCACAGGCGTCGGCGGCCATTTTATATAGGAGGAGCCGGAAGTGGAGGAATGCTGGGAAGGAGGCGTGAGGGATGACGGGATTGCTGACGTCAGGGAAGATGGCGGAGGAAGGGCGGAAGTGGACGTACTGCGGGCAGGTTATGATGGCGGAGCGTCTTTTTTCCTGAAAGAGAGAGCAGAAAGGTTAGTACCCCGCCATTCCCTGCCGGTGAACGTCTTTCGAAGCGGTTTCAGGTCCGTCCGCAGCCTCCTACTCGTACATGCGTGACAATATATATATATATACAGTGGACCCTTGACTTACGAACTCAATTCGTTCGCGAGGGCTGGTTGTAACTCAAGTTGGTTGTAAGTCAAGACCATTTTTCTCATAAGAAATAATGGAAATACCCATAATGCGCTCCGAACCTCCCACAGCAACACTTACTTAACCTTTTCATAATAAAAAAGGGTTGTATAATGTGCATTATTTACCAAAACACCAATAATTTTTCTAATGTACTAACCAAAAAGTTATAAAAAGTTCCTAGCCTACCAGAAACAACAATTTCATATTGTACTCACCATTTAATTTGACATCTTTGGGCTGCAGGAAGGGAGGAGGAGGAGAATGAAACGGAAGGTGGTTATTGTTTAGAAGGAGCCTCCTTATGCAAATCTTTTCTTTGTAAAATTGTCGAGATGGTGGATTTCGACATGCTGTACATATTAGCGAGATCGGTCATGAATGCCACTCTCATATTTCCGCACAATTTCCTTCTTCGTTTCGATTGTGATCGCTGTTTCTCTAGTTAATAATGACAGTAGTCGAGCACTCAGTTCAAAGCTGGTCATGTTGTTAACTGCTGTAATAATACACTCCAAAGCAAGCCGGGGCTGACTCAGCCTGATGACATCATCATGTGCCGCGCCAGCCCACTAGCTAACATCCCTTAACAATCGCTTTCTTTACCTTTGTTACCTTCTCTTCCTTCCTTAGCAATTATGCGTCTTGCTTGCCATGGTCTTAGTGAATTATATATATAGATAAATCACTGCACTGACCGAAATGACGTCCACAAACACATGTATCTGGGCTCCGACTGACACTTACAAACGCTCTCGGCTGTTTGTTTACAATCGCACAAGCGGATACACGTGACCGCATTTGGGTCGTAACGCAAGATGTTGGTCGTAAATCAAAACAAAAATTTTGGTCGTAAATCAAGTTGTTCATATGTCAAGCCGGTCGTATGTCAAGGGTCGACTGTATATATATATATATATATATATATATATAGTTGAATTTGCTGTTTGCCCTTTCTCTTTTTAAACTCTTGAGACGTAATATGTTATTTTTGTTTACAAACCGGATTCCAAAAAAGTTGGGACACTAAACAAATTGTGAATAAAAACTGAATGCAATGATGTGGAGATGGCAAATGTCAATATTTTATTTGTAATAGAACGTAGATGACAGATCAAATGTTTAATCCGAGTAAATGTATCATTTTAAAGGAAAAATATGTTGATTCAAAATTTCACGGTGTCAACAAATCCCAAAAAAGTTGGGACAAGTAGCAATAAGAGGCTGGAAAAAGTAAATTTGAGCATAACGAAGAGCTGGAAGACCAATAAACACTAATTAGGTCAATTGGCAACATGATTGGGTATAAAAAGAGCTTCTCAGAATGGCAGTGTCTCTCAGAAGCCAAGATGGGTAGAGGATCACCAATTCCCACAATGTTGCGCAGAAAGATAGTGGAGCAATATCAGAAAGGTGTTACCCAGCGAAAAATTGCAAAGACTTTGCATCTATCATCATCAACTGTGCATAACATCATCCGAAGATTCAGAGAATCTGGAACAATCTCTGTGCGTAAGGGTCAAGGCCGTAAAACCAAACTGGATGCCCGTGATCTCCGGGCCCTTAAACGACACTGCACCACAAACAGGAATGCTACTGTAAAGGAAATCACAGAATGGGCTCAGGAATACTTCCAGAAACCATTGTCAGTGAACACAATCCACCGTGCCATCCGCCGTTGCCAGCTGAAACTCTACAGTGCAAAGAAGAAGCCATTTCTAAGCAAGATCCACAAGCTCAGGCGTTGTCACTGGGCCAGGGATCATTTAAAATGGAGTGTGGCAAAATGGAAGACTGTTCTGTGGTCAGACGAGTCACGATTCGAAGTTCTTTTTGGAAATCTGGGACGCCATGTCATCCGGACCAAAGAGGACAAGGACAACCCAAGTTGTTATCAACGCTCAGTTCAGAAGCCTGCATCTCTGATGGTATGGGGTTGCATGAGTGCATGTGGCATGGGCAGCTTGCATGTCTGGAAAGGCACCATCAATGCAGAAAAATATATTCAGGTTCTAGAACAACATATGCTCCCATCCAGACGTCATCTCTTTCAGGGAAGACCCTGCATTTTTCAACAAGATAATGCCAGACCACATTCTGCATCAATCACAACATCATGGCTGCGTAGGAGAAGGATCCGGGTACTGAAATGGCCAGTCTGCAGTCCAGATCTTTCACCTATAGAGAACATTTGGCGCATCATAAAGAGGAAGGTGCGACAAAGAAGGCCCAAGACAATTGAACAGTTAGAGGCCTGGTCTCCTCGGTCCCCAGACGTCTGTTGAGTGTTGTAAGAAGGGGAGATGCCAAACAGTGGTGAAAATGGCCTTGTCCCAAATTTTTCGGGATTTGTTGACACCATGAAATTCTGAATCAACATATTTTTCCCTTAAAATGATACATTTTCTTAGTTTAAACTTTTGTTCCGTGATTTATGTTCTATTCTGAATAAAATATTAGAAGTTGGCACCTCCACATCATTGCATTCAGTTTTTATTCACGATTTGTATAGTGTCCCAACTTTTTTGGAATCCGGTTTGTATTTATTTATTTATTTTCCCGTATTTGGACATTTATTGTTGTAGTAAACTGCATGGGAAGAAAAGGGAGAAAAAAAATGGAGTTGCATTCACTAAAGAAGTCGTTTTGCTTCCTGATGAGAGATCCAATTCGGTACCTAGGCGAGGAATGAAAGCATGGCTTTTCGAAAGTGGTCACATGAAATCTGCTGTTGAGTTTTTAGTAGAATGGGATGAATCGTCCGTTGTGAATGCAGTCCGGCAAGCCTTTCAACCCCTTTTGGACAACTGCCGGTAAGTGACTTTTAGTTGTTGCGCGTTTTAATATGCATCAAGTTTGTTAAGTTTTGCAAATGCTGTATCCCTAAATCATAGGGTTGAGTTTTTACTTGGATGCCACAACAAGCTGGTAACACCGTCATTTACAGCAAGCCAAACAATGAGTGGGTACATGCTGAAAAAAATATTCCACCAAAGGACTGTGTATTTACGACCAGACAAAACCCTTCTGGTGAGTATGTTTTTAAAAACTAACATAACTGTGCGGTTTACCAATTTTTCTTTAACCATCCAAAGTAAATGCTACACCCTGCCCTTTTAATCATGTGTAACGATCTAAATATATTCACAGACCTCTGAAGATGCTGGAGAAGAGGAAGCAATTAAGGAACCGGTAAGTAAAAATGTTAATCTGCAGATATAACTTGAATCTTAACAAATTACACCAAACTTTAATGAAGTTAGTAAATGTATATAAACTAGATTGCAATGACCAGTTATTGGAAATGTTGTTGTAATTATTTAGTATCCTATTTAAATTTGGAAAATCTCTTCATGTGCATTTTAAAGCAGGTGGTAGTGAATACTTTTGAAGGCAATGACCAGTTGTCGTCTGTGTTTGTCCAACCAAGTGTTAGCACTGAACTTGAGACAGAGACTTTGGATTCTACAGATTCTTGGCTACCGGTATGTTTTATTTCATAGTTTATCAACGGTTAGTTTTTAAATTGTATATTACTTTTAAGAGGTGGTGGTCAGTCAGTTTTTGACAAAATAACTTACCAGAGTTATAAAATATTTGAGCATATATGGGATGTTAGTGCAAATATTCATCATTCTATGCATTACAGAAATTACATAGGCATAATGTCTCCTGAGGTGTATATATCTGATGAAGATGATGATCTGCAAGAAGTCATAAACAGATCTCTTCTAGAATCAAACACATTTCAGTAAGTTCCTTGTTGAACCATATTGCTTAAACTTAACTGAATGGCAATTTAAACGCTGAATTTTAGAAAGTAATTTTTCCAAGTGTGGTGTATTTAACACACCTCGTGCCTTCAGCTTTTAGTCTGTGTAGATTACAACTAGGCCAGTTGCGTAAAGAAAAATAATTTATTGGCCACTAGAAAGGGTGTGTGTGTGTAATATATAATAAAAAAAGGTGGCAGCTTAAAGACACATTTATGAACTAAAAGGCAGAGTTTGTTTTAGTCCTCGACCCTTACAATAGTCTTGACATGCCCCACTATTTTGGGATTGTTGCATACTATCACACGTGTCTGTATGTTATATATAAACACACAGACACGTGTAATATTATGTAACAATCCCAAAATAGTTGGGCATGTCAAGACTCGTATGTATATCCTAGTTATATCATGAGTAATAAAATAAGCTTTTGAATTCTTTACAAAGCTTGCATGTGGGAAAGAGGCTTTTGGATTAAAATCTTGATTTTAAAAGTGCAGTTACTTTGTACATTATTTATGGAGCAGTTCTTGTTACCAGCATGTACACAACCTCTGTTAACCTTAGGAAGACTAAGGGTTTAACTGCTACATTTCACAATCTTGTATATTAGGGTTTGAGAAAAAGATTATAACATGTTCTGGTCTGTTCTGAAAATTTAATCCTACAGATTGTTTCATGTTTGTTCTGTCCTGTCTGCAGAGCTGATGAACACACATCTATGGAAATTCACTTTCTAAAAGCTTGAACCGGGAGGAAGTTGTTCGCTTCAATATAATGCGTAAAAATGTTTGGGATGGAACCAAGCGGGCAATGGCCAGAGCTAACTTTTCCCCTTATAAAAGAATTAATGTCAAATTTACAGATGACCTTGGTGTTTCTGAAGGAGCAGTGGATCTAGGAGGGCCTAAAAGAGAATTTTTCTGACTTGTTCTTTTGTATTTGAAAGAAGAAAGTGGTATTTTTGAGGGGCCAGATGAAGCAAAGATTTTAAGTTGCAACACTGAAGGTAAATAAACTTTCCACCTCCTGCATGGTTTGTGCCACTGTTTTTTTTTTTATTCAAATTAGGGTCAACTTGAAGTATTGGTTTTTATCAATTTTAATGTGTATTTTTTTTTTCCCTTCCCCACTTTCAGCTTTAAAGGCAAGTACGTACTTCCATGCAGGTCAAATTTTGGCAATGACAGTAGTTCATGGAGGACAACCCCCTTGCTTCCTTTCACCAGTCTTGTATGAAGCTTTAATCAAGGGTCCAACTGCTGTTAGAGTTAATATTGATCATGTTTTTGACCAAGAAGTACATGGACAACTGAAAGCAGTAAGTGTTCTGTAAAGTTTTCTGTTTAACTTAATGTATAGGTGTACCCCAACTGCCTTCATGTAGATTGACCTAGGTTATGTTGCTTAACTTAAACAGATTGTCACCAAATGATGAATTTGTTTGTGGTGGTGTTCCCCCTTCCCACCCTTATACAACTTGAAGGTTCACATACTTCTACTTTGCTCATTCTTGCTTGGTTGTAAACAGCAGTGTAGCAGATTAAGTAAAATTGTTTTGAGTTCAATGAAGCAAGAATTAAAAAAAATTCTTTTGGTATCATTTGCAAAACAGATGGCTCTGGGAATGCTCAACTGAAATTTGAAAGAACCTTTAGAATCCTCAGATTAACTGAAGTTTGCAAAAGGCCATGGTACAGTTAACCTGTCCAGGATTTTAGAAATGAGATGCAGAGTTGGAAGGTGTCTTCTTTAAAATTGCCTGACAGCCTTCCCAAAACCCACTTTTTTTTTTTTTTTTTATCTCTGTACTAGGAACAAAGATCATGTTGTTGTTGTTATATGCCCATTTCAGCTTCCCATTTTACAACTGCAGTGCAAAATGATTGAACTTAAGATTTGTATGGGGTATCTCAAACTTTTTACAATTGTATGTTAATGCTAAAGTGTTTCCTTATTACCAGTTATGAATATTCGGAGGTCAACATACCACATCAAATTTGTAAAATATGTTCAAACGATCACAAACCATAACTTTAGGCCAGACCACCATCAAACCACTCCATGTTTTATATTTGGCAGTTGAATTATAGCCACCAGTAACCTTATAGGAATGTATTTTGTTATCATGATACCCAAGTTGTACTTAAAAATAAATAAATGCTTTCAATAATAAAAAAGATATTTGTTTGCTAGTTGAGTTTGTTAAATGGGTAAGTAGATTTTTAGACATGTAGATTATAATTTAGAAAGGTGTTTCAGCTACCATTATCTACTCTATTTAATATGGAATTATTTTTTTATTAGATAAATGATGCCACCACAGATGAAGACCTGTCTAATTCTGTTGCGTTGGCTCAAGCATTCTGAGTCTCTCAGGATGCTTCAAAAAAGTTGACCACCACAACAAGGGAGATGTAGTTTTGGATGTTGCTCATTGGTATGTTTTCCAGCGAACAAGAAGCTATTTTAAAAGGTACAGTCTTGTCTCTTTTAGTTGTATGTTTTTAATTGTATTCAGTTGATCTAATTGGTGAATTGACACAGGTTATTTTATAACCTAGTTTTAAAGAAGGACTGGGAGTACTAGAGATTTTAGAGGCCATACAGCATCATCCAGAAGTATTAAAATCTGTGTTCACAAATACGGGGAAAAAACTTACTGCATCAGATGTGTAAAACCTTTTCATAGTGTCAATGTCTGAAATCGGAAGCAATAGTTTTCAACGAGAAAGCTGCACGGTTGGATTCTGGAGAGATTATCTTCAAGATGCTGAATGTAAGAGATTGCCCATTATCTGTTAGTTGATCAGCCACTGCTAACCAAAACTGAGCTCCTCTAGAAATGAGTTTTGGAAAAGGTGTCATTGAAATATATTTAGATGTCAGTATTTCATTCCTTTTTCATAATGTGTTTTTTTTTTTTCAAATATATATATAGTTGATCCTGAAGCAGTATCTTTGGAAGATTTGCTAATTTTCATCACTGGCAGCAATAAAATCCCTCCACTTGGATTTTGCCCTACACCGTGTCTGGAATTCTTGCATGATGGCTCAAGGTTACCATTGGCAAACACATGTGATAATGTGATCAGGATACCTCTCAAGCAGTCTTTCTCAGAATTCAAGAGTGATATGGATTTTGGCATCAAAAACTCTCCTGGCTTTGGAACAGCATGACCTGCACTCTACTGTGTACAGTTGCTTGTTTTAGGATCATGAAAGTTACCAAATTTATAGTGTTCAGTGGTTGACTTTTTTCATTTCACCTCCAGTTCTGCATTTGTTAGCAACACCAGAATAGATTTGTTAAACTTTTCTAATTGTGAACGCATTTTGCACTTTCTTGCATCTTTTACAGGTGGCTGTTTGCCCAGAAAACAATTTGAATATCATTCAAGTCCACTTAAACTTCTGAAAATTTGTCTTGGTGGTGGCTATGTATATCAAAAAATATAAAACTTCAGAAATTAACCAGTGTCAGAGAAAGAATTGTCTAGCTTTTTTCAAATTATGACAAATGTTTTGTATTGGTTAAATATTAAATTGCTTTATTTAAAAGGCAACACATTTCTTTTGGTTTCATATTCCTTTAATACTGACACTGAACAATTTTCCCAGAAACCTCTTGTTTATTTAACTTCACAATAGACTCAGTGTTCTATTAGTACAGTCCTGAGCCACACCTCTGAAATATTCAGCAATATACTAAGACTGAAGGAAAGGAAAGGGGACCTCTTAACCCACCAAAAGTTTACACAGTCACAAGGAGACTACACAAGACCATTCACGGTCAATGCACAGACTAGGATTTAAAATATCGTAGACCTTCTTAAGGACACTAATAAAAAAAAAAAAAAAATTGAGCATCCTGTCATACTTTTAATTTTACAATGCTGTTGTAACACAATTAAGCTTTGCAAAAAGGTTAACAATGGACCTTATGATACACACTAATATGCATTTTCTTACATGTTGATAAAAGTAATTGTAAAGTCCATGCTAATGACAGAAATAACTATACCTTGTTGGGGAAACAAAACAAAAGTTTTTTTTTTAACAGAGGATCAATTAATATTATGACATGGTGAATTCTTTTATGATGGTACTCTTTTTCCATGATTACTAAAATATTGTAGTAGTAATACAAAATTTTACTGGTCTGTGTAAATGTGTGCGAAGAAGAAGGTAGTGCTCAATGCCATGATTGCCATCATCTGTGAATGGGTCAATTGTTTGTAAAAATGCATCTGCATTTTGGGGAAGAACTGTTGCTGATAAACTAACAGTGGTATGTTCATTTTGATTACAAGCTGCACTATCTGAACATTCATCTTGTAAATTGCCCTGTAGTAAACCATGTTGTAGAACACCAGATGTCCACAACTGTAATGGTGACATGTTGTGCTCTGTGCTCAGTGAGTGGTTATTCCATTGCTGTATGAATTCATTAACACCAGCATTAATTCTTGGAAGATAAATGTACTGCAAGGCAAACAAGTCAGCAGCTGACATCACATCCAGTAAATTGTTTTCTTCTAGAGATAAAAATAAATGTTTATAGTAGAAACTTAGGACCCTATTTAACTCTGCCCATAACCTTTCAATTCGCTGATTGTGCACGCTTCGTCCTACTATAAAACTTCCCCTCCCCAAACCTCATAGCCGTACAATAAATCGAGCGACATCTATATTTTCTAGACCTGCATCACCACGAACACGAGATGAAAGACCAAAGTGGCGCACACCTTCCTGAAAAAGGGAAAGAACCGTACATGCCATATTGTTTGTGCAACATTTTAAGTATATAATGCAGCGGCTAAATCCATAAACACATCCATGGAAGAAAAATCCCCATTGGGCTAACTTGTGGTTTCCATCAATGTGCCTGTTGAAACAATAAATACATTTCAGAAACTAAATCCTCAAAATGTATTTTATACTCATGAAATATGATATATAACATGCATATAGAAAAATTTAGAGATAAGCAGAAAATGCATTAGCTGTAATTACAAAACAATTTAAAATACCTATTAATTAAACATTTGTCAATTACTATTATGTGAAACTGTAAAATATGTGCTTCTGTTAATATTTTACCTTCGTTGCATAGCTGATTAAAATACTTTTGATAGTTCTATTTATGAAATGGGAATAATTACGAATTACTACGAAGTATGTTCTAATCTTAATACTTTGTATTTTTTGCATATTTAAAAGCTTATGCTTACCATAGTTGATTTTGTAAATGTCGTAAACTCTAATAGCTCTCCCAACAGGGTCGATTACATGTAGGCGCTCACGTATTCGCCTCCTTTGAATTCTCAGTCCACGACTACGAATACTTCCAGCAATGTAACTTTCGCCAACATAGGGCGTCAAAGTAAGAACTTGCGCGATAACAGAATCCAGCTCGACATCGGAAATATCACTAAATGCTTCATTTGTCAACATACCAAAGTGCGCTCTGTGGTTATACAGAGTTCTAACACTCTGCACATTGCATTGGCTATTGAATTCCAGGTGTATCCCAGTTCTCTAAAGGTATTAATCTGGCACGATGTTAAACAGTACCTAGAAAAAACATTGTAAAAGTGAGTTTTTTTTTCATATCTCTAAACATCCAAAATGTCTGGATAGTGATCATAGACTGACATTTTACAATAAACTCCCGTTCATAATATTAAACTACACAAATCACTTCTGTGAATCATTTGTTAAAACTGAAATTACACATGTAATCATACATTTGGATTAATTCAGTTTTCGATTGGGTGAAACCGGGTGTTATGTTAGCATCACCTGTGATACTCACACCAAAACGCACATCTTTGGGATATGTGAATAAAATTTGGATAGCAGGAGAAAACCCGGCCAGATGTGTAATCTCCACAATGATAACGAGCATGTGTATTACAAGAACAAATAACATTATCTGCGAAACATCAATGTTAACGTATGCACTGCAATACAGTATTCAGCAAAAATTGCTACTTTTACCAATTAAATGTATTTTACATAAATTATTTACCTTGGTCGACCTAACGTTTCCTGTGTCCTTGTCACACTAGGAAGGAGAGGTCGGTTAGATATCTCAAATTCCTGGATGAAATGAAAAATCTGTTCTGTAATGCTTTCCAGAATTGAATTTATTTCAATATATAACTGTTCTAACAACCTTTTTAACGTGGATACGTTTGTTGTCTGTTCTGCATCTTTTAGTACGGAAATAAAAGCCAAAATAATATATGAATGGCTTTCAAGATGTCTAGCTGAAATTTCCAGCGGAGTTAAATCCGTAGAACAAACATGGCTACGTTCCAAACACCTATCTAATTCTAAAAAATAGTTATACACTTCTTCACACGCCATTCTTCCAGTAGTTTAGCTACTTTGCTCAAGATCTTAAGTAAAACAGGCCGTAAAACCCATCGTTAGGAAAGAGAAGTTTTTTTTTCTCGTGATTTCACAGTACAGGCCCCCAATCATCTAACACGTGCAGGTTTGACCCTTCTCATTAAATTCTGTGGCAATTTTTATGAGAAGGGTCCTGCAGCAGGCCGAAGACTCGGCCTTCCACTGTCCGCTCCGAGGACGGTCCGTGGCATAATTGCCTGTCCTACTGCTTCCTACAATACGCAGAAAGATAAGGAAGAGTGTAGACATTCATTTTTTATAATTCGAAAAAGAAAAGGTATTGTAAACTTTTTCCGACACAGAACAATGGCACAGCAGAATCAGGTATGAACTCACAGAATAAAAAACTCAGCATATTTAAAGAGACTTTAGAGCCATTAAACAAAAGTAATGAGATGTTCGATTATATATATGGCGTACGCTATCAATCCAAGTGTTCTGTGGTTATCGTCACTACTGACGTCGGCTGGATATCATATTTTTAAACGTATCTTTTTAATTATTTTTCCCATCTTGCATCATTTCTTTTTAATATTTGTCTTATTATTTCAGCGATAACACCTTTTTAACTTATGTGATGTTATGTAGCGTATCTGCAATGTTAATGTACAATACGGAAAGGTATTTGTATATTGACGTCATTAACATTTGTTAGATACCTTATTTAACTTGTTTTTTTTCTGTAGTTGGAGACATACAGTAAGTTATTCAGTATTATATATTATTTTTTCTTAGATTTCCATAGCCACATTTCTCCATATATGCAGAGAATATAAAACCAACATTGATTAATTATCAAAACGAGTACAAGTGCCCACTTTTTAAAAATACATGGAGACTACAGGCGCCTTTGTGACAGTTTCTACCGTTATTAGGAATGGAAAGACGGGGTACATAATTTTGATGACCACGTCATTATGAGCATCCATCTGTGTCTTTTTTTGCGTAATTCAATTCAGGTACTTTACCAATCTAAATAACCGCGTTCACCTACTTTAGGTAGATTAAACCAGGTAGAATAAATTACCTAGAAGATTTTAAAAAAATATAAAAACTAAAACCATATACCCAAAACCATTACATTCAGAATGTGATGTCAGTACTTACCTGACTTGATCACTCACTTGCCTGAATTTTCCACCTGGCAATGTATACTAGCCATTGCACTTAATAAAACATTAAGTAGAGAAGTTCTGAATAAAAGTA
Organism: Polypterus bichir lapradei; assembly: GCA_026402145.1. NCBI lineage: Eukaryota > Metazoa > Chordata > Cladistia > Polypteriformes > Polypteridae > Polypterus > Polypterus bichir. Next base: position 28,706,268 of record JANRMT010062825.1, on the reverse strand, counting down.
AAGACACATTTATTCAATTGTACATATACTTGTAACTGTTACTTGAATGGTTTATTAAAACTGCACTCTACTTGGACCCATAAATGCACTGGGCCAAAACTAACAGGGCCATGTAGTTGTTTATTCATATAGAGGGTGTGCCCACTGTTATATCGACCCTGGCTGATTTTACAAATACAATATCATTTCTTTTTATTTTTTTTCATACCATTATTTAATAAAAATATAATCTAATTATTTAACAATTACATATTTAGCGTTATTTTGTATGTGATGTTTGTATGTATATTGTGACTGATGAATTTTAAAAAGTTTCTTAACTATAAAGATATTTTTGTCTTAGTGTCTGAATATATTTTTTTCTCCACAATTAGAATCACACAGCTGTTGAAAGGGTCGTAAGCAGCCTTGAGAAAACAAATGAAATGCCCTACCCAAGTCATAATGCCATATTGCATGCATACCTACAATTTGAGGCAGTGACATCCCATGAGTATAATTTCTCTTGTGTGCACTGTGGGCATCATCCTCCTATTGTTATCATGGACTTACACAAAAAGGTTGTCTTTAAAATGGCTGGTAAGGATTTCATGAATACATGCATACCTGCTTAAGCCGTTCTTTGCAGAGGACAGCAGGACATCGGTCCCAGAATTTCTGTGCTCGAGGGACAGTGTGGCAATAAAAGACAATGAGCTGTTATAGTTATCTTTTTTTTTTTCAGTAAGTGACATAAAAGATCCCCCACCAGATTTTAAAGGGGAAGTGGACATGGAAGATTTTTGGAAGTCTGTGGAAAGAGAAATTCTTGACAGAGGCTCTCTGAAATGTAAGTTCATGTCTTTTTTTACTTGTCATCAGTTGCATGAATGTATGTTGAAAAGTCTGATTTTTTTTCCCACCTTTATCCAGACAACCGTCATAGTCCTTTTCTTGTGGTGCCAAGTTACCATCAGTGGGCACCCTGGATTGGGCCCCAAACCAGAGCAAGTCATATGGTTGCTAACACAGAGTATGCTAAAGTACATGTGTCAAATAAATGCCAACAGGAAGGTGATATAGACATTACAGAGGTGCGTCTTACAAATGAATTCATACATTTAAAGGTAAATTGGTATACAGAGCAATATGAGTTATTTTTTTTTTATTGGAAGGTGCAACTTTCTCACTGTTGTCATTTCTAAATTTTAACACCATCAGGAAACTCTGTGAATAATGCAAGCTTGACTCAAAGGGCTCAAAAATGGATCTTGTCATGTGCTTAAGGGAAAGAATGCAAACTCGAGGCACATATGACATTGTTCACCTCTCCTGCTAAATGAATCTTAAGCTGGAGAGGTATGTTAATGTTTTACATTGAAGATAACCTACTTAAAGGTCTTTGTTTCTTTCATAGTGTATATAAACACAGGGAATTCAACTTTCTGCATTACAACTTGCCTGAAGAAGGGGCCTGAGCTGCCTCGAAAGCTTGCATACTGTGATCCATTTAGTTGGCCAATAAAAGATGTCATTTTGCGTTGCTTCTCATCTCATCTGACACAGAAATACAACTCTTAAAGGCCTTGGAAAATTTTAGAAGCATTGTGTACTGTGTTATTTATAGTGTATTGTAAGAAAGATTGAAGACTTGTAGAATCTTATGATCGAAAACAACAATGTTAATAATGTGTAACAAATTACACACAATTAACACATTTATTTTTTCTCTTTCCTTTTTTTATGTTTTTTTTCCATGTAAATTTGGAGGAAAAGTCTATGTGCTCTATGATGACCATTTAAATTTTTTTTTTCTTAAAAAATATTACAGCAACATGGAATCCTGCAGCATCTTATGGAGGCAGAGAAGTGGTGTGCCAAGAATAAATCTTTGTTCAGGGGGCAAGTCTCACTCCCTTCATTACAGTCAATGGAGAAAGACGACATAGAGGAGGCCCTTCAAAAATTTGAATCATTACTTGAATTTCTAGAAGAAGAGGAGAGGGAATATGTCCTTAGAACTTTTACCTTTGTTTTTTCAAATATGGAAGATATGCAACTGTTTTTAAATAGCATGAGATGGAAAAGGAAAGTAACAGTGTTTTGTGAAAAAATATAGCAAACATACATGTCCATCTTTTTTCTGTTACAACCTACAATTGTAGTTCTATGTTTTATATATTGTTTTAACTTTTTTCTAATAAATGTTGTAACCAACTTGGTTTTTGCAATCTGTCTCAGATCTGCATTTCTTGGTGTTATTAAAATGTTTTATTCCTCAGTTTATCAGATTTGTAATAATTGCATCCACCCAAACAAAACATTTTTAAACTTAAGTTTAAAATCTGAATCAATATGTTACTTTAATTACAAAATAAATGAAAGATAGTCTATGGAAGTGAGGCACAGAGGGTGCAGCGTTCAATGATGCAAATTTTTACATTTCTTTAAAAAAACATTTGGCAATATCTATGAGGCAATTTAAGAGATTCACCCAAATTTTTATATAACATTATTTATGTTAAGATCTTTGTCTTTTGTTCTTTTTAAAGAGTTACACTACACTACATGTTATACTTGTCGTGACTATGTCCTGTTACTCCAAAAGGATATCAAGCAAGAACCATATCTACTTGAAAAAGAGCCCATATCAATGTAAATATCCACTTATTTCTTGTATCTAAATGGAAGCACCCTATCTAAAACTTTTAACCATGTTTTTATCCTGGATAAAATTTCATATATAACCATAACAAATTGTTTAGGAGTAACCAAGATACCATTCAACCCAGCCACTGGGCTCACACAAGCTAATGTGGTGTTGGTGCCGGTCCCAAGCCCAGGTAAAGTGGGAAGGGTTGCGTCATGAAGGGCATTCAGCATAAAACCTGTGCCAAATCAAACATGCTGATTAGAAACAGAATGTCCATACTAGATTGGGTGAGGCCTGGGTTACCAAAGGCTGCCTCAGATGCTGCTGTCCAGCAGGGTATTGACAAAAACCTTACTACTGCTGGATGAAGGAGAACAAGAGGGGGGAAAGCGAGTTCAAAGAAAAATGGGAGAGAAGGAGGGGAAAGAGAGTGGAGTTCAGAGTCAGAATGTTGGATTTTGACACTGTAACCGTTAAAGGGAGAGAGAGCTCCCCAATATGACAGAGAGGAAATACATAGATGTACTGTGTGTGCAGGAGGCCAAGTGGAAAGGGAGTACGGCCTGAAGCATATGAGATGGGTGCAGCCACTCCAGATGCTGTTCATAACAGGACTGATAAAGACTATCCAAGGTGCTACAATTATCCTTCGAGAAAAACAGAGGCCATGTTCTACCATGCTGTGGACTGGAACATAAAGATAGATAGATAGATAGATAGATAGATAGATAGATAGATAGATAGA
>JANRMT010062825.1:28657652-28702881 GCA_026402145.1 Polypterus bichir lapradei | reverse complement strand
AGATAGATAGATAGATAGATAGATAGATAGATAGATAGATAGATAGATAGATAGATAGATAGATAGATACTTTATTAATCCCAAAGGGAAATTCACATAATCCAGCAGCAGTATACTGATACAAAAAACAATATTAAATTAAATAGTAATAAAAATGCATGTAAAAGCAGACAATAACTGAGTAATGTTAGCAGGGTAGGGGTAATTGTGAAGAGTATGCTAGGAATGTTTTAGAGGTGAAGAGAATATCTGACAGGGTGATGAGCATACATTTGGAAATCGAAGAGGTAATGTTAAATGTCATCAGCGCAAAAGCACCGCATGTGAGATGTGAGATGGAGGAGAAAGAAGATTTCTGGAGTGTGTTTCTAATATAAATAAAAATTTGTTTATGTGAAAAGTGACTGGAGTTAATAAATTTGGGAAGTTTTATTACATATAGTGTATTTCAGTTGCTCCATGTGGTATCATACACACTGCATGATGGAAGGTGGTGGAAGGTTGCAACTGCAAGGAGAATAGTTGGTCAAGGTAGACAAATTTAAATACTTGGGTTCAGCACTCCAAAGCAATGGAGAGGGCGGCAGAGAAGTGAAGAAGAGGTGGCAGGGTGGACTGGGTTGTGAAGAGTGGCAGGAGTGATTTGTGATAGAAGAAGGGAAGGTCTATAAAATGATAGTGAGACCAGCAATGTTGTATGGTTTGGAGACAGTGGCACTGATGAAAAGACAGGAGGCAGAGCTGGAAGTGGTGGAGTTGAAGATATTAAAATTTTCACTTGTAGTAACAAGGGAAGACAGGATTAGAAATTAGTGTATCAGAGGGACAACACAGGTACGACAGTTTGGTGACAAACTGAAAAAGGCTAGGTTGAGATGGTTTGGTCGTGTGCAGAGGGGAGATGAGTAGTACAATGGGCAAATAACATTGAGGATGGAACTGCCAGGCAAGAGGAAAAGATGAAGGTCAAAGAGGAGGTTTGTGGATGTGGTGAGGGAGGACATGAAGGTATTCGATGTGGCAGAAAATGATGTAAAAGACTCAGATAGGCTGTGGCACCCCCTAAATATGATACAGTTGAACAAGACATCTTTATCAGCTTTCCATTCGGCCTGGGCAATTTCTCCTCATTCTTGGCCCCTATCACCTGTGGGGTCCCTCAAGGATATATTTTGAGGCCTATTTTTTTTACTGTACATGTTGCCCTTAGGATCCATTTCTTAAAAAACACAATACTTCTTTCCATTGCTGCACAGATGATACACAGATACCTCTTCCAATGAAACAAATCAAAACAAATTCATTAAACCTTTATTAGAATGTCTAGATAACACTAAAACATGGATTATAATTAAGTTTTCTTAGTCTAAATGACAAAAAAAAGATTTTGTGTTTTGGACCTTCTGATCTTAATTGTGCTACAGAAATTAATCTTGGCTCCTTGACAACCTACTGTAAGCCTTTCGCAAAAAATCTTTTGATTTTTGATATTGCCCTCAAATTTGATAAACAAATCAACTCCATTATTAAGGTCAGTTTCTGTCAGCTCAGGGTATTGCCTAAGGTCAAGCCCTTCCTTTCCATACATGACCTTGAAACACTAATTCATGAGTTTGTCTCTTCTCGGCTTGGCTATTGCAGCTCATTATACTCTACAGGACTGAATGTAAGTTTTTACTGTTTGTTTTTAAGTCCCTGAAAAGTTTAGCTCCCTTTTAACTTACTGACTTCTTACACCCTTATTCTCTCGAAGATCTTAGTTGTGCAGAGTCCTAGACTTAAGCTTTGTGGTGGCCCTTCGTTTGCAGTAGCTTCCCATAAGATTTAGAACTTTCTACCTTTTTATATCAGGTGAGCACCAACTTTGGTCACTTTTAAATCCTGCCTGAAAGCAGATCTTTTTGCCTTAGCTTTTTAAACTTGTCTACAAGTATTTATTTTTGGTTTCTTTATTTGATGTACCTATATATGTATTGGTGTATTCATGGAAACTGTACAGCACTGTGGTTGACTTTTGTTTGTTTTTAAATGTGCCCTATAAGTAAAATTGACTTGACTTGACTAAATGGGGAAGCTGAAAGAAGAAGAATCAAGATACCATTCATTTATCCAGTCATTTTCTAACCCACTTTATCCTGGACAGTCTATCTGAGCCAGCACAGTGCTCAAGGCAGGAACAAACCCTGAACAAGGCAACAGTGCATCACAGAGTGAACACACATCCACACCCACATACACACTAGGGCCAATTTAGGAAACTCCAGTCCACCTAACCTGCATGTCTTTGGACTGCGGGAGGAAGCTGGAACATTTTGGAGGAAACCCACACAGACACAGGGAGAACATGCAGACTCCACACAGGGAGGACCTGGGCATGAGTGTGGGTGTCCTTACTGTGAGGCAGCACTGTCACCAGTGCACCCCTGTGCCGCCACCAAGATACTATGTGGTATACAAAATACACAATCATTTAATAAGTATTTGTACCACTTTACCCTGTGGTGGGCTGGCGCCCTGCCCGGGGTTTGTTTCCTGCCTTGCGCCCTGTTTTGGCTGGGATTGGTTCCAGCAGACCCCTGTGACCCTGTAGTTAGGATATAGCGGGTTGTATAATGGATGGATAGATAGATGAGTGTACCCTCATGTGGATGGGATTCAGTGGCATAGTGGAGAAGAAAACGATAAAGAAGACTACCTATCATCTTTTTCATTCAATTTTGCATAATTTTACCATAATTTTTTAACAGTGTTCATTTGGTAAACAGCAGTCAGGGGGCATACATGGTGTCAAGTAATGTATTATTATTACTGATATTTTACTAAATCTTACTATGTTTCTTTGTTGATGAGCCCCCTTTGAAAAATTTTGTGGTAACAAAACATATAGTAAACATGCCAAACGACTGAAAATACAACTGACGACTAGTATTTTTGTATACCATTTTAACAAAGGTTTCTGTCCGCCGTCAATCACAGAGCACCTCGGTAAACGTCAATAACGTTTAATATACCTGCAGCCTTAGAACGCAGACATCAGGACATTGCTGTGCATGCATGTTTAGTAACAGACATGACAGCATTTTGCACGGAGCATGCGTTAAAACAAAAGACAAGCGGCGCACAAAGACACGCGAACAAGAGGAGTTCTGCAACGATCACATCTCAGTGCATCTAAGAGAAGGGACACTGAATTCTACGAGGCACCGATATTTTAGAGCACCTGTTCAAATATATATTCTTAGATTAGCGACTTTCAACGGTTCACAAATGTGCCGTAAATTTTTTTTTAAAACAAACCAATTGAAGACTTCTTTGGAGGAATAACAAAGCAAGATTGTGCAGATTTGATACCATTCTATATTATTTTTATATAATTATTTTAATAATATATATACACAATATCCAACCAGTATCCAACCCGCTATATCATAACTACAGGGTCACGGAGGTCTGCTGGAGCCAATCCCAGCCAACACAGGGCGCAAGGCAGGAAACAAACCCTAGGCCACCGCAGGGCACACACACACACACGCCAAGGACAATTAAGAATCGGCAATGCACCTAACCTGCATGTCTTTGGACTGTAGGAGGAAACCGCAGTAGAAGGTGGGAACCCAAGCAGACACAGTGAGAACATGCAAACTCCATGCAGGGAGGACCCGGGACTCCTAACTGCGAGGCAGCAGCGCTACCCACTGCGCCACCGTGCCGCCCCTATACACTATATGTGAACTATAAATAAATACATGTATAATTTCGTGTATTTTAACCAGTTTACATATTTCAACTTGTTAAAAATTTTTCTACTAAATATTATTTCATATAATCAATTTACATGAACCTTTAATTCAATAATATACACATTATGTTTGTATTGCGTGAGCACCTTGGTATGTAGTTATTCCAATGAACACGTGGTATTGTCGAGCACATAGTGTCCCTATTTATACCCCAATACGCAGCGGCTGCATTTGATCACGCGTGCACATGTATAATAATAATAATAATAATAATAACAGTAATTCCTTACGTTTTTATAGCACCTTTCTTACTAATCAAAGTAATTTATAAATAAATAAAATAACAGAAAGGAAGCCCCCGGACAAAAACCAGTGATCATTTAACTGCGACTCGGCAATCTTACCCCTGTACCTCCACCTGTTCCTGTTAGACACGGCGCATTATAATTTTGAGCACTACTTTTTTATTTTAAACTGTCATAAGTAAATTATATCAAAAAGGTTTTTTAAAAAGCCACTTTGAGGCAAAGAGATTAAGTAATTACTATTATTTTTTTGTAAGTCAATCAAAAATTATGCCTATTTTTTTGTCAGATCGGAAAAAAATATTTTTGGGGTGCCGCAGAATTTTACTTACTACTTTATTTGTGCCATGAGATGAAAAAGGTTGAAAATCGCTATTTTACATATACATTGGTTTAAATATATATACACCGGTTCAAATATATATACAGTGGTTCGGATATATATAAATCCGTTCAGTTTACTATTCTCTTCTTGTGTCAGCGCATGCATGTGCGAGTGCTTACGCCTAAAAAAAAAAAAAAAAAAGTCCTGTCAAAATAAGAGACCCTTTCTCCTCCTTGACATGAATCTTCTTTAAATGAAATGCTGCCAATAATGAATAATAGAGATCACCGCGCTGCTTTCTATCTATGATGAACTAAAGTTTTATGGGGTGAATAAAAATGATCATCCATGACAGATACACTTAATCAGTAGTGTGTGCGACCCACGATTTGAGAATTTGAGTGTTTGTGATGTGTACGCGCGTGTGTGTGGTTTTCTCAGTTTTACAATAAAAACAGGCATCAGTTATTTGTGAAGCAGGAATATTCTTATAATTCTGGTCCCTGATCACTGATAAACATTCAGAAGAAACAGCGCTATTCCAGTGTTTTCCTCCATAACATCCTTTCAGAAAACAGGACTAAGTTCCTTGCTGAAACAGATTGCCCTTTAATGAAATGCTGCCAATACGGAATAACAGAAATCACCGGGCGGCTTTCGGTCAATGATAAACCAGCGTCTGTAGAGGTGAAAAAATGGGAGGTACTGCGGTTGCGATTAATGTTTTCTGGTAACTCTGCTTTTGAGAAGAATCTGTCATGGGTGGGACAAGAGAGAGCGAGTGAGGCGGGTACAATGAGCCGGGGCGGGACGGAGCGAGGCGAAGAGGCGGGTATCTGTGCGAGTGTTTTAAATAATGAAAGGAAAAAAAGTGCTTTGAAATCGAGGACCCCCAACCAAGAGGGCTTACGAAACAAAATGCGACAGACAGGCATATGCTACTTGTATAAAATGTGCAGAATAATTTCAACAGTGTTGAAGCAATGATGAAGCGAAAGGGAGATGCTAAACATGGGTGGCCACGTTGTGCCTGCCTATAAATCCCAACCAATGTATATATCTGAACGGATCTATCTGAACCAATATATATATCAGAACGGATGTATCTGAACCGATGTATATATCTAAACCAATCTATTTTAACCAATATAAATATTTAAACCAATGTATATCAACCAATATATATATCTCAACCAATGTATATATTTGAACGGATGTATTCAAACCAATGTATATATCTGAACGGATGTATCTTAACCAATGTATATATATCAAAACGGATCTATGCAAACCAATTTATATATATATCAACCAATGTATCTAAACCAATGTATATTTCTGACCGGATGTATTTAAACCGATGTATATATCTCAACCAATATATCCCAAACAATGTATATATCTGAACCGAAATATATATCTGAACGGATGTATTAAAACCAATGTATATATTCAAACCAATGTATCTGAACTGATATATATATCTGAACCAATGTATATATTTACGAACCAATCTTTTTTTCCTGAACGGCCCCTCATAATATATATATATATATATATACACTCACCTAAAGGATTATTAGGAACACCTGTTCAATTTCTCATCAATGCAATTATCTAATCAACCAATCACATGGCAGTTGCTTCAATGCATTTAGGGGTGTGGTCCTGGTCAAGACAATCTCCTGAACTCCAAACTGAATGTCAGAATGGGAAAGAAAGGTGATTTAAGCAATTTTGAACGTGGCATGATTGTTGGTGCCAGACGGGCCGGTCTGAGTATTTCACAATCTGCTCAGTTACTGGGATTTTCACACACAACCATTTCTAGGGTTTACAAAGAATGGTGTGAAAAGAGAAAAACATCCAGTATGCGGCAGTCCTGTGGATGAAAATGCCTTGTTGATGCTAGAAGTCAGAGGAGAATGGGCCGACTGATTCAAGCTGATAGAAGAGCAACTTTGACTGAAATAACCACTCGTTACAACCGAGGTATGCAGCAAAGCATTTGTGAAGCCACAACACGCACAACCTTGAGGCGGATGGGCTACAACAGCAGAAGACCCCACCGGGTACCACTCATCTCCACTAGAAATAGGAAAAAGAGGCTACAATTTGCACAAGCTCACCAAAATTGGACAGTTGAAGACTGGAAAAATGTTGCCTGGTCTGACGAGTCTCAATTTCTGTTGAAACATTCAAATGGTAGAGTCAGAATTTGGCGTAAACAGAATGAGAACATGGATCCATCATGCCTTGTTACCACTGTGCAGGCTGGTGGTGGTGGTGTAATGGTGTGGGGGATGTTTTCTTGGCATACTTTAGGCCCCTTAGTGCCAATTGGGCATCGTTTAAATGCCACGGGCTTCCTGAGCATTGTTATTGACCATGTCCATCCCTTCATGACCACCATATACCCATCCTTTGATGGCTACTTCCAGCAGGATAATGCACCATATCACAAACCTCGAATCATTTCAAATTGGTTTCTTGAACATGACAATGAGTTCACTGTACTAAAATGGCCCCCAAAGTCACCAGATCTCAACCCAATAGAGCATCTTTGGGATGTGGTGGAACGGGAGCTTTGTGCCCTGGATGTGCATCCCACAAATCTCCATCATCTGCAAGATGCTATCCTATCAATATGGGCCAACATTTCTAAAGAATGCTTTCAGCACCTTGTTGAATCAATGCCACGTAGAATTAAGGCAGTTCTGAAGGCGAAAGGGGGTCAAACACCGTATTAGTATGGTGTTCCTAATAATCCTTTAGGTGAGTGTATATATACTAGCCATGTGCGCCCAACTACGTTGCACGTGTTAAAGTTGTCTGTGCATTCTATGGTTTAATTAACTATATTTGTGCTTAAAAACTTAAAAAAATATATATTTACATACAGTTCGTATGGTCTTGAACGGATTAATTGTATTTACATACAATCCTATGGGGGAAATTGCTTCAGTTCATGACCAAATCGGTTTACGATCAGAGTTTTGGAACAAATTATGGTCGTGAACCGAGGTTCTACTGTATATATACACACACACACACACACATATATATATATATATATATATATATACACACACATATATATGTGTGTATATGTATGTGTGTATATATGTAGATATGTATATATATATGTGGATGTATGTATATATATATATATATATATACTGTATATATGTATGTATATATATATGTATATATGTAGATATGTATGTATATGTATATATGTATATGTGTATATGTATATATATGTTTATATGTGTGTGCGTGTGTGTGTATATATATATATATGACAGCAACACTCATAACAGTGACAAAACAATTACATTGACAATCATGTTACGTTATTTTTAAAATGTTTCCTTTTCTTTTTCATTACTTCTTTAACACACTACTTCTCCACTGCGAAGCGCGTGTATTTTGCTACTCTTGCAATAAATGTGAAAACATGGTTGGAAGCGTTGTTCCAGTGATTAACTAGGCTACTTCAGTCACATGCTGAAGAGACTTGGGGTCTGCAACAGTGTATTTAGAATACCAGATTATAAAGCAGCTACTCTCCACAGTTTATCTGTATCACAATTTTATTGTGAATAGGCATTATGATTGCCTTTTGTTATCATCTAATGGTATGTTAGGGTCTTTCTCATACTTTAACAAACATGATGTGTGCATGCCAACATACAGTACATGGAGTTACTGCACCTTGAAAGCATCTGTGTGTGATATTTGCAGGACATGCACAGTCTACACAGACAAGTCCACACAGCCACCAACACATGGAGGAGCAAAAAAGAAGATTGTGGCTATCTGAACTGATGTTAAATGAAGTCAGTTTCTGCAAGTGCATAAGTCTGGATCTACATACAGGTAGAAAATGTGATTTGGCACTTACACAGCATGCAACAGTAATTTCATTTTGAAAATGGCAAAGCAAAAGAACATTGATTATTGTATTTTTGATGTCAAAAGGAAGAAAGATTTCTTTTTCTTTTGAGTCAGACAAATTCAAAATAGCTTTTAAAATCTATTAATCTGTGTAGACAGCTGCTTTATCTGAAACAATCCATGCATGAATGATCTAAATTGTTTACTTTAGAATTTTAGATTGGTAATTGATGCACCAGAAAGTTCTGTTAAATCTTAGACAAAGGAGAACGTACATTTGAAATAATCTTGTAAATTATAAAAAATATTTTCAACTGACTTGGATTAGAATGAAAAAATGCATGTGTGTATGGGAAAGGACATAGATCCCAGGAATGCACAATAATGTTTACTCTTTTTACTATTATTTTGATGATGCTATTTAGTCACCATTTTGTTTGCCTGTTCATGGCCATAACCATTTTGTATGTTTTTTTTCGATTGCATTGCCATATGTTGCAGGAAAGTGGTGCTCAGTCAGACTGTCTGGCAATGCTCATTGTGATGGCCTTCCTCACTTTGCAAAAGGCACTGCAACATACACTGCCAGCAAGCCATCGAACACCCTCTTACAGAAATCTGCGTCAGATGTACGAATGCGCTCACCTGGCAGCCAAACACCTGGGGCCCAGCCAATGCCGGTTCCTCACTCTCCTGCTAAATCTCCTGATCATTTTCAATAATATCAGAATACAACACAACGATAATGCGCAAAACATTACATGCTGAGTATTTTGCTTCCTGCACTTGCTTTACTCCCTCGTGAGATGTCAATGTCATCTTGCCTTTGTTTACATTTCATAACTCACGCATATGCAGGGATTAAATGCGGAGTCAACGAGTCTAACATTCCTCCAAACAAAGAGGGCCTACCTTTAATGTAGCTGTGAGTTCATCAGTTTACAACTGATTATTGCCCTCTACTCCTGGATGTCGACTATTGTTGACATGCACCCTCAACCCGTCCTGTTGACAAAAGTCGGCATCCACCCTAAAAGAGTTAAAGTAACTAACACTCAATTTAATTAATGTGTTGTGCAACCACAAGGGGGTGCCACTCAGCCACTAAACACAGATTTAATAGCACCCAACAACCCCGGTGTTCAAAATAAAGGTTTTTATTTCCCCCACCACCTATCAAGAAATGAATACAGCCAAAATAATACCACAACAAACAAACTCTTTGTCTCCTTATGTTCTTCCAGGGCTGCTGCCTCCCAGCTCTGTCTCTGAGAGGTGAGGCTGTGGGATTCTTTTACTATGGCCCTGGGAATGCTTCCAGTGTCATGGCATTGATTGCATTTTCATATTGTGCAGAAGCCAGGGCAGTCCTGTTCCAGCAAAGCCCTTTGGCTACACCCAAGCACCCAAATGGGCGATGCTTCCTAACTCCAATTCCCATGCCACTCTGTGGGCATGGCCACTCTGTCTGGATTGTAACAATGCATGCTGTCATGTCTGACTTGTCCACTTGGTTTAGGGTGGACAGCTCATAGTTTCTTAAATTATGAATAAAAGTCAACAAAGAAGGAGGTAAACAACAACCCTTTGTTGCATTGCACTTCTACTCTCGACTAAGCCTCATTCAACACCCCTTAAAAAAACACATGATTATATTACAGTGGATGAAAACAGCATATTACATTGCAATGCAATGTTAAGCTCTGGACATTTTGTCTGCTAGCCTGGTGTCAGTCTGTTCAGGCGTTTCACTTGTTTTCACAACTGGTGTGTGCAGACTGTAGCACTCATGGAACAAAAAACCTCTGGAACCCTTAGAATTAGAAAGTTTAGGTTCTAACATAGTGTATGTTGTCTGTATGGACCTAGAAAGCAATTATGTAAAACTTGCTTTATATCGGTCGAAGGGTGTAGGATTGTATAGGGGACATACAGACAGACAAACAGTCAGTCTATTGCATAGATTAAGTGAATCTTTAAACTCCAGTTGAGTTAGTTTTCTATGGAAAAGTCAAGATTAGCTTTTACAATTTCACTCCTTGTACAGAGAGCTCAGAAATGGACAACTAACTTTGACAGAAATTTACCTTGATACAGTATATGAATTTTGAGAGTTATCTAAAAGAATTTCAGAATGAAAGGTAATTGTTATTAACAGACCCCTGAACAAGAGAAAAGTTAAACAAGAGAATCTGCAAATTAGTGAATACTTAATTAATTTCAAAACACTCTTAGTTCATGTGAGCATGAACGACAATACCATTATCATCTGGGTTTAAGAAGGGGGTTCTTATAAGAGTTAAAAAATTAAATATCCAACTGTTATATAAGGTAGTCTTCAGAAGTGGTTATCAGCATGGTTTTACAGGACTCTTTGAGTTGTTTTTTTCATTTTTGGGGGAGGCCGGGTAAGTTGAGGATGTCATTTCCTAAGCTACCGGGAAACTAAAAAAGGCACTCTATGCTGTTTTTATTAGGTAAGTAGTTGTCTTGAACTCCAAGTCCAAACTATTGTACTGTACCAGATATCATTAAAGATAAAATCTATATATATAATTCACTAAGGGCACGCAAGATAGTGAGCGCAAGCAAGACAGAGAGCCCTGCCCGCCAACTCTAAGACCATAGGATACGCTCGACAGAGCCCCGCCCGCCAACTCTAACCCTCCTACCGCGTCATGGGATACGCACGACAGAGCCACGCATGGCAACTGTAACCGTCCTCCTGTGTCCAGCGTCGCTCTCGAGGCATGTGCACTGCCTGCTCATGTGCCCGCACGCAACAACTCACCAAACAGCCTCGGTCGCTTTCATCAGTGCAAAAGTCCACATGCACCTCTGAGCCACGTTGACTTTTCACCGCATGCAAGACAGAGAGCCGCGACTACCAACTCACAGAGCCCTGCCCGCCAACTCTAACCCATGGGTTACACACGAAAGAACTACAAACCCTCTTCCCACGTCATGGGGAATGCACGACAAGGCCCCGCCCGCCAACTCTCACCCTCCGCAGGCTTCCAACATCGCTCTCGAGGTAATTATATGGCGACATCGACTTCTCAACTGTCACTCTGGAACAACATTATGCAAGCTATATTAAGCGTCACCAACGAAGACTCACTACACCTTAATGAACAGGTACTGAAACTTATCCCTAACGACGAAGTAACTTTCACCAGCGTTGACTCTATCGTCTCAGACGATCCTGCAGATCAACTTGCATTCCCCGAAGAATTTCTTAATAGTCTTACTCCCACTGGCATGCCTCCGCATAAACTCAAAATTAAAATTGGTTCAGTCATCATGCTTCTCAGGAACCTCATGCCAGCAAAAGGTCTCTGTAATGGCACTAGACTTTCTGTTACCAGCATTCACCGCAATGTACTGGAGTGTAAGACTATCACATCTGCTACCTCACGAACTGTCCTTATTCCCCGGATTTCCCTTACCCCATTAGATTCTAATTTGCCTTTTACTTTTACATGCAGACAATTTCCTGTTAGATTGGCGTTTGCAATGACTATTAAGGCACAAGGACAAACTTTCAAAAAAATATGCCTGTATCTGCCAAAACCTGTTTTCACTCACAGACAATTGTATGTTGCTCTCTCCAGAGTTCCATCTTTTCATTCACTGACAGTTGTATCCTCAAACACTCCCCATTTGGACAACTGTGTCTTTCAGGAAGTGTTCACTCATCAATAAATAATTATATGTGGCACATGCTACACCGCGGGTTGGCTAGTAAACATTAAAACCCTACTAGACATTGGAGACAATTTTATTAATTCCACCCATGTGCAGCACTACCATCTAACCAATCACCCTATAGAATACAAAGTAAAAACTTAAACAACTGATGGAGATTCTATTGGGCCTGGCTTTATTAATCAGGTCAAGGAACAAATGTTAATGACAACAGGATTGGTCTACCAAAAAATACTTGTTAATGGCTAATTCTGATTATTTAAGTGTGTGTTTCCTGAATTGTATTACTAAAATATAAACAAATTAGCTCCAGTTTAGTGTGCTGTTCTGTTAGTAGAATTCTTCATACATGTGTAAGTGGGTTTTCCAGACATCTTTAGCACGCAGAAATCTTAACAATTGCCTTCTTATCTGTACAAAGTAGACAATACCTGGAGACCACTCCTTAGAGAAACATTGCATACATTATTGGGTGCTAGAAAACAAACAGATGAAGGAATATTTTAGGCAAAATCAAGTGACTGGGTTCAATCACCATCTTAATTAGCCAAGCTGAGTTTTGTCTTTGGAGAGAAAAAAAGGTGGTATTTTTGTCCATGAAATGATTATAGCTGATTAAATACTGGAAAACACTGTAAAGAATAATAACCCCCTTCCAACTGTGACTGTAACTGCTAAATTAAAAGTTTTCCTTCTTTTTAATATTTTCCTTTTTAGTCGTTCTGATGTTTGTTCACATGATAGTGTGTGTGTACATATACTTATTTATCTATCCATTTATGTATGGATATGTTTATTTAAAAAGCTTCTGTAAAAGGATAAATAAAGTTGTATCTATTTACCTAATAATCATATGAATTGATTATTATATGAAACATTATTATATTATATTATTATATATATAATTATTATTATATGAATTAACCCTATTTCCAAAACTTGATTTAAAAAGTGCCTACAACCTCATATGCATCAGGGAGGGTACAGAAAAGAAAACTGCTTTTAACACATCTTCTCAGTCCATTACAAACTTCTGGTCATACAATATGAGTTTGCTAATGGTCTTTGCAATTTCCAACTCAGCTACATTTTTTTTCCACAGCTTGAAGTGCTTTAGATAGATAGATAGATAGATAGATAGATAGATAGATAGATAGATAGATAGATACTTTATTAATCCCAAGGGGAAATTCACATACTCTAGCAGCAGCATACTGATAAAAATCAATATAAAATTAAATAGTGATAAAAATACAGGTAAAACAGACAATAGCTTTGTATAATGTTAACGTTTAAACAACCCCCCCAAGGGTGGAACTGAAGAGTTGCATAGTGTGGGGGAGGAACGATCTCCTGTCAGTGGAGCAGAACAGTGACAGCAGTCTGTCGCTAAAGCTGCTCCTCTGTCTGGATATGATACTGTTCAGTGGATGCAGTGGTCAGCGCCCGTCACTCTGCCACGGATGTCAAACTGTCTAGCTCCATGCCTACAATAGAGCCTGCCTTCCTCACCAGTTTGTCTAGGCGTGAGGCGTCCCTTTTCTTTATGCTGCCTCCCCAGCACACCACCGCGTAGAAGAGGGCACTTGCCACAACCGTCTGATAGAACATCTGCAGCATCTTATTGCAGATGTTGAAGGACGCCAGCCTTCTAAGG
The DNA here is from genome assembly GCA_026402145.1 of Polypterus bichir lapradei. Classification (NCBI taxonomy): domain Eukaryota; kingdom Metazoa; phylum Chordata; class Cladistia; order Polypteriformes; family Polypteridae; genus Polypterus; species Polypterus bichir. The sequence continues at coordinate 28,689,246 of JANRMT010062825.1, read as the reverse complement.
AAGTATAGTCGGCTCTGTCCTCTCTTACACAGAGTATCAGTAATGGCAGTCCAGTCCAATTTATCATCCAGCTGTACTCCCAGGTATTTATAGGTTTGTACCCTTTGCACACAGTTGCCTCTGATAATCACGGGGCCCAGGAGGGGCCTGGGTCTTCTAAAATCCATTGTCAGCTCCTTGGTTTTGCTGGTGTTCAGGTGTAAGTAGTTTAAGTCGCACCATTTAACAAAGTCCTTGATTAGGTTCCTATACTCCTCCTTCTGCCCACTACTGACGCAGCCCACGATAACAGTGTTGTCTGCAAACTTTTGCCGTGTGGCATGACTCCGAGTTGTATTAGAAGTCCATTGTATATAGGCTGAACAGGACTGGAGAAAGTACAGTCCCCTGCGGTGCTCCTGTGTTGCTGACCACAATGTCAGACCTGCAGTTCCCGAGATGCACATACTGAAGTCTGTCTGTAAGATAGTCCACGATCCATGCCACCAGGTATGAATCTACTCCCATCTTTGTCAGCTTGTCCCTAATGAGCAGAGGTTGGATGGTGTTGAAGGCGCTAGAGAAGTCCAGAAACATAATTCTTACAGCACCAGTGCCTCTGTCCAAGTGGGAGAGGGACCTGTGGCTTCAGGTGGTGAAGCAGCAGCCGCTCCATGATCTTCATCACATGTGATGTCTAAGAAATAATGACAAGAAAATAAAATCAAAGTAAAATTAGATTAAATCAATATGGTCTTACATAAAACAGTGTCACAAAAGCTACGATGAGACATGGCAAGGTTTGGGGCAGCCACCCGTATAATTTGGTTACCTGGCTGCAAATTGTCTTTTAAATGATAGCACTGCTGTGCACAAAACCACGTCCAATACAGAACTGAGGGAATAGGGGAAAGGTGGAGACATTTAAAGGGGAAGACAGGAAGTAAAGTCAAAGGGGTCGGGCTCATGAGGGTCTTCTGCCATTGGTGCGATCCTGGACGTGACATCACAGGGGCCGGAGCCAGCAAGGTCTCTTTCCATTGGCTCGGGCCCGGAAGTGACGTCCAGAAGACCAGGTGGGATCTCTCGTGAATAGTCTGTAGGCAAAGGAGAAAAAGAGTCAGTGCACTCTGCCACCTCCCGGTCTGTCTCAGAACTGCCCTTACTCAAGCCCCATTAGCTGCATCCCATGAGCACGTATGTTACAAGGCTTCCCCCTCAGCCCAGACCCATCGGGTCAGGCGACCCTGACCGAGAGGTCGTGAACCCGAGAAAGGGCATCAGCATTGGCGTGGAGAGTGCCCCGACGATGAACGAGCGAAAACTTGTATGGCTGGAGGTCAAGAAACCACCTGGTGACCCGCGGATTCGACTCTTTGTGCAGGGCCATCCACTGTAAAGGGGCATGGTCCGTAACAAGGGTGAATTCCCGGCTCAGCAGGTAATACCTCAGCTGAGTAATTGCCAAAGCCTCTCTCTCCACCGCCACGTACCTGGTCTCCCGGTCCAACAGTTTCTGGCTCAGGAACATAATGGGGTGTTCCACACCATTGACGTTTTGGCTCAGCACAGCCCCCAAGCATGTGTCTGAAGCGTCCATCTGGAGGATGAAAGGTAAGGAAAAGTTAGGAGCTTTCAGAATTGGTGCGGACATAAGGGCCTGCTTTATGTCACTAAATGCAGCACCTGTCTTTTCAGTCCATACCACAATGTTTGGGGCCCTGTTCTTTGTCAAATCAGTCAAGGGCGCCGCTCTCTCCGAGAACCGGGGCACGAACCGGCGGTAGTACCCCGCTAACCCGAGAAAAGCTTGGACCAGCCGCTTGGTTCGAGGACAGGGCCATTTCAAAATGGCATCTACTTTGAAGCAATGTGGCTTCACGGTACCCCAACCCACCAGGTAGCCTAAATATTTGGCTTCGCTCAATCCAAAGAAACATTTCTTGGGATTGATCCGAAGTCCGGCCTCACTGAGTGTCCGCAATACCGCTTTTACCTGCTGTAGGTGTTCCATCCACATGCTGGAATAGATGACCACTTCATCCAGGTAGGCAGCACTGTATGAGTTATGAGGCCTTTGTCCACCAGACGCTGGAAGGTAGCTGGAGCCCCGTGTAACCCAAATGGAAGGACACGATACTGCCAGTGTCCGCTAGGGGTGCTAAACGCAGTCTTAACCTTCGTGGAGTCTGTTAAAGGAACCTGCCAGTACCCCTTTGTCATGTCCAGTGTGGTCAAATATTGAGCCTGTCCAAGCCTCTCGAGGAGGTCGTCCACTCGTGGCATTGGATAAGCGTCGAATTGGAAGACTTGATTAAGCCGATGGAAGTCATTGCAAAACCTCCAACTCCCGTCAGGCTTAGCGACCAATACAATGGGGCTGAACCAGGGACTATGACTCTCCTCGATTACACCTAGTTCCATGCCGTAGAGCTGAGCGTAAATGGAGGAAGACTAAACTAACTATCTACTATGAAATAATAAGTTAAAATAACAGAATACAATAACACTGTCTGTCTTGAGAGGCGCTGCTATTTCTCTAAGATTATAAATAACAATGCTAGTAATCCCAGAGTCTATTGCATTTCTCTCTATGCTGTGGTTTCTATTACACACCTGAAAGAAAGAGACAATATATGTGAAAACATCATCGCACAAATGCAATATTATTTGAAAACGAACAGCGTCCGATCAGCTGTAAAAGTATGGCATTTCTAAATGTTTGCTTTTTTTCAGTCTGATTCTCTCAGTCAGACTGTATATTTGTCTTTTATTCAGTGCACGAAAGAACATGCAGGTGGCCAGATGCTGTATGCTACAACATGCTGGCAACGCACATTTTAAAAAAAGAAAGAGACAAATATATGTGACGTTTTGAAGAAATCATTTTAGGACACGATTTACCTTTATTTATTTACTTACTTCCTAAAGCCTAAAGTCACAAGTAGTGTGCAGAGGGCATACTCAAAAATGTGTGTAATGCCACGAAAAGTGCCTGCTGACACTTTAGTATGCAAGCAATGGTATTTGCATTCTTGCTCCGATGTAGAAGGGAGCTGAGTTTACCTCTGTTATAGCGTGTCTATGTGAAAACAGCAGTGTCAGATGCGGGTGTGGGGTGTGCTTGGGCTCGTGAACGCGGCCGAGATAATAAAACTGACTAAAAAAAAAAAAAAACAAAGCTAACCTTTACAAGTATCATAAATTACACCGGCTGTTACAGACTGAAATCAAATGTATGTTTTTATTCTAAAATAGTAAGACTAAGAGCAGTTTACTTCTCAAAACGGAGAGGTGCAGGATCGAACTCGCAACCTTTTGATTCCCAGTAAGCAGCTGATTTGATTGCGCCACAGAGGCAGTCATAACACACAGGTGTCAATGTCGCATGTTAAGACGGCTTTTTGTTTCTGCAGTTATATTTTTGAATAAAAGTGCAATTGTGTTGGATTTGTACCTTCTGTGAAAGTATTTCTTTGATACTTCAGGCTTCATACATTATATAGTTTATGCCTACATTTTGTCATCTACTACCAGAATAAAAAAAACATTTCTGTTTGAACAATGTGTTTACACAGATTACTGTAGAAACGGAACAGACATGAAATTAGTGTGTTCCAAACAACGATCTATTATTTCCACTCTAAAACTCCACTTCACTCCCAGAAAATCAATCAAGGCATGAGCTGGGAGAAGTTTGTGCACGTTCGAAGTTGGTGGGGGGATGGAATAGCCGGCTACTTGCAGCTTTTCTTTTATCAGCACATTTAGATTAACAAAAGACGCTGGCGGAGAGGTGAGAATGGTTTTAAGAAGCGATTTAAGGTGGGACAGATTTACGAATTTTTTCGTAGGCTCTGGTAATTCTAGTGTTAAATCGCATATTAAAAAGATCACTAGGACAGCATTTTTTCACTTAAGAAACATAGCTAAAATTAGACCTCTTATATCACTGAAAGATGCTGAGAAATTAGTTCACGCGTTTGTTTTCAGTCGACTAGATTACTGTAACGCACTCCTATCAGGACTACCCAAAAAAGACATAAATCGTTTGCAACTTGTGCAGAATGCAGCTGCTAGAATCCTAACTAGGAAAAGAAAATCCGAGCACATTTGTCCAGTTTTGATGTCACTACACTGGTTACCTGTGTCATTCAGGATTGACTTTAAAATTCTGCATATGGTTTATAAAGCCTTAAATAATCTCGCCCCATCTTATATATCAGAATGTCTGACATCTTATATTCCAAATTGTAACCTCAGATCCTCAAATGAGTATCTCCTTAGAATTCCAAGAACAAAACTTAAAAGAAGTGGTGAGGCGGCCTTCTGCTGCTATGCACCTAAAATCTGGAATAGCCTGCCAATAGGAATTTGCCAGGCTAATACAGTAGAGCACTTAAAAACACTGCTGAAAACACATTAGTTTAACATGGCCTTTTCATAACTTCACTTTAACTTAATCCTGATACTCTGTATGTTCAATTCATCATAATAATTATTCATGGTGGTTGTAAAATCCGTACTGACCCCTACTCTCTCTTCTGTTTCTTTTTCGTTTTTTTTTGTGGTGGTGGTGCAGACTCAAAGTATCATGATGCTCCAACAATGATGGATGGATTAAAAGCCAGAAGTCTACGTGACCATCATCATCAAGTCCTTCCGTGAGAACCCTAAATCCAAAGAGGACTGTTTCATTTATGTTAGGTAGAATGCCCAGAGGGGACTGGGCAATCTAATGGTCTGGAATCCCTACAGATTTTATTTTTTTCTCCAGCCGTCTGGAGTTTTTTTTTTGTTTTTTGTCCACCCTGGCCATTGGACCTTACTGTTATTCTATGTTAATTAATGTTGACTTATTTTATTTTCTTACTGTGTCTTTTATTTTTCTATTCTTTATTATGTAAAGTGGGCGGTACGGTGGCGCAGTGGTAGCGCTGCTGCCTCGCAGTTAGGAGATCCGGGTTCACTTCCCAGGTCCTCCCTGTGTGGAGTTTGCATGTTCTGTGTGGGTTTCCTCCCAAAGACATGGTGGATTGGTGATTCTAAATTGGCCCGTTTGTGTGTGTCCTGTGGTGGGTTGGCACCCTGCCAGGGATTGGTTCCTCCCCTGGGATTGTCTCCAGCAGACCCCTGTGTTTGGATTCAGCGGGTTGGATAATGGATGGATTATGTAAAGCACTTTGAGCTACTTTTTGTATGAAAATGTGCTATATAAATAAATGTTGTTGTTGTTATTAAATCCACACCAAAGTTAAGGCCAGCTGTGTGAGCAAAGAGTGAGCGGGGCTGACCGGAGGAGGGATTGGGATCCCTGTCCTTCCACGGTTTCAGCAGGCTTACATGATAGACCCGCTCCCTCGGCCGAAGATTGGGTTGACTCACCAAATAGTCGACGAGTCCTTTCCTCTCCTTAACCTCGTAGGGGCCTTGCCAATGGGCAAGCAACTTAGAGTGGGAGGTAGGTATTAGGACCATGACGCGGTCTCCCGGGCGGAACTCTCGGAGGGATGTGCCGAGGTCGTAATATCGGACCTGTGCTGCTTGGGCCTCTTCCATGTGACTTTTAAGGAGGGGCCGAATCCTTAAAATGTCGCCCATACAATAATTCAAAAGGGGAGATAAAACCAGACCCCGTGGAGGCCTGTGGTACTTCCCGGTAGGCAAAAAGGATGACGGGGAGGAGCTGATCCCAGTTCTTGCCATCCTCGCTGACCACCTTACGCAGCATTTGCTTGAGAGTCTGATTAAACCTCTCTACCAAACCGTCGGTTTGAGGGTGATATACCGCGGTCTTTAAATGCTTTATTTTCAGTAACTTGTCAGTCTCCTTGAACGTCTCCGAGGTAAAGGGCATCCCTTGGTCCGTCAGGACTTCCTTAGTAATTCCTGTGCGATGGCTTTGGAAGTGGCTGAGCGCAATGGAACGGGGTATTTGGTAGCGTAATCCACGAGGACTAAAATGTACTTGTGTCCTTGGGTTGAGGGCTCTAGGGGTCCGACTAAATCGACCTCAATTCTGTGAAAGAGAATATCAGTCAGGGGAATTTGTTGCAACTGACAGTCCGGGCAAGAAGTGCAAAAGCGACGAACCTCTTCATTGATACCTGGCCAATAGAAACAGAGCTTGATCCGCTCCAGGGTTTTCTCGGAGCCCAAGTGGCCACTTAGGAGGTGGGCGTGTGCTAACTCACAGACCTGCCATCGGAAGGTCCGTGGTACTAGCAGTAGCTGTCTCTCCTGCCCATCATGCATTGCTACTTGATAAAGAAAGTCATTGTCCAGCACAAAGTGAGGGCCCTGTGGCATCGACTGGTTAGTGCGCTGGCCATTGACAAGGACCACTGCATTTTTAGCAAACTTCAGGGAGTCGTCATTCCATTGACACTTCTTCTAAAAGAAGCCGGTGTCTCCCTAAATTGAAATCGCAGAAGGGAGAGAGAGTCTGAGACGACCTCAAGGGGCGTGGTTTCCTCCCATTCCGTCTTGGCGCTGGAGGATGTTCCGGGATTTGCCACATCACTCAAGGAGGCCGCTTCGTCTCCCTCTGCCAGCTGGTTACGGCTCGTCCCCGTCTACCACTAGGCCTAAGTAAAACCCAGGAGTGGTAGATTTGGGAGGACCGCCACGGTTAATTTCTTTAGTGATCCTCCGCAACTGATGACACAGACGGCGGACCTGTACCAGCGGATTTCTCCGTGGGCACAGGTTATACTGGTCTTAAATTTTAAATATTGTCACGGTAGCACAAATCGGTGGGCAACAATGGTAATGTTGCTGCCAGAATCAAATAAAGCCTTGGTTTTATACCCGTTTACGATCACCACGCCTGTGTGTGGGACCGCCACCAGGATAGTCAGAACACACCAACCCCTTCCCCCCCTCCACCTACATTCCTTCTTGCCTCCAAGCATGTTGCGCACCCGCGAGTCCGGGGACACCGGCACAAGCGCTGGGTAGTACGGGTTAGGATAGGTCTCGGGACGTACTCCAGCTGAGTTCGACACAGGTGCGGTTTTGCTCCCCCAGAGTGTGAGGCCGCCCTTTGTGTCTCCAGAAGCTCTATGAGCTCTGCCATGTTCTTAAACTGCGCACCCCAGACCGGCTGAGTGAAGCAATGGGGTAGCGCTCTCAGGAGCAGATAGCAGGCTACCTGCTCTATTATTTGGTAGGGCTTATTCTCAGTTGGCCGTAACCACTGCCCTACCATTGCCCAGAAGGACCAGTCTTGTCCGTGGGTTGGCCACTCTGGGTCCAACCTCCAATTTTTTAATTTTTTCACCTGCCAGTCTGGGGCACCCCTAGGTGGTACTTGGGGCTCTGGTTTCACAGGGAGGTGGGCACTCTCCTTCGAGAGAGCATAGTAAGCCCCTTTTGTCTCCCCCCTCCGAAGCAGCCCACCTCTGTGATCCCCTCCCGCACACTCCCTGGCCTCTTTAGGTTGTCCAGTTAAGCGTGCCAGGAGCGGAGCCCGTACCGGTCTCGCCAAGCCATGGGTCACCCTCCCCGCCTGAAAACTCGGCCCCGGTACGCTCCCACCTGGGTACATTGCAGGTCCTGTCCCCTTCTCCTCTGGGACTTCTACATCCTGCCGACTACGCCAGTGTCACAAATTTACTTCAGGTTCCGACCCAAACAGACGGACCGGAATCCTGCCGACTACACCAGTGTCACAAAAGCCACGATGAGACATAGCAAGGTTTGGGGCAGCCACCCGTATAATTTGGTTTCCTGGCTGCAAATTGTCGTTTAAATGATAGCACTGCTGTGCACAAAACCGAGTCCAATACGGAAGTGAGGGAATAGGGAAATGGTGGAGACTTTTAAAGGGGAATATAGGAAGTGAAGTCAAAGGGGTCGGGCTCGTGAGGGTCTTCTGCCATTGGTGTGAGCCCGGACGTGACATCACAGGGGCTGGAGCCAGCAAGGTCTCCTTCCATTGGCTCGGTCCCGGAAGTGACATCCAGAGGACCAGGTGGGATCTCTCGTGAATGATCTGCTGGCAAAGGAGAAAAAGAGTCAGTGCACTCTGCCACCTCCCGGTCTGTCTCGGAACTGCCCTTACTCAAGCCCATTAGCTGCCTCCCATGCGCACGTGTGTGACAACAGATATATAATTAGTAGAAAGGTAGAGTCTTTATATACAGTATATACATCAACTTTAAGTCTCTAAATATGAGTGCAATGGTAAGGTCAGATTATATGGGGAGTATAGAAAAATGTAAAAAAAAAAAAAACTCCATAAAAGCTGAAGAAATGCAAAATCTGAAGGAGATTTTTGGTCTAAGGTTAAGACTTGAAATGTGGGGTTACAGACACTTCAAAATATAAGAAGGGGCATTTACCCAAAATTTCTTTCTAAGACATTTATGGAGTGTTTTAGATGAAATTGATGATATTCTTATCCATCCACTATTTTTAGACACATGCATACAATACACATGTAAGACAGATTTTCTCTCACAGTTAAAAAAAAAAACACTACAGTAATCCCTCGCTATATCTCGCTTCGACTTTCGCGGCTTCACTCTATCACGGATTTTATATGAAAGCATAACTAAATATATAACGCGGATTTTTCGCTGCTTCGCGGGTTCTGCGGACAATGTGTCTTTTTACTTCCTGTATATGCTTCCTCAGTTGGTTTGCCCAGTTGATTTCATACAAGGGACGCTATTGGCGGATGGCTGAGAAGCTAACCAATCAGAGCACGCAGTTAAGTTCTCCTGACTGAGAAGCTAACCAATCAGAGCACGCAGTTGAGCTCCTGCGTGCTGAATGCAGTGTTAACCAGGAAGTCTCGTCTCGCTCATTCAGCATCAACGTGTTTCGCTGTGTAAAGAGTTGTGCTCTTTAGTGTTTATCTTTGTGCATAGTCAAGCCCTTCATTATGGCTCCAAAACAATCTGCTACTGCTTCAGGGGCCGTGCCCAAGCACAAAAAGAAGATGTTAACGATTGCCGAAAAGGTAAACGTTTTGGATTTGTTGAAGGCTACGATTCATTTTATTTAAAAAGTAGGAAAGGAATATAAGATCTACGGCTGCAGTGTCCTTTTAACCAGGGTGCAAAACGAGTTGTAAGTGGATGTAATAAGGCAGTAGTCTGGATGGAATCTGCTTTAGGGATTTGGATTGAAGACTGCCAGAAGAAGAACAACGGCAGTGCTACACAATCGCCTGAAGTGGCTCCTTTACAAGGGCTGTAACGCTCTCCTTTGTTGTGCAGTAAAAATAAACTCATTGTTATCGGACAAGTCATCGTGTCATTGTTGGTGAGTAACCATAATTAATTTTCTTCTTACAGTGCTTAGTACATGTACGTACGTTTAGTGTCACTGTACACACATTTACTGTATACTATTTTCTTGCATTGTACGTATTTATTGCTGGTGACCTGTCTATCATAATGGCTGTAACATATGTGATATCGGAGACACTCAATATCTTTAAAATAATATTTAGGTTTTACTGTATATAAACAGTGTGTTTATATACATAATTTCAATGAATCTTACCTAATATCTAAGAGAATACAAAGGGATTATGCTGTATAACTCTGCGGGGAATATTTATAAACAGTGCGGGAGAGTTTATAAGGGCTTAAAATATATAAAAATAACCATACAAACATATGGTTTCTACTTCGCGGATTTTCACCTATCGCGGGGGGGGTCTGGAACGCAACCCCCGCGATCGAGGAGGGATTACTGTATATCAAATTAGAGAATATCTTTTTGGATATCAAAATTCTCACCAGGGATTAATTATTAACTTTGCTAAAGTACAAACAATTAAGAATTGACACTCTTTAATTATTCTAATAGTTTACTTTGCTAATTATAGACAGTCCATGAAGAATTTTAGTACCACTGTGGCTTCCATCACGAACCTGACTAATAATACATACAAAAGATCTGTTTGGACCAACAAATTCTAAAATGCTGTCAGTAAACTAAAGGTTCTTTTCCTATTTGTACCAATGTTCTAGCACAAGACTGCTCTTTACATTTGAAATGTAATGTCTCAGCAATCCCCAAGCACAATAAGATTGTACCCAACTGCATTTTTTTTCTAAGAAACTCTCACCTGCTGAATGGGATTATGATATTGGATATCAGAAATTACTAATTAATAAATTTGCCTTAGAATAGTGAAGGCATTAGCTGGTGGGTACCAAGTGTTACAGACTGAAATCAAAGGCCTCTTCTTTTTGGGCATATACACTGTCAGCATGGCACTGCCATATCTAAACAGATGCTCTCATACTGAAGTGACTTTAGCTGCATGTGGAAGTCCCATTTTACTTATGGTGTAACAGTCTACTAGCCAGCAAAAGCACTGTGAAGAAGCTGTCTGTTGTTACGGTTCTGCCTTTGTCTAGAAACGGCATCATAAGCTTTATAACCACAGAAAAGTCACAGGAAAGTCTTTGCCCTGGGTTATAACTCAAAACACAGTTCTCAACAAAACATTGCCAGATGTCCGAGATCACAGAAAAGCTGTAGGTTTTCATACGTTCTGCACAGGTGTCTTAGTTGTCAAAGCGCAAATGCTGCATCTGATAGCGATCACGGGACATTGTATCTTTGATTGCCGGTACAACAAATAGTTCTGAGCAGGCATCAGCCACAGCACCAACTGTGGTCATCACTGCTGTTGTGAAAAGAATGGAGACAAATGCCATCAACTCAGAGAGGGAGAGGCAACTTTTTTGTACCATGTGAACGTCACTGACAGAATAAAACTGAATAATAAAAAAAACAAGCTCTAACTTTTACAAGTAGCCAAAATTTACCCGGGGTGTTACAGACTCAAAACAAAGGTATGTTTTTATTTTATTATAGTAATGATAATAATAATAGCAGCTCACTACTCAAATGCAGAGTGTGGTCTCAAACCTGGTACCTTTGGGTTATAAAGCAGCAGTTCTTACCTCTGCGCCATTCAAGAATACGTATCCCGTCAATTAACATTTGAGCTTGGGTTTTTAACTCATTGACATGAACATGTAAATCGATGTGTTTTTTTTTCCTTTGGTTATATTCTTGACTGAAGGTCCATGTGTTTATTTGATATTTGGACTAAAGTCTTCATACATTATACATTTCACGTCATTATTAGTATAACATGGGAAAAGGTTCTGCTTTAGCTATGTGTTCAGCAGTTCCTGTCATCCTACACTTACACAGATTATTGCAGACATGGAACACACATGAAATGTATGTATTCCAAATAACGATTCATTATTTACCCTATACAACTCCAGGCACCTCACTGCCAGATAAAGAGACCCGAGCTCTAAGAATTTTGAGACTGGCCTCAGCTCCGTCAGTGAGGGGATGGGATAGCAGACTGCTTGCTGCTTGTGCTGATTGACACATTTACAAAACAAAAGACGCTGATGAGGAGAGCTGTGAAGGAATTTAAGGTGGCCTGGGATTATTTTTTTTTTTCGTAGGCTTCAGGGATTCTAGTGTTAAAGACATTCATAAGGTCTGTACTACTGATGTGTGTTGATATTTTGCACTTTAGATCTGAATTCCCATTTATTAAATTAGCCACTCTTCTAAACAGGACAAGGGGATTTTTATTATTATTATCTATTATTTTAGAAAAGTAGTTTGAGTGAGCTATAAAGAGAGCTTTTTTATATTTTTAACACTCTCTGTCCATGCACTTTGAAAGACCTGCAGCTTTGTTGTTCTGCATCTGTGATCCAGTTTTCGACACTCTAATTTAAGAGCTTGAGTGTTCTCATTATACCAGGGTGAGTTTCTATGTGCTTTGATCATTTTTGCTTTAATGTTAGCAGATTTAAATTGTTTTCTACAATTAAATTTGAAGTTAACTGATCTAATTAGTTTTACACAATTACACTTGACTTACTCACAGTATGTATACATTTTGAAGCAGAATTACAATGTAGATGTCGTATTGTCTTTGTTTTAATCTGTGAGTACTTTTGTAAGGGCACAACCAAATCAAACATTATCAAGAAGTGAAATAATTTAATGGAGTAATATTTATATTCTGAATTTCAACTTTGTAAGTTATACCGTAGATCCCGGAATACAAGCCGACCCGGTATATTAGCCGATCCCCTTCTCTACCTACTAAATTACATGTATTTGCCGATGACCAGTATTTTAAGCCGAAAGCAAAATTTTCTAAATTTCCTTAAAAGTGTCTCTTCGGGTATATTTATAATGTTTATCGGCGAGAATTTGAGACTGCCGGCATTTTTGATGGAAACCAGGAAGTGATTGCGGAGAAGTTTGGTAAATTGGAACCTTTGTGTTGAAACTATATACGCAAATACGGTACATCGGTGGGTGGATTTCGGAGGCTTGTTATAAATTTGATTAACTTAAATACGCAATACAGTGGACCCTTGACTTACGAACTTAATTCGTTCGCAAAGGCTAACCCATAATGCGTTCCGAACCTCCCATTGCAACACTTACTTAACCTTTTCATAATAAAAAACACCAATAATTTTTCTAATGTACTAACCAAAAAGTTATAAAAAGTGCCTAGCCTATTTCGATTAGGCTAGGAGCATGGCGGCGCGCATGGTCACAGCGGATCAAGGCTCTCCTTTTCAGTGCACTTTTTTGTTGTTTTTGTACTTTTTTTTTGTCCTTGTTTGTGCACGATCGGTTCGGCGAACATCTGCTACACCATTCAGAACCTTATAGACATCAGTGTCCAGAGCCAGACATCTGTTTTGAGTGTTTTTCATCACACGCACAACATCCCAGACAACATAGCGAGACCAGCGGGCTCTCCGTGGTTTGTTGTCGGGTCTAGGAGACGACACAGACGGAGGAGGGAAAGAAAGCAGAAGCGGGGCCGCAGATATGGCTTTATGCTAAGGCTAAAAAACAACCATACAAACCCTATACAGAACTTTTTTCTGCACTGAAGGAGCTGCTTTTAATCTCATTGTAGATGCGTATAGTGGCAGTAAAAGGCATTCTATTCTAGAAACAATTTCATACTGTACTCACCATTTAATTTGACATCTTTGGGCTGCAGGAAGGGAGGAGGAGGAGATATTTCCACACAATGTCCATCTTCGTTTCGAAATTATATCCACAAACACATGTGTCTGGGCTCCGACTGACGCTACTAACGCTCTCGGTTGTTTGTTTACAATCGCGCAAGTGGATACACGTGACCGCATCCGTTTCGTAACGCAAGATGTGGATCGTAAATCAAAATAAAAAATTTTATTTTAAACTTCCCGATAATTTATTATAAATTTTATTAATAAAATCAACAACTAAAACACTTTTTTGAATAAATTCTTTATTTAATTTAAAGTACCGGCATGCAAAGTTACTTCTTCATCTGAAAGATGGCTCTGTGGTTTCGTCATTATTTACTTCCGTATTCATCGGCAAAACCGGCATTGCGCTGGAAATCTTGAATCTGAAATGATACTCGTTGTATAAACCGACCCCCAAACTCCAAGCCAAAAATCTAGGACGAAATTCTCGGCTTGTATTCCGGGATCTACGGTAATTAATATAATAATAATCTAATGTATGGCTATGATTATGAATTGGATCTTTGACAGTCTCACAAAATTCTACTGAATTTAACAAATAAATTAAACATTTGCTAAATGTGTCAGTGTGTACATTAAAATCCCCTGTCAACAATACGCAATCATAATTCATAGTTTAATCAGATAAAAGGTTGCCAAATTCAATCATGAACAATGACTATGGCCCTGGTAGTCTATAGACTAGAACTACAATTGTGTTGGAATCTGTTTTAATACTTAAAATGAATTCCTCAAAGGATGTGAAATCACCTAAATATTTAGAAGAAATTTGCATTTTATCGCAATGAATTATTACAAGGCTTCCTCCTTGACCAGTATCTCTAGATTTATGAGGGAATGTGTGTCCATCTGGTGATGCCTCAGCTAGGGGAACAGTGTCAGATTTACTAAGCCAGGTTTCAGTGAGAAGACACAGATAAGATTTTGTACTTAATACATATCATTTACCAAAACAACTTTATTTCCAACAAAGCTAATGTTTAATAAGCAGCATTTAAACCTGCATCGTTCTTTCTGAACTAGTTATATTTTATTTGTTGTTTCTATTACAGGTGCCCCTGTGGAAGGTCTGGTTTTATCTCTTGGTCTAGTTTATTTTTTGGTTATCAGGTAATTTAAGGTTTGCGTCATGACTAAATTTATAGGATGCCCCACAATAGGGATTATGGGTAACAGTTACAGAATAGTAATTGGGATAAACAACAGTCTGTGATTTAAAATTACAAGACTGTGGCCTGGATAGTGCCCTAATTAGTTAGCCAGGCAGTTTTGCTTAAATATTTTGGGAAAATACAAAAGATTCCCTCCAGTTAGGACGAAGACCATCTCTTTTGAAAAATCCAGGCCATTCCTAAAAATAATCCAAACTATTCACCAGGGCTATGCTTTTATTTGCACACCAAGTTTCTAGCCAGTAGTGAAGGAAATGCAATCTACTCTAAATCACATCCCCTCTATATAATCTTGGTAAGGGGCCAAATACAATTAAAATCTGACATTTTCTTTTACCGTTGGTGCATAGAGAGATGACGTTCCCCTTTAATATCTCAGATTACCGTAAGTAAATATTGTTAGTGCTGACATGCAGCAATAAGGTAGATACTTCATCGTTGGCAACAATTGATCCTCTATTTCAGAAATCTTCGCCCCTGGGGAGCATTTAACATTGGAATTCTAACACTCCGCACTATGGAAATGCCAATTATGGGCACTTTATTGTTCTCAGGATCCACAGGTGCGCTGCAGAGTGCTGAGAATCTGTTATGGGTCCAAATTGGTGAAATGGGTGCAGAGGGATAAACTTTTGGCTTCTTAGATGCCCGTGTCACTGTTACCCACTCCCCCTTTTGGCTGAATTGGTCCTGCTGATTTTAGATGCGCACTGAATACAGTGGGACCTGGAGAGACTAAAGCCAAATTAGAAATAGCCGAATTGTCTAAACAAACCGTGTTGATCCAATTTTCGGTTTGTCTATCAGTTTCCTAAAGTGGTCCTCCAATTCGCATATTTTCCTGACCAAACCTAAATTAACTAAGCACTTTTGACAGGTGAAACTGTCTGTATTGTTGGCTGGGAAACCTGAACTGTATATGCTGCAGAACAAGCAACATATAAAGCACCCTCTATGGACAGAGAACAGGTGGAACATTTAGTGCCTAGTTCATATTTTTCCCTTTCTGCTGTAGCTTCGGTGCTTTCTGCATTCATCTGAATCACTAGAAGACCTTTGGCTATAAGCAAACATAAAGTCATATTAAGGTATTGCATTATTTAAATATTTTTAAACATTTTAACTGATATCTCACTTATATTCTATATAAAAAATAATGTTTTGAAATTATGCCTGGTTTCTTTAGTAATTCAAAACAAATCAAAAAGTAAAATAATCTAGTGAAAATAATAACCATTATTAGATATTAATTATAGAAAATAATTTCACTGATTTAGAACTATATAAACAAATACATTATACTAGCCAACCCGCGGTGTACCATACGCCGCATAATCAGGCCAGTTTTTTAATGATTTTTAAGCACAGGGAGAAAATTAACATTTGAAAAATCGGTAATGTAATAAATCAGCCAGAAAAGCAACATTGTAACAATGCACGGAACGAACCAACACACAATCGTCCATGACTGAAAACTGGCCGACCGCCATCGTGCCTTCTCCTGCCAGACAGAGGGATGGGGGTGCACGGCGCTCAGGCGCGGAGGGCGGAATGGGAGGAGAGGAGGACGTCCATTTTGCTCCCTCTCAGTATGCACTGCCTGCTCATGTGCCCACCTCCAACTCGTCACTTGAGTCATTCTCGTCTTTGCACAGTCCAGATGCACCTGTGACTCACGTAGACTTTTCATTGCTCTGTGCGGTTTTGGCTGCTTTTCCATATGTAATCCACCAAGACACCCGACCACGGTAGTAGCGAGGTGGGAGGGGGGTGTGTACAAAGGGTAGGGACATAACCAGTGGGAGCGTATGAGTCGCACTTAGTGGGAATTTCACGGTTTGCAGCCCGAATGGGGTTCAACGGCTTACCCACGCCTCTCTGCGCCAGGTAGACACACGCTCAATCTCATGCATAATTATTTATTAAATGCTAAACACTTCTGGAAAGACATGGTTGTCTAAAACGGTTTGGTGTGAGAATACAACAGTAAGTGAATGAAAAGATGGAACTCTGGAGAGAGCAAAATACAACACAATAGTGAACCCGCAGCATAACAAACGCTGCATAATTACTTATTGATGGTTGAACACTTCTGGAAAGACACAGTAGTCTAAAAAGGGAGGGTTTGAGGATACAACAGAAAGTGAATGAAAAGATGGAACTCTGGAGAGAGCAACATATAATTGTCCGTGAGTGAAGAAGACGAATGTTTGTCACGGATGTGAATTGCTGTATGTAGCGTGTAAAACAGTTTGCCATGGTGCACGTGGTCGTGCGTCGTAACCGAAAACTCGGTTTTTAAAGACTGCTTACTTCATTGTGTTTTAACCTCAGTTGTAAAGGATTGTTTTAAGGATCCCATGGGATACCCCTCGCAAACCGCTTTACACACTGCATATGGCGTTTCACCTCCGCGAGAAACATGCCTCTATGAACTGTCAACGTGGTTCGGAGGTGCATGTAACCTCTACAACAGACGAACATAAATGACGGCGGTTTTTCTGTGTCGTCGCGTCCGAGTTGGTGGGCGTGGCTCTGCGAGTTGTTGTCGTGTCCAATGGTCTTGGAGTTGGTGGGCGTGGCTTCTTCCTGCGTGCGCCATAGGTGTCTTACTTGTCGGCTGCTTAGTGAATCCACGCCCCTTCCAGCATGCTTTCCATGGGTGTCTTGCCTTTCCATGGGTGTCTTGCCTTAGTGAATTATATATATAGATTTTATATTCTGGGGAACAGGTAAGATTTAACACATTACATGCTAAGCAATAATGGACAAAATAACTGAAAAGCTGCCAGATAACCACTGGTGTCCAAAATATTTTTATAAATTAACTTTGCATAATGACTTTAAAAAAAGGCTCATTTTGATGCAGACAGTCCTGTGAAAGGTGTATATTTCAAACATGCAGAAATTAACTCTTTATACAATGGATCCAGTTGACTTATGTGCACTTGCTTCTTCTGCCATTAACTGACATAGCTGCTCATGGATTTTAACAGACCATAGTACAGTACATGGTTTGTTAACAGCTGCAAAAATACATTGCAGAATGTAATGTAAAAGGTTCATATGTCATGATGTATTCTTTTGCTGGGTAAACAGCACTAAAACCAAAAGATCCACTTAAAATACAAGATATTTTGCTATTATATTTGTTAATGAAAGAGAATTACAAACTTTAGCTAAACCCAAGTTAGTACAGTAAAATAAAATAAAATAAAATAATGTTAAGCTACCTAAATTATTCACTAATTGTATTCAAAGTTAAAACAGATCAGCAACTACAAAATAAAAGGTGTCAGACTACTTCTGTATGAATTTGAAAGTGTGTTCAACACGTACCGTAGGAGAGAATTAATTTGAGGCAGTGGCAAAGAAGGAAATATTTAAATTCCATTAAAAATTAAATGTGCCCTAAAACAAATCTGAAAGGATATTAATCTTGAATATTCTTTCATTAGATGAAAAATAGAACCCATTCAATTTTCTTATACTTACCTTATGATGAAGGTTAAGCAAAGTATACATTTGTATCATAAGAAATAAAAAATAACACATAAATAAATAATTCACAAAGAAATAAATTAGCAATTGAGGTTGCTCATTTCAAATAATAATGCTGACATCATGACAATTATTTTCTACAAGTATTGAACCTAATTTTCCCCTTAATGTTATGTAAAATTATTTATTTGCTGTAAAATACAAGGTGAGTAATGGAAAAGACCTCACAGCATTATTAATTACCTGTACTGTCCATCATGTAGCAACACATGGGAGAGAGACAGATGGTGAGGCAAACAAGGGCAACTGAGACTAGAACCGACAGCTACTGCACATAAATCCCTGCTTATGAAGCTAATATATCACTACTCTGTTGTCTTATTAATTGAGGGATCTTAAACTTCAAATAGCAGGGGGAAAGCACAAAGACTTGAAAAACAGTGAAACTGTAATGGCTGAAATCCATTACAGCCGCCTTGAGTATTTTCCTTAGCGAAGGCCAGTTACAAACCGTTAAGCAACAATATTGCTTTGAATTAGCTATAGAAAAATAACACAAATTTAAAGATATACAGCAGGGACCACATAAAATTAGTTAGAAGAGATATCTTAAGTGCTCTGTCATGTTTTTATGCATTTTTCTCTTTAACTTAAAACAGAGAAATAGGGACAGAAATGCAATGTTTGATGAAAACACTTTTTGAAAACATTTCTTTTAACCATAGAACAGATTTCAGATCCCAGCAGAATTAGTAACAAAGAACTCACTTCCTTAGTATTATTAATTTGTATGTTTTTTGAGTCTGGTTAATTCAAGTCAAACTTGTAGGTACAGTAATTTAACATAACATTCTCAGACTGTCCCTGGGCTGCAGAGCCTACCCTGGCAGAATCCGAACCCAGTTGGAGCAACAGGCCTGTTCATGCGCATGTCCACACTCAGACAATTCAGAATCACCATTTAATTTAACAACATGGGCATCTTTGTGGATTTGGGAGGAACAGCACCCAGACATCGAGAGAATGTGCATACTCCACATTCACAATGACCATAAATGGAATTTGGACCCAAGACAACTGTGCGAACATAATATAGATGTGAGACTCTAACCGAAACTATTGTATGGAAAGGTCACAGATGGAGGGTAGAACAAGCAGCTATCAGCAAGTTGAAAAACCAGGAGATAGCAGAGTGGTCATAACCTGGACCAGCTGCCAGTTAAAAGTCACAAAGAAGAAGAGGAAAGAGTTGGTGGTTTCAGAAGTGACCACAATGGAGGACAAGAGGTACAAGATCAAAGCTGTAAGCCAACTGGAATAAGGGAGGTGGAAAAATTCGGAAGTAGTCACTAACAGGCCTATAACATGGACCAACATATGGAAGATTCATCAGGCAAAACTGAGCTTCCTTATTAGGTCCACATATGACACTTTCCCAAGTCCCAGAAATATACATCTCTGGTATGGCACAGAGAAGAACTGCCCCCTCTGTGTTGCCAAGAACCCCAGCTTGCAGCAGATTCTTTTGGGCTGCAAGGCTGCTTTGTCCCAGAACCAGTATTGATGGCATCATGATCCAGTCCTGCGAAAAATGGCAGAGGTTTTAGAGGAATGCAGATGTGAAATAAATAAGACCAGCCTGTCAACATCCCAAAGGTGGTTACAATTCATCAGGCAAGGAGCCAGCATACAAAGTATCAACCAGAAGAAGTGCTTTTTCCTGACATCTGAGTGTGAGCGAAACATGAGAGTATACCTGAACCAACAGCTGAAATTATTATGTGAGATCACCACAGCTTCCCCACGAATAGATATTTTCCTGTGGTCCACCTCTACCAGGGCAGTGGGAGAAAGGTATGGAGGCAGCCTTTTACAGGAAGAAGGAAGACTACAGTGAGCTGTCTGTGGCATGCACAGAAGGCACTCGGAATCATTGGTTCCAGGCAGACACTGAAGGAGCTGGCTGAGGAGGCAGAACAAGGGAGTTTCTCAGAAGGAAAGATGCAAGGTGGGGAAAAATAATCTTTTGGTCAGCTGCAGGAAGAGGCACGGAGACATCCCTACAACTGCCCCACCACCCAGAGATGTTCTGGGTTTAAAGGGGTGAACCATCTGGAAGGGTGTCTCCCAGCTGATGACCCTGCAGCTGACCTGATGGCACTGGTAGAGGTGCAACAGGCAGTATTGTAGAAAAAAAATCCCTCTATTTTCAAAGAGGTCTTTTATGGTGACCAGATAAGAATGCAGAACAATTATTTATTTGCACATAGATATGCACAAAGGTTTTAATCCATGGAGTGAACCATTAATCATGCAATTCATTTGCTTTAATGCTTTTCTATTACTGCTACCCCATCTAATACATCTCGCCATTTGACTCTTAATATGCATAGCTTTATTATTTCATCCAGTCATCTGGTGCTACCAGTATTTTATGACTCCTTTCCACTCTCCCGTTTACCTGAATGCTGCCTGTTAAATAGGGGTGATCTGTGGATTATTTTATTAATCTTAGCACCGCATTATACAAGAAGGGTGTTTGAGCTTTTCCACTAGTTTATCCTTGCTTTCTAGAAGGATGTTTGTTACTCATTTACCTCAGTGTAACCTTGGAAAATCAAGCTGGTGGTTTCTCAGAGATGTGGGAGACCTCAAACACTCAAGCTTTCAGCCACATTTAGTTAACCCTTTAGTTACCTTCAGTCTTTTTCCTTATGTTTTTTATTTAAAGGTATTACGATCCACTCAAATTTACCCATGTCCATCCACCTTACGCCATATGTGGCTGTAGGCCTTTTTTAGCTGACAGTAGAAAATCAAAATACTAAATAATAAACAATAAACAAAAATGTTATGATACAGATGCCAATTCCTGATGACTCCACTAATATTATTTGTTAATTAGCGAAATGATTAATTTGTTGTTATCTGTCTTTAACAGCTTCACATCTTGGACTAGGGCTGTAGTAAACATGTTTAATTTTAGGAGAATGTTAATGGTTTCATACAGTCATGCTTTATGATTTAACATTTTATATTTAGGAACTAATGTATAATTCTATATGCATATGTATTTTTCTGTGTATTCAGAATGTGTTTTTTGTGTTTAGTATGTTGTCATGCATTTCACTGTATTTTAAGTCATACAGTATAACACTGTGGCTTTAAATGTAAAAATCTGCTATGTAAAAATAAATTGAATGGAATTAAAAGATAAGAGTGAAAATTGGATGAGTTAAATCAGGATAGCATAAGATCAATAAAATAAGTCCAATGATAAATCTGCAGGTTTGCTAGTGAAACCATAAAAGCATCTTTAATGCAGAAAAAAAACAAGTGTTTGAGACAGCACTACTGAAACTACTGGCCTTTTCATATAAATTTAGATGTAAGAGATTTAACATTCTGCCTATACATAGTTGGCAGAAGGCTGATCAAACTGCTAGGAAAGTTAACATAAGGAACTATATTGATTTTGTCTACAGAGAAACAGATAATGAGTTTCAAGAAAAAGAAGGATTTATCATTTGTCAGACTATGTTTCAAAACAAATAAAGTTTAAAGAGAGATAATACTTTTGCATAGGATTTGTGGTAGTAATTCTATGTATCTATGCATTTTCTAAAACTCTTTCAATTTCTATTCCTAACGATGAACTGAATATAACAGTACCATCCACTTACCAGAGCTAATGATACAATGGAATACAACACTTCTGATGTTCTGAGACCAATTTTTTCCACAGTAACACAAAAAATGAATTTATTTAGTTGCTAATGTTAGCCATCCTGCAATGCAGACACTGATTAGAAATGGAGCTGGTCATGGCTGTGAAGAACAAAGCCTCCACCTTGGGTGGGGTGGGGCGGCAAGTTGTGGGTGGAGCAGCCAGTGTATCCATTTATGAAGAGAGTCACAATATACTCGGGGTCTTTCTGTTTTTCAGGACCTTTAACAAATAATCAAGAGCATTCTTCAAGACTCTGGCCAGTGTTGTGTGGTTTGACAGTTTAACTGATTTTTGCATTTTGATGGAAATTGTACATATGGAAAAATAAAAAAATACAGGTCAATAACTTGTGCTTGACAAATCTGGTGTACGTGACAGAAAGCATGTTCTATGGTGTACTTGGCAGGAGTCATGCAGACCCTGCAAATGCTACTTCTTGTTTCTGGGCTTCTACATGGAAGGCCACGGGTGTGGACTCAGGCCACGGGTGTGGACTCATTGAGCCCCAAAACTAAGGAACTAACAGATGTACTCCACCTTTAGGTTTTGGTAATGCTGATTCAGGCTAATATTTTGAAATACTTGTGTAACTAAAGTCATAAGACAAAAACCCTATAAAAATCTGGAACACCGACCCCTCGGGGCAGACGAAGGGCAGGTGTCCTAGGACTGTGCTTCTCTGTCATTTAACCTTTGCCTAAATATAAATATTTTAGCACTGCATTTGTATTCCCTTTGTTTAATATCTCTATATACTAGGCAGATTCATAAAATATGAATTGAGAACTTTTGCTATTTCATTTTCTCGGTATTTTTTTCATTTATTGTTTCTTAACATGCTTCTCAATTTGTGATCATTCGATTATTGTTAAAATACTGAAAGATTCTGTTAAATTTCACTTTGTAATTTTCAGTGATGTTCTTCTCTACTTGGTTCTAGCATTTCTAATTTTTCTTTTTGCTGTTGCTTATAAGCATTATGTCCATTGGTGGTGGTATTTATCTTTAGCAGTTTTTCTACTGTAGTTCCTATTTTAAATGGACCATTGCTAAATTTTATGTTGGTTCTATAGCACGGGATTAGCTTTTCCTGTTTAGTATTAAGTCTGCTAGGTTGATTGGCCCAATATGAGTGAGTGGGAGTTGAAATATGCATATGCTCTGCAGTTATATGCTGCACTGTTACTTGTTGGTTGCTGTCTTAACTATAGTGAGGCAGGGATAATTGCTTAAAATTTCACTAAGAACAGGCAGATGAACTGTTATTTAGTACACTTCATGTTCTGTGCATTTCTTGGATTCATTGGCGTCTGTATGGGACAGACCCTTTTAGCTCTTAAGGCTTAAAGATGGTATGTAGTGGGTATTCACTAAAATAAAGTTTAAATCTTTTAAAATGCATCATTGTTTAGTCATTCCAACTGCTGCTGTTAAACGCAGTGCAATAATAGGAAAATCTGTTTTTACTGTGGTTTTAGTTAACTACTCTAGAGCTAAAAAGCTAATTATCAGTTAAATTAAACTGTGTTATTGTTAGATGCAGTTAGCCTGTCAAATAACATTTGCTTCATAAACAAAATTTTGCCTGTCATAGTACGTCATATTTAGAACATATTTGTAACATCTCTTTTTGGAAGGCTTATTTTATACTATTAAATAAAATAATTATAGCAAAATTGTTTACATGAGAAACATTTCTATACCCAGAGCCTTTATGAGATGCTCGTTAATAATTTTGAATTGTATTTTTATGTACAATATTGAAATAACTAATCTCAATTAATAGCAGTTAGGGCAGGATTGGATCATTTATGCTTATAATGCTGGAAGTGATTCTTTATTCACACTTTGTAACCTCATTAGCTTCAATGTGAATGGTCCTAAGAGGGTAATTATTTTTTTGCTGATCATTTGGCTTTATAGTAACAGGTATGTCCCTAGCTGCATACACTTGAAAGATTAGACACTTGCAAAGCCCATTATGCATAAATTAGTAGAGATGTCAGATAACCCACTTTCAGAATTAATGTGCTTTGCTTTATTTCAAATTTACAGAAAACCATAAGCAATGTGATTAAACAATGCAATTGACACCATATTATGGAATGTGTATGATAAGAGTAGAAAAGCTTCAGGTCATAAAAGTCCACATTTGCTGACTTAGATGGTCTAAACCATTTGAGTAAGTAAATTGTTCTTACTTTGTTAAAAATACAGTGATAACACTCAACATACATACAGTAATTGCATGTATTAGTCATGGTTGTTCTCTTACAGTGTGGAGTTTATCCACTCTGCCCATGCTTGTATTGTTTTTACTTAGGATATTCCAGGTCTTCATCCTGTTAAACTTTTCTTGTGTACGTCTTAACACGTACTACTATACAGAAATAAAGTTTGCACTCCCACTCAAATTAGCTAGCCAAAATTATGACACACTATATACATACTGTATATATATAAATTTTGAAATGACACACTATATTCATAGAAACAAGTGACATAAATCCTTTAACACTGAGAGATACCTATAATACGCGTAAAAAATACCAAGCATGTACAAAGAAAGTACACAATTATAAATTATCAAAGCAAAATCAAAGAAAACAAAAATATAAAATTAAATCAAAATCCTCCAAATCTATTTGTAGCAATTAATAAAGCATATACATTTGTTTCTTGAATGCAATTAACAAGGTTGAAGTCAATAGTTTCAAATAAATAAAAATTACAGTTATGCCGCATCAGACTTCTCAATGTATGGGGGTGCTATCGCTATGGTAGTTTGCTTTCTTTCTCTAGTTGTGTTTTTAATACTAATGTTGCAAGCATCTTTCTTCTTCTGTTTAGTTTTTACTGGTAATTAAAATTTTATTAGTCCATCTCCTTCAAATAGTTTATTTTTGGTTTTGACTTCAGAAAATTAATGGGTATTTGCGTTTTGCAGGGGACACACACACACACACACTCTAAAAATCACCCCCACACATATATGTTATTCCTAGTTTGTGGTCATTTGTTCTATTTTGCTTGTGGCTATAATTATGTCTGCATCTTTTGTTGCTTAAGTCAAAGTGGCACAGTGATTAGCACTAGTGCCTCACAGCTTAAATTACATTTTTGACCATAATAATCAGTCCAGTATAGTTGGTTGGTGCTCCTATAGCCATTGTCACAGTTGGAAGACCATTGTACCTTTATAACCCACTCAAAAATAGTTCAGTTTCACCTTCCTCATTGACTTCAATGCATTTTGCAGAGTTTGACGAAGTACAGCTTTTCCCCTATTTTTTCACACTCACAGTGAATGGGTGTGTTCTTGCTCCTACTCTGTTTGGTGCTTGTATGGACTGAGTGTTGGGCAAGGTCGTGGAGTCCAGCAGCTCTGTGGCATCTGTTGGTGAAGAAAGATTAATGGATGTTGACTTTGCTGGCGATGCTGTGATCTTCGCGGAGTCAATGGAGGCTCTGATCGGGGCACTCGAGAGACTGAGTGAGGAATCTGAGTGTCTGGGCTTGTGAGTGTCCTGGATAAAAACCAAGATCCAGGCCTTTAATGACCTCTTGGGCACAGCCATCAGCAGTGTGTCTGTTTGCGGAGTGTTGACCTTGTTGAGAGATTTACTTACCTTGGCAGTGACATTCATGTCTCTGGTGACTCTTCCTATGAAGTCAGTAGACGGATTGGGAGAGCATGGGGGGTCATGAGGTTGCTGGAAAGAGGTGTGTGGTGCTCCCAATATCTATGCAAGAGGACGAGGGTCCAAATCTTTAGAGTCCTAGTGCTTCCTGTCTTGCTATATGGTTGCGAGACAGGGACGCTATCCAGTGACCTGAGACAAAGACTGGACTCCTTTGGTACTGTGTCTCTCCGGAAAATCCTTGGGTACCGTTATTTTGACTTTGTGTCGAATGAGTGGTTGCTCATGGAGTCCTGAATGAGGCACATTACCTGCATTGTGAGGGAGCATCAGTTACGGCACTACAGCCATGTGGCACATTTCCCCAAGGGTGATCCGGCTCATAAGATCCTCATTGTTGGGGACCCGAGTGGCTGGCCAGGCCAAGGGGTTGCCCACGTAACACCTGGCTGCGGCAGATAGAGGGTCATTTCCAGAGGGTGGGACTGGACCGCGCATCTGCCTGGGGGGTTGCAAACTGGGATCCCGAGTTGTTTCGTCATGTAGTGGGTGCGGCAACGCACTGTATCAGTGCATGCTCCCCAACTTGACTTGATTTGACAGTGAAGTAAGCTCCACAAGGTTTGCTCGTCACTAGTTTTCAATAAAGGAAATATAAATTCCTTGTCATGGTGTAATCAGTTGAGAAGTCAGTACATGTGACAATAGTCACATTTAAGGTGGTAGTGATTACTTGGGTCTTTAAGGGTTGGATTGCTGAAAATGTTAGCTTTGTTCATTGATAATCTAGCACTACCTTTCCATGGTTAGGCCTCAGAAATTTTGTAAGCTTCTAAGAATGCATACAATTAGCCTAAAATAAAATAAAAGGAATTCTAAAGTAGAATTTAAAAATATGACTTTCATTTTTAGTGACTAAATTGTAACAACCATGCCATGCATAGCTTTTTCAAGCTTCAGCCGGGTACCTGTATTTGTGAAATGCAGGATTCCTACACACATAAAGAGAGGCTGAACACTGAAAGCATCAATGAATTATCTACTTTGGTTCATTATCTCACTTAGGTTCATGTACCTGTCACCTCTAGAGATATTCAAAGGTGTCAGTGTGATGACTGGTCAGGATCTTACAATAATTTTATGAAGCAATTAATAGTGACCTTTAAAGATCATATTTTAATTGTGTGATATTTTAAAGTTGAACATTTGCCAGCAGGCATAATTGGACTGTCAAAATATTTGCCAAATTTGAATGTATTATATTTTTAATATGTCATTTACAACTGGATATGTAAATGGCTTTACATAGATACCTAGGAACCTATGAAATGTAATGGAATGAAGGATTAAAGAGCAACACTTATTGTAGTCACACTCACTATTTACACCCATTGTCAAATTTTATATAAGTTGTTGTACTCTTAATTTGCTCAATATACAGTACATAAATTATTGGTAATTAAAATTTTGTAGTTAATAAGTAATTAAGGTAGTTAAAACTCACCTTAATAAGGTAAACATAATGGGCAAAAAGTGCTATTGTCAGAATTTACTTGTATAATAACAGACAAAAAAAAGCATTAAAATATGGCTATTTCTTAAGATACTGTGCCTTATGTTAGAATTTCACTTCTTGTTCTTCTTTCGACTGCTCACTAAACAATGTAGTTTTATTTCTTGCCCGTAGTGTATGAAATGCAATACTATGACAACAACATAGAACTAAAATGTCATGAAACATGGAATGTTACAAGTAAGTACTAAGCACTTTTATTTATTTATTTTTCAACTACTGTAGGCCCTGCTGTCTCCCCTGTTTTACATATGGGATGGCATTAAACCATATAACCCATAGGACCCTTCTCTTTCCCTTTTCTGTCATTTATCTCTCCCCCTCCCTCTGTCTCTCTCTTAACTCCTTCTCCTTCAGTACCTTCTGTGCATTTTATGTCTCTTGTCTCCAGGTCTTTCTGCATTCTTCTTAATCCTCTCACTCAAGACAAAAAATGGCACTTTTAATTTTAAGATCATCTGTGAGCAACAGGTGGAACAAAACCGCTACACCATGGGGTAGATCCTCCATATTTATTTGGCTGAAACATCACAATATTTTGACATTTATTAACTACTTCTATTCAAGCCCTAACATTACTTCTTTTAAAAACATATTTTAAGAAGGTTAATGAGAATAAGCATTGGTAATACTGTGTGATATTGGCACTTGGTTGGCGCCGAACCAACACAGACTCACAACGGAGGCACGTGTAAAATAAACAAAAAGATTTATTTTTTTCATTCCCAGTGGGGCACGTCTTCCCAGTGAACCCCAAAGGCACAACACAGTTCCAAAATACAAAGAAAGAAAAGTCACCCCAAATCACACTCTTTGTCTTCCACTCCTCCCAGGGCAGCTTCATCCTCCTCCTCCTCCTCCTCCTCCTCATCCTCATCCTCATCCTCATCCTCATCCTCATCCTCATCATCCTCCTGACTCTAGCACCCTGAGTAGTGGCTGCAGGCTCCTCTTATAACCCACCCGGAAGTGCTGCAGGTGCTCGTTGACCTACTTCTGGCTGCACCTCCGGGTGTGGCTGCGCTCCCTCCCAGACAGGCTCGTTAAGCCGGGCAGCTCTATGCAGCTCCCCCTGGTGGAGGCCACAGAGCCCAACCAAGATGAGCTCTGGTGTTCCATGAAAGTGACCCTGACACAACCCAGGGGGGCTGCCACCAAGTGTTCCGGGGGACGTAGTGTGCATCCCATGGCTGCTCCCCCGGATCCAGTGTTGAAGGGGCGTCCCAGCCGGGCATGGGCCCCGGCCATCCGCCACAACTGATTAAACTTAAAAATAAATTAAATTGAACACCCTAGGAGGCTAATTAGCATATGATTTGTCAATTTATATGGGTCTTATAAACACTGATATTTGTTCAATATATTGATATAGAATTGGAAAAAAGAAAAACAAATATTTATTTTCCCTTTTACACTCAAAAAATTCACAATTTAAAACACTTTTTATTCATTACATAAGAGGGGCTTCCATCAGATTTTGAATGATTCTAAGGATGTCATGCCTATCAAAAATAGCGTGTTTATAACAACAACAACAACATTTATTTATATAGCACATTTTCATACAAAAAAAATGTAGCTCAAAGTGCTTTACAAAATGAAGAATAGAAAAATAGAAGACACAATAAAAATTAAAAATAAGTCAACATTAATTAACATAGAATAAGTAAGGTCCGATGGCCAGGGTGGACAGAAAAAACAAAAAAAAAAAACTCCAGAGGCTGGAGAAAAAAAATAAAATCTGTAGGGATTCCAGACCAAGAGACCACCCAGTCCCCTCTGGGCAATCTACCTAACATAAATCAAACAGTCCTCTTTGTATTTAGGGTACTCATGGAAGGACTTGATGATGATGGTCACGTAGACTTCTGGCTTTCAGTCCATCAATGTTGGTGTATCATGATGCTTTGAGTAGGTGGTGGTGGCGCAGGCCGCCACCACAAATAAACCGGAAAAAGAAACAGAAGAGAGAGTTGGGGTCAGTACGGATTTTGGAGCCACTATGAATAGTTATTATGATGAATTGAACATACAGAGTATCAGTATTAAGTTAAAGTGAAGTTAGGAGAAAGCCATGTTAAAGTAATGTGTTTTCAGCAGTTTTTTAAAGTGCTCTACTGTATTAGCCTAGCGAATTCCTATTGGCAGGCTATTCCAGATTTTAGGTGCATAACAGAAGGCCACCTCACCACTTCTTTTAAGTTTAGCTTTTGGAATTCTAAGGTTACGATTTGGAATATAGGGTTTCAGACATTCCAATATATAAGATGGAGCGAGATTATTTAAGGCTTTATAAACCATAAGCAGTATTTTAAAGTCAATCCTGAATGACACAGGCAACCAGTGTAGTGACATCAAAACTGGAGAAATGTGTTCGGATTTTCTTTTCCTAGTTAGGATTCTAGCAGCTGCATTCTGCACTCGTTGCAAATGATTTATGTCTTTTTTGGGTAGTCCTGAGAGGAGTGCGTTACAGTAATCTAGTCTACTGAAAACAAAAGCGTGAATTAATTTCTCAGCATCTTTCAATGATATAAGAGGTCTAACTTTTGCTATGTTTCTTAAGTGAAAAAATGCTGTCCTAGTGGTCTGATGAATATGCAATTTAAAATTCAGATTACAGTCAACAGTTACCCCTAAGTTTTTTACTTCCGTCTTAACTTTTAATCCTAATGCATCAAGTTTATTTCTGATAACCTCATTGAATCCATTATTGCCAATTACTAAAATTTCAGTTTTCTCTTTATTTAGTTTGAGAAAATTACTATTCATCCATTCAGAAATACCAGTAAGATATTGTGTTAGTGAATCGAGAGAGTCAGAGTCATCAGGTGCTATTGATAAGTACAGCTGTGTGTCATCAGCATAGCTGTGGTAGCTCACGTTGTAACCTGAGATAATCTGACCTAACGGAAGCATATAGATTGAGAACAGCAGCGGACCCAGGATAGAGCCTTGTGGAACACCATATAGAATATCATGTGTCTTTGAGATGTGATCACCACAACTCACAAAGAATTTTCTACCTGCCAGGTAGGATTCAAACCAATTTAAGACACTGCCAGAGAGGCCCACCCATTGACTAAGGCGATTTCTAAGAATATTGTGATCAATGGTGTCAAATGCGGCACTCAGATCTAAAAGGATGAGAACAGATAAATGGCCTCTCTCTGCATTTACCCGCAAGTCATTTACTACTTTAACGAGTGCAGTTTCTGTGCTGTGATTTGTTCTGAAACCTGACTGAAATTTATCAAGAATAGCATGTTTATTTAGGTGGTCATTTAGCTGCATAATGACTGCCTTCTCTAGAATTTTACTTAAGAAGGGCAGGTTAGAGATGGGTCTAAAATTTTCAAAAGCAGAGGGGTCAAGATTATTTTTCTTGAGCAGGGGTTTAACTACAAGCAGTCTTAAGACAGTCTGGGAAGACCCCCGTATCAAATGACAAATTTACTATGTCAAGAATATTGTCAATTAGCACGCCTGATACTTCTTTGAAAAACCTTGTTGGTATTGGGTCAAGGACGCAGGTGGAGG
The DNA here is from genome assembly GCA_026402145.1 of Polypterus bichir lapradei. Classification (NCBI taxonomy): domain Eukaryota; kingdom Metazoa; phylum Chordata; class Cladistia; order Polypteriformes; family Polypteridae; genus Polypterus; species Polypterus bichir. Next base: position 28,659,037 of record JANRMT010062825.1, on the reverse strand, counting down.
GTTTCAGTTGAGAGATTATACTATGTAATTCAGGTAAATCTATCCTGGTGAAAGCATTTAATTTGTTTATAATGGAATACCGGGGCTTTTTATATTATCTTATAAATAGCACAAAATTGAGTTACAAATAATGAGCAAATACAAGGTACAAATAAATAGTCAAATGGTAAAGCAAAACCCTGCTGCACCACTAGGCAAAACTGCTGAGACTGTTGAACTCCTGTCTGTCATGTGGAATGGCTCATAAATTTTGTCACATCCCCAGTGCCACCAAATCACTATCCTACATTACCTCCTTTCTCTGTCCCAGTCTTTCTCTCTTTATTAACCCAATCTTCTTCCTCCCACAACAGAACTTTCAGTCAAACTCCAGACTTGTTATAATATCTCCATTGAGATGGCATTAAAATAGCAACTGGGGGTTAAATTGGCCAAGATCTGAAATCTTTTCTGGAGTCCTTCTTTGGCTCGAACAGAGCCATGCACGTTTTCCCGATTTTGTATTGAGTTTACTCACACAAGCCCTCCTCTTTGGCTGGTGTAACAATTTATAACATTATGGCAAGGGATATTTTTACATGATTTAAAAGAATACTCCATACAGAAAATTGTACTTTTTTATATATTACTCACTTCCCTTCAGTTTGGTAGTGCTTGTCTTTTTTTTAACAGTAATGCTGCAGTATAGTCATGCAGACTATAGCCTTAGTCCTAGTTTTTTGTGCAAATACCAGGGCTCAGGGCTGCATATTATCAGATCTGAAGTTTTATGCCACCATACCATACTACCATGTGTTGGTGTTACCAGTGTTCCCAGAAGGTGGTGTTTCATCTCACAGGGCACCCTGGATATCATCGAGAGGAGTCACAGCACATGGCTCAGTGGTAACTCTGGTCTGTACCGGGAACTGAGAAGGACAGCTGCGAGGGCTCTGAGGGCAGATAAAGAGGCGTTTGTTAGAGGAATCTGTGAGCAAGTGACACACCATCTCTGGTCTAGCGACCCACGTCCTGCTTACAGAGGAATTGAAGCATTACGCACATCTGAATCTGTTCCTCATAGAGTTGCAGTCAGGGCAGCTGATGGAACGATCCTTACAGATGACACTGCAGTTGTGACCTGCTGGGCTGGCTACTTTGAGCAGTTGTTCAAAGCTGATCCTCTGGCTAGGACGTTGGATATCTCTGGGTCCACGGTTCTTGAGACTGATCCTCCAATTAGCTGTGAACCACCCAATCTCACTGAGATTGTGTAATGGGCTAGAACTCAGTATTATAAAGAAAATAACATTTTGATGTGTTACTTAGTGTAATGGGCTATAAACCAGTGTTTTAAAGAAAAGGCAGAATTTCTGGAAAATTCTGCTACAGGTTAATGCTGATGG
>JANRMT010062825.1:28643952-28657642 GCA_026402145.1 Polypterus bichir lapradei | reverse complement strand
CTGAGACTCGGGACTGCTGTCTGTTTCTTTTATGCTTTACACCATATCGCTGTGGCCACACCCTGTAGCAACAGTGGCTTGTACCTGGCCCAGGTTCCCCTAGGCCTGAGGTCGGTAACAATTGCACAGGTGGTGAACCAGCTGTAGGGGGGAAAGGCTGCAGAGATCTGTGGTATCCAGGGTGACCTTCTCCAGGCTGGGGGTAAGTCTGTCCTCCTGATATTGCAAGCAATCATTGCTTCCATTTGGGAGACTGGCATTATCCCAACTGCCTGGAAAATGGGACTTGTTGTCCCTATCTGGAAAGGGAAGGGTGATTGCCTGGATTGTAGCAACTACAGGGGGATAACACTGCTCTTGGTGCCAGGTAAGGTCCTTGCTAGGGTAGTCATCAATAGAATCCATGATCACTTGCTCACCTACCAGCGACCGGAACAGTCTGGTTTTACGCCTAAGAAGTCTACCATCGACCGCATCCTGGCACTGTGGGTTCTCATGGAGTGCAAACACGAATATCAGCAGAGTTTCTTTGCAGTCTTTGTCGATTTTTGCACAGCGTTCGACTCAGTTGACCGAGCTGCCCTGTGGGACATCCTGAGGGTTTGCGGGATCCCCTCGAGGTTGCTGGATATCATGGCTGGCCTGTACACTGGTACTGTGAGTGCTCTGCAGAGTGGAGGCAGGACCTCTGCGTTTTTCCCAGTTAATTCTGGAGTTCGTCAGGGGTGTGTTCTTGCTCCTACTCTGTTCAATGCTTGTATGGACTGGGTGTTGGGCAAGGTCGTGGGGTCCAGAGGCTGTGGGGCATCTGTTGGTGAAGAAAGATTCATGGATCTTGACTTTGCTGACAATGCTTTGATCTTCGCAGAGTCAATGGAGACTCTGATTGGGGCACTTGAGAAACTGAGTGAGGAGTCTGAGTGTCTGGGCTTGCAAGTTTCCTGGATAAAAACCAAGATCTAGGCCTTTAATGGCCTCTTGGGCACAGCCATCAGCAGTGTGTCTGTTTACGGAGTGAGTGTTGACCTTGTTGAGAGGTTTACTTACCTTGGCAGTGACATTCATGTCTCTGGTGACTCTTCCTGTGAAGTCAGTAGACAGAATGGGAGAGCATGGGGGGGTCATGAGGTCGCTGGAAATGGGTGTGTGGCACTCCCGATATCTATGCAAAAGGATGAAGGTCCAAGTCTTTAGAGTCCTAGTGCTTCCTGTCTTGCTATATGGTTGCAAGACATGGACGCTATCTAGTGACCTGAGATGAAGACTGGACTCCTTTGGTACTGTGTCTCTGGAAAATCCTTGGCTACTGTTGGTTTGACATTGTGTCGAATGAGTGGTTGCTCATGGAGTCCTGAATGAGGCACATTACCTGCATTGTGAGGGAGCATCAGTTACGGCACTATGGCCATGTGGCTCGTTTTCCCGAGGGTGATCTGGTTTGTAAGATCCTCATTGTTGGGGACCCGTGGCTGGACCAGGCCAAGGGGTCACCCACGTAACACCTGGCTGTGGCAGATAGAGGGTCATTTCCGGAGGGTGGGACTGAACCGTGTTTCTCCCTGGGGGGTTGCAAACTGGGATCCCAAGTTGTTTCGCTGTGTAGTGGGTACGGTACCAGTGCATGCTCCCCAACTTGAACTTGATACAAAACCAAAGGGCATACAATCCTTTTAATAATTGTATAGACTTTAATGTTCAATTGTATTTTTTTTTGATTGGTCAGTGTGACTTCTGCTATCCATTAATTTTTAAACTATTTTTTTTACTAGTACTCAATGAAGTAATGGAGTAATCTCAGCACATTGCACAGTGAAAAAACTATCATATATCAGGGAGCAACTTAGCATTTACAATCCACATAACCTGCATGTCCTTGGACCTTTTAGGGGGAACATGCTACAAGCATGCTAAATTTCTTACTAGCTGTCAATGAAGCAAGAGTGTGTACAAAATAATGCAGTACTTTTGCAAAGTAACAGAATATTTTTTTCTGAGTGGTATGAATAAGCTTCTGTAGTACAGAATACTGTAACTTTAAAGTTTTTTTATGAATTTAAAATATTACAAATTGATTGGTGATGCATTGTCTAGTTACACCAGCAGTAGCAAAATCTTAATTCTCCAGATTTGAAGCATGCAAGAAATACCTACTGTACAGACATGGTTTTGCCACAATCAAGTTAACATTAAATAAAAATATTTGTGGTGGTATGGTGCAGCAGTGGCTAATACTACTGTCAACAACACTGGGGACTAAGGCTCAGTTCCTGTACTAGTCAGTTCTTATGTTTCTTTGGGTTTTTCTGGGTATTGTAATTTCTTCCCCATCTAAAATATATGTGTGTGTGTTAGGACAATTGATTGATTGGTCCAGTACAAGTGAGTGTGCCCTCTGCTGGACTACCATCCTGTTTACAGGGCATTTCTGTCTTTTGTCTGTGCTATAATAGGTTCTAGCTGTGTTGTAACATTGATTTGCAATGAGCAATTCTTAAAAATGTATGGATTTATTGTATAAATTACCCTGTCCTGAAGATTCTTGTATATAAACGTATATGCGTGGAAGTGTGTGTGTCTGTCCGGCAGGGAAATGAGAGGTAGAGTCCTAGAGCTCCACCTCCGAGAATACGCAAGCGAGGCCAGTGCGTCGGCAAAACAAAACCTCCAAAGAAAGTCACTCGCTTAGCCGCTAATACAGAAGCAAGGTGAGCACATCAGCGAAACAGCATCGCTTTTACTTTTCCTCCCGGCACTAATACAGTAGTGAGGGGAGCACGTCGACAAAATGAAACCTCCAAAGAAAGACAAAGTCGCTTAGTCCCTGTTACACAAGTGATGCGAGCACATCGGCAAAACAAAACCTCCTAGGAGAGAGATGCCCAGAGTTACTCTACATTTCAATTTTTTTTATGATGATTTCAATAGTTTCTAGAAACCCAGGCTTTTTACAGCACATGCTTACACAGCTAGTATTTCATAAAGCTGCATTTTACTAGTATTAAATTGGATTAGATAGATTAGATACTTTATTTATCCTATGTGGAAATTATTCATTTATCAGTGTCACACACACGCAATTCAGAGGCAGCCAACAAGCCCTAAGGTAAAGAAAACATTGCGAGATGAAGGGCTATTGAAAGGTACTAACGTCTCTCTCTCTCTCCTCAGCCACAAAGAAGACAAATAATCATACACACACCCGTACCAACACTCAAAATTGCCGGGGCTCCACTTCCTCTTCTGTACCCTGCTGAGATGACATCATTTCCTTTGCCTCATCATTGAAGACGTCACATTCTTGGTTTGCATTTCCTGTAGCCATTCTTGTTCAGTATAAATAGCCCCATTTGCCTTGTATTGTTGTCAGATGAATGCTTTATTTTGAACCCTTTTGTTCATTATTTTTGCTTGACCTTGTCCATCGAACAATATACAGGGCATTTCCCCAACACTTCGTGATGACTGGAGTCGGTTTATTTCACAATTGGCGTAGTCAGCAGGATAGATTGTTCCCAACATGTTGGAGGAACAAACCTCAACACTGTCCTGGGCACCATAGTGACGGAACTCGCGACGGTCAAGACACAGCTGGGGGAAACCAGGATCCAGCTGGCAGAAGCAGAGGCATGGTAAGGTAAGGTTGGAGACTGCTCAGTTTCTGCCCCCTCAGTTAACCCCACCTTACTGAAGGGGATGATGTGGAAACATACTTTTTGATCTTTGAGCGCACTGCAAAGCACAATGCTTGGCCGAGGTCGGAGTGGGCATACCTCCTGCCGCCCTATCTGAAAGGGGAGGCGCAGAGGGCTTACTACGACTTCTCCGAGGAGCAGGCTACCGATCCTGAAATCGGAGGTCTATAAGCACTATGGTGTATCGGCGGTGCAGCAGGCAAGAGACTAACGGGAGTGGCAATTTGACCCAGACAGACCGATAAGATCTCAGGCTTTCGAGGTCTGGGGTAAAATCGAGTGTTGGCTAAGGCCGGACGTTAGCACCGCCCAGCAAGTGGTTGAGAAGCTGGCCTGCAAGACCTTTGTTAATGGCCTCCCGGAAAAAATTGCCCAGCAGGTCTGCAAACAGAGCTTTCCTAATATGGATACCCTGATCAAGGTGGTGGATGTCATTGGGTTATCTGTAAATTGGGGGAATCGGAGGGGTCCACTCATCAACCTAGACAGGTTCGTGCTGTAGCCGCTTAACCCATCCGACAATACACAGAAACTCCGACACGGAGTGAAATCACTGAATCCTCCCCACTGTTTCAAGTGGGTGGGATTGGGCATATGTTCCCAGCATAACTAAAGTTATAATTTTTTTTTTTTTTTTTTTTCTCCAGCCTCTGGAGTTTTTTTTTTTGTTTTTTCTGTCCACCCTGGCCATCGGACCTTACTTATTCTATGTTAATTAATGTTGACTTATGTTTATTTTTTATTGTGTCTTCTATTTTTCTATTCTTCATTTTGTAAAGCACTTTGAGCTACATTTTTTTGTATGAAAACGTGCTATATAAATAAATGTTGTTGTTGTTGTTGTAAAGGAGAGAGGTACTGTACCCTCATTAACCCTTTATCATTCCCATATACAGGAGTAGTTTTACTGAATTGCCACTGGGTTACCGCTATGTTTGATTACGGGAGCAACATATCCATTGTTGCTCACCGTTTTATCTTATTGCAACAGTGGCTTGACTTTAAGACCAGTCTAAGGTGTATTCACGGGGACATCCGTTTTTACAAGTCCACAAATTGCATGCTCACGGTGGACGGTTCTATGGCTTGCCTGGTTGTAGCCATCCTGCCGGATCCACCTTATTCGGTAATATTAGGACGAGACTGGTCGAACAGTATCAGCGGTAAAGACAGTGCTCCTGTACAGAGGATGGAATTGTTAATGGATGGAGATAAATGCTTTATTTTGAACCCTTTTGTTCATTATTTTTGTTTGACCTTGTCCATTGGACAATATACAGGGCATTTCCCCAACACTTCGTGACGACTGGAGTTTATTTTACATCTAGCATTCAAAAATGTTCACAGTACGTTTCTTGCTATTGAATTTGATAAAATACTGGATATACAGCGGCGTATATAGAGAGAATGATTTTCAGTTTCAGTGGGGACAGTAAGAGGATAACTGTTTTCATATAGCACTTAGTAATATTAAGAATGTAAAACTTGAAAGCTTTGATTCTAATTTTATTTACAATTTCTTAAAACGACATGTTCTACTTCCATCATATCTAGAAATAAGAACTAAGAGAATTAGATGTTGTAATTAACATGAAAATCCTACATAAAAAGAATACTTTTCATGTTCAGTGCACCAAAATCCATGAGATTCTGTAGAATCAAAAATCAAGAATTTGTGTATAAAAAAATCTAGCATATTGTAAAGTCATTCTGCACATTTTGCTAGTCAAGTGTTTTTTAGCTTTGCATTTTACAGAATTCAAGTCTCATTTCTTATTTTGCTTAGTAATTTAAATTCATTTTCCTCTTTTTCCATTCCAAAAATGACCCTTCAAAAACTTTGGAGGTACATAATTCCAACTGATAAATGAAATACAGAGCCTGCATTAACTTTAAATACAACATTTCTTTTGGGAATGCATCACCCTCAGCCTGCCAGTTTGCCTTTTGTCTTGACAGCCTACTATCATGAATTTTTAATTGATTAATCACTTCAAGCTCAAACTACTTGCCTTGATCTTTGTGGAAGACTCAGGAATTCTCTCCTTGTATACATATTTATCAAAGATCTACTTTGCATCACAGATAAAGTTTTGATCACTGAGAGGTTACAAGCTGACATATTTATTAAAATAGTTCTGAATGACATAGATGACAAATACCATTCCCACCTCACAATGCTTGAATTGTTATGTGGATTGTTTTGCAATCTGAAATGTACAATTTTTCTTGTGTTTATATGCCATATAAGCAAACATTTTTTGCAACCAAATGTTTATTAAAACTGTTTAATTGATATATAACAGAGGGACATTAAAACTTTTTTCTTTGATCTCATAAAATCAAAGAGAAAAAACAAAAAAAACACCAATAATACCCCACCCATTGCCCACCTTCCTAGCTTTGAGAAGTGGTGAACATTAATTAAAGGAAATAAAAGCAGAAAGGGACAGCAGTTCATCTGTCGGCCCGCACATAGTGGAGAAGGAAGCACAATTAAAAGAGCTTGAAGACTACATCATGGGGTAACCGGTACCATGGAAAATAAAGTAGAAATAATAAAAAGGTCAGGGAGAGGTGAAACTCCATCATTCATTGGCAGAGCACTTGGTTACAGTCAGTCAACAATAGCATTTATTAAAATAATGTACCTGTTCCGACTTACATACAAATTCTACTTAAGAACAAACCTACAGTCCCTATCTCGTACGTAACCCGGGGACTGCCTGTATATATATATATATATATATATATATATATATAGATGATATCTTCAGAGTTACAAACATAAACAGTGTAAATGGGTGTTTCTTTGATTCATTACCTGGTGTTACATCCTGCCTAAATATTGCAAAAAGGGCTAGCATACAAATTCCTAATTCCAGGTGTTCTTTAATGCTGATGCATGATGAGGTCTTAATTGCAAAGCCAAATTTAAAAACTAATATTACAATACGAAAGCATTGGTGGGTCTGAAGACCTGTGATTATATCAGGAATAATGCAAATTAACCATACAATAATACATCAAATAGAACTGAAATTTTAAAAGTGTTAAACAAAGCAGCCCAGGTATTAATTAGTACTGTGACTGTATGATATTCTAAGTTTGAATGTTCACCTTTTGATTCTTTTAAAGAAAATCCAAAAAAAAAAAAACAATTAGTTTAAACTCAGATTTAACCCTGGTAAAATCTTACCACTATTTATGCATGAACCAATTAGATTTGTTTTTACAAACCATTAAACCCTATTATAAGCTATATAGTGAGAATTTACTTTATCAAGTAAACCTGTTCAGTAAGTCAGTCTAAGGTTCTCCCCTTCAGCCTTATATTTCCAAATTTAAAATTGGAGTGCACCTTAAATTTTAGGTATTTCATTGTAATACCACTAAAATCTTGAAATCACACCTTTTGGGGACAAGAACAAAAACAATGTAAGAAAACAAAAATAATCCAAATGTTAAAAATTTGCATGCTTGGGAAAGGGAAACTGATTTCAAACATTTAGGCTTATGAAATGGAAACCATTTCCATGAAAGAAAAAATGTCTCCATATATTAACTTAGAATTTATGTGTAGAACAGTAATTTTTCCCAATCAAAATATGTCTTTTATAGGTGACTAGCAAAATACCCGCGCTTCGCAGCGGCGAAGTACTGCCTTAAAATTTTTATTAAGAAGAAAATTAAACCTTTTTAAACTAAGGGAAAATATACCAATAATTATTTGTTAAGGATCTCTTTGTATACCACATTGTCAGTTCGGCCCTCCGGTTGTAATATGACCAAGCTGTGCGCTGAGCTTACTCTTGAGCATGCAATGTACAGTTGGCCATGTGAAAAGTAATCTTGTCTCAGTTCTCACAACTTGGATTGCTGCTGTCATAATCGGTTTGAGTTTCATGGTTTGTTTCAATTACGACTGTATTTGCAGGACTTGTGTTGAAGTGACATTCGGCATCTGTCAAGCGTTGTAAGCATACAACCGGTTTCATCGATAACTTTGCATCCAGCTTTTGAGAGTTTAAACATTTCTAAACATCAAAGTGTCCACTACTGAAATCGTCGCCTGTGAATCTAAGATGTTTAAGAGGCATTGGCGGTTGTCGAAAGGTGTAAAATATTTGGCCATTTCGGTACACTTGAAAGCGACAACCAAACAATTCAGCGGCAGCCATCAATTCACATGCAGAACCATAGGTGAAGGGCTTAAGCATTTCACTCTTATAGTGCTCCTGTGTAGTATAATTATCTCCTGTACCATCATCAGTCCACACCTTAAACCTGTCCCAGTCATTCAATACATAAGACACAATGTTCCTCCGGATATCAAGAGTGAGCCTGATAGGAGCATGCTGGGAGAGAGAAGTGCTGGCTAGGAAAAATCACGGATTCTCGGCAGCGTTTAACGCAGATGGCAGATTGTTAGCAAACATTCTAAACAACTAAGACACATTTACGCCAAATTTATTTACTGACAACGCAAGCAATCCGGTAAGTATAACTCATCAACCTGGAGGTAAGTGAAGAAAATTTGGAAAGTCTACAAAATTATATTGATCAAGTTTTTGAGTCTGTTGTCATGGGGCCTAAGAAAGCAGCAGCTAACACGGAAACACCTGCTACCAAGAGAAGCCGTCCTCAGGATTCCCCCGAGGCGACCTCATCTCCCCGCAAGGATATATTAGAATTATTAGATTCTATAGATAAAAGGCTTTTGGGATTTGAGGGACGACTCCACCTGCTCGAGATTCTACACCAGGAGTTCCAGAACCTCCGACAATCTCTGGAATTCAGCCAGGATCAGGTGGAGCGGCTTGCGGCTGAGAACGCGTCTCTGCGGGAGACTGTGTCTTCCCTGTCAGAGGGAATGACACGGATCTCCCAGGACAACAAGACCCTGAAGGAGACGGTTTTGGATCTTCAGGCCCGCAGCATGAGAGACAATCTGGTGTTTGCAGGCCTGCCGGAGCAGACGGGAGGACAACCGGAGGATTGCGAACAAACAATCAAGAACTTTCTCCAGACCCACATGAAGATACCCGAAGAAACGGTAAAGAACATCACCTTTCACCGGGTTCATCGCCTTGGAGCCAAAAGAGCAGACAGCAGAAGATCTCGTCCCATCGTGGCCAAATTTGAGCATTTTAAACAAAAGGATTTTGTTAAGAGCCGCGGAAAGGAGCTCAAAGGAAAAGATTTTAGCGTGAATGATCAATTTCCTAAAGAAATTTTGGATCGCCGCAGAGTTCTGTTCCCACTGCGTAAAAAATTCATCCAAAAAGGGAGCCGCGCTGTCATTTCTGTGGACAAGCTCTACGTCAACAACAGGCTGTACAAGGAGCGAGGAGTGACAGACTGGCTTTATTAGCCCAACATCAGGTCACAAGTTTATTATTCTTATCGGGATTCACTGGGTATGAGCATGTCAGGATAAAAAGCTGCTATATCCGTGTTTAGATGATGGGATCACCTGTTCTCTCACCACCCCACACCTCTAGCACCTTTTCTTTTTACTTCTTTTATTCTTTTTTTAACCTTTATCACTCATTCCTTTCCTTCTTTTACCTGCTTCTGGAACTTTACATCCACATGACACAATCACACAACTTTCCTACACTGCGTCAGCACACACACAACGCACGCATACAAACACTGGATTATAATTATTACATTTTATCATACAACCACAAACACTCTTGGTTCTGTCTTATTATTATTATTATTATCTGATTATTATCAGCATTAGTATTATTATTATTATTATCAGCATTAGTATTATTATTATTATCATCAGCATTATTATTATTACCAGCATTATTATTATTATTATCAGCACTATTATTATTATTAGCATTATTATTATTATTATTATCATTAGCACTATTATTATTATTATCATCTTATTATTATTTTCAGTATTAATATTAGTATTATTATTATTTTCAGCATTAATATTATTATCATCAGCATTAATAATATTATTATTGTTATTAGCATTATTATACTTTTTATTTTTTTTTATTTACTTATTTATTGCTTTATTTTTTCAGATTAAATTATACATTTATTTACTTAATTTATTCACATGAAGGCACCATACATTAGCTACTCACACACATAACTATGGGTACACTAAGGTTTGTCAGTTGGAATGTTCACGGAACTGGCTCTAGAGAGAAGAGATTAAAGATTTTTGATCAGCTTAAAAGAATGCAGGCAGATGTTGTCTTATTACAAGAGACTCATAGGTCTGCCACAGTTGCAGATGAACTTAAAACATCTGAGTTTCCCAGACTGTTCTCTGCCCCCTATAACTCTAGACAAAGAGGTGTAGCTATTTTAATACACAAAAATATCAATTTCACAGTATTGGACATAGTCTCAGATCCAGATGGTAGATTTATAATACTAAAACTATCTATACAAAATCAAAGCTTATGTATTGTTAGCATATACTGTCCAAACATAGATGACCCCGCATTCTTTCATAATTTTTTCTCTGTACTCTCAGAACACTTGGACTGTCCACTTATACTTGCGGGAGATTTTAATTTTTGGATGGATTATTCTTCAGATAGGCTCAGTACAGCTGGGACTCAGCGCAATTGGCATTCCATTAATATAGTCAAACAGTATATGAGTGATTATGGGCTTATTGATGCATTTTTATCCCAGCCGTAGAGAGTATACTTTTTTCTCACACGTTCATCACTCTCACTCACGTTTGGACTATTTTCTAGTCAGCAGCTCATTATTGGCTAACATTTCAGACACTGAGATACACCCTATAGTTGTCAGCGATCATGCTCCAATTTCTTTAACTCTGTTAAATAAGAAAACAATCCCATCAAGTAAAAACTGGAGGTTTAATACGTCACTGCTTAGAGACGAAGGTTTTGTGGAATATTATAAAAAAGAGTGGGCTTTATATTTAGAACATAATGACCTGCCTGGAACATCAGCATCTGTTCTCTGGGAGGCAGGGAAAGCAGTGATGAGAGGTAAAATAATCTCCTTCTCATCACATAAGAAAAAAATAGAAAACAAACGTATTCAGGAATTAGAAGAAATCATTAAGTCTTTAGAGGCATCCACAGAAGAATAATTACAAAACAAATTGCGTAAAAGTAAACTAGAACTTAAAGGAATTATTGACAAAAAAAATACAATTTTTAGCACAAAGACTACGAATAGAAAACTTTGAACACGGAAATAAATCAGGCAAGTTTTTAGCCAACCAGTTAAAAATAAACAAAGAGAAAACTGCCATATCTGCTGTTAAAGACTCAACTGGAAATATAGTATATGATCCTGAAAGAATAAACAACACTTTCAAAGATTTTTACAAAACCTTGTACTCACCACAGATTAACCCATCAGATAATGAGATCAATGAGTTTCTAGACAGGATAATACTTCCTAAATTATCAGATAGTCAAGCTACAGTCCTGGACTTGCCATTAACATCAGATGAGCTTCACGAAGCTCTTAACTCCATGCCTAATAGAAAAGCTCCAGGTCCAGATGGGTTTCCAGCAGAGTTCTACAAAGAATTCTGGATCATTCTAGCTCCAACATTTTTCAGAATGATGAGTGAAATAGAAGAAAATGGTAGACTACAGCCAAGTATGAATTCAGCCAACATTAGTCTCCTGTTAAAACCAGGCAAAGATCCTATATTTCCTACCAGCTATTGCCCCATTTCTCTTATTAATGTTGACCTCAAAATAATTTGTAAAGCCCTTGCAAAAAGATTAGAGAAGGTAACCCCTTTCATAATACACCCAGACCAAACTGGTTTCATTAAGGGGAGACATTCATCCACAAATTCACGTAGATTACTTAACTTAATAGACTTTTCTTACAGCAGAAACATGGGAACCAGTATATTATCTCTCGATGCAGAAAAGGCTTTTGACAGAGTTAACTGGAAGTTCTTATTTGCAACTTTACATAAATTTGGTTTTGGAAACTTCTTCATAAACTGGTTAAAAATATTATACAGTTCACCAACAGCATGCGTCAGGACAAATGACCAAACATCAGCTAGCTTCTGTCTTCAGAGGGGGACCAGGCAGGGATGCCCACTCTCCCCCTCGCTATTTGCTATTTTTATTGAACCACTAGCAGCAGCAATCAGGCAAACTACAGTTATTAAAGGCATAAAGTGTAAGAACATAGAACATAAAATCAGTCTTTATGCAGATGACGTGTTACTTTTTCTCCAGAATTCTCAATCCTCTCTCTCCCAAGCAATTGAACTAATAAACTCCTTTTCAAGAGTTTCAGATTACTCAATAAACTGGTTAAAATCCATAGTTCTCCCAATTAATTTTTCTTTTGTCAATTCCCTTAATACACAATTGGAATCAGGGAATATTACATATCTGGGCATTCATGTCTCTCCCAGGCTGGCAGATCTAACTAAACTAAACTACATCCCACTATTAAAGAAAGTGGAAGATGATCTTGCTAGATGGAAATCCTTACCGATATCACTTATGGGGAGGGTTGCCACAATTAAAATGATGGTTTTACCAAGAATCAATTACTTATTTTCAATGATCCCAAACAAGCCATCATCTGATTGGTTTAGATCCCTGGACTCCTCTATCACTAAATTCCTTTGGAAGGATAAACCTCCACGAATTAGCTTAAAAACACTACAGAAGACCAAAGATAGAGGAGGGCTGGATCTACCCAACTTCTATCATTATTTCTTAGCCAACAGGCTCCAATATATACCAAGATGGTTGCAACATAACCCGCTGGATGAGTCCTGGTTAGATGTAGAACAGACACTTTGCAATACTATAGAGCTTTCGGACCTACCGTTTATTAGCTCAAAAATAAGAAAGCATGAAAGCTTTAAAAGTATTAATATTAGCACCTCACTGACAGCATGGTGGGAATATCTAAAAATGACAGAGTCTTCACTAATTCCATGCAGACGCACACCCATCTGGAATAATCCTGACATATTGCAAAACAATAAAATGATGAACTTCCCATACTGGAAAAGTAAGGGAATTCTATACATGGAACACATATTTGAAGGATTGGATTTCACTCCATTTAACAGAATAGTCTCCCAATTTGGGATAGACAAGAATAGATTTTTAGAATATCTCCAAATTAAATCAGTAGTTAAAGAAAAATTTAAGCTTAATAAAGTAGAATTACAAACACCATCAAGGGTATTAGACTTCTGTAATCTCAAACATCCCAAATTACTGTCTAAAGTATATAAAACATTGACCAAAATAGATGATACAACAGCAATTCCTATAGGTAAATGGGAGGCGGATCTATTAGTTAGCTTTGACCAGACTTTTTGGTCCCAAACTTGTTTAAAAACTTTTAAAACGATCAGAAACCCCAATTTACAATTAATTCAATACAAAATTCTACACAGAGTACACTATACAGGTCATCGGATGTTCAGGATGGGATTTGTGCCATCTGACACCTGCACACACTGCACAGACAACATTCCTGACAGTTATATCCACGCACTGTGGTCATGTCCACCTGTTCAGGGATTCTGGTATGGAGTATGTGAAGACCTGTCAAAGTGTTTGAAATGTGATATCCAAACTTCCCCCTCATTTTGCCTGCTGGGGAACCTAGAGGATGTCCCGATTGAAACAAATTTGGTTCATGTAGTTCTCACTGCCATATGCATCGCTAAGAAAACTATCCTCATAAACTGGAAAAACAAAGATAATCTTTGCATTAACCCAGTATAGAAATCTTTTATTGCATCATATTACACTTGAGACAGCCTCTGCCTCCACTTCAAATCAATCTCTCTGGGCTCCTTTGATCGGTTCCATCACATAGCGACGATGGAGGGTCATTGATATTGTCCTGCGGGATGCTGTGGTTGATGTGGTGGAGAGTCTGAGCTTAGAGTGTCTGGAGGATCCCTGGGGGTGGGTTTACTAGGGGGGTCTTGGGCTGGGGGGCTGCTGCCCCACTCTGGTGGTGCT
>JANRMT010062825.1:28602060-28638952 GCA_026402145.1 Polypterus bichir lapradei | reverse complement strand
CTTTTACCTGCTTCTGGAACTTTACATCCACATGACACAATCACACAACTTTCCTACACTGCGTCAGCACACACACAACGCACGCATACAAACACTGGATTATAATTATTACATTTTATCATACAACCACAAACACTCTTGGTTCTGTCTTATTATTATTATTATTATCTGATTATTATCAGCATTAGTATTATTATTATTATTATCAGCATTAGTATTATTATTATTATCATCAGCATTATTATTATTACCAGCATTATTATTATTATTATCAGCACTATTATTATTATTAGCATTATTATTATTATTATTATCATTAGCACTATTATTATTATTATCATCTTATTATTATTTTCAGTATTAATATTAGTATTATTATTATTTTCAGCATTAATATTATTATCATCAGCATTAATAATATTATTATTGTTATTAGCATTATTATACTTTTTATTTTTTTTTTATTTACTTATTTATTGCTTTATTTTTTCAGATTAAATTATACATTTATTTACTTAATTTATTCACATGAAGGCACCATACATTAGCTACTCACACACATAACTATGGGTACACTAAGGTTTGTCAGTTGGAATGTTCACGGAACTGGCTCTAGAGAGAAGAGATTAAAGATTTTTGATCAGCTTAAAAGAATGCAGGCAGATGTTGTCTTATTACAAGAGACTCATAGGTCTGCCACAGTTGCAGATGAACTTAAAACATCTGAGTTTCCCAGACTGTTCTCTGCCCCCTATAACTCTAGACAAAGAGGTGTAGCTATTTTAATACACAAAAATATCAATTTCACAGTATTGGACATAGTCTCAGATCCAGATGGTAGATTTATAATACTAAAACTATCTATACAAAATCAAAGCTTATGTATTGTTAGCATATACTGTCCAAACATAGATGACCCCGCATTCTTTCATAATTTTTTCTCTGTACTCTCAGAACACTTGGACTGTCCACTTATACTTGCGGGAGATTTTAATTTTTGGATGGATTATTCTTCAGATAGGCTCAGTACAGCTGGGACTCAGCGCAATTGGCATTCCATTAATATAGTCAAACAGTATATGAGTGATTATGGGCTTATTGATGCATTTTTATCCCAGCCGTAGAGAGTATACTTTTTTCTCACACGTTCATCACTCTCACTCACGTTTGGACTATTTTCTAGTCAGCAGCTCATTATTGGCTAACATTTCAGACACTGAGATACACCCTATAGTTGTCAGCGATCATGCTCCAATTTCTTTAACTCTGTTAAATAAGAAAACAATCCCATCAAGTAAAAACTGGAGGTTTAATACGTCACTGCTTAGAGACGAAGGTTTTGTGGAATATTATAAAAAAGAGTGGGCTTTATATTTAGAACATAATGACCTGCCTGGAACATCAGCATCTGTTCTCTGGGAGGCAGGGAAAGCAGTGATGAGAGGTAAAATAATCTCCTTCTCATCACATAAGAAAAAAATAGAAAACAAACGTATTCAGGAATTAGAAGAAATCATTAAGTCTTTAGAGGCATCCACAGAAGAATAATTACAAAACAAATTGCGTAAAAGTAAACTAGAACTTAAAGGAATTATTGACAAAAAAAATACAATTTTTAGCACAAAGACTACGAATAGAAAACTTTGAACACGGAAATAAATCAGGCAAGTTTTTAGCCAACCAGTTAAAAATAAACAAAGAGAAAACTGCCATATCTGCTGTTAAAGACTCAACTGGAAATATAGTATATGATCCTGAAAGAATAAACAACACTTTCAAAGATTTTTACAAAACCTTGTACTCACCACAGATTAACCCATCAGATAATGAGATCAATGAGTTTCTAGACAGGATAATACTTCCTAAATTATCAGATAGTCAAGCTACAGTCCTGGACTTGCCATTAACATCAGATGAGCTTCACGAAGCTCTTAACTCCATGCCTAATAGAAAAGCTCCAGGTCCAGATGGGTTTCCAGCAGAGTTCTACAAAGAATTCTGGATCATTCTAGCTCCAACATTTTTCAGAATGATGAGTGAAATAGAAGAAAATGGTAGACTACAGCCAAGTATGAATTCAGCCAACATTAGTCTCCTGTTAAAACCAGGCAAAGATCCTATATTTCCTACCAGCTATTGCCCCATTTCTCTTATTAATGTTGACCTCAAAATAATTTGTAAAGCCCTTGCAAAAAGATTAGAGAAGGTAACCCCTTTCATAATACACCCAGACCAAACTGGTTTCATTAAGGGGAGACATTCATCCACAAATTCACGTAGATTACTTAACTTAATAGACTTTTCTTACAGCAGAAACATGGGAACCAGTATATTATCTCTCGATGCAGAAAAGGCTTTTGACAGAGTTAACTGGAAGTTCTTATTTGCAACTTTACATAAATTTGGTTTTGGAAACTTCTTCATAAACTGGTTAAAAATATTATACAGTTCACCAACAGCATGCGTCAGGACAAATGACCAAACATCAGCTAGCTTCTGTCTTCAGAGGGGGACCAGGCAGGGATGCCCACTCTCCCCCTCGCTATTTGCTATTTTTATTGAACCACTAGCAGCAGCAATCAGGCAAACTACAGTTATTAAAGGCATAAAGTGTAAGAACATAGAACATAAAATCAGTCTTTATGCAGATGACGTGTTACTTTTTCTCCAGAATTCTCAATCCTCTCTCTCCCAAGCAATTGAACTAATAAACTCCTTTTCAAGAGTTTCAGATTACTCAATAAACTGGTTAAAATCCATAGTTCTCCCAATTAATTTTTCTTTTGTCAATTCCCTTAATACACAATTGGAATCAGGGAATATTACATATCTGGGCATTCATGTCTCTCCCAGGCTGGCAGATCTAACTAAACTAAACTACATCCCACTATTAAAGAAAGTGGAAGATGATCTTGCTAGATGGAAATCCTTACCGATATCACTTATGGGGAGGGTTGCCACAATTAAAATGATGGTTTTACCAAGAATCAATTACTTATTTTCAATGATCCCAAACAAGCCATCATCTGATTGGTTTAGATCCCTGGACTCCTCTATCACTAAATTCCTTTGGAAGGATAAACCTCCACGAATTAGCTTAAAAACACTACAGAAGACCAAAGATAGAGGAGGGCTGGATCTACCCAACTTCTATCATTATTTCTTAGCCAACAGGCTCCAATATATACCAAGATGGTTGCAACATAACCCGCTGGATGAGTCCTGGTTAGATGTAGAACAGACACTTTGCAATACTATAGAGCTTTCGGACCTACCGTTTATTAGCTCAAAAATAAGAAAGCATGAAAGCTTTAAAAGTATTAATATTAGCACCTCACTGACAGCATGGTGGGAATATCTAAAAATGACAGAGTCTTCACTAATTCCATGCAGACGCACACCCATCTGGAATAATCCTGACATATTGCAAAACAATAAAATGATGAACTTCCCATACTGGAAAAGTAAGGGAATTCTATACATGGAACACATATTTGAAGGATTGGATTTCACTCCATTTAACAGAATAGTCTCCCAATTTGGGATAGACAAGAATAGATTTTTAGAATATCTCCAAATTAAATCAGTAGTTAAAGAAAAATTTAAGCTTAATAAAGTAGAATTACAAACACCATCAAGGGTATTAGACTTCTGTAATCTCAAACATCCCAAATTACTGTCTAAAGTATATAAAACATTGACCAAAATAGATGATACAACAGCAATTCCTATAGGTAAATGGGAGGCGGATCTATTAGTTAGCTTTGACCAGACTTTTTGGTCCCAAACTTGTTTAAAAACTTTTAAAACGATCAGAAACCCCAATTTACAATTAATTCAATACAAAATTCTACACAGAGTACACTATACAGGTCATCGGATGTTCAGGATGGGATTTGTGCCATCTGACACCTGCACACACTGCACAGACAACATTCCTGACAGTTATATCCACGCACTGTGGTCATGTCCACCTGTTCAGGGATTCTGGTATGGAGTATGTGAAGACCTGTCAAAGTGTTTGAAATGTGATATCCAAACTTCCCCCTCATTTTGCCTGCTGGGGAACCTAGAGGATGTCCCGATTGAAACAAATTTGGTTCATGTAGTTCTCACTGCCATATGCATCGCTAAGAAAACTATCCTCATAAACTGGAAAAACAAAGATAATCTTTGCATTAACCCAGTATAGAAATCTTTTATTGCATCATATTACACTTGAGACAGCCTCTGCCTCCACTTCAAATCAATCTCTCTGGGCTCCTTTGATCGGTTCCATCACATAGCGACGATGGAGGGTCATTGATATTGTCCTGCGGGATGCTGTGGTTGATGTGGTGGAGAGTCTGAGCTTAGAGTGTCTGGAGGATCCCTGGGGGTGGGTTTACTAGGGGGGTCTTGGGCTGGGGGGCTGCTGCCCCACTCTGGTGGTGCTTGGGTTGCCTCGGGGGGTGGACTTCTGGTAGTTGTGTGTGGGGCCTTGGGGGGTCTTGATGGTGGCTGCGGGTCACTGCCTGGTGGCTGCATCGCCCCTGGGTGGGTCTGGGTGGGGGCCTGGTGGCTTGGGGTTTGGGGGCGGCCGTCCCCGGATGGGGGTCTGGGTGGGGCCTTGGGGATTGGGTCCTGGCATGTACGCTGCCGGGAAGAGGGCCAGAACATGCGGCGGTGCCGGGTCCTGGCTCTGCCATGGAGGAGGGGGATGTCCGGGGGGGGGGGGGTCCAACTTTACCTGGGTGTCTTATGTCTTACTTAGTCTGAAAGTTGAGTAAATGTGGGGATGGGAGTAAATACTCTGCTGGGGTGGTGTGGGTTGGTGGCCTCAGACTCCGTGGGGCTCTGTGATGCTGCTGCTTTGGGCCATGGCTAGATGGGCTGGGGCCTCCACGCCCCGGGTGGATTTTGGGAACGGAGGTGCCTATTGGGGCCAGTAGGGGAGCTGGCTCCCTGGAGGGCTCAGGCCCCTCAGCCATTCCTCCCCATCCTCAGACATTTCCCTCCTCCTGCTCCCTCACATCATCACACAAATATGCACATAGGGCCTTGGGGTGTGGGTAAGTCAGGGGGTGCGGGTATGGATCCCATTTCCGCAGTCCTGTGGCAGCCTACCCCCCCAATTTTATTTGCACATTAAACACTTCCACAAACAACATTTCACACAAATGCACACTCAGGGTCTTGGGAGTGAGCACACTCAACGGCATCCGGTGGGGGGAAATTCCAGCCTCACTCCGAGTGCCAGTGCCCACTTCCAATTTTAAACTGCACCTAGTCACGGAGGGTTTTGGGGGGGAAGTGGGGCTGTGTGTTGGCATCAGCTGGTGTAGGCCACATGATGCCAGCACTGCCCGCGCCCCCCCAACCACAAAATGCACCTTATCAACACACGTTAACATTACATTGGAGCCGGCGGAGGGAGACTAGAGGTCTTATTACACCTCTGTTCTTGGTTAGCTGCCCGGGGCTGGAGGCTAGGAGTGGGAGCTGGCCGTCTGCCTGTGGTCTGGAGTGGTGGGTTGCTTTGCTCTGCGTTGGACGGGGGTGCCTGCTCATTATTACCCCAGCGGAACGGGGCTAACTCTGGCGTCCGGGAATGGTTGTGCCCTCGGTACGGCAGCACCGGGACCAGAGTTAGTAGGGTGTGTATGGGGAGTGTGAATGGGTGTCTGGCGTACATCCTTGTAAGTCTTGGGTTGTATGTGTATGTGAGAGCATGAGGGAGGGAGTGTATGACTGTGTTTGTGTGTGACTGTATATGTCAGGTGGGGTTTTGGACTCTTCCCCTCTCCTGGGACATCTGGCAATGCTACAACATCTTCACCTACCCTCCCCCTGCCACTTTTTTTTTTTAAACATCTGTCTGGTCGCTCCCGGTGGCTGCCTGGTGGGATCTGGGTCCCTGGGCTCTGTTGGGTCCTCGGCGGGGTGGGTCGCCCTTGTGTCCCGGGCTGCTGGGTTCCGGGCCCGGCCGGCTCCGGGGTGAGCGGCTACAGGCGGGCCTGGGGGCTAGCCGTTGATGTCTCCCGGGACTCTGCAGGCTGCTGGTTGTGGCCCCCCGGGGTGATCTTCTGCGCCTCTCGAGGGGGGGTTGGGGCTTCTCTGGTGACGGTCTCCCTGGGGTCTCCGCGCTCTGGGGTGACCACTGGATTTCTGGGCTTGGAACTCCCTCCATCTTCCGCACGTTTTTGGGGGCAGGTCTGTGGCCCTTCACACTCACTATTGGACGCTCCTATAGAGAAACCTTACACATACAAGCGTGCGTACGCACACAGGTGCTCACATGGTGCTTTCATAGGTATGACTTGGACATCTTCAGCACATGACCTAAGGCTGTGGTTGGCCCTAAATGCCTTAGTAATAATTACTGTATGATTGTTAGCAAACATTTTTACTTTGATATATCTTCATGTAGCTGATGCATCAATGTTTTTGTCTTGTGGTTTTTTTTTTCCCCCCTCTTTTTCTGCAGGTCTAGAAGCGGATTCTGGTTCATTTATTGTTTATTCTATACGAAAATCCCCCCTTCCCCCTTTACCTCCATCTCCTCCTTTTCTCTCTTCTTTTTCTTTCATTTTTGTCTCCGTGTCCGGTTCGAATCTTAAAAACATCTGAAAATATTTCTAATAAAGTTTTGGTATCAGGCATGGCGTCAGCAGAAGCTGTAACGCTCCACCTGAGAGAAAAACTGTAAGGCTAGTCGCCAGCATTCAGACATCAATTCTGATTGCTTCACAGCCGAACAGGACACGGTTAAAAAAAAAAAGAGTGAGCCTGATATGGCCGTGCATTATGTAACAAAGAGAATGGAAAAGGCAGGTGACATCTCCGGGCATGGAAACCACTCGGTAAGTGACAGTTCTTTGATCGATGGTGATCACCTCGATAGACATGTTAATGAGGGTACTGTTGGAATGATAAAGGAAATGGGTACCTGAAAAATGTAAAGTAAGTCTAAAATACCTACACAATAACTATAATCATAATAAACGAACAATAAAACAGCGGAGAAGCCATGGATTAAATAAAAAGGCTGTAGTTATCAGCAGGGAGATGTGAATCCCGTGGTGAAGCAAGGAAGGGAATGTAGAGACCGGAGCAAAGGATGGCCTTATATAGGCAGGCAGCCAACAACGTAGGAGGCGTTGGGATGGGGGACATATATATGTACGTAAGTAGGATTCAGTTAGCGTCTGGAACCCGCGTACCAAATTTCTTGAAGATGGGCCCATAAGTAACAAAGACTATTGGAAAGTTCAATATGGCGGCCGACAGTGGTGTCATACCACCGAAATTAGTACGTACATTGGTTTCGGTTAGCGCAGGGAAGCCACCTACAAAATTTCATGAAGATGGGGCCATAAATAAGAAAGTTCAACATGGTGAACTTTGTCGACCATTATGACCATTACGCGTAGAATTTTGAAATGAAACCTGCTTAACTTTTGTAAGTAAGCTGTAAGGAATGAGCCTGCCAAATTTCAGCCTTCTACCTACATGGGAAGTTGGAGAATTAGTGACATTGGAAAGTTCAATATACCGGCCGACAGTGGCTTCATACCACCAAAATATGTACGTACATCAGTTTTGGTTAGCGTTGGGAACCCGCGTACCAAATTTCTTGAAGATGGGCCCATAAGTAACAAAGACTATTGGAAAGTTCAATATGGCGGCCGACAGGGGTGTCATACCACCGAAATTAGTACGTACATTGGTTTCGGTTAGCGCAGGGAAGCCACCTACCAAATTTCATGAAGATGGGGCCATAATTAAGAAAGTTCAACATGGCAAACGTTGTCGACCGTTATGACCGTTACGTGTAGAATTTCGCAATGAAACCTGCTTAACTTTTGTAAGTAAACTGTAAGGAATAAGCCTGCCAAATTTCAGCCAAGTTGGAGAATTAGTGATGAGTCAGTCAGTCAGTCAGTGAGGGCTTTGCCTTTTATTAGTATAATGTCTTAAATTGAAAGCAATATCTGATTTTAGCAGAGTATCAAAGTAATAGTAAAAGGAATCAAGTTCTTCTAGACCAGGGGTGGGAAAAGTCAGTCCTGGAGGGCCTCAGTGTCTGCAGGTTTTTGTTCCAACCCAGTTGCTTAATTAAAAAAAATCCTTGTCAATTATTTAATTTCAGGGCTCGTTAATGCTTTAACTCTGCCATGTCAGGTCATTCTCATATCCTAGATTTTTTTTTCCTTTCTAAGGATATCATCCAAATCATTTGAAGTCTAAAACAGATGAGTAATTCTCAGTCATTCACTTTTTTCTCTTCATTTTAATTCCAAGTATTTAATTAAACCCAATAGTGTATGATAAACACAAAGAGGTGTACATGGAAAACAGCTAAATGGAGAAATGCTGAATTTCTTTTGTCATTTGCATCTGATTGCTAAAAAGAAGCAATTAAAAACCAAGACTACAGCTGTTTAAGACTAAAAATAAGCAATAAGGGCTCAAAATCTTAATGAGCAAGACAACTAAAGTGAAGCAGAAGTGTTACTTGAGCAATAAGGGCTTCTTATGAAGCAACTGGGTTGGAACCAAAACCTGCAGCCACTGCGGCCCTCCAGGAATGACTTTGCCCACCCCTGTTCTAGACAATATAATGTCCTACAGCAGGGGTGTTGAACTCCAGGCCTGGAGGGCCGCAGTGGCTGCAGGTTTTCATTCTAACCCTTTTCCTAATCAGTGACCAGTTTTCACTGCTAATTAACTCTTGTTCCCTTCATTTTAATAGCCCTGTTTTTAAGGATTTGGTCCTCTAAATTGATTCCTTTCTTCATTAAATGGCAGCCAAACAGAAATGAGGCATGAAATGAGCCAACAAATAACCAGCTAAATTGGGGCTTCAGACTCCAACCAGTCTCACAATGAGAAGCAGATTCTTGCTATTTATTAAACTCGTTATTTAATTCCATAGGTTGTTGGTGCTCTCATTCTGCCAAAGCAGACATTTTGATTTTTCTGTTTTTTCTAAGACCACCCTCATAATGTTTTGGTGAGCTAAGAGATCAGCCTAACTGAGACCTCCATCTTTCTTTATTTTCACATATTTTATGATGGGCACAGATGAGCTGATCATTTGGATTCTTGTTTTTTGTCTCGTTATTGTTTGGCTGCTAATTAAGAAAAAGGAGGCAACTAAGGGGCCTGAGTCAAAGTAATTAAAATTAAGGCAAAAGAAGGTAAGTAGCAGCAAAAACTAATCACAAATTAAGAAAATGGTAAGAATGAAAACCTGCAGCCACTGTGGCCCTCCAGGACTGGAGTTTGACACCCGTGTCCTACAGTTTTTGCAGATGGTGATGAATTTGTGTTGTGTCTCGTTTTATATAGCTCGGAATCCCCCAGCTCAATTTACTGTCATGATCCTGTGACCAAAGGGACTTTCCTACTCTTATGCCATTGTGCACTATTTTGCTGAAAATGACCATTAACAGGAAGATTCACTTCTACCATGAAGTGATGCACATTATCAGTAATCTAAATATATAAAAGTCAATGTGTGTATGTATGCATGTTCCAGCATCACTTTTGAAAGGCTAGAGCAATTTTCATAAAACTTGGTACACATGTTTCTCATTGGTCAACTTAAAATACTGTAGGGTGAAATCAACCCTAATCCACCCCCTTCTGGGAAAGGTGGGGGTGATCTTGCGGTCTTGTATGCATGTTATCATCCAGCTGACACTCAGAATGGCCACCACAGGGCAAACTAGAGGTGACTGCCAGCATTCTTTATGTTTGAGCACCACCACACCCCTGTTGCTTTTGAAATTAAATAGCGTTGGCTGGTTCTGAGCGTCAACTGGATGATAGCATACAAACAAGACCGCAAGATAAGTACATTAGTGAGTCTTCATTGTTTCTTAATTTATTTTTATTTTTAAAGTTTTGCTTTTTTTAATTTTATTTTTCTCAATTAAAAAAAACACAGTTTTCCAGAGTGGCATGGTGGCGAAGTGGTAGTGCTGCTGCCTCGCAGTAAGGAGACCTGGGTTCGCCTCCTGGGTTCTCCATGTGTGGAGTTTGCACGTTCTCCCTGTGTCTGCGTGCGGGTGCTCCGGGTTCCTCCCATAGTCCAATGACATGCAGGTTAGGTGCATTGGTGATCCTAAACTGTCCGTGGTGTGTGTTTGTGCACTGCGGTGGGCTGGCGCCCTGTCTGGTGTTTGTTCCTGCCTTGCTGGCTGGGACTGGCTCCAGCAGACCCCTGTGTTAGGATATAGCGGGTTGAATAATGACTGACTGACTTTATTTTCCTCCCGGGCAATGCTGGGTATTTCAGCTAGTGTTATGTAAAATTTGAACATTGCATATTATACCAAAGAACTGATTATGTGCCCAAAGACTCCATTACACCACCATCAGTCTGTATTGTTAAAAATAAACAAAATTGATTCAAAAACATTATTCTCTTACTCTCATCAGTGAGGGACTAGCATTCAAGAAGCCAAATTCCTTAATGTTGTTAGTTAAAATGGGATTAACCTTCAGTATTAAAGATGAATTGGCTAGTCACAATAGAAGTAATAATTTAACTTTAAAAATCTGTACCCGCATAATTGAACAAAAGCTAGAAAGTAAGCAGGAGGGAGGATAACTGCTTCAGTTGTTTTCAAAATGCAAAGATTTAGATGAGCCTATGGAATTGGTGAAACAGCAAATGAATGCCACTGACGAGTTACAGAACATTTTTACTGTGGAAACTCCAGCCACATTACAGCTAATTGTCATTACCTCACTAAGAAACATGGAAACCAGAGTGCTCACCTTATTTCATAGTTGGTAGGATGGGCTTTTTTAATTAAATCCTGTTTGTAAAATCTCACATTATTAAAAAGAAACCATCACAGGCCATTATTGATTTAGAAGTTTCAATAAACTTTACAAGAACATGTCTTGTGATAGACTTGAATCTTCTTCTGATATCACTAATCACAAGTCCAGTATAGTTTCCGTTGATGATAATCAGTTGGGTACTGGGACTCTTACATAACACATCCTCTGATGATTTAACACTAGAATTACCAGAGCTTACGAAAAAACTCGTAGATCCGTCCAACCTTTTGTCTTCTAAATGTGTGGATAAGCTGCAAACAGCCAGCAGCCTACTATCACATCCCCCCACCCAACACAGTTGTCTCAGCTCAAGTCTGTTTACCTGCGTGTCAGTTGCTTAGAGTTGTATAGAGTGAGAAGTCAAGCAAAATGACATCTTTTATAAATACTATATCGTTATTTGGAATTTATGCATTTCATGTGTGTTCCGTGTGTACAACATTCTATGTAAACACATCATTAAAACAGAAACGTTTTTCATGTTTTGGTAATAAATGACAACATGTAGACATGAAGTATATAATGTGTGAAGCCAGAATTCCAAATATCAAAGAAACACTTTCACAAAAGGTACAAATATAACAGAACAAATGCGCTTTTATTCAAAAATATAACTGCAGAAAAACAACCTGTGTTTACCTCCGACATTGACACGCAATTGTTACAACAGCTACGGTGGTGCAATGGTATCAGCTGCTGACTTGTAATCAAAGCTTCACGGGTTTGATCCCATGCGAGTCCTTTTTGAGAACTGAGCTGCTTGTATTCTTACTATTTTAGAATAAAAACATACATTTGATTCCTGTCTGTAACAGTCAGTGTGATTTATGATACTTGTAAAGTTAGCTTTGTTTTTTTTTTCTGTTATTAAAACGGACTCACCCGGGAAGCTTTGATTACAAATCAGCAGCTGATACCATTGTGCCACTGTAGCTGTCGTAGCAATTGCATGTCAATGTCACAGGTAAACGCGGGTTGTTTTTCTGCAGTTACATTTTTGAATAAAAGCACATTTGTTCTGTTATATTTGTACCTTTTGTGAAAGTGTTTCTTTGATATTTGGAATTCAGGCTTCACACATTATATACTTCATGTCTACATTTTGTCAATTATTACCAAAACATGAAAAACGTTTCTGTTTTAACGATGTGTTTACATGGAATGTTGTAGACACAGAACACACATGAAATGCATGTGTTCCAAAAAACGATATAGTATTTATAAAAGGTGTCAATTTGCTTGACTTCTCACTCTATACAACTCTAAGCAACTGACACGCAGGTAAACAGACTTGAGCTGAGACAACTGTGCGGGATGGGGGGATGTGATAGTAGGCTGCTTGCTGTTTGTTGCTTATCCACACATTTAGAAGACAAAAGACGCTGACGGAGAGGTGCGAAGCATTTCAAGGTGGGACGGATCTACGAGTTTTTTCGTAGGCTCTGGTAATTCTAGTGTTAATTAAGTGTTCTCCATTAGGAATCTAATGCTTTCTTTGCTAATTCCAGTCTACAGCCTTTTGTTATTTTGGGTTACTCTTGGTTAGAAATGCATAACAAGTTATTGATTAAAAAAAGAGGGAAAACAAAGTGGAGCTCCTCTTCCCAATCTGTTTAATGCCTGTAAAATTACCTCCCATTCAGATTAATTCAGTATGTGATTACCCTCATGTCATGTTGTTTTTTCAGATATGTTTAAGAAATAAACATCTTAGGTGTTACTACTTCTTGGCATCAACCTTTCGCCGGTGATATTGGAGCCTACTCACAGGTTATTGTGATCAGTTTTATATAAATGGCACTACATGTCTGTGTCCTTAGCCCAGTGCAACTGTACCCTCGAAAGGGTTAGAGCATGTTAGAGTGATCAGCTGCTGTACTTTGTCTCTGGCAAAGCACAATAAATTATTTGTTATAATGTGCCTCTTTGACCATTGCACATAACTTTTAGTTTACTGTAGTTTATAAGGTAACCATTACTTTGTTCTGTAGGTTTCTTGGGACTTTTAATACTGCTTCTGCAATGGTTTTGTGTTTTCATTCTGCTTTTATTTTGACATTTGCTTGATTCTCCGGTTTACTTACTGATTCTG
The DNA here is from genome assembly GCA_026402145.1 of Polypterus bichir lapradei. NCBI lineage: Eukaryota > Metazoa > Chordata > Cladistia > Polypteriformes > Polypteridae > Polypterus > Polypterus bichir. Next base: position 28,626,021 of record JANRMT010062825.1, on the reverse strand, counting down.
TAAAGATGTCATTCTGTTACAGCCAAAAATATTCCTTGCCTTGCATTGTAAGTAAACTTTTGCTACTGGCATTTACGTGTGATTTCTTGGGCACCAAGTTTATAAATTTGTCATTCATGCTTTACAGCAAAAGAAATAAATACAGTTTAGTCAGAATTTTGTTGGCATAAAAATAAAAAAAAAAATCCTATTATGACCAATGTGAAGGTCTCTATAAAATGAAAAATCTGTATTATTGTTTTTTTTCTGAGTAGATGTGACTGAAAAAGGAAACCAGGAATCAAAACCTAAAGATAAGCAGGGGTTGATCAAGTAATCAAAGCTTTACAACATAACAAAATATAAATTGTATTGAAGAGTATGCTATAAATGGGAACATTAAATTATTTACCAAACAAAACTCTTTTCTCTTTCACAAGACAGAATGTATCCTTTCTTTTAAAGTAAAGTAAAAGTACAATTGAAATCCTTTGATCTTAAAGGAATGCTTCACCCAAAAATGATATATTGATGCAGTAAATGCTGAATGTATATTTTTTTATATTTTGTTTTCTAAAGCCAGAACAATACAATGGAATTCTACTAATCAAATACATAATGACATACAAATATGCCCATTTACTTTGCATTAAATACAATACTACCAAACAAAAAATAGAAAATATAAAAAAGGGCAAAATGAGATTCAACTGTGACCTGAAAGAGAAAGAGAAGAGACACACAGGTAAAAAGGAAAAAACTCGGTTTATCTTTATTTATTAGAAAGCCAGTCACATACCCAGCATGCTTATTCTAAATTGTTATTAATGGATTCTTACATTGCTCTAAAAAGCTCTGGAGATTTTCTCAAAGAGATCATTTTATTTTTTTTATTTGAAATATTCTAGAACACTACTTACCCACTAATTTTAGAGGATGGATTGGGATTCTTCCAGTTGAGCTGGGTAAGTCTGCATGCTAGTAGAGTGGTATCAGCTATTATAATCAATTTATCTGTATATATATATATATATTATGATATCATCAAGGAAAACACCAAATATTGTTATTAAGCGATAAGGAGTGATTGTAATACTGAGGCTATTTAAGAAGTATGTAAAAAGTTTAGTCCAACATAATGTTAATTATGTGCATTCCCAAAACATATGGCCTAGTGAAGCTGAAACTAGATGGCAACTAGGTTGGGTCTTTCCCTGGGAATATTTTGGAAAATGTTAAATGAGCTAAATGTGATCAATAAAAGACCTTTAGTTGAATGGTGGAATGTTTGGTACATATAGAACTAGAGTGTATTTTATGTATGGTGGAGTTTAACTCCTTTTCTGAAATGCTGATTGAAAGGTCATATTCCCACCATTCCAAAATTATATTTTTTTATTTGTTACTTACCTGATGTAGTTTGTAGTGGTGGCCAAAGAAAAATTTTCATCTTGTGCTTTTGTGGAGAAAGGACATAACAAAGTTTATTATAGAATGGGAACCAATGGTGACTAATGCTGCATAACAGCAAATTATATTAATATTAAAAATTTCCATAAAAAAAATCTCACTTGTGTCGCATAAATCCACATGTGGAGTCCTCCAGTTGTATGCTCACACTATGGCACCCACAACCTCACAAACTGAAACACATGCCCCATCAGCCCTGCAATGAGAGAGGTGTACATAACAACCAGTGCAATGACTCTGTGCAGGTGGTGGCAAAACAGATGAGAAATATGAATAAGCAAAACAAATTGAAAAATACTCCAAAAATCATAAATAGTTAGAGATCACAACAGGTAAGCAATTGGAATTGTGGTCTGGGCGTATATTTCAGAAGAAAAGTATAAGAATCTTAATTTTATTTTGAGATTACTATGTTTTTTCTGAGGCCAGAGTGTTGCTGAGCTTTGTTTGTCCACTCTGTGATTGGCTTTGAAGATGCTTGTCCAGTCCCTGTGAGTATTATTTTTAGCACTGATTCAGTTACTTGTTTACCTCTGTGCCTTTCTTTGCTTCAATACGCCAGTAGCCACTATGTCATGCTTGTCCAGCACTGGTCTACCTTACTTGTCGTGTATGCACAGTCTGCTGGATCTCCGCCAATGGATAATTACCACATCCTTTGTGTCTCTGTGGCTGGCCCACCCACAAGTCTCTGTTTCTTTGTCTGTGCAGTCTACATATTAGCAGTTGTCACATTTTGTTTATCTATGCAGATAGTCAATCATTATTCTGGCTAGCTACGATGTTTGTTTTTATTAAGTCTGTCTAGATGGCTTATCTGATCTTAGCATCAACTCCCTGCCTGTCTGCCTGTACTTCAGATATGCAGCATTCCAGTTCAGGTGGATTAAAAGAATTCTCTGTGTTACTCTTTCGAGACTTCTAGTTTTTCTTTGTTAAAAATAATTGCAGCCAAATGATTTTTGGTTAGGGACACTGCCTGGCTTTTGACTATGATTTAACTCACCTCCCAACATAAAAAAAAGTTGTATAGCTGTTGTTTTGGGTCAGTTAATTCTTAAATGTAATTTATTTCTCTTAAAGGTTCAGTGTATTATAACAAGATAGATAGATAGATAGATAGATAGATAGATAGATAGATACCTTTCATAATTGATGGGCTGTCTGTCCATCCCTTCTGACCATCTCTCTTGGGTCTGGTTCCTTCCTCTCCTTTGGCTGGGATGTCCGCCCAGCCCATGTGGCACTGACAATAGGTAGATACTGTAAAAAAGTAAATAAATGAATAAATACATACATACATACACAAACACACACACATTGGTCTGAACACACATCAGAATGACTATCAAGCAAGAAAATTAAAAAGAAAGAAAGGTTCTGACTTGGCCATCTCAGTAAGGCATTATGCATATATATTGTGTTGGTTTAAAGGAGCCTCAGTTGTACAGTATTTCTAAACACACTTCTGCTGAATGATTCATTGGCTAAAGGTACTCAGTGTTAGAGAGAGGATGCGCAGAATTGTTCAAAATGACACTCAGTTTTCAGTAGAGTCTGGATAAAAGAAAAGCAGTATAAACAGAAAAACAACTGTTAAAACATAACCAAATATCAAACAATATATACAAAACTATACTTAATGGTAACTGTAAGAGCCATTTTCCTAGTTCTATAAGATTCATAAATATCTTACTAGATGACAATGCATAAACTATGGGAGGTTCCTATAACCCCCCATAAATAGAATATTCTTGCCATTTCTAACAGCTTTGAGTAAACATTATTCTTCAGTTAGTGACAGCCTTGTCATGTTAAGGTGTAGAAGCATACGGTTTTAAACTGTGCTCGTGATCGTGAACGTGACCGTGCTTGATGGCCTATGGGCTCTTTGAATGTGTGAAGCACTTATAGCGTACAGAAGAAGAACTTCTAAGTATAGAAATAACTAAAGATCCTCAAGAAAAGCTAAGTTTAGACATGATACATTTTTATTTTTTTTGCCTTTTATTCTACGTGTGTATCTATTTTTTCTTTTATTCTTGTGTGGATAATTTGCTTTTAACTTTCACTAAATATTTTTAAAACAAACTTTTGGACTGTGAGATTTCTTTTGACACGTTGTACCCGTGCTTGACTTCACCTTACGCTTCGGCGGCTACAGTAACTGTTGAGGAACTCATAAGCTCTCCCCATCAGAATGACCAAAGGAATGCAAAATCATTTATCTGTAATCTAATCAAATTCATGACTAACTGTTTCCTCTTTAAAAATGGAAATTAAGTCTGTCTCTTTCCAGTTCAGTTATGCTGATAAAGTAAAATCTAATGTACAGTACCAATTTAGTCCCAGTTGAGAAGTTCCATGAGGAAATCCATGTTATTGCAACTAGGGTGGCCAATATGAATGTAATAGTAGCCCACTTCAGAGCTTTCACTTGAGGGAGAATGAAAATGAATGGAATTTTCCCTTTTGATTCTTTTTCTTGTTTTTTTTTTTTTTGGGAGTCCACTCAAAGCTTCTTCTGCTCCCATGAAACAAAATATTTGCAATATTGCCTCGGTGTCTGAAACATTCTGGAATGTGTCCACCAAGTAAAAAAAACAATGCACAACAATAAACAAACATATACAAATAAAAAAGAAAACTAGGAAATTGACACATAAATTGGCACAACAAGCGAATGTTTCGCGCAGGTCTTGTCAACGTGTGTTACACTCACTACAAATGAAGCCATACAGAATAACTTGTATCCAAGAACTGAAGGACAACAACTAGAAAAAAGCATGTATTTTATTGCACATGGCTCCTTAAAATAATTGCAATTGGATTTCTGTATTGCATATCTTTGCTTTGTGTACGGGCTAAAAAAACATATGTTGACGTTGGAGTCGGAGATGGTTCAGTTTTTCGTGCGCCACCCGGTATTTTTTATATAAACCAAATATTTTAAATCCTTTTTCCTTTTCTTTTGTTTTATTAAGGGAGGCACCTATACTTTAGGTCTGGTGTTAACAAATGGTGTTCATTTTGAAGTTCCAGTTAAACATTGCACCATCAGCTCTCAAAAACTGACATCTTCAGTCTAATTTTATTCTCTGTAAAAACATTTTAGAATAACCCCTTTGTTGCAAAGATCTAAATAATACAGATGTAGATCTTCTAAATTAAAACAAATTCTATGGAATCTAAGTGTGCTTTCATTACTCCATAAAAAGTGTGTTTGGAGTGGTAGTTGGTTTATGTCATATTTTAAATTAATTTTCTTATGGTGGGCATTCAAAATTGAGACAAAATTTGCAAATTCTGTTGCTAAACAGAGCCAGATAACAAAGAGGTCAACCAAATACCTAATGTAAACCACTGGTTTATGTGCACATGTCTTTAGTGCCTCCGACTCCCATTTAGACATATATATATTGGCATAAACCAGGGCGATTTTCTTGTCTGTGCCCGTCCCATCTGTTTTAGGTAATGCCTCTCTCCAAATTGAAAGTCATTACAGCTTAGACTAATCTCCAACAGAGCCAGTATTAAGTTATCTGGTCTCTTAATGTCTGGGTATTTATTGAAAATGTTACGGACCACTCATGAATCCATATTGTTGACACATCAATAGTAAATAGAAAAGAGTCTACCGCCGAAATTATAAGTATCCTTAATATAACTAGGATGTTGTTGGGAAAAGGGGTTGAGGAACAAATCTATATATTCAGCTACCCTGGCCAATTACAACCCACAAACTGATACAATTGGGTGACCTCTTGGAATATGAAATGGAACCATCCAAGAGGATTGTTTCTTATGGATTTTGGGCAAAATTTAAAATTTTCTTGAGGAAAAGTTTGGCGGTCCAGATAAATGTTCCCTCTTTTTCTTGGTTAGGAAACTGTTCTGTTGGAGGTGAAATAAAATCTTTTTAATTTGGATTTTTGTTTCTGATTGTATAGATTTAGGTAAAGTTATATAATGTGATATGTGTTACTAAGTTGATTATTAACTTCCCAGAGATACTGCCGGATTAATTATAATATATACATTATTTTGTAATTTTCATAAAGATCTGCATTCATCATTAGACAGGTTATCAGCATGACTATTAATTTCTAAATTTAAACTTGCTAGCGCCTTTCTGTCTGAGGTTATTAGAGGTGAAATAGGATTATTTTAAGGTACCCACATCCATGTAGGTTTGGGAATAAAAGTTAAATCTTTTGTAAATGGATTTTGATCTGCTTCTGATAAAAATAAACTGTAAGATAGGTATACAGTAGTAAAAGAATATGGATAATAATAATAATAATAATAATTCACTACATTTAAATAGCGCTTTTCTCAGTACTCAAAGCGCTATCCACACAGTGGATGTCATGAACCTTTTCCCTTTGTATAAATTTAACTGCCTCAAACAAAACTTTAATATGGTTTCTGCAGTTTTGCTCTTCAATGGATCTGGGGCCGCATGCATAACGCCGTGCATAGAATTCACACTAAAACATGGTGTATGGACAAAAGTGAAATGTTCGGAAGCACAAAAAAATCCAGATGCGTAAATCTGTGTGTATGCCAACTTCCACGTTCTTCTGCTACATAAATCCCGGTCAGCATGAAAAGTAGCACACGTACATGCGCCTGCTGTCACTCCCCATACTCCTGCCTGAACTACATCTCTTTGAATTTGCAAATCAATATAAATAGCCCTTACGCTCAGCGTTCTGTGAAAAGGCAATGGCAAAAGCATGGGGGAAAATAGAAGAATTTCAGCGAATACCAAGTGGAGGAAAGGAAAAATGTACTATTTGTTGGTTTAAACGGTGATATAAACAACAAAATAAAGTTGTTCGAGTGACATAGAGTGTCGGAGAAACTTAAAAGCTCAAGTTCACAAAGTCTCACAGTGCCCAAAATAAAAATGAAGTTGTCAAACATCAAAGTTGCCATGAAAAGGCAAGTCATAGCCCACCGTCCGAGTGTACAGTAATATGGAAGCTTATTTGGGTACAGAGAAAAGACAAAAAAATAGGGAAACAGTGGGGCAAAAACCTCAAAATGTCAACTTTAATCTTAAACCACTTTATTCACGTAGTTTATTTTGTCATTAAAGTAGAATACATAAACTTCATCTTAAAATTGTTTAATTTACGAGTGAACTCGTCCGATGCGAGAGATGGACGTCTGAAGTGGAGCTCCGCTAGCAGCGGTGTTATTTTTCATATTATTTGCTTATTATCCTGTATCTATTAAACCCAAGGGGACTGCTACAGTATATATGTAAGCATATATAAACATGGCCAGCAAGAAAGGGGGTCCGAAAGAATCAAAAACTAAAGCTGCACTCAAGCTAAGATCAGCAAGTCCTAGCTCAAGATACGGCCTTTCAGAGAGAGACCTGGATCAGCTGGGCGAAAGTACAGACTCTTCGGGACCAAGGTCTGCAACATCGTAGCCGGCTGAGAGTGAAAAGGGGAGCGAATGTATGATCATGAGTGCAGATCTCGATAGCTAGCCGATCAGAGAAGAACACCTGAAACTGGAAAAGGCCTTACAGTCCGCGATCTCAATTATTCCACGCGAGCTGGGAATAGCCGGGGCACCGGCTACAGTAGAGTCTGACACTACACCTACGGTACAAGAAAGCACAATTGAAATGTCTAAACTGCAGGTGATGTTCGCTGAGCTCATACAAGATATAAAGAAAACCGAGAAGGCAAATGAGAAAGCAAGGTCAAAGGCACATGAGAGACTGAAACGGGAATTGAAACAGGAATTGCTCCAATTGAAACAAGAATGGCAGCAAGCAAACGAAACGCAGCGGCAGGAGTTGCAACAAGCAAACGAAACGCAGCGGCTGATGCTGCACCAGGCAAATGAAAGGCTGCGACAAGAAATCTAAGTGGAAATGCAACATATGCTGGATAAAATTGAAACGCTTACTGATTAATTGGAGGATCTCAAGGAGACATTTACGACTAGAATTGAATTAGCCGAAAATTTAGCTACCAGTGCTGAAGAAAAAGCAGAAAATGTTAGCTCCGAATGCAAAAAACTCGGAGACAGACTGGCTGCTTTGGAAGATGGTAGTAGAAGGTATAATGTCAGAATTTAAGGTTTGCCTGAGAATCGAGAAAGTTCAAACCCGGTGAAATTCGCAGCTGAACTTTTTTCTAAAATAATTGGGGACGACTTTAAAGCAGAATCTGAGATAGCAGTGGCTTACCGCGTACGCGGATCAAACACCGTTAGACCCAGACCAAGGTCTTTTATAGTCCGTTTTGAACGATTATCATTTAAGCTAGAGGTGATGGCACTCCTCAGAAACAAGGAAGATAGTACATTTGAAAATAACCACATTCGTTTCTTCCCTGACTTCTCTCCAGCAACAGCTACTAAACACGCAGCCTTCTACAACATCAAACAGTGGTTACGGCAAGCCAGCGTCAAATACAGCCTCTTGTATCCGGCAAAACTTAAAGTGGAATGGCAGGGTCAATTCTATGTCTTCGCTAGCAAGGAAGAAGCAGAAAAGGAATTAAGAAAGCTGATCCCGGGACTATTCTGATACATAATAGTGAGGCATGGCGGTTAATGATAAAGCAAGGATCAATAATCTACTGTCTGATCTATTCGCTTTAAAATACGGGTTTTTATCAGCATATATTCTCATTATTACTTAGTATTACTAGGGCGCTATCTGTTTATGTTTTATTGTGCTTAATTACTTTTTTTTTTCCTAATTATTTCATCTCTACCCTAAACGAGACTGATCAATATCATACCCTTGGTTTATTGTTATTGCTATTACTGCATTAAGACTTGTTATGCTTATTCTGGACACATCTTTAACACCATCACCCGGGTTTATTATCTGGGTATATCATCTTAATGCACTAAAATTGTTGAAGAATATATATATATTTTAAGTAAAAAAATCTTTTTTTTCTTTTTTAAAGACTATATTGGTAATAGATATCTCTATCTTTTAACCCTATAACGACACTGCATTGGGGCTTGTTTTGCTTTGGACGTGCTCTGTCTCTGGGTATGTCAGAGGACTGGGACTGTGTGAAGTGGGTTTTAGCCTCACTTGGGGAGGCAAAAAGGGAGGGTGGGGGGTTAAGGGGGGAAGAGAAAGAGAGCAGGCTTGATCTATACCTAATCTATCCTATTAATCTTTATAATTATAACTACCAACGTAATAATAAGCTGCATGGCAACAACTCTGGGGGAAATAGGAAATTAAGGCCGAAGCTGTCTCACTTCCAGTTAAGACTATAAAATGACATCAAAAACTCAGAATCAGTGTCTCCATGATGGGACAGTTAACTTCGTAAGCTGGAATATTAAAGGCTTGAATCACGAATTAAAGAGAAAGAAAGTACTCTCTCACCTAACAGGTCTAAATGCTAAAATAGTATTTTTACAGGAAACTCACTTAATAAGCAAGGATCAGTTCCGGCTGCAAAAAGACTGGACTGGCCAAATGTTCCATTCTAGTTTTACGAAGAAAACTAAAGGTGTGGGAATTCTCATACATAGAACAGTACCATTTGTAGCATCAAATGTAGTATTGGATCCTGAAGAGAGATATGTAATGGTCATGGGAGACTTATCTAAGTGTAAAACGATTTTGATAAATGTTTATGCACCTAATGTTGATGATAAGGAATTTATACAAAATTTATTTGCACCCATTCCCAATCTGAACACTCATAAAGTTATAATGGCTGAGGACTTTAATTGTGTTCTAAATCCACTTTTAGATAGGACTTCCTCCACAGGGGGAACGACATCTAACACCGCAAAGATAATTACAAAGTTTATAACTGATCACAACTTATCAGACCCCTGGAGGTTTTTAAACCCAAATTCAAGAACATATTCTTTCTACTCACCAGTACATCATTGCTACTCAAGGATTGATTACTTCTTTATAGACAATAACTTCTTGCCTATGATTAAATCTTGCAAATACGATGCTATTGCTATTTCTGACCATGCACCTATGATCTTGGAGCTAAAATTACTAAGCCCCATACACTCATCCCGCAGATGGCGCCTCAACCCGCTTCTATTAGCTGATGAGAATTGTACGGAATTTATTTCCAAACAAATCAAATTCTTTCTAGAGACAAATACATCACCCGAGATCTCTGCAGGAATACTCTGGGAAACTCTTAAGGCCTTCTTAAGAGGACAGATTATCTCATATCTTTCCCAGAGAAATAAATCCGAAGGCAAGAAAGTAGCAGAGATAAAAAGCGAAATTACTAAAATAGATGAAGAACACGCCAGACTACCAAGCGAGACACTACATAGGAGGAAGCAGGCTCTACATTCGGAATTAAACCTCTTGACAACTAAAGAAACTGAACAACTAATCTACAAATCCAGACATCATTATTATGAACATGGAGAGAAAGCTAATAAGCTTTTAGCTCAACAAATTCACAAGCAAGAAGTGCGCAACGCAATCTCGGTAATCACCAGCACGAACGGAGATAAAATCGTCGAGCACAAAAATATAATGCACACTTTCAGAGACTACTATAAATCCCTATATACTACTGAGTTTAAAGAAGACAATATACAATCTAATACATTTCTGATTACATTACAGATACCACAAATAGACGCTTTTAGTGCGGAGGAACTTGATAAACCTCTGCCGTTATCAGAATTACTAGATGCTATAAAGTCACTCCAAGGCAGAAAAGCAGCAGGCCCTGATGGCTACCCTGCAGAATTTTACAAGAAATTCTCCGCTCAGCTAGCTCCCCTCCTATTAGCAACATTTACTAAAGCTGGAGATAACCAATCTCTTCCACAAACCTTTCGCCAAGCGCTAATCACTGTTTTTCCAAAACAAAATAAGGACTTATCACAATGTGCATCATACAGACCAATTTCACTTCTGAATAACGACGTTAAAATACTCTCTAAAATCATAGCTAGAAGGATGGAGAAAGTGCTCCCCTCGGTAATATCACAAGACCAAACTGGATTTATTAGGGGCCGACACTTATCTTCAAATCTTCGACGCCAGTTTAATTTAATATACTCACCAACTAAATCAAACACCCCAGAAATATTATTATCATTGGATGCAGAAAAAGCATTCGACATGATTGAATGGAAATACCTTTTTACTACATTGGAGAATATTTGTGCATGGATTAAATTACTGTATACTAACTCAGAAGCTTCAGTTTGTATCAACAACATTTGCTCAGACTACTTTAAACTAGAACGTGGCACTAGACAAGGGTGCCCCTTGTCACCGCTGCTGTTTGCGATTGCCATTGAAACACTGGCAATACATTGTCGAAATACTGATCAGATAAAGGGGATTACCAGAGAAGGACTGGAACAGAAAATCTCATTATATGCAGATGATATGGTATTGTATATATCGGACCCAGAAAATTCTGTGCCTGCAGTCTTAACAGCACTCACAGAATTTCAAAAGATATCTGGTCTCAGAATTAATCTGAATAAAAGTGTACTCTTTCCAGTGAATTCTCAAGCATATAATATTAGATTAGATACCCTACCTTTTATCATTGCAGAACAGTTTAAATACCTAGGGGTAAACATCACAAGTAAACATAAAGCTCTATATCAACAAAACTTCGCCTTCTGCATGGAAAAAATTAAACAAGACTTGCATAGATGGTCAACCCTTCATCTCACTCTAGCTGGAAGAATTAACACTGTTAAGATGAATATTCTTCCTAAACTCCTTTTTTTATTTCAAAACATTCCAATATACATTAATAAATCATTTTTTAGGCAATTAGATTCAGCAATAACCTAATTTATTTGGAATTCAAAACATCCCCGCATCAAAAGAGCGACCCTAGAAAGACAAAAGGCAGAAGGTGGCATGGCTCTACCTAACTTCCAGTTTTATTACTGGGCAGCAAATATACAGGCGATAAGAACCTGGACACAAATAGAAAAACATGCACAGGCATGGACCGCAATAGAAGTAAAATCCTGCAGTACTTCTTTGTGTTCCTTGCTCTGTGCTCCAATAAATACACGTTATCGGCAATATACAAATAACCCAATTGTGCTCCACTTACTTAGAATCTGGAACCAATGTAGAAAGCATTTTAAGACGGAGAAGCTTTTATCTGGGGCACCTCTGCAAGAGAACCACCTCTTTCAATCTTCACAAACATATGCAGTGTTTAATATCTGGAAAAATTTTGGAATTAACTTGCTTAGAGATCTTTATATAGACAACATCTTTGCATCCTATGAACAATTACATTCCAAATTTAACATTCCAACTACACATTTCTTTCACTATCTTCAAATCAGGAACATTGTTAAACAGAACCTTCCAGATTTTCCTCATCTTGCACCCTCATCCATGCTGGAAAAAATATTGCTCAATCTCAAGGACTTAGACTGCATCTCTACAATATATAAAATCATTTTACAATCCCTCCCTCCAAGATCCAAGAGGACACTGGGAAAAAGATCTCTCAATTAATATATCAGAAAAAGGGTGGAAAGTAGCAATGCAGAGAATTCACTCAAGCTCCATATGCGCAAAGCATACAATTATAGAATTTAAAATTATTTATCGAGCATATCTGTCTCGACTAAAACTCTCCAAAATGTTTCCAGGGCATGATCCAACCTGCGAACACTGCAACCAAGTCCCAGCCTCACTGGGCCACATGTTCTGGGCCTGCACCAAATTAACATTATTCTGGACAAAAATTTTTAATTACCTCTCAGACAGCCTTGGACTCACAATCCCTCCTAACCCATTAACAGCTGTGTTTGGGGTTCTTCCAGAGGGGCTTAAAGTGGAGAAAGACAAACAAATTGTGATTGCATTCACTACACTTTTGGCACGCAGACTTATTCTGATAAACTGGAAGAACCCAAACTCTCCTCTTTTAAGTCAGTGGGAAACCGATGTGTTATATTATTTGAAATTGGAAAAAATCAAATATTCAGTTAGAGGATCTGTACAGACTTTTTTCAAAACATGGCAGGATCTAATCAGTAATATATTAAAATAAGTTCATGAAGCACAGAGAATTTGTTAATTTAGGTATGTTTGGCTTGCTCTCTCTCTTAAGGGTGGGGATCGATCTGTTCTTAACTCAATTTTTCTTTTTGTAAAAATTTGATTGCTTTATATGGATTTTATATTAATAAAATTAATAATAAAATTTAAAAAAAATGTTTTAATTACTAGTTTTTCAAATACCATCGTAACTAAAGTAGCACGTTAAATGCTTTGTTTAGTATGTGTTCTTCTATGTGCTCTTCTTCTACGTGCTTCTTACACGGGCTTTCTCTTCCTCCGACAGGACACAGAATCCATTACGTTCGTGATATTACAGCTCTCTGAATAATTTAAATACTGAGATGTATACTTGGTATCATTTTCATGATGATAGGAATTAAAGCATGTATTAAACATGGGAACACGGTGGTGCAGTGATATTGACGATCTGGCGCCTCATCCAGAGATTGTTCCAGCTCCCTGAAAGATGCTTGCTGCGCCATGTGTGACCTTCGATGAAATAATTTATTGCAGCAGTACTCGCTCTTTCAAACGTACTAACCCCCAATTCTTGTCCTTCCTTTTCTTTCTCCAAGTACCCAATCGCGACACAATCAGCTCAGTAATTGATGTTAAGCCATCTGTAAGCTTAGAACTCCGATTCTTCAAAACTTTTAAGGAACTTTGAAATATCTTTGTAGAACATGTTTAAATATTCTGTCCTTCTATCCTTCCAGTGTCGCGCCAGCTCCTTGCTACCGCTGCGACACCGTGTCCTCACATGTTTAATTATTAAAAATATAGATTATTTAAATAATGTTAACATTTTATTCTTTCTAATGTAATAAAATATTTTGCTGCATTTCATCTTAAAAATGATATCGTCATATGTAAATACGCACTTTATAAAGTGGCGCAGGTTGTGCAATATTATAACCATATCACAAGTTTACAGTGAGGTAATTGTACTTATAGGTACAAACAGTTCTACAAGGAGCACTTGATGGACTGATTGAGTGCATTTATAGTTCTTGGGATGAAATTGTTTCTGAACCACGAGGTTCATACAGGAAAGGCTGTGAAGCATTTGTTGTATGGGAGCAGTTCAAATAGGGAGCATGGCTGAGGCAGTGTGTTTTAGATGCTGTATACCGATAATTCTCTTTCTGATCAGCTACTGTAGAGCTGTGATTTCACACTCAGATACAGTGATATAAATACTCCGAGTGGTGCAGTGAGAGCAATATGAAAAAAGATGATCAGCTGTGGTAACCCCTAATGGGAGCAGCTGGAAGAAGAAGAAGAAGAAAAAGGTGCAGTGAGAGTAACAACACTAAAGCAGCTATGGTATTTGGAACAGTTTGGCCATTCCGTGGACCATTATATTGCTACAGGTTAAATACAATCAGATGCCTTAAACTAATAAACAATATGCAGTTAATTTCAGTGTATATGATAAAGCTGTGTCAGAGATGTGGATTTACAAATGAAAGGAAAACCACACTGGATCAAAAGCACTGCTTTGACGATGGGTGCCGCCAGTTTGCAAAACTAAATTGAGAACTTGCATATGCCAGGGTTTGAGCTAGCGTGAAAATGTGCATGGCTTTACACCAAGTTTAGGTTTTATACATTGCGATTTGAGCGTGGAAACAGGAGTACACAACATTTTTGTGTGTATGCAATGTTTATACATGAGGCCCCTGGTCTTTATAAGAGACTCTATATACAGTAGCTGCTGTGGAATCAAATCTAACTTGTATTTCTGCTCAGTAATATGTTCAATAATTCAGTTTAATAATGTTTGTGTTTTTTCCATGAAGAAATCAGAATAATTAATAAGAGATATATAAATTACGGTGGCACAGTGGGTAGTGCTGCTGCCTCGCAGTTAGGAGACACAGGTTCGCTTCCAGGGTCCTCCCTGTGTGGAGTTTGCATGTTCTCCCCATGTCTGCGTGGGTTTCCTCCAGGTACTCTGGTTTCCTCCCACAGTCCAAAGATGTGCCGGTTAAGTGCATTGGTGATTCTAAATTGTGCTTGGTGTGTGTGTGTGTGTGTGTGTGTGTGTGCCCTGCGGTGGGCTGGTTCCCTGCCTGGGGTTTGTTTCCTGCCTTGCGCCCTGTGTTGGCTGGGATTGGCACCTGTGACCCTGTCGTTAGGATATAGCGGTTGGATAATGGATGGATGGAGGTATATAAATTTGGGAACACCTTTTCCACATGTGTAATTAACTTTCCATAATATTTTCTAATTGTCCCAAGATGATTGACCCCTAAACAGTTATTAAGACCCAAAGAGAATACCACCTTTGCGAATCTTGGATAAAGTTCTAATTTGCTCAATAGGTCCAGTATATAGTTACACTCCTGGATAACAATCTGTTGTTAGTAGAGGGTTTCTAAAAGAACATATTCTGCTAAGATTAGAAACCCCCATAAACACTATTGCTTTGTGAATATATTTGTATTTACATGGTGAGTGGGCTTCCCTGGGAGGAACTTGACATCTGATCCCTCAAAGCCTTCAACTGTTGTACAAGGTTTTCAGTTGTAGATTTTTCTGAGATAATAATATTTTAAGTAGGTTTTGGCTTCATCGTGTTCCTTGAAGGTGGCTCTAAGGTCCCAGAATTAGAGAAACCACCAAGGTCTTTGCTATTTCTGAAGATGACTGACTGCTTAGTGTGGTTATGTATTGGAGAAAAAAAAAATACAAGAATTCTGTCAGGGAGATAATACACAGATTTTTTGTGAGTATAAAACTGCAACATTACTAATGGTTAATTTGTTTACAGATTCTACCCTATTCTTTCACTTAAACCCAAAAGTTATTAAGGGAGAATGGGAAGAGGTTTCTTTTATAGTAGATTCCAATTATTAATCTGAGGTGTAATTGTTAGTAAATTCTTCCCCATATAATTTAAAGATATATCAGGTAAAGGAGGAAAATCATCTTTAGTAAATAAAACTTTTTGATGTATGGTGTTAATTGAATTAATATTCTTTACAGATTGATTTGAAAGTCTCTGTCCAATCATAAATAACCTGTTATCTGTAGAGAGTCTTGTACTGACAGGGAGAAGACATTCTCACCTTGTTTATCCTCAGTACTGAACATTTGTAATCAACGCTGATTCTGTTTGGGAAAGGAGGTAGACTCTTGGACCATCTCCAGCAAGTATATTGGACTTAAAAGTGATAATAGACAAATCAGTTAATGTATGCCTAGATCTCACTTTGACATAATCGATTGCCCTTTGCATTTCTTCTTGCTTAAAAGAAGGTAATAACAGTAAACTACAAAGAATAACTTCCATATAATGGTCTTTCAAAATTATAAATGTTTTAACCATTCTTTAACCATTTTTTAATATTTTATTTATTGTTTCAGCTTTGGGCAAGGATGAATTAATAAATGATGCAAGTTAAGTTACTTGTCTGGACATACCTGGTGAACAAATTGTTGGTTTCCAAAGATGTATGTACAATCTCAAGATAATGTATTGCCTGAAACAATTTAAATTATTTCTTACAAACTGAAAATATAATTTCTGAGCGATTCAACTGCTATACCTGAGAGTTGAGTCCAGATTCCTGTATTTGTACTGTAGCCAGTTGATCATAATGTATTGGACTTCAAAAGGAAATAATGCAAGAAATAAAACAATATCACACAAAATACAGAATAACACAAAGACAACTTTTAAAAACTGCAATAAAAGATAACAATAGCATTTGTTATTTGAAATAAATTTAAAATTAGTAAGTCAAGACAGTAGTAATAACGAAAAAAAAAGGAAACTAACCGTTTCAAGAGATTTCTTTATGTTTCTCAGAATATTAGATTAAATTAGGGATTAGAGATCTTTATTGTCACATATACTTTGAGAGCATAGTGAAGTACTTGTGCCACAGTTGTAGTGATTGTGGTGTTTAAAAAAAACAATAAATACAAATACAAAGGGCAGAAGAAGATACATAAAAAAATAAAGAAATAATAAAAAAAGTGTAACACAAAGTATAATTACACATAAACCAGCAAGTGGGTACAGTACATAGTACAAAGTAGGTAGGATAAGATTGCTAAAAGTCTAGTGACCTTATGGTCTGGGAGAAGAAGCTGTCCTTGAAGCAGGTGGAGTGAGTGGTGATGCTCCACTAGCACTTTTCAGATAGCAGAAGAAAAAAACGGCATAAGGGTGATGGTTACACTCAGAGATTATGGATTCGGTGCTTCTCGGACATCTACAGTAGTTGAGTAGATCATTGAGTTTTTATGTATGGACAGTCCTTTGGAGAAGCTTGCAATCCTGGCCAATTAGGTTATTAGCCAGTACCATTAGGCATCTGGTCAGGATGCTTTTAGTAGTATAGCAGTAGCTGTTCACTATTGTTTTGGTTCCCATGCCAAAATTCTTTCACCTCCTCGCAAAAAGTGCATTTTCTCTCCCTTTTTGAGTATGTTGGTGGTACTGACAGAGCACGAAAGGGAGTTGGTGATCTGGATACCCACAAAATTGAAGTTGCTAACAGTCTGGGCAGGGGAGTCATTGATATGGAGTGGAGCATGGCACCATGCAGTCAGGTCACCTTTGTCTAGGTATCCTCATCACTGTTGCTTATGAGGCCAATCACAAACTTGATGATGCTGTTGCCCTCATGCTTTGCTACACAATCATAGGTGAGTAGACTGTATAGCAGTGGGCTGAAGCAGCAGTCTTGTCGACACTGGTGTTTGTGAACAGGATGGAGGAGTTATTTTTGCCAGTCCTCACTGAATAGGGAAGTCAAACACCCAGCCAAAGATGGAGCTGCTCAATCCAAGGTCTCCCTTGCTATAGCACCAGGCTGGAGGGCACAGTGGTGTTAAAGGGAAAGCTATAGTCAGTGAACTAATTCTGACATATTTGTTTTCCCTTTCCAGATGTCCCTGGAAAATTCTATTACTTCATTTGCACTCAACTAACTTTAAACAATTTTAACATTGTTTAAATATTTTTAAATAGTGCAATATAACAGAGTATGATAATTTTTATATCTCAAAACTGCTATAAAGGAAATCAGTGCTCATTTACCGGTGAATGGCCTTTTGGAACTAAAAATATATTCTTAGCCGCCTGAGGAAAAACTGTCTATTAAATGAGCTGTGGAATAATTTCTGCAAACCTGATGTTTTCATTCCAATTAAAAATCATTCTCTTTATACTTGGTATGTGTGCTCTGTACTTATAATAGTGTTTATAAATGAGTTATATGACAATTTATTAAAGGAAAACTGGGCTCAATATAAACATCTACAGTGTAATCATACAAAAGATAAAATAGCCTTATTGGCTGTACAGTAAATGATGTGCAGTATGTGTAAAAAATGTTGACTATACTTTATTGTATGTGTGACTCTGAACATCTCTGTTAACATGTCATTGGTCCAGTTGTCAAAAACATACAGTATGTAAACAATTGTGCTGCATCCGCATCTTAGCTGCAATGGTTAAAGGTGTCTACAAGATGTTAATTAATAATAAATCTCACTGTACTTGAGCAACCATTGGTTTAAGTTGAAATCTAAACAATTTCACTCGCAATCTGTGTTAGAGTAATGTGCATTCTACGTCTTAATGCCAGCTTCATGAAATTACATCATTTTGTTCAGACACTTTTGTTATTTGAGTTCCCAAATGCATGGTACTCTAGTAGAATCTTTTTGTGACAGATTTTCATCTTCTATGTTTTGCTGTAAATTCTAAAGTTCATAATACCATAGATCAGTTAAGTGAAATCACCGAATAACACACTTATTACACATCTCCCACCTGTTAACGACACAAGGTACAGCATGGTCACTGTTGGTGGCAGATAATTTACATCACTAAAAATTTGTTTCTCACTATTCTCAAGTCTTCTCTAAATGTAAAAAAAAATTTAACATCACTGCTAATATATTTTGCATGATGTTGAATTAATTTTGATATTTTTGTCCCTGTTAAATTCTAATTAGATCAGCATTTAATTCCTCCAAAAGTATGCATAATTAAATTTGACACATCTGACCCTCACTTTTACTTATGTACCTTTAGGCATTGGTGATGTACAGTTTCACCTGTAAAGTATATAATGAAGTGTATTAAAAAGAAATTATAGCTATAACTTACACAAAATATAAACAAATCTCAAAATCTCTTATTGTTTTTAATTTGAATGTTGTTAATTTGTATCCTACATATAGTGTACATATACACTGTAGCTTTCATTTTGTCTTCATTGTATAAGATAAACTTGAAGAATTAAGGTTTTTCATTGCAGATACTATTATATAATTCATACAATTCAAATTCAAACTGGCATTGGGATTAATAACATTAATAACAGGTTGGACTGGTCTGTCAACACAGAGGAACTACAGTGTATAAAAAAGGGAAGGGCAGGCTCTTTTTCCTTAGTAGACTGCGTTCCTTTAAGGTGGGAAGTGACATTCTTTACATCTTCCATAACTCTGGGATGGCAGGGGTGATTTTCTATACTTTGCTGTGCTAGGTTGGTCACATCACTTCAAGAGAGGCCCACTACATGAAGAAGCTAAGTAAAGTGCAAGCTCAGTTATAGGAGCTCTCCAGTTTTGATGTCACTACACTGGTTGCCTGCGTCATTCAGGATTGACTTTAAAATATTGCTTATGGTTTATAAAGCCTTAAATAATCTTGCTCCATCTTATTTATCGGAATGTCTGACACGTTATATTCCAAATCGTAACCTTAGATCCTCAAATGAGTGTCTCCTTATAATTCCAAAAGCTAAACTTAAAAGAAGTGGTGAGGCGGCCTTCTGCTGTTATGCACCTAAAATCTGGAATAGCCTGCCAATAGGAATTCGCCAGGCAAATACAGTGGAGCACTTTAAAACACTGCTGAAAACACATTACTTTAACATGGCCTTTTTATAACTTCACTTTAACTTAATACTGATACTCTGTATGTTCAATTCATCATAATAACTATTCATAGTGGCTCCAAAATCCGTACTGACCCCTACTCTCTCTTCTGTTTCTTTTTCCGGTTTCTTTGTGGTGGCGGCCTGCGCCACCACCACCTACTCAAAGCTTCATGATGCTCCAACATTGATGGACTGAAAGCCAGAAGTCTACGTGACCATCATCATCAAGTCATTCCATGGAAAAACCTAAATACAAAGAGGACTTTTTGATTTATGTTAGGTAGATTGCCCAGAGGGGACTGGGCGGTCTCTTGGTCTGGAATCCCTACAGATTTTATTTTTTTTTCTCCAGCCTCTGGAGTTTTTTTTTTTTTTTTTTTGTTTTTTCTGTCCACCCTGGCCATCGGACCTTACTTATTCTATGTTAATTAATGTTGACTTATGTTTATTTTTTATTGTGTCTTCTATTTTTCTATTCTTCATTTTGTAAAGCACTTTGAGATACATTTTTTTTGTACAAAAATGTGCTATATAAATAAATGTTGTTGTTGTTGTTGTAGGACATACACTGGATGCCCTGGAGGTTATAGTGAAGGACAGAATTAAAACAAGACTCAGTGCCATTATGAACAATGCTGCACATTCTCTCTCTGACACACTAACACAGAGTCCTTTCAGCTAACAAATTATTCAGCAGAAGTGTGTCAAGAAATGCTGCATACCTCACTGGGACTGTGACAGCCAACTCAGAGGATTTCTTTCTTTATAACTTTCTTGCTTTATAGTCATTCTGGTGTGTGTTCAGACCAAAGTGTGTATATACATGTATATATTTATTTACTTACTTATCTACCTATTTATGTATTTATTTATTTTAAAGAGCTTCTGTAAAAGACCAAATTCCACCTAGAAACAAATAAAGTCCTATCAACACCAAATGTACATATAATTGCAAATATTAGGTTCCAAAAAAGGCTTGAAAAAAGTGAAAAAAATGTTTAAACAAACCCAATAATAGTGATGGATAAAGGAAACTTTTAATCTCATGTTTCAATTTAGAAAAAAAGATAGGCAAGTTTTTGATACAAATGACCCAATGTTAAACAGCAGCAAACAGAACATCCATTAAAAATCTCAAGTTACTCATGTCAAATAGTCCACCTAATCTGCATGTCAGGTATCCAGTCGTATGCTGACAACATCCTAGACACGTGTGTTTTTGCTAAAAAATTGTTAAATGCATGACTTACAGAACATCCTAATGTGAACAAAAGTGAAGTGCAGTCAGACAAGAATGAGTTTTTGAATTGCCTTTCCCCTCATTATTGGTCCACAACCCTTTCATCATTCATTGACTAACATAGCAATTCACATTATATTAACATTACAGAGTGTGATCTGAGAGAGAAGTACAATTAGACATAAACGTTAAAGAAAACTATCTGCTCTATTTGAGCACATCCAAAGTGCTTCAGCAAGCTGATGTTGTAAGTTGGAGACAAACATTGCAAAAAAGGGGTTGATGCCTCTAAAATTACCCAAAGCCTTTCCTGCTCAGTGCAGAAAAGGCTTACTTCAAACCAGCAAAGTCTCAACTGCTACCTGCTGGCTTCAGCCAGAGTAGCCTGCAAAAATGGGGCTGTGACTTTAATGGTTCGAAATGCAAAGTATTCCCAAAATAGAAGCCAAAAGTGCCTCACAATGAAGAGAACCATCAATCTTGAACTTGTAAAGACAAGTCAAAGTGGCCTTATAAAGGAAGAGTACTTAATATAATAGGAAATATAACAAGGCAAAAATGAGTTGCCTAAAATTTAATCCAGTAGTGTCACCTATAAAGCACTGAAAATGGCAGCACATTAAAAGTCACAATACACAACTACACTGTAAAAAAATTTTACTGAGTTCAACTAAAAAAATAAAAAGACATTCTGCATACAAAATTTTGAGTAAAGTGATCTTCAGTACAAAAAGTTACTTCAACTCAAAATATCACTTTTTACAATAAGTATACAGTAGACCCCCGCAAAGTCGCAGTTCAGGGATCGCGGACTCAGTCATTTGCGGATTTTTTCTTAGAACCTAAGTATTAATTGTTAGCGGAAAACGCAAATATCCTCCGCAATTTTTTATGGCTTTTTTCGTGACAATACTGTGCTGTAGAGATGCTGTTTGGGATGGTGAAAGTAGCCAATCCGAGAGCGTTATTCATTTCTCCTTGCTGCTGATTGACTGCTGCCATGTGACGCGTCTCCTGGTGAGTGGGTTTACCACCGCTGAGGGTACGCGGTTTGGGATGGTGAAAGTAGCCAATCCGAGAGTATTATTCATTTCTCCTTGCTGGTGATTGATTGCTGCCATGTGACGTGTCTCCAGGTGAGTGGGTTTACCACCGCTGAGGGAAACGCGGTTTGGGATGGTGAAAGTAGCCAATCTGAGAGTGTTATTCATTTCTCCTTGCTGGTGATTGATTGCTGCCATGTGACATGTCTCCAGGTGAGTGGGTTTACCACCGCGGTTTGGGATGGTGAAAGTAGCCAATCCAAGAGCGTTATTCATTTCTCCTTGCTGATGATTGACTGCTGCTTTGTGACGCGTCTCCAGTTGAGTGTCCTCGTGTTTTCCATTTTGTTATTCTTAAACGCACACGATGTTGTTGAATCGCCGTGCACCTTCTAAGGAACTGAGCCTAAGCGCCAGAAGAAGTTTAAAACACTCCAGGAGAAGGTTGAACTACTGGATTTGCTCCGGGAACTAAAAAGTTATGCTGCAGTAGCGCGCCACTATCGCATTAATGAAAGCACCGTATGGTACATAAAGAAGAATGAAGCAGCGATCTGGAGTACCGTATCTGTAAGCTTCAGTGATAGTGCCAAAAAGGTAACGACCGTAAGGAATAAAAATATCATCAGGATGGAATCTGCCTTGGCACTGTGGATCACTGACTGCAGGAAGAACATCCCATTGGACGGTAACATCATGCATGAGAAAGCACGGAAATTGTACCAGCTGTTCGCTACAGGAGACAATGTAGCAACTTCCTTTCACAATGTTCTTGAAACCTATAAAGAAAAGCCAGCACGAAACCCCACCAGAAGAAGACCTGTACAAAGATACGACTCCTCGTGAAGCGCATGAAGAAGAGGTGCCACCCGAGGAGTTTTAAATCCTGAGCATCGTACTGCACAGCTACTTCATCATCAATATCATTCATCATTGGCGAGTACCCGTAAATTTTTATGTATTTACTTATAACAAAGAAAACTACAGCGCATACCAGAGAAAACGCGCATGCATGCATGAATTACAGTACGTATAGCGATAACATCAGTATTTTACATTCTTCACCGCGGGAGACATAACAGTACAGTACTGTACAGTATACGGTGCACCTTTACATTCTGTTTTTAGGTAATGTATTAATGTATTCAGGTCAGTTTGTAACGAAATTAAAGAGCTTTGGGGGCATACTGTATTTAGGGTTGAAACTATAAAAATAGGCATTTAAAAGGCATTTTTAACCACATCCAAAAGTCGCAGTTTTTCACAATTCGCGGGTGCCCTAGGAATGTAACCCTTGCGAATTTTGGGGGTGTACTGTAATAAACTTAAAGTGTGTTACACAAGCTAAATATTATAAGTCTCCTGTACTTTATAACTTGACTAAATTAGTCGCATTAGCTCAAAACTCAATGTTTTAAATTCTGTATAATTATACATTTAAGTTACTGAAACTTACAAATTTGTGTTGTGGAGTGCTTATGTTGTACTAATTGGCTTTAGTATAGTAAAATCATACAAAACATTTAAATTTTCACATGAAAATGCCATGAAAACCTCACATTATAAAAGTAAATGAACTGAACATTTTTTTTAAAGTAAAAATAAATTCTTAATAGTACTACTTAAAACAGCCTACAATATGAAAATTAATCATACAATTACAAACACATAAACAATGCACAAACAAAACCTGCATGAAAATAGCACCCGATATGTTTAGAAAATTCATAAAACTATTTAATTTGTGAATGAAAAAGGAACATTTGTCCTCATACACGTGCTCATTTTTTTATCAGTATGTTGCTGCTGGAGTATGTGAATTTCCCCTTGGGATTAATAAAGTATCTATCTATCTATCTATTGTAGAAGGAAACATTTTTATATTAGCATAAAAATAGCAAATTAGCATAAAGAGTCATAAAAAGTAATTAAAAGCTTCTAAAACATTAGATTAAGCATAAATTAGAATGTTAAGAAAATAAGATAGGTCAAGTAAATAGTTAACTAAAAAATCAGTCATTTTGCATTATTTTATAAGCTTACAGCAAAATTGCTAGTGTG
Organism: Polypterus bichir lapradei; assembly: GCA_026402145.1. NCBI lineage: Eukaryota > Metazoa > Chordata > Cladistia > Polypteriformes > Polypteridae > Polypterus > Polypterus bichir. The sequence goes on along the minus strand of JANRMT010062825.1, from coordinate 28,602,264 downwards.
GGAAAGTATAGAAAAAGAACAAAAAATGACGTGTAGAAACCAGCTTAGAACAGGATAAGAAGATTGAGAACACCTGTGTCCAAGGCTGGGAAGCTAAAAGAATAATACCACACAGAGAAAATGGCTCTGGAAACCAGCTGAATTGGTGAATCAGCACAAAGGCAACAAAAGGCTTTTGCTGTAAGCAAGGTCACAATGATGTAA
>JANRMT010062825.1:28563606-28573713 GCA_026402145.1 Polypterus bichir lapradei | reverse complement strand
GTTTCTTACTGCATCAATAAACAGCTCGTCTTCTTCTTTATCTGAGACCTGACACACTGCATGCACGGGTTTTTTTTTTAACACTGTCTTCCTTTAGCGGGACATTCACTTTTTCCACTGTGTGCTTTGTTTCTGCAGTAGCTGTACTTATTACATACTTATGTTGTATTTATCAGACGCTTCATATTTTTTTGCTGCCTTTTCAATTGTGTAATTCGGTTTTTGTTCAGCGCTCTTCGGAACTGTTGCTTTTTGTCTGTGCACTGCGTCAGTTCACGTGAGCCGCTCGGTGTACATGCATCGAAGGTTCCCAGCTGTGCTGTTGCCATGTCGTGCTATGTCCATGGCTGTATCTAATGCTACCGAAGTCCCGGTACTTAAAACTTTCTCTCGCAGTTTCGCTGAGTTTGTGCCAAACACCACCCTGACTATGTCATCTTCCTCTGCATAAGCACAGTCCTTCACCCGTGAATATTTACCCGTGGCAGTTTGCTATTGGATTGCCGCTGACGGACGGCCTTATATGGGCAGGCACTAAATTACAAACGCCAGCGGCAGCCTGTCTATGAACTTAATTTAAAGTGTAGGTTTACACTGTGCTTTGTTTCCGAAGTAGCAGAACTCATGAATATGGTTGTATATATCACTCGCTCGCTTCTTATTGTTTCGCTGCCTTCTCAATTATATAATGCATGTTTTCTTCAGCGCTTTTTGGGGCTCTTCCTGGTTTTCTACGTACTGCGTGATTACGTGGGAGGCGTGATGATGTCAAACTCCGCCCCCACGGCTTTCAAGCTCATCTCCATTACAGTAAATGGAGAAAAACAGCTTCCAGTTATGACCATTACGCGTAGAATTTCGAAATGAAACCTGCCCAACTTTTGTAAGGAAGCTGTAAGGAATAAGCCTGCCAAATTTCAGCCTTCTACCTACACGGGAAGTTGGAGAATTAGTGATGAGTCAGTCAGTCAGTCAGTCAGTCAGTCAGTCAGTCAGTCAGTGAGTGAGTGAGGGCTTTGCCGTTTATTAGTATAGATTATATATTTTTAAATATCTTTCCATTATGTAAATTGGTAATTTATTACACAACAAAGTATAAAAAATTAATTTGTAAATTGGTTTGCCATAGTTTAGTGTTTCTCAAACAGACCCGTTGTGGGCTGCCGCCAGGGGGCACACAAATTGCCATTATTTGTTATAGTAGTGGGTCGTGTTCCCTGGACGGAACTCCCAAAAGCGCACACACACAAACACACGCAGTCCGACAAATGTGTTCGATTCACGAAGGGGACAATTGAGAAAAACTAGGTTGAAAAACACTCTCAGTGTAAGCTGCCCAGAGTTTACTCACGTGGGGCTACTGTGTGCTTGTTTGTGGGATTGTTTAGTTTATGACAAAAATTGATCATAACAATGTCAAACTGACAATGTAATATTTTTTATAGTAATCATGTTTAAACACATATATTCAGTGATGTATAGTAAAATAACTTACCTCAAACTCAGAACGCACACCAACTAGCCATGCAGATTCCTCAAACTTGCCTAGACAAATTCCAAGCAGTGCATCTCAAATGAGCATGTGCAGCTTTTATGTACCCCCTTAATTGTGTATTTGAGTTTTCTCAACTTGATATTTTAAGTAAACTAGAAAAATGGAACAGTACAATTAATTATGGGTTCTGTGAACTTTCATGTTAGAAATTCTGCAGTTTACTAACTTATTTGAGTTTAGTTAACTTTTTTTATAGTGTATAAACATAGCAAAAAATATGGAAAAAAATTAAAAACTGATAATAAAACATATACACATAAATACAGACCAATACATAACATAGTCCCACCTCTGTGGGGTGTCAGACACCCTTAAACAACACACTTAACAAAATAATAACAATTTAAGACAAAGAGTCCCTAACCAAAAAAAAAAAATCATCTTTAGACCACAGCCACCAGTATGAAAACTTTTCTCCTGCAATGCTGATGAGGTGAGAAGGCTTTGGCTCAGCACATCAATGCTGGCAAGAACGTCTGGACAGCAGACAGACCACCTCCCAACCGGGATCACGAGAGGAGAATACTTAGGCTTGTGGGTACAACTGGACAGCTGGAAGACCACCTTCTCAGAGGACTAACTGCATAGTGAGAAGACCACCACCCGGAAATCTCTGGCTTGATGAGTACAACAAAGTACACTTATAAATGAAGAATATTTATTAATAAAGTAGAAGACATATAACAAAATGTATTCAAAAGGGCAGAAAGAAGTTGCTTAAAAGGTAATCCAAGTCAAATCCTAATAAAAAATCCACAAGCAAAATCCTATAACCAGAAGCACAAAAAAATCCAATAAACTAGAATTATCAAGAAATAAAAAAACAAACTAAACATGGAATTTATAAAACCAAGAGGAGAAGAACCCAACAGCAGTGGTGTCAGGGTGGCCCTGCCTCCTCCCTAAAACCACAGAATGTGACATCACATTTAAACACACAGAACACAATTACAAACATAATGGAAAATACATAAAAATATGAAAACTAATTTTACATGGATCTAAGATTAAACATAAAATGTACTTAAATACAGACCCATATATCACAGTCAAATGTCAGTTCACCAGTGCAGTTTCACAAATTTTTAATATAAAAACCTGCAAATATGGTGCTGTGATTAATGACCAGTGAATGAGGGAAGAGTCAGGCGTTCAGTTCAAAAGCTTGATCCCATCTGAAACTGCTTCTCTTTTGTGCATATGAAGATTTTCTGTAAGTATTTTAGTTAACAATATTTTAGCCAAACTACATTTGTTTGTGACTTTGTAAGCATGCAACTGAATACCTGGCATGTAGATTATGCAGCACAAGTAATTTAGGATTTTTCTAAAGAACATTTTAATATTCTGCGGTGGGCTGGTGCCCTGCCCAGGATTTGTTCCTGCCTTGCACCTTGTATTGGCTGGGATTGGCTCCAGCAGACCCCCGTGACCCTGTGTTAGGGTATAGCGGGTTGGATGATGACTGACTGACTGACATTTTAATATTGTTTGCTGTTGTTCTGTGTTGGCCCTGTTTGATCAGGAAATTTGGTATCTCCAATCTCCATTAATACAGTACATAAGATCACAAGTTTTTCTCAGCCATCTCTACAAAGAACAGGTAAATAACATATAAAAAAATTACAGTTTTTGCATGGAATATTCCTTCAACATCCTTTGTGCATTCTGTATAAAGCTTAGTGCATTTTACTTATTAATGATATTTGTTTTTATGTTTTGAATTTTTCAGTCTAGTCATTTGTATACAGTGCCCCTCCAGTGACGCACAGGATAGGCTAATAAATTCTTCATATATTTCTATAGGAAGTAATGTGTCACAGTACAATACTTTTATTCTATGAACTATATTAACCTATATAGTGCACAAAAATAACAACTAATCTGCTGTTGCAGTTAATATATACATGCTTCTGATAGTCTGTAGAGTGAATTAATTTAAGGTTCTAACAAGAAAGGTTTTTCTAAAGATTACTTTGTGATATGCTGATTAAACAGGAGTTGCAAATTTAGGTGATTTCATACTCTGAAAGATTTTTAATTGGAAGATATCAAAATGTACTGTAGGTGCCCTCAATTATTCACTTTTGGAAAACTGATAAATTAGTTAACCTGATTTTAATTTTCACAATATCTTCCAATTCTACACTTTTTATAAGTGTTTTAGAGTTCTTTCAAGACTGAAAAAGTATAATGTAAAAATTATTTAAGTTTAACAATGCACAAAAACTTATTAAAAATAGTTAATGTACCCTAGAAGAGTGAATACCTCACATTTTATGTCTGGGATAGATTTGAAATGGCAGTTGTTATAATGAAGATTTACTTGTTCTGGAAAAAAATCATTATTAAACCATTAAAGAATTCATATTAATACATCTAATCATTTTGTATCATTAATGCCAGAGTCAGCAGGGATCTATAGGGAATTTTTGAATTATATTAATTTAGTAGAGACACATCCTAGATGTCATTCCAGCCCAGTAGTAAAAGGTGACAAACAACTAAGGAATGATCAAAAATTAAGCAGCTTTCTGTAAAAAAAAAGAATAACAAAGAAGAGATGAATAGAGGGAGGTCACCAAGTAATCAATTATATAGGCAGAAATAAAGACCCTTGTTCTCACTAAGTCTATCTAATCACAGGGTTGAAGTCCCTGTCTACCAGCTGGAATGGGTTGCCCACATTTTCTCATCTTCTTTCTCTTTTTATTGCTTTGAGCTCTGTTCCCTCCTATTAAAACACTTTGTCACATCACAGCATGCTACAGACTTTCTTGGGTTTATTTCTTGATAATTCTTGAAATCACTTTGAAGTCAAGAGTGCCCCTGTAAAATCCCTGAGCTTCCAAGCTAGCATGCTGTCTGGTAGGCTTTGTAAAATCTGTCCAAGGATTATCTCAGATTTAAAGCTGCAAGGAACATATTCCATCTTTTTAGACAAGCCTGTTTTTAATAATGGCATGCAAAACTACTGTCAACAAATTGTCTCATGCAGGAATCCTTTATGGCCAAGAAAGAGCCAGTCATTACAATTTTTGCTGCTGATCTTCTTTTCTGTATCTCTGGTGGCTTTGGAATGTATCCTGTCTGGACACTTCATGCACTGTTTTTTTAGAGGCCTCTTAGTTGTTAAAGTTTGTTGTTGCCACACAGACAAGATGCTCAAAACAGCATATGCTGTATATGGCTCTGTTAGCTTCTAAGAAAGTAATACAACCACAAATTAACTAAAAAAGCATGAAGTAGTAAGAAAAAGCAACTCAAAACCAAATGTGAATTACACCCTAAAATACACTGCCAGTGAAACAAGTTTCTCTCTAGGTAAACACAATCTTTACGCTTTGAAATAAAAATAAAGAAGCTCACTCTCCAATAAGATAACCATAATATCACATAGCATCATAACAAACAAATAATAAAAAAAGTGAAACTTGCTTTTGACTCATATGCTTTTCACTGAGCAGCAGCTGACTAGTCTTGTTGAAACAATTATGAAACTATTAAGGCAGCCATCTCATGTTATACTGTGTCTGTATTTTGGTTCTAATTATCAATCCTTTCAGCCAAGCAGGACATGTTTTTACTTCTGTTTGGTTGGTTTCCAGCAAGGCTGCAGTGGCTAACCTGTAGCAAAACCCGACTTCTGGAGGCTGCTGAGGTTTGTAGAGGCCACTACTGTTTAAAAATGAGGGACAGATGGAATCAGGCCAACACCTAAGCCCTGCAATATTTCCACCACAACACCCAAAAATGTCCAAAACGATTAAATATATTCAACAAACTACTACTATAATAATTATTTACAAACACAGCAAAAGAAAAATAATGACAAAAATACAAAACAAATGCCACACCCCTCAACAATATTTACAGTCCTGGAAAAGTCTTTATATTATAATAAGTGATGAGGGTGGAACCTGAAGTGTAGACAACAGCTAACAAAAGGAAAGATGTTGTGGAATAATCCTATTTTAGTAAACTGCTTCCTGGAAATATGGATAAAGAACGCAGTCCTACCTCCAGCGTCTTGAAGGTGAATGATCTCCTGAGTTATGCGTCTTCATAAAAAGAAGCTGTAGACAGAACTAGGAGAAAAGGTATCCACCACTATCCCTGTAACAGATGGCTGTGCAAAATCCTCCACCGTCTACATCCAGTTCATAAAGAGGCTGCTGATGATGAAGTTGGTGGAAAAGGGAAAAGTCAAAAAGTCCCACCACATCCTCCTCTTCAGTTTTATATGTACAGTGCCCACAATTACAAACTACAAATCCCACAAGCCCCTGCACATCCATACAAACCTTTTTAAAGACACAGACCCCATATTTACAAACCAGGAACCTGAGCAACCGGTGTTGTTATTAACATTTAACAATACAATTTATTTTTATATAGCCCAAAATCACACAAGAAATGCTGCAATGGGCTTTAACAGGCCCTGCCTTTTGACAGCCCCCCAGCCTTGACTTTCTAAGAAGACAAGGAAAAACTCCAAAAAAAACCCTTGTAGGGAAAAAAATAGAAGAAACCTTGGGAAAAGCAGTTCAAACAGAGACCCCTTTCCAGGTAGGTTGGGTGTACAGTGGGTGTCAAAAAAGGGGGTAAATACAACACAATACACAGAAGAGGACACAAGTAATCCTCAATACAGAATAATAGTACAATAAAAATATTACAAATACAGAGCAGAATTCAACAATAGATGATATCACATAATACAATTTATATTTGTTCAGAGTCCTGGAGACCTTTACCGTAAAGCTGCCTCCCCCTATTTGCCATTCCACAGCTAAGTGAGTGCTGGGCCAGCCAATCCGATGAAAGAACCCCTCTACCCAATGATTCCTGCGATCCTTCATCGGAGATGGATTAATCACCAAACAGGACATGCATACAAAAATGAAAACCTCTATGTGGCAATGCAACATATTCCCCAACCCTCAACTACCATTGGGTCCAAAATAGGGCTTGATGTTGGCCACACACTGACAGGATAAGTAATATTTCCTTCATTAGTATGTAATTGAATGCTGTAGTTCACAGGGTCTAATTGATTAATGATTTTTATTGGTCCAAACCATTTTGGTGCAAGCTTGGCAGAAAATTGTGAGGTGGCTTTGGAGAGAGGATGAGTGAACAACCAGAGCAGGCCTCCATCAGTGTATTTGACAGATAAATGTCTCTTATTATATGCCTTGACCTGCCTGCCTTAATATCTCATCATCCTCTCTTGAACCTATTTCTTCAGCAATTCAAGATAGTATACGGTGTTATATGAACTAAAATTAGGATGTGGTGGAAATATGGAAATTATTTTTTTTCAAAGGGACCCAAAATTTGCTGACCCAAAGCCAAAACTGCAGCATTCTCTCCTGTCATGTCATGCTTCACAGTGTTCAGAGTGAGGTGGAAGTGTGGGAGCCACTGATCCCACTCCTGCTGGTGAACCCTGATGAAAGATGCCATCATGGTTTTTAAGGTCCTGTTAACTAACTCAGTCAAGTTGGTTTGGGGGTGAGAGGCAGTAGTCTTCTTATGCTGCACCTGCCCACTCTTCTTCAAAAAGCTTTCCATAACCTGGCTGGTAAAATGCGGGCTCTGGTCTGAGAACACCCCAATCGGGTGAAAATCTCATCTTTTAGGATGGAGCAAAACCACTCTAATTTGGCATTCAGTAAGGAAAATAGTTACACCCATTTTCTGAAATAATCCTCCACCACCATGAGGTCTTCTTGTTCTTGCAGTGGCAGTGGTCCCCTAAGATCAACTCCTAAAATCTCTCCTGGTGCTCTTACTGATGTGGTGTGCAAATGTCCTGCAGGTAAACAGGTGGGTTTTCATACTTCTGAGATACTAGGCATTTTATTACATGACTCCTCGTGTTTCAACCACCTGACAGCCACCACACTGTCTCCAAGATCTTCAGGAGAGTCTTCATTCTTCCAAGGTGTAGCCCAAAAGGGCTGTCATGGGAATATTTCAGGAAGTCTAGAGTCAGTGACTCATGGAGAACAAGTTGGTATTGGGTGCCTCCAAGCTTAGATTGGATTCAATGATTTAACAACCCCTGGAACTTCTGAAAGCTAATACTCCCCTTCCTCTCATCAGGACCCTTCCTCACCTCCTGACTCTTAGGACTGGAAGAGTGAGCCTAGGTTATGTCCTGCATATCAAGAGTTAAGCGTGGCCACTGACGCGAGACAACAGCTATGGGTGATATTTGACTTACTAGGGCATCTGGATAGCACATCTGGAACCATTTTTTTTTGTTCTTTATTTCGCCTTATACAATTACTTGTGTGAAGACCCTACAAGTCAGATGATATGGAAAAACAGATTTAGCTGAATTTTATCGTCGTGATGTAATGCTAACCTTTCAGCTTAGTTAATTGCATGAAATAAAAAATATATCCTGTTCAGCCATTGGGAGTGAAGCGATACATTTGATACATTTAGTTTGCCCTTTATTTTCAGGGAGAATATTGAGTTTACATTTAATTGCTTTTTTACAGACCAAGTAACACATTTCACCAAATGGTCCGACCAGAAATTCACATTAAAGAACAGAAGTGCAAAGGTGAAATATCACAACTTGGCATTATGAATACTCCAATAGCATGTGAATGCAGCTGGTGGCTGTGTTTCCTAACTTCCTGCTTCACCAATGTTTTTGTGCCTCCAGCTTGTAGCATTAGTTCGGAAAAGGCACAAAACAATTCTGTATTCCTGATTTGAACCTGACATTTTTGAGAACACTACTGTTTATGATTTCTTGCTTTGTTTCCTGACACAATTTTGTCTAACGTGTAAGTACTTGACCTTAGCCAGACAAGTGTAATACCAGTAATAAGGTAGGCATACAATAAAATAATACTTTTATTATTTTAAAGGTATCAATATAATCTCACAGTGCACTCAATCTCAGGAAAATGTAGAGAATTTTCTATCCATTATATTGAAGATTTGCGTTGTGTCCACGATATTCAGCCTTTACCACTCCCCTCCACACTGCTCGCCCAATCATTACTCTGACTCCGCACATCCTCTCAGTGCTAACTTTCCCTTCAATGCAGTCGGTTATAATGGCAAGGGAGAAAAGCAAATTATCTATTCAAGAACGTCAAATTTTAGAAAAAGAGAGGCAAGAGCTGATAAAGAAAGTCGAAAAAAAGAAAATTAACAAAAAATACCTACATATAATAAAATCAAGAACAAAGAGAATCGTCCAAGAGAAAAATGTCCAAAACAATATTCAAAAAGAAATGCAAAAAAGCAACGTTTATAGAATGTAAGGTAGAGGATAAAGTAATTCATAATATTATGGCAAACTGAATTAACATTTAGAGATATCTCAAAATGAATTTTAAGGTAACTGGAAATGCATTTTAGATATCTCAAATTGAATTACAGATATCTAAAAATGCATCTATTTTAAGATATCTAAAAAGCATTTTATGATATCTCAAATAGATTTCAAAATATCTTGAAATGATATGCTATACATTTTGAGATGCATTTCAAGATATCTTAAATACAATTTGAGATATCTTGAAATAGGTTCCTATGCATTTTGAGATATCTCAAATAAATTTAGAGACATCTTAAAATAACTTCCTGTGCATTTCAAGATATCTCAAATACATTTTGAGATATCTCAAAATCGCTTTCCTGTAAAATGTACTATTCTTTCAATGGGACTTTCTGACTATTTTAAGATATTTCAAGATGTATTTGAGATATCTTGAAATGCAAAGTTATTTTAAGATATCTCAAAATATAACTAAGATATCTTAAAAAGCATTTGCTTTTGTAACCAAGGTTGAGTCAGAGGTGGGGATCCCTTATTGTGAATAAATGAGATTTTCCAACTGGTGTGATTGAGCTCAGTGTAGCCGTTGGCCGTCTAGAGGGGCTTGATTTTAAATAGAAAGTTGCTCGGGGCGTGTCGCAGCAGTGGCGTGAACATGACAGTGTTTACCTGGATAGGTGTGCATGTTAGATGGGGGTGGCAGGTCGGCTGCATAATTTTGCCAGTGATATTTAAGAAGTTGCTGGCCAACAGGAGTCATCATGCGACCTAAAAGCGAGGTAGGATTAAGCACTGCTGACCAATTGAAGGAGCAGCTGGGATTTTAATGCCATTCTAAATATTCTTTATGTCCATATATTCATATATCTCAGAGTGATAATTTTGGTGGAGGTGTATATACTTATTTGGTTTGGGGATAGTTTTGATTTAGGGATTGGTGCAATTGTTTTTTTTCTTTTTGTATATACACACTTGATTTTTTTTTTTCTTGTGCATTTTTTTCTTTACTGTATTTTTTTCCCGTTGGAGGAGCTTCTTGAGCCAGAGATAAAGAAGGAGGACTGCTTTCATTTTTGGAGTGTGCATGTAAATTTTGTCGGAGTGTACTGCTTTTTTTTTGTAAATACACTATATATATATATACTAGCAAAATACCCGCGCTTCGCAGCGGAGAAGTAGTGTGTTAATGAAGTAATGAAAAAGAAAAGGAAACATTTTGAAAATAACGTAACATGATTGT
>JANRMT010062825.1:28517975-28533606 GCA_026402145.1 Polypterus bichir lapradei | reverse complement strand
ATATTTTTTAAATTAATATTCTGAATTTAAGAATAAAACCAAAGTCAGAATCTGTTATTCTGTTTCTCTAAACCCCAGTTCTCTCTATACCATCTCCCCCCGCTCACCTTCATTGCCTTCTCAGTTGGACTGAGACACTTATGAGCGTGGTCAACCATCTTCAACCCTTGACAATACCACTATCCTTCGGCCTATGTAGGACAGCCATGGGAGCAATTAGCCCCTCCTGTCCCTCGCTATACTAAACAGGTGAGAGCTCGCCCCAGGAGCATCATTACTCTTCCTCCCTCTTGGGACATCCCAACCACCCAAGGACAATCCTCAATTTCGCCATTCTCTCTCTCCCTTGATTTTTCCCTCTCCTTATTACTCAGACCCTTTTTAAACCCGGTGAGTGCAGGTGCAGCAAAAGATTCATGAAGCTTCAATGAGGGACTAAGCATATCTGTGCCCATATGGCTTTCTTTTGGAACAATTAAACTCACTGGATCTGAGTTGCTCCAATGTTTTTAAAAACTTTGCACCACCATGGACCCCTAACATGCTGCATCACAAGAGTTACAAATTAAATCACTGTAGCATGTCAGCTTTGTGATGTGAGATTACAGTGTACCTGGATAAAATCCACACTGACAAAGGAAGAACTGAATAAAACTCCAAGCAGACCGTGCCTGAGCTAGGATTTGTACTAAAACACAGGCCCTAGGGGCAGCAGTGCTAATTACAATAACACTATGCTGCAGATATTTCAAAATCATTTTTCTTTATAATTAATAGCTGCATAATACACTACATGTTACTAAAATCAAATTTTATTTGCTACATGTACATATACACAAAGTATGATGTAGTTAAATGCTTACCTTTGTGGAGACTGGCCCGGACAGACAGGCAGACACGTCAATGTCACCCAACACACATTTATTGATCATATTTACAGTGCCACACTGTTTCCGATAGGAGGTTTTAGCTCCTTGGAAATATGTTCTTTTCAATAGCGCTGTTTTAATGAACCTGAATTTAAATAATTATAAATTAAAAAGGCGATATCCTTCTCTTAACGATAGGCAGCGACAAACTCACAGAAAAGAAAGGATACACTTAGCTTTGTTTAATATCGGCTTACGCTGCATAGCAGACGGGAGAAACAAATAGCATTTCTCGATCCGAGGGTGAGGGCCCGGCGTGTAGAGTATGCAGTCATTGTCACAGCGTAGGAAGGATTTTTGGACTGATTTGAAGTAGTCTTCATCCAACCAAACAGTTTCTCAGTGGTTTTGCAAGTCTCCAAGCTTTATATACTGCTTTCTACACGTGCAGGCCCCCCAGATGGTACATAATACAATTCCAAACAAGGACAGAAGATTTTGTGCTGACATCAGACAGCAGACTCAAATAACACACACACCTCCTGCTGTCCCTGTCCATCTTATCCTAATTGGGCCCCACCATTCTAAATGCTGACACTTCTTGTACTAAATCTGGCTCAGCTATGCAGGGACACAAAAAAGAATAAAAATCATTTACAAGTGTTTTACAGAGACAGTGACATAATAGTATAACAAACTTATTATAACAAACCACCCTTTGTCACTGGATCTGTGACAAAACAATCCCTAAGGATCTTATCCACAAAGCAAAAGGTACTCGATCCCCTTTCACAATGTAAACAGCTCCTCAAGAATGCTTGTAAAGATGTGGAGTGTAGTGCCGATCTAGCCCCTGCTTCACTCGTCTAATACGCAAATGTAGGTAAATATTTGAAACAGTAAAAATGATAATAATAATAATTAACAGTACAATTGGATGAACAAGTACATTTAAAATATTGTTACTAGATGGTGACCACTTAGTGAAAAAATCCCACCAGTAATGTGTTAAGATTTCTTCAATTTCTTCTGCAGAGGTAATTACTTTCTTTTCATCAGTTTTTAATCTTACTAGTAGGTCCCTTGCTTTTTGTAACGTTACATTAAAAAGATGTTCATATTGTTTAGCATGCTCTAAAATCGCTTTATATTTAGGTAATTCTATCTCATAGGCAAATTGTAAATGGAGGAATGGGTTAGCTTCTTCTTCCAAATGTATATCCTCCCATGTGGTTAACATGTAAGTTCTTCCATAATAGTCATCTCGTATAGTACTAACATTGGTGCGACAGGATACCCCTGGGCCCTTGTAATGGGTACCATCACTCCAAGTTATGTTATGTATTCTCACTGCACATGCAGAAGTAGTATCAGTTTGAAACACTTCAGTGGAATTTACTATTATTTGGCACCAATAACAGTCTCCAGCTAAAGGATGCAAACAGGGGTGTGGCAATGTACCCACCCTGACATACGAACCCTTCTTGCCAGTTATAACAAAAGGCAGGTTCAACAGTATTATTATTCAGGTCTATCCATTTTCTATCTACTATGGGTGGCCACCATGTTCCTCCTAGTAAAACAGGCAAAACATGAAACAGACACCAAACATTGTCATCTTCAGCAGTGGTTGCTAACTGAAATACAGCTTGGCATATTGATTCTTCACACATGAAGGACTTTGGCTGCAACCACCAGTCTAATGGTAATTTTAATTATTTTCTCCAGTGTTGGGGGTCTTTGAATCCCAAATCTGTCTTAAAATTTAAATACTACTGTATAGCAATAATCTGTTTTAAATAGCAAGCTGATTCTTCATCTATGGCCCATTGGCTTTGCAAACCATTCCATAAAGACTCATTTAACCACCCATGGTGAGTCTTCCATAAAAGCAACTCCTGTAAATGCCTGTCTGCCAACTCTGGCCCCCAATGAGGCAAAGTTTGCAAACTATTGGCTTGTTTCACACCAATAGATGATATTTTGTTATATAGTGATGCTATATCAGCAGTATTAAGAGACCCTAGACCTAAACCTCCTACTCCTAAACCAGTTCATATAGCTCCCCAAATGTCTCGCTTTGGCCTTCGTTCTATTTCTACCTTATGAGGAGGCCATAAGGATTGTATGTTTCTACAATTATATGCTGCACCTGTACTGCGTGGTACTATATGTTCTCCTCATAGATACTCGTGACATTTTATATCAAACCCACTAACGTTAATGTTGAGTACTACAGTAATTATTTTATGTGCTATCCTAGCTTTTTTACAACATTTCATTTATTTAAGTAATGTTGCATCAAATGGATAACCATTCCCTCTCCTAGTCTTACGACTTTCCCATTACTGGTACCTTTACATTCGTTATTGCTTCTTGTTTAAACACATATAATATTACATCATTCTCGGGTGTTGATATTGCAGTCAGCGGTTGCCCCTCTTCAATTGTCCAACATGAAACTCCATTAGAATCAGGTTTACAATTCATCATAGCCAACCAGGCAGATACATTATTATGCACAGTCACAGTTATTTCAGTATCCTCATAAGTCATCACAGGTAAAGGTAACAGTTCAGGGTATTGCAGATTGGTCTCGTCCGTTGTAAGAGATGGACGTCTGAAGTGGAGCTCCGCTAGCAGCGGTGTTATTTTTCATATTATTTGCTTATTATCCTGAGATATCCTGTATCTATTAAACCCAAGGAGACTGCTACAGTATATATGTAAGCATATATAAACATGGCCAGCAAGAAAGGGGGTCCGAAAGAATCGAAAACTAAAGCTGCACTCAAGCTAAGATCAGCAAGCCCTAGCTCAAGATACGGCCTTTCAGAGAAAGACCTGGATCAGCTAGGCGAAAGTACAGACTCTTCGGGACCAAGGTCTGCAACATCGTCGCCGGCTGAGAGTGAAAAGGGGAGCGAATGTATGATCGTGAGTGCAGATCTCGATAGCTCGCCGATCAGAGAAGAACACCTGAAACTGGAAAAGGTCTTACAGTCCGCGATCTCAATTACTCCACGCGAGCCGGGAATAGCGGGGGCACCGGCTACAGTAGAGCCTGACGCTACACCTACGGTACAAGAAAGCACAATTGAAATGTCTAAACTGCAGGTGATGTTCGCTGAGCTCATACAAGATATAAAGAAAACCGAGAAGGCAAATGAGAAAGCAAGGGCAAAGACACATGAGAGACTGAAACAGGAATTGAAACAGGAATTGCTGGAATTGAAACAAGAATGGCAGCAAGCAAACGAAACGCAGCGGCATGAGTTGCAACAAGCAAACGAAACACAACGGCTGATGCTGCACCAGGCAAATGAAAGGCTGTGACAAGAAATCTAAGTGGAAATGCGACATATGCTGGATAAAATTGAAACGCTTACTGATCAATTGGAGGATCTCAAGGAGACATTTACGACTAGAATTGAATTAGCCGAAAATTTAGCTACCAGTGCTGAAGAAAAAGCAGAAAATGTTAGCTCCGAATGCAAAAAACTCGGAGACAGACTGGCTGCTTTGGAAGATGGTAATAGAAGGTATAATGTCAGAATTGAAGGTTTGCCTGAGAATCGAGAAAGTTCAAACCCGGTGAAATTCGCAGCTGAACTTTTTTCTAAAATAATCGGGGACGACTTTAAAACAGAATCTGAGATAGCAGCGGCTTACCGCGTACGCGGATCAAACACTGTTAGACCCAGACCAAGGTCTTTTATAGTCCGTTTTGAACGATTATCATTTAAGCTAGAGGTGATGGCACTCCTCAGAAACAAGGAAGATAGTACATTTGAAAATAACCACATTCGTTTCTTCCCTGACTTCTCTCCAGCAACAGCTACTAAACATGCAGCCTTCTACAACATCAAACAGCGGTTACGGCAAGCTAGCGTCAAATACAGCCTCTTTTCATTTATGTTAGGTAGAATGCCCAGAGGGGACTGGGCGGTCTCATGGTCTGGAATCCCTACAGATTTTTTTTTTTTTTTTTTCCAGCCGTCTGGAGTTTTTTTTTGTTTTTTCTGTCCCCCCTTGCCATTGGACCTTACTCTTATTCGATGTTAATTAATGCTGATTTATTTTATTTTCTTATTGTGTCTTTTATTTTTCTATTCTTTATTATGTTAAGCACTTTGAGCTACTGTTTGTATGAAAATGTGCTATATAAATAAATGTTGTTGTTGTTGTTGTTGTATCCGGCAAAACTTAAAGTGGAATGGCAGGGTCAATTCTATGTCTTCGCTAGCAAGGAAGAAGCAGAAAAGGAATTAAGAAAGCTGATCCCGGGACTATTCTGATACATAATAGTGAGTCATGGCGGTTAATGATAAAGCAAGGATCAATAATCTACTGTCTGATCTATTCGCTTTAAAATACGGGTTTTTATCAGCATATATTCTCATATATTCTCATTATTACTTAGTATTACTAGGGCGCTATCTGTTTATGTTTTATTGTGCTTAATTACTTTTTTTTTTCCTAATTATTTCATCTCTACCCTAAACGAGACTGTTCAATATCATACCCTTGGTTTATTGTTATTGCTATTACTGCATTAAGACTTGTTTATTCTGGACACATCTTTAATATCATCACCCGGGTTTATTATCTGGGTATATCATCTTAATGCACTAAAATTGTTGAAGACTATGTATATATTTTAAGTGCAAAAATCTTTTTTTTTCTTTTTTAAAGACTATATTGGTAATAGATATCTCTATCTTTTAACCCTATAGCGCCGCTGCATTGGGGCTTGTTTTGCTTTGGACATGCTCTGTCTCTGGGTATGTCATAGGACTGGGACTGTGTGAAGTGGGTTTTAGCCTCACTTGGGGAGGCAAAAAGGGAGGGTGGGGGGTTAAGGGGGGGAGAGAAAGAGAGCAGGCTTGATCTATACCTAATCTATCCTATTAATCTTTATAATTATAACTACCAACGTAATAATAAGCTGCATGGCAACAACTCTAGGGGAAATAGGAAATTAAGGCTGAAGCTGTCTCACTTCCAGTTAAGACTATAAAATGACATCAAAAACTCAGAATCAGTGTCTCCATGATGGGACAGTTAACTTCGTAAGCTGGAATGTTAAAGGCCTGAATCACGAATTAAAGAGAAAGAAAGTACTCTCTCACCTAACAGGTCTAAATGCTAAAATAGTATTTTTACAGGAGACCCACTTACTAAGCAAGGATCAGTTCCGGCTGCAAAAAGACTGGACTGGCCAAATGTTCCATTCTAGTTTTACGAAGAAAACTAGAGGTGTGGGAATTCTCATACATAGAACAGTACCATTTGTAGCATCAGATGTAGTATTGGATCCTGAAGGGAGATATGTAATGGTCATGAGAGACTTATCTAACTGTAAAATGATTTTGATAAATGTTTATGCACCTAATGTTGATGATAAGGAATTTATACAAAATTTATTTGCATCCATTCCCAATCTGAACACTCAAAAAGTTATAATGGCTGGGGACTTTAATTGTGTTCTAAATCCACTTTTAGATAGGACTTCCTCCACAGGGGGAACGGCATCTAACACAGCAAAGATAATTACAAAGTTTATAACTGATCACAACTTATCAGACCCCTGGAGGTTTTTAAACCCAAATTCAAGAACATATTCTTTCTACTCACCAGTACATCATTGCTACTCAAGGATTGATTACTTCTTTATAGACAGTAACTTCTTGCCTATGATTAAATCTTGCAAATACGATGCTATTGCTATTTCTGACCATACACCTATGATCTTGGAGCTAAAATTACTATGCCCCATACACTCACCCTGCAGATGGTCCCTCAACCCGCTTCTATTATCTGACGAGAATTGTATGGAATTTATTTCCAAACAAATCAAATTCTTTCTAGAGACAAATACATCACCCGAGATCTCTGCAGGAATACTCTGGGAAACTCTTAAGGCCTTCTTAAGAGGACAGATTATCTCATATCTTTCCCACAGAAATAAATCCGTAGCCAAGAAAGTAGCAGAGATAAAAAGCGAAATTACTAAAATAGATGAAGAACACGCCAGACCACCAAGCAAGACTCTACATAGGAGGAGGCAGGCTCTACATTCGGAAATAAACCCCTTGACAACTAAAGAAACTGAACAACTAATCTACAAATCCAGACATCATTATTATGAACATGGAGAGAAAGCTAATAAGCTTTTAGCTCAACAAATTCACAAGCAAGAAGTGCGCAACGCAATCTTGGTAATCGCCAACATGAACGGAGATAAAATCGTTGAGCACAAAAATATAATGCACACTTTCAGAGACTACTATAAATCCCTATATGCTACTGAGTTTAAAGAAGACAATACACAATCTAATACATTTCTGGATACATTACAGATACCACAAATAGACGCTTTTAGTGCGGAGGAACTTGATAAACCTCTGGCGTTATCAGAATTACTAGATGCTATAAAGTCACTCCAAGGCGGGAAAGCAGCAGGCCCTGATGGCTACCCTGCAGAATTTTACAAGAAATTCTCCGCTCAGCTAGCTCCCCTCCTATTAGCAACATTTACTGAAGTTGGAGATAACCAATCTCTTCCTCAAACCTTTTGGCAAGCACTAATCACTGTTTTTCCAAAACAAAATAAGGACTTATCACAATGTGCATCATACAGACCAATTTCACTTCCGAATAACGACGTTAAAATACTCTCTAAAATCATAGCTAGAAGGATGGAGAAAGTGCTCCCCTCGGTAATATCACAAGACCAAACTGGATTTATTAGGGGCCGACACTTATCTTCAAACCTTCGACGCCTGTTTAATGTAATATACTCACCAACTAAATCAAACACCCTATAAATATTATTATCATTGGATGCAGAAAAAGCATTCGACATGATTGAATGGAAATAACTTTTTACTACATTGGAGAAGTTTGGGTTTGGCCTGAACATTTGTGCATGGATTAAATTACTGTATACTAACCCAGAAGCTTCAGTTTGCATCAACAACATTTGCTCAGACTACTTTAAAATAGAACGTGGCACTAGACAAGGGTGCCCCTTGTCACCGCTGCTGTTTGCAATTGCCATTGAACCACTGGCAATACATTGTCGAAATACTGATCAGATAAAGGGGATTAGCAGAGAAGGACTGGAATAGAAAATCTCATTATATGCAGATGATATGGTATTGTATATATCGGACCCAGAAAATTCTGTGCCTGCAGTCTTAACAGCACTCACAGAATTTCAAAAGATATCTGGTCTCAGAATTAATCTGAATAAAAGTGTACTCTTTCCAGTGAATTCTCAAGCATATAATGTTAGATTAGATACCCTACCTTTATCATTGCAGAACAGTTTAAATACCTAGGGGTAAACATCACAAGTAAACATAAAGCTCTATATCAACAAAACTTCGCCGTCTGCATGGAAAAAATTAAACAAGACTTGCATAGATGGTCAACCCTTCATCTCACTCTAGCTGGAAGAATTAACACTGTTAAGATGAATATTCTTCCTAAACTCCTTTTTTTATTTCAAAACATTCCAATATACATTAATAAATCATTTTTTAGGCAATTAGATTCAGCAATAACCTCGTTTATTTGGAATTCAAAACATCCACGCATCAAAAGAGCGACCCTACAAAGACAAAAGGCAGAAGGCAGCATGGCTCTACCTAACTTCCAGTTTTATTACTGGGCAGCAAATATACAGGCGATAAGAACCTGGACACAAATAGAAAAACATACACAGGCATGGACCGCAATAGAAGTAAAATCCTGCAGTACTTTTTTGTATTCCTTGCTCTGTGCTCCAATAAATACACGTTATCGGCAATATACAAATAACCCAATTGTGCTCCACTCATTTAGAATCTGGAACCAATGTAGAAAGCATTTTAAGCTTTTATCTGTGGCACCTCTGCAAGAGAACCACCTCTTTCAACCTTCACAAACATATGCAGTTTTTAATATCTGGAAAAAATTTGGAATTAACTTGCTTAGAGATCTTTATATAGAAAACGTCTTTCCTATGAACAATTACATTCCAACTACACATTTCTTTTACTATCTTCAAATCAGGAACTTTGTTAAACAGAACCTTCCAGATTTTCCTCATCTTGCACCCTCATCCATGCTGGAAAAAATATTGATCAATCTCAAGGACTTAGACTCCATCTCTACAATATATAAAATCATTTTACAATCCCTCTCTTTCAAAGATCCAAGAGGACACTGGGAAAAAGATCTCTCAATTAATATATCAGAAAAGGAGTGGAAAGTAGCAATGCAGAGAATTCACTCGAGCTCCATATGCGCAAAGCATACAATTATACAGCTTAAAATTATTTATCGAGCACATCTGTCTCGACTAAAACTCTCCAAAATGTTTCTAGGGCATGATCCAACCTGCGAACGCTGCAACCAAGTCCCAGCCTCACTGGGCCACATGTTCTGGGCCTGCACCAAATTAACATTATTCTGGACAAAAATTTTTTATTACCTCTCAGACAGCCTTGGACTCACAATCCCTCCTAACCCATTAACAGCTGTGTTTGTCGTTCTTCCAGAGGGGCTTAAAGTGGAGAAAGACAAACAAATTGTGATTGCATTCACTACACTTTTGGCACGCAGACTTATTCTGATAAACTGGAAGAACCCAAACTCTCCTCTTTTAAGTCAGTGGGAAACAGATGTGTTATATTATTTGAAATTGGAAAAAATCAAATACTCAGAGGATCCGTACAGACTTTTTTCAAAACATGGCAGGATCTAATCAGTAATATATTAAAATAAGTTCATGAAGCACAGAGAATTTGTTAATTTAGGTATGTTTAAAAGGCGTAAAATTTTTACGCCGTTTGGCTTGCCTTCTCTCTTAAGGGTGGGGATCGATCTGTTCTTAACTCAATTTTTCTTTTTGTAAAAACTTGATTGCTTTGTATGGATTGCAATAAAATTAACAATAAAAAAAAAATTAAAAAAAAGAAAAAAAAAAGTTCAGGATATTGCAGTTTCATGGAAAACGCAGCCATAGGTGTCTTCTCTTGTAACTGCCAGGTACAGTTCTTGGTAAGTGTGAAGTTCAAGGTCACATACTTTTCTGTTCCTGGCATTTCAGCAGCCCAAAAAACTTTATTGTAGGGGGTGCATCAGCTCCATCAGGTCCATAAACCATCTGTTCTGATTATTCCACACGTGAAGATAATCTGTGTAAGGGAAAGCAGAGGGGCGACTGAGTGCCCGTTAAAAGAACCATCCTAGTGTCTCCTGGTCCTGCAGCTATTATTTCTCCTGCCCTAGGCTTTTGCCCTGGAGTTAATACCCATACCTTCCCTCCAATTTCTCCTTTAAACTGTTCAATACTGACTAAAACAGGTGTGACATTTTCTATGTGCAATTTACATATGGCCTGTCCTTCAGCTATGTGTATGTCTTGACTGCCTTGATTTGCTAATACTAAATACCATTCATTTAAACAGATACCTTAGTTCTCTGTTAGGCATTCATCTGTTACAAGCATTTCAACATTTATTCTAACCTCCCATTCCTTTGGCCACTGACCTGTTATTCCCTTAGTCTTTCTGATGAGTTTAACTTGATTGTAAGTGGCTTAGGTGCCCTAACCAATAACCCTGTGGGAGTTAATTTATTATTTGCCAGTGGGCTAATTGTTGTCAGGCGGAGGGCACACACAGGTGGCTCTCCTCCAACATTTTGATGTCTCATAAAAGGTGTGGACCCAGCCAACGGACAATTATTAAGATTAAATTAGGCTTGCTTTAAAATTTTAGTCCAGCCTTTAAGATGATTATGTCCAGTTAGTTTTTTAACTTGTTCTTTCAAAAGGCCATTCATTCTCTCAATAAGTCCTGCTGCCTGTGGGTGATAAGGGATATGTAGAGTCCACTAAATGCCAGCTCCTTGAGCCCACTCTTGTACGTCTCTCCCAGCAAAGTGGCTTCCTTGTTCACTTTGGATTTCTTTGGGCACTCCATATGCTTGGATTAAATGGCTTAGTCCATTAAGTGTAGCTTTCTGGTCAGCTCTTATTGATGGATAAGCTTGTAAAAGTCCAGAATAAGTATCTGCTGCAGTTAAAGCATATAGTTGTTTTTCTCATGGCAGTGGCCCAATGTAATCCACTTGCCAAATTTGTCCTGGTCCAATTCCTCTCTTCAGTTTACCAGTTGCCTTCTTCTGTAGGGGCCATTGTTTTACTTCTGTACATGTAGAGCAATTGTTCACTATTTGTTTAACAATATCATTAGTGACTGGTATACATCGCTGATGACACCATTGATATGTTTTTTCTGCCCCCATGTGTCCTGAAGTTTCATGAGCCCACCTTGCTAATGATATTAAGGAAGGCTCAATTACATTTACTTCAGCATAGTTGCACAGGTCATCATTCTCTGTATAGGCTTCATCCAGTGTGATTTATCGAACAGCAGCTATTATATCAGCTTGTTGGTTATAAATCCTCTCAAGGGATATCAGTGAGGCATGGGCATCTACATGACCAATAAGAGTCTCTCCTCTCTTGCCCATTGTCCAAAGCTGCTTCCACAGTTCTGTGCAACCCCAGAGTTCTCTCCCATGAATAGTCCAAGCAGCCCTTCTCCACATTGTTATCCAAACTGTTAGTTAGTCCTTGAAAAACTGCCCTGCTATCAGTATAAACAACAATAGGGAAGCTTTGATTTTCTGTTAATGCCATAGCTACAGCAATAAGTTCAGCCCATTGTCTTGATTTACCTTTCCCCTGTTGCTGCAAGATGGTCTCAGTGTGAGGTTGATAAACTACTGCTCTCCAAAGCCCTTTTCCTCCTTCCACAGTCGCTGACCTGTCTGTGAACCAGCTGTTCTCCTGTTGCTCTGGTGTCAAATGATCGTATGCTGGTGCTTCTTTAAAGGGCGACTCCACTACAGGCAGAACAGGTAATATCTCATCTGGATTCTCATATATCACAGCTCCGGCCATGGCCCCTTGTAAGGCACTCGTGTCTTTTCCTTCAAAGTGTGCTCTTGCTTGCAAATACCATTTCCATTTGCATAAAGTTTGATTTTGGGCAGCGCCTGCTCTTGCTCCCAGACCATTATCTCTAACCCACCCAGCAATGGGCAAGTTAGTGCGTAGCTTTACTGGAACAGGACCTGTCTGCCTCTCTGTGTGCAAAAGGGCCCAGTATGCTGTATGAAGCTGCTTTTCAAGTGGTGTATATTTAGTCTGTGATCTTGTCAGCTGTCGGCTTCAAAAGCCGATGGGGACACGTTTACTGCCATGCTTTTGCCACAAGCTCCACGTAGCAATATTGTTCTGTTCTGTGGCCTCAAGTTCAAAAGGCAAATTAGCTTTTAAAGGTCCCAGTCCTTGGTGTTGGACTAAAGCTTCTTTAGCTGCTTCAAAAGCAGGTTGTTGTTTTTCTGTCCATTCAAACTGTGCCTTTTTTTTGACAACATCATGTATTGGTCTTAAAATCATAGTGATAGACCCTAAATGTTTAATCTCTGCATCCGTCAACTGACAGCTATCACCACTTTCATCCCACATACGTAATATCCACTGCATCAAGCTCTTGCCTGGTCTCTGCCTATACTGTTTATCAATTTCCAGAAACTCTGCTTGTGTAAAATCTCGTACGGTTTGTGTTACCCTGTGCTGTCCGCCTGGGTGCCCTTTGGCTTTATTTTGAACATCCGGTCTAGCATCTATAATTTTAAAACTGTCATTACTACAATTTATCTTATCTAACCAATCTCTCTCTCTCATTCTTCCTAGGGCACGAAGTGGAAGCGGAAGCAGACAATGGCCGACAGTGAGATGAATCTCATTGCCGTCGTTGTAGAAGAACTCTAGGCACTCGACAAACAGATTCAGAAACTCCTGTCCAGACAAAGATACCTTAGGGATTTGAAAGCTCGGCTGCTGGATAAACCATCCTCGCCATCTAAAATCGGCGTAACATCAACCCCGTATTGTGCCGCTCAAGTAAACTTCACCCCTGCGCCTCATAGGAGTGACGACGACACTGATAAAGACCTCGCCGTATTTCAGCTATGCAGGGGGGGGTTCAAGGCTAGAACACCTCCATCGGCACAGGCGAGCATCTCGACTCAGAACCAGTTCGACCCTCACCGTGTCCGCAGTTTGCCTTCAACCCCTGATGATGTAATAGTGGTAGGTGATTTGATTGTTAGAAACCTTAATATCGCATGCCCTAATCGAAAATCTTTTGTTTCTTGTTTTCCCGGTGCTCGTGTCCGAGATGTGATGAGACATGCGCCGGCAATCTACGAGAAGCACAAGGAGAGGGCAGTTGGAGCGATTGTATTGCACGCCGGCGTGAATGACATAAGGCACCGACAGTCGGAAATTCTCAAGGCTGACTTTACAACATTAATTAAAGACACAAAGGAGAGGACCCCATCGGCAAAGATCTTCATTTCAGGTCCACTACCTCTCGTCAGACAATCAAATGAATACTGCAGTCGTCTGCTAGGATTAAACAACTGGGGGCATGGCTTCTGCAAGAATCAAGACATCGGATTCATCAACAACTGGGACCTCTTCTGGGAAAGGCCGCGTTTCTTCAAGTGAGATGGCCTGCATCCGAACAGTTTCGGCGCCCAGGTCCTCTCCAAAAACATATCTAAGGTAATTCGTTTATCTTGACTATCTATCTCTACTCTTAACCCCTTCCGAAATGCTATTGCTGTGCTAGGACATGATAATTGTTTAATAAAATCTTCCGTAAAAGTGCACAACATTAATACTCTAATAACCAATCTCAATGCACGTAGAAAATCTAGGCAATACGGCATAAACACCAACAATTTAATTACAATTACTACTTTAGATGAGCAATGTATTAAAAGTATAAAAACAGACTATAGATTAAACAATAAATACACACAGAGCGACACTAACAAAAATAACTTAGTTCCTGTTCCAAATATCAATAACGCACATAGTATTTATCTCTGCCCCTCCGAAACATTAAATATGGCACTATTAAATGTTAGAGCTTTAACTAACAAGACGTTTTTTATCAACGATCTTATTAGTGATAGAAAAATTGATTTCATTGCACAAGTAAAATGTGGCTTAGCTCAGATGGCGCAGCTGTTTTAATCGAATCTGCGCCTCCAGATTATAGTTTTACTCTTTGTGGATCACCAAGGAAAGAGAAGCGGCGGACTAGCAAACATTTACTCAAGCCGGTTAAAGTGTAAAGATGTCAATTTTGGTAAATTCAAGTCCTTTGAGTATCTCGCCGTTATTATTCATGGAGATTCTCACGTTCTAATATTATCTGTGTATAGACCTCCTAAATTTAACACGTCTTTCTTTGAGGAATTCTCTGACTTAATGTCAATTTTAATTACGAACTATGACACACTCTTAATAGTCGGCAACTTTAGTTTTCATATAGATAATCAGTATGACCAAAAAGTAAAAGAATTCATGAACCTCCTGGACTCTTTTGATTTGAGACAGCTTGTTAATCAGCCTACACATAAAGCAGGTCATACGTTAGACTTAGTAATTACTAAAGGACTAAAAGTTGATATAAAGCAGGTCATTGATACGGGTCTATCAGACCATTTTCTTTTACTTTTTAGTATAGAAATAATGATAGAAAACACTCATGAGAAGCACATTGTTAAAAAACGTTTCTTTGACTCATCAGCAGCTTTAAAACTTACAAACATTCTAAGAAATCAGTCCGTTTATAGTGCCAACTATAATTGCGAGGATAATGTAAATAATAAAGTGGAAAGATTTAATACTAAAGTGAGAGCTGCTGTTGACATAGATGCACCTGAAAAGACAGTTAAAAAAATCTTCTAGCATTGTTATACCATGGAAGACCCAAAGAGTGTCTGATTTAAAGAGAACATGCCGTAGAGCTGAGCGTAAATGGAGGAAGACTAAACTAACTATCCACTATGAAATATTAAAAGTTAAAATAACAGAATACAATAACACTGTCCGTTTTGAGAGGCGCTGCTATTTCTCTAAGATTATAAATAACGATGCTAGTAATCCCAGAGTTTTATTCTTGACGATTGATCATCTGCTGAACCCAGGTAACTCAAAGGAATGCCTCCTAAGTACTTCCAGTAAAACCTGTGAGGCTATTGCTATATTTTTCAATCAAAATATTAATGATATTAGAAATAACATAGTATATCTCCCCAACACTAAGGATCCTCCTAAACCCCAGTACTCCATTATAAACAAATTAAACTCTTTCTCAAGGATAAATTTACCTGATTTACATAAAATAATTTCTCAACTGAAACCCTCCACCTGCGTCCTTGACCCAATACCAACAGATTTTTTCAAAGAAGTATCGGGCGTGCTAATTGAAAATATTCTTGACATAGTAAATTCGTCATTAGATATGGGAGTCTTCCCAGACTGTCTTAAGACCCATCTCTAACCTGCCTTTCTTAAGTAAAATTCTAGAGAAGGCAGTCATTATGCAGTTAAATGACCACCTCAATAAACATGATATTCTTGATAAATTTCAGTCAGGTTTTAGAACAAATCACAGCACAGAAACTGCACTCGTTAAAGTATTAAATGACTTGAGGGTAAATGCAGACAGAGGCCATTTATCTATTCTCATCCTCTTAGATCTGAGTGCCGCATTTGACACTATTGATCATAATATTCTTAGGAATTGCCTTAGTCAATGGGTGGGCCTCTCTGGCAGTGTCTTAAACTGGTTTGAATCCTACCTGATAGGGAGAAAATTCTTTGTTAGTTATGG
>JANRMT010062825.1:28476269-28512459 GCA_026402145.1 Polypterus bichir lapradei | reverse complement strand
ACGTACATATATACGTCCATAGCCTGCAGCTTGGTCACCATGTGAGGTGGCGTTGGGTCTCCCATCCCAACGCCTCCCACGTTGTTGGCTGCCTGCCTATATAAGACCGTCCGTCGCTCCAGTCTCTACATTCCCTTCCTTGCTTCGCCACGGGATTCACGTCTCCCTGCTGATAACTACAGCCTTTTTGTTTAATCCACGGCTTCTCCGCTGTTTAATTGTTTGTTTATTACAATTATAGTTATTGTATAGGTATTTTACACTTACTTTACATTGCTCAGGTACCCATTTCCTTCATCATTCCAACCCCCATTACCATGTCTATCGAGATAATCACCATCGATCAAAGAACTGTCACTTACCGAGTGGTTTCCATGCCCAGAGATGGCACCTACCTTTTCCATTCTCTTTGTTACATATTGCACGGCCATATCAGGCTCACTCTTGATATCCGGAAGAACATTGTGTCTTATGTATTGAATGACTGGGACAGGTTCAAGGTGTGGACTGATGACGGTACAGGAGATAATTATACTACACAGGAGCACTAGAAGAGTGAAATGCTTAAGCCCTTCACCTATGTCTGCATGTGAGTTGATGGCTGCCGCTGAATTGTTCGGTTGGTGCTTTCAAGTGTACCGAAATGGCCAAATATTTTACACCTTTCGACAACCGCCAATGCCTCTTAAACATCTTACATTCATAGGTGACAATTTCAGTAGTGGACACTTTGATGTTTATGAATGTTTAAACTCTCAAAAGCTGGATGTGAAGTTATTGATGAAACCGGTTGTAAGCTTACAATGCTTGACAGATGCCGAATGTCACTTCAACACAAGTCCTGCAAATACTGTCGTAATTGAAACAAACCATGAAACTGAAATCGATTATGACAGCAGCAATCCATGCTGTGAGATTTGAAACAAGATTACTGTTCACATGGCCAACTGTAAGTTACATGCTCAAGAGTAAGCTCAGCGCACAGCTTGGTCATGTTACAACCGGAGGGCCGAACTGACAACGTGGTATACAAAGAGATCCTTAACAAATAATTATTGCCATATTTTCCCTCAGTTTAAAAAGGTTAAATTTTCTTCTTAATAAAAATTTTAATGCAGTACTTCGCCGCTGCGAAGCGCGGGTATTTTGCTAGTGGTTTATAAACCCTTAAATAATCTCGACCCATCTTATATATCGGAATGTCTGACATCTTATATTCCAAATCGTAACCTCAGATCCTCAAATGAGTGTCTCCTTAGAATTCCAAGAGCAAAACTTAAAAGAAGTGGTGAGGCGGCCTTATGCTGTTATGCACCTAATATCTGGAATAGCCTGGCAATAGGAATTCGCCAGGCTAATACAGTGGAGCACTTCAAAAAACTGCTGAAAACACATTATTTTAACATGGCCTTCTCATAACTTCACTGTAATTTAATCCTGATACTCTGTATATCCAATTCATTATAATAACTATTGATGGTGGCTCTAAAATCTGTACTAACCCCTACTCTCTCTTCTGCTTCTTTTTCCGTTGTCCTTTTGGTGGTGGCTTGCACCACCACCATCTACCCAAAGCACCGTGATGTTTCAACAGTGATGGATTAAAACCCAGAAGTCTGCATGACCATCATCATCAAGTTCGTCCGTGAGAACCATAAATACAAAAAAGACTATTTCATTTACGTTAGGTAGAATGCCCAAAGGGGACTAGGCGGTCTTGTGGCCTGGAACCCCTGCAGATTTTTTTTTTTCTCCAGTCGCCTGGAGTTTTTTTTGTTTTTTCTGTCCTCCCTGGCCTTCGGACCTTACTCTTTTTCTATGTTAACTAATGTTGTCTTATTTTAAATTCTTGTTTTGTCTTTTATTTTTCTTCATTATGTAAAGCACTTTGAGCTACTTTTTTGTATGAAAATGTGCTATATAAATAAATAAATGTTGTTGTTGTTGTTGTAATTCCATATCGTTCTCCCCTCCGATACTGTTGTCACTATGTGAGTTATATACAATGCCATCCCATGTTTCTGGGTTCCAATCGCCTTGCATTATGGCTCGTATTTTAAAAGATGAAACGGGGTGTGTTTTCCCTTGTTTACGTCTCTTAGCATGCACTAAATGTACGGCTAAAGCAGTACATTTAGTCTCCCACTCATTCGCCCGAGATGTAGCTTTTTCCATGCATTCTCGAGTAATAACTTGCTTTTCTTGTAGATCTATTTCTTGTTTAAGTTCCCCACACTCTATGACCATACTTTGAAGTTTATGGTCTAACTCGCGTACTGCGGTTAACAGAAGCTATCCCAATTCTCCGGCGGCTTTAAGTTCCTTTTTACCCCTGCGTCCTAGCTTGAGTGCCAAAACCGCCTTTTGGACATTTGAAGGATTAATTTCTCCTTCTAGCTCAGGCCACGCTATTGGGGCAGTATATGAATTAAATACCTCAGCCACGGGTGTCCAAGACTGCGCGCACGACCACCCAGTAATATAAGATAAAACCTGGCTGAGACCCTCCACGCCGACATTATTCGAAGCATATGTTTTAAATATATAATTCATCATAAATATATGGTTTATTAATATAGCCACAATCCTGCTCGCAGCACCAGAATGTTTCCGATAGGAGGTTTTAGCTCCTTGGAAATATGTTCTTTTCAATTGCGCCGTTTTAATGAACCTGAATTTAAATAATTATAAATTAAAAAGGCGTTATCCCTCTCTTAGCGATAGGCGGTGACAAACTCACAAAAAAGAAAGGATACACTTAGCTTTGTTTAATATCGGCTTACGCTGCATAGCAGACGGGAGAAACAAATAGCATTTCTCGATCCGAGGGTGAGGGCCCGGCGTGTAGAGTATGCAGTCATCGACACAGCGTAGGAAGGATTTTTGGACCGATTTGACGTAGTCTTCATCCGTCCAAAGAGTTTCTCAGCGTTTTTGCAAGTCTTCAAGCTTTATATACTGCTTTCTACACGTGCAGGCCCCCCAGATGGTACATAATACAATTCTAAAAAAGGACAGATTTTGTGCAGACATCAGACAGCAGACTCAAATAACACACACACACATCCAGCTGTCCCTGTCCATCTTATCCTAATTGGGCCCCGCCATTCTAAATGCTGACACTTCTTGTACTAAATCTGGCTCAGCTATGCATGGACACAAAAAAGAACAAAAATCATTTACAAGTGTTTTACAGAAACAGTGACATAATAGTATAACAAACTTATTATAACACACACAAACCCCCAAGTCCCCAAAGTCCTGGACACAACACAATGCCTTTCCTTCTTCAGGCCGCCTCCTTGTCTCCTCCAAGACCTTGTCTCTCGACCTCCCGACTCCAGCCCTCATATGAATGGAGGTGGCCACTTTTATAATCACCCGGACGTGCTCCAGGTGTTTCCCGGCAATCTTCCACCAACACGCCCCAGTGTGGTGGAAGTGCTGGCTGCATCCCCGGAAGCACTCTGGGTGTCCCTGCTCCTCTTCCCCCCAGCACTTCCAGGTGTGACGGAAGTGCTGAGGTCCAGGGCTCCAAAGGCATAGGGGCACCCCCCGGTGCCTCCAGGATTCAGCTTCAAAGCTGTGTACCCGTGGCCCCCAAAGATACCAGGGCAGTCGCCCCCACATGGTCTGGGGAAGGCGTAAACCCTCCTCTGGTCCTCCTGCGCGTCCCGGCTGGGTGGTCCCCCCAGCCATCTCCGACACCTTCTGAACTCTAATTATGAAATCGAAGAGGGATTTAAAAGACAATGAACAATAAAAATCTGTATGTACTGTGACAATATAAATAATAAATAACTTAATATAAGAGAATTAGCAATAGTGCATCATGTAGTCCTAAGCACTGTCTTCAGTCACGATGTGGATGGACTATGGAAAGAAGCTCCTCATTGGTCTCTCTCACATTTCCCTGATTGCAGCACAGAGAAGAGGCCATTGTCGGGATGATTTTCTTTGCACTAATCTGACATTGCTTGATGTAGATTGACATGATTAACGGCAGAATTGATATTTTGTAGCCTTTTCCTTTTTAAGAGAAACCATATTGTGTATCATTGTCAGGATCACATCCTGCGTTTCTTGGGGTGTTTGGTCTCTGGGGTTGAGAACCTTACTTAATCAGGGCAGCTGGCATCAGCAGCTGGCATAAAAGATCAGCCTTTTGCTATGAAATGTATCCAATCTTTGAATAAAATCCTTACTTTCATTCTGACTCCCAGTGTGATTACTTATCTTGTCTTGGCATTTGCATATAATTTGACTTTGAATTCTGCCTCTTTACTGGGTTTCGGTCGCTTTGGTTTATTTCTATTTTCTTTTGTTTTGCTTTTTTGGTTGCTTCACCTGGTTTTCTGAAGAAATTAGTTACCTGTTTTCCTGCCAAGCCAGGGAATAGGTGTCCTGGAAGTTTGGGACTTCACACCAAGTGATGCATTCAACTGGCTGCACAACTCTCGGCCAATCGCTGCCTCTATTGCATGCTGTTTCCAACCCAGGCAATAATACTTCTTGTCACTATACTTTTTATGGTGGATGTGTAGAAGTTCTTTAGTATCTGTAAGGGGAGCCTAAAATTCTTGAAGCATCTGAAGTAGTAAAGTCGTTATTGGACTTTCTTCACCAAAGTGTCAATGTGCTTGGGCCATGTCAGGTCCACTGTGATGTGGACACCGAGGTATCTGAAACTGTCCACCATCTCCACCTGAGTGCTGTTAATACTGAGAGGGTGGCCATCCCCCCACTGTTTTTGCCTAAAGACCACAGTCAACTCATTTGTCTTGCTGACATTCAAGAGATAACTGCTGTCATGACACTAGTGTGGCAGACTCTTCACTTTATCCAAGTAAGCTTTCTCATTGTTTGTTAGATACTGTTTCAGACCTACAACAGCTTGCCATCAGCAAACTTGACATTGATATTAGAGTCCATTGCAGCCATGCAGTCATATGTATAGATGGAGTAAGGCAGAGTACTCAGAACACAGCCGCATGTTGTGTGCCTGTCAAGAAGTTAAAAATCCAGCTGCACAGTGAAGTTTTCTGACACAGGTTGTGGAGCTCGTTGTTGTTCTTAATGGAGTTTATTGTGTTAAATGCTGAACTATAGTCTATAAGTTCAAACATAATTCTCTCTCCTACTGTCCAGGTGGGCCAATATTGTATGTAGGATCAAGGTAATGGCATCATCTGTGGATTTGCTGGAGTGATATGTAAACTGTAATGGATCTTGTTCTTTGGGCAGAGTAGAGCATATATAATTCTTGATTAACCACTTGAAAGACTTCATTGCTAAAGGTGTGCAATGGAATGGTAGTTATTCAGGCAGATTAGATGTGGCTTCTTAGGTACAGGGACAATGGTGGACCTTTTACAGCTTGTTGGTAAGACAGACTGGGTAAAGGAGAGATTATATATTACTGTGAACACTGGTGCAAGTTGTTTGGTACAGATCTTAAAAACACTGCTTTCCTGCTGTTCAATTTCCTTAAAGTTACATGTAGTGAGATGTTTCTGATAAAGTGAAAATAAAAAAATACAAAAGTCCTTCATAGCTGGCAATTTTTCTTTCTCTGTTGTTACACGCATGTGCTTGGGAAACAGGTTAAGGGCTCAGATAATAGTAATTTTCCACCCATCCAGGGGGGTGGCGCTGTGTGATAAGACTCTCTCTTCTTTTCCCTCTGCAGACCAGAGGATTGACAGTGCTCCATCAATGATGTCACTGATGGTGTCCATGCACCTGGACCCGCCTCTTCCTGCCCAGTAGCCAGATGACTGGAAGAACCACCATCTTCAGCTGTCTGATTTAGGGAAAACCAATAGGCTCAACACTTTGCGTTTTACACATGTTTTTGTTTTTTCAGGCCTTTTGTGTTCATCTAATAGACAGGGTTGGCCTTCAAGATGCCCCAAATCTTTGTTGTGTGCTTTTCTTACATTGTATATATTCCAGATACAATGGCAATAACGATGATTTTTTTATTTTCTCAATATGAAATATATATATATTTGTGCAGAGGAGATGCACCTTCCTGATTGTTTTGCCCTAGGAGAGAGTTTACATCCAATCAGGCAGTGAAGGACCCCAGGACATAAAGGCTGACAATTAAAAAAATGTGTCCACTTTGCACATACTTCTTTTTTATTTATGTTGTTAATGCTTTTATTTGGTACTCAGTTGTGGAGCATTTAATAATATAGTGTAAGGTTGTTACTAGTAATTTTCAACTCTTGCACTATCATGGAATTCTATTCTTTGTTTAATAAGATGAATTTGTTATGCTTTGTACTATGAATGGCACTGTGTTCAATATTGATTGATTGATTAATTGACTGTTTTTTTTTTGTTAAGCATCAGGATTTAGTAGGCTATTATATTTAATTAGGAACCAGGAACAAATTCAGTACAGACTCAGGGGAGGGTACTTTTTTTAATGGTGAAAGAATATTTTCTTTTTTAAAAGGAGTCTTTTTTGTAGGAATGGAGATTAGCTGTGACAATGACAATACGGAGTGTTCTGTTTGTTATCGTTTTTTTGTAATTTTCTATCTCAGTCTGCCAAGTCTACTGCCCTTGAACCTGTGACAATATACAATATACTATATAAACTGGACAACTTTTTTAATTTTACTGACCACATTATTTGCCCAGGCTTTCACCACAATCCTTTGGGGCCAGAAGAACAAGGGAAAAAATTGCATGTATAAGTCTTTGTCTTTTAGAAAATTACATTTGGCCAAAATGGTTTCTTTTTTGTGATGATATGGTCTGGTGGGAATACTACACCACTTTTTTTTAGGCTTTATGCCAAAATGTGCTTTTTTAAAAATAAACATATAGAACAGTTCTTTGTATCTTTTAATGTCTTTAATTTTTTAAACTTTAGCTGCCTGTAGTATGTTCTCTAGTTCTATTCAGCTCTGAAACCACATCATTAACATTCTTCCCTTATGGCATTTGACCTATATAATAATCTTTGATCTTTTATTATTTTTTCTGTTCATGTCATTAATATGTCAGTACTTGTTCATTTTTAACACAAAAGAGTTATTATGTGAGGTAAGAATAATAAAAAAATAAAAAACTATATAGTCTGTTTTAAAAGCACTAGTGTTTTCATAATAATGTTTGAAGGACGGAAGTTAATTGATATGCACAAGGTCACTCCGACACTCAGTGGCTGAAATGTAATTTAAATGAACCATCTCTTGGCTTGACATTATTTAATTACTGGACTTTACTACCTGAGTTTATATAATGCTTAGTCTTTAAATATATGGGAACTCAGCCTTGCCCTTAGGAAATCTGAATTGCAAAGCAGAGACAGCATGTACAGAGATGAGCTTTTATGAGAAAGTGATAACAAAAGCAAGTGAACTTTTATGTCCAAGTTAAATAATGTACCTTTTTCACAGCTCACTCCAACTCCCTGCACCACTTCCTCTGGGGCACAGGGCAAACCATTCACATAGAGGTTGAAAATGCCAAATACCTCAGGACCTACAGTACATTCTTCTCATTGGGGGAACACATTTGAGATAAGTTCTCAAAATGATACCCGAGAGGTTCTGCCAGAGCCTCGTATGCTTTAACATTACCCAGCATGTGATGAACCAAAAACGTATAGTTCTGGACGTGGCCAAGAAGGTTCCAGAGAGGACTGCTTGAGCATAATGTGGTAAAGTGAGGCAGAATATAGAACACAAAGGTCAGAGGCTCAGATGCTGCTGAAGAGCAGTCTCAGACAGGACAATCAGGCCACATAGAGAGAATAGGCAACACGGGGCCCCACCAAGGAGAGTGGGTTGTGGCACTCTAGCGGCTAGTTTGCCCCACTGAACGACGCCGTGGAGTGGGGCGAGCATGGCTGATGACATCCCCAGGTATCCAAGGTACGACTGCGGGTGTGTGAAGGATGATGGGAGGAGAGCCAACCTCGGACAGTCTGGCATCGCTGGAATGAGGCAGCCAAGACGGGGGTCAAAGATCGTGGCTGCTGAGTCTCTGCCAGCTGCGTGAGTTATGGGTGAGCCAGGGAGATGAAGGAGGTGGGATGGGATCATCTGTGAATAAAAAGAAAATTAAGGAGCCAGTGAATGTGTTTTTAACCACTGCTTTTAAAATATTTATTTATCGTGATTTTTATACCCCACTTTTCACCTCATTTTTATAGATTATTTATTTTTGGACTATTTTAGAAGTACAACGCTATTTATTTGAACACTGTTTTGATTTATTTTTAATAAAAGCACTGAACACCTAGGCCATCCCCTTGTTCCATATGTGATTTGTCCCCATTTGTCAGCTCATTTGGTTACCCTGTCCATGGTGTTGGGTTCATGTGGCTCCCAAAGGGGAAGAGGGAGCATTGAAATAGGACCCTCACTGTGACACATAACACCCCCAGTCTTTCAGTTACCCACTTTGCAGGCATATAAAATGTAAGGATAAAAGAAAACCAGGCTCACTTCAGTTCTTCAAAGAAGCCAAAATGCTGTACCAGGCATTGCAGCAAGAACTGAATCTCTAGGTATGTGATTACACACACTAAAAGACTCACTCTTCAGTTAAAGCCAACAGTACATTTTTTTCTTGGTAATGTTTTTAGTTGTAGTAATAGTTCTTAAATTAATTAATTTTTCTTTTTTATGGTATTCCACTAACAATATTTCAGGGATATCCTGTTTGATATAATTAGCATTATACATTATTTAATTTTATTTGTTCCTATGCAATTTAACTTGCTAAGAGACTTTACTACTGAGCAAAACCGTAGAAGATGAATACTGTTTTTTCCTTTTTTTAAGTACTTTTTTAACTACCAATAAAAAAAGAAAGAAAATGCACAAAACTATACTTTAACAGAATTATAGAACTTTTCTGTGAGTCTGGAACAATGTATTTCATTGTCAGAAGTCTTGCAATTTGTAACTTTAAGTGCATTTCCCTGCGCGCTCTTTCTACACATTCATAAAATGTGAGTTTGGGTTCATCACTTAATTTACTGCTGATTGTTAAGTTCTGTGTGCTCACTTCTCAAGAAATACCATATTGGCAAGTTCTCCTGCCTATTGTGCACTTTAATGTCAGTGCCAGGTTGTATATTGTTTTTTCTACTATTTTTAATTGTGTTCATAAGTATATAAGTATTCTTTGACATGACTCAGACACAACAAATATAAGACAGAATATGACTTTAGCAGCAGCAGATAGTATTAAAAAAACATCAACAGCATGTAGTGCTAAAACACTATCCTGAGGAAAGAGATAAAAATGGGATTTATGTTAAACCTGGACACAAAACAGTTAAGAAAACCATGATCAAATTCATCCAATTCCTAAAAAAATGAAAATCATAATGGCAGATCAACTTAAAGCCTTAGGTATGCCTCTGTGACATCAAATGACTTTGGTCACCCTCCTAGAGTGATGTCACAACATTGTGTCCATTTTAGAAGATGGCTGAATTATAACAAATGAACAAACATAAAAGAAACCAGAAACTGTTAGAAGGAGGATGACAAAGGGGAAATAAAAGCATAACAATGCAGAAAGAATAAAACAACACAACAGGGAAAAGTAAGGGAGAAAAAACACCTACAGATGCAGTAACTGTGGCCACACAGCTATCCATTGTATTATAAGACTAGCAGAATACCCGTACTTCGCAGCGGAGAAGTAGTGTGTTAAAGAAGTTATGAAAAAGAAAAGGAAATATTTTAAAAATAACGTAATATGATTGACAATATAATTGTTTTGTCATTGTCATGAGTGTTGCTGGCATATATATATACACTCACACACACACACATATATAAACATATATATACACATCATATATATATATATATATATATATACATATATATACATATACATATAAATATATATACATATATACACATATACATATCTACATATATACTGTATATACACATATATATATACAAATCTACATATATATCTACATATATATATTAGGGGTGGGACTCGATTAAAAAAATTAATCCAATTAATTAGAGGCTGTGTAATAATTAATCTTGATTAATCGTATGTAATCGCACACGTAAATTTGCCCCAAATCACAAATGTGTTTTTTTAATTTAAAAGGGTTTTAGTGGGCGACAGAATCAAATAATAGACATGGACATGAATATTGTAAACTCAAGCTCTTTTCATTTCTGAAAAAAAAAATGCTTTTAAACTGCATTTGAATTCAAAACAGAAACAAAAATATCATCCCTGGTTAAAATTGGGCAGACTTAAAAATAAAGTGGTAGTTTAAGTACTTTAAGTACATTTTCAGAATGGTATTGTCTTTAAATAATAATAACCAAAATTTCAACATAAAGTGCAGTTTTTCTTCTTAAAAAAATAAGTCAGAAACATAAAAGGTAATTTGACCAACTTAATCTTTAAACTCTGAGTAACCTTAGCCAAAATTATTTTGTACATTAGGCTAAAACAGTGTGATCATTGAACATTTTGTAATTAGATGTAATTAGAATTACTAACGGTCACGGAAGTCCAATGATCCCCAGTAAGAGCCACAAAGTCCGCTTTATGTAATGCATCTAATTTTGCTTGCTTTTCAGTGTGCACAAAACCATGCTTTTATCAAGGCTTTGCTCGGGTAGTTTTTTGAAATTAAATTTTCCTCCGATCAGTCGTAGGAACGCGCTTCATTCCGACTGTAACATTTTTGTAGCTGTGATGTGTGCATCAGTGTAATCGATGTACCAGGAAATCATGCATTGACAAAAGTTCCCCTTTGCTTGGAATTGAAAGTGTGATTAAATGCGTTATTTTTTGTTATGGAGTACATGCATCGAAGCTTCTCAGCTGTGCTTGTGCTAAGAATAGGAAAGATTTAAAAAATAACGTAACATGATTCTGCGTTAACCGCATATTTTTTCATACGTCTCAAACCAAGGAGATGCGAGGTTAAAATGAACCGAGAAGCGCACATACATACTCAATACATCCCCTCTCGGGAATCGAACCTCGGACGTAGGCGATAGAGGCAAAGCCTCTACAATTGCGCCACGGTGTGTGGCTTATCTATTTGAGAGTATGTAGATCGAGGTATATATATATATATTCGCAGCGGAGACGTAGTGTGTTAAAGAAGCTATGAAAAAGAAAAGGGAACATTTTAAAAATAACGTAACATGATTGTCAATATACAGTAATTGTTTTGTGAGTGTTATTGAGTGTTGCTGTGATCAAGGATTCGATTATCATTATTTGTTTCAATCAGGGTCGTATTTGTACGATGTGTTGTGTTCTAGTTACATTCTGTGTTTGTCAGTCGTTGTAAAGATGACAGGTTTCATTCATCGATTCGTTTCTTACTGCATCAATAAACAGCTCGTCTTCTTCTTTATCTGAGACCTGACACACTGCATGCACGGGTTTTTTTTTACACTGTCTTCCTTTAGCGGGACATTGACTTTTTCCACCTTGTGCTTTGTTTCCACAGTAGCTGCACTTATGAATATGCATGTATGTATCAGACGCTTCATATTTTTTTGCTGCCTTTTCAATTGTGTAATTCGGTTTTGGTTCAGCGCTCTTTGGAACTGTTGCTTTTTGTCTGTGCACTGCGTCAGTTCACGTGAGCCGCTCGGTGTACATGCATCGAAGTTTCCCAGCTGTGCTGGTGCCATGTCGTGCTATGTCCATGGCTGTATCTAATGTTACCGAAGTCCCGGCGCTTAAAACTTTCTCTCGCAGTTTCGCTGAGTTTGTGCCAAACACCACCCTGACCATCTCATCTTCCTCTGTATAAGCACAGTCCTTCACCCGTGAATATTTAGCGGCAGTGTTTCTATTGGATTGCCGCTGACGGACGGCCTTATATGGGCAGGCACTAAATTACAAACGCCAGCGGCAGCCTGTCTATGAACTTAATTTAAAGTTTAGGTTTACATCGTGCTTTGTTTCCGAAGTAGCAGAACTCATGAATATGGTTGTATATGTCACTCGCTCGCTTCTTATTGTTTAGCTGCCTTCTCAATTATATAATGCATGTTTTCTTCAGCGCTTTTTATGGCTCTTCCTGGTTTTCTACGTACTGCGTGATTACGTGGGAGGCGTGATGATGTCACACGAAACTCCGCCCCCACGGCTTTCAAGCTCATCTCCATTACAGTAAATGGAGAAAAACAGCTTCCAGTTATGACCATTACGCGTAGAATTTCGAAATGAAACCTGCCCAACTTTTGTAAGGAAGCTGTAAGGAATGAACCTGCCAAATTTCAGCCTTCCACCCACACGGGAAGTTGGAGAATTAGTGATGAGTCAGTCAGTGAGTGAGTGAGTGAGTGCGTGAGTGAGTCAGTGAGTCAGTGAGGGCTTTGCCTTTTATTAGTATAGATTTAAGCCGATCATTACTAAATTCACCTATTCACGGTGGGCATCATCTTGTTTTTTCATTCTACACTCTCACCCAAGCTGCTTTATGAACACTTTAAATCTGTGTGCCCTGTTCACCAGACATTTCCTGCTTTCAGCCTCTCATGCTGCTACTTCGCCCTTCTCTAAAGTATTAAAACATGAGGCAGGTCCTAAAGTGCATTTCCCAAAAATAGTAAAATGACATCTGCATAACATGCAATTTATTCGAGTTCCCATAGCTAGTTATTTATGGGTAATGTTATGACAAGATTCTATCTTGTAACATTAAATCAAAAAAGCAGATAAACCTTCATATCCTTTCTGGCACCTTTAAAAATAGATAAAGGACAGGACATGTTTGTGTTAGAAAAAGATAATTGCCATAGTTAAGGAATACAATGTCTTAGCTATATTGGTTAAACTAATTCCAAAGTTTATGAGATTCATTACTTACCAAAAAAACTCATAGTTCATACTGGAATTTTACATTGAACTTGACAAAGAGTGAGAAATAAAAATGTTGTTACCTCTTGACTAAGATCAGAATTGATATATATAACTAGGGATGTAATAAGAATGATACTTTGGTAACATGTTGATTCCCAAATTCAGAAAATATAATGATACTGGATGTATCAGTAGTACTGAAGAAAAGTTCGTACTGCGCTCATGTCTTACTGCAAATAGATTAATTACTTGAGAACAATGCTAGAGCAAACGTTAACACTTGTCAAAGAGAAAAACAGCATGAGAATGGAATTCTCAAGAACAGGTACTCTGCATACTGTTGTAACAAGGAGATAAGAAGCGTTGAAAATAAATTGGAAAGCAGGCCAGGACCTTCAGCTGTTTATGTGCCTGAAAGCTGCATGCCATTGTCTGAATTAATATTGGTTCATATAAAGTTTTCGTTAAATGAAGGACAATATATTGAATGGGATTCTGTTTTTGCAATGGGTATCTATTATTGTGAAATTTCATTGGTATTGGTATAGACTAAAAATTCTGATGTTGTGACATCCCTACATAGAACAATGAATGAAATGGCATTGCATGATAGAAAAGAAAGAGGATTTATTTTTATTTTGTTATAAGTGTCAGAACCTGCTTATTGCCGCAAAATATAATTATAATTATAAATAATTTGTGTTTTTTGTAGTGCACAGAAGCTGGTGAAGCAACATAATGTCATTTGTTACTGAGCTTAAATATACACTTGAATAGGTGCTGGTATCCTTCACAAATCCCCCAGGATGACACAGTAAAAAGTATCAGAAATACAGAAATTCCCTCTACTTATATTCAATAAGGTTACCAACCACCAGAAAAATGCATAGTTAGGTGAGCAAGTGTGACACTAAAACCCTAATGTACAGTAGCCGATCCACTGGCCAAGCAGTGATGTAGTCTCACTCCCACTCCACTGGTAGGGGAAGACATTTAGGAAACTGCATTATGTTGCAAAGCATGCAAGTAATAAGAATCAGTAATTGACTGTTTAAACAGTTTCTCCAAAAATAAAGCATAGAAAAATCATATTTGTATTATTAGACTGATATTGTGTTTACATTGAATAGAAACATTGAAATACTGTGATCACATTGTATAAACACACTGAAAAAAGAGCACATGCTCGTGTAATATGACCTGTATTGTGCCAGAAAATTATTGTGAGCAAAGTGATTAGGAGATGAAAAGAATGACAAAAAATGTGATCAAAATGAGTAATGAAGGGTCAAAACCGGGAAGACAATCAGAACTGAATGACAAATGCCAACGCGAAAAAGCAAAAGCAAAGATCAAAGCCATAAACAAGCCAAAAATAAAATATCAGTCCTAGCACTGGTGCATGTCTAAATAATAAGCTAACTACTGCTAAAGAATGTATAGACAGAATATTCACCAAGTGAAAAAAGACACACATCTTTTGGCAACTTATAACATCATGTCTTGTGGTGTCAAAAAGGGCAATGGACATGATCATGTAACCAGACTCAAAATGGCTTTGCGTAAATAAAATACAATAGTAATAAAAATCAACTTTTATATTATCAAACCAGTCTTGAAACTGACTTTGACACTAAAAAGTACACATATAAAAACACCAAA
Source organism: Polypterus bichir lapradei (assembly GCA_026402145.1). Taxonomy (NCBI): domain Eukaryota; kingdom Metazoa; phylum Chordata; class Cladistia; order Polypteriformes; family Polypteridae; genus Polypterus; species Polypterus bichir. The sequence goes on along the minus strand of JANRMT010062825.1, from coordinate 28,497,948 downwards.
AGGAACAAAAGCATACATATAACAAGAAACAAGTGATGGAGACACAAATTCAAATCATCTAATGATAAAATGATAACTGGACAACAAACACTACAGCTGTGGAAAAATCAGGAGTGAAAAAGAAACTAGAACATGTATCCTCTTCCTCAATAGTGGCTGCATGCAAGGGTAAACTTCCTACTGCAATGTCACTACTCATAAAGGTAAATTCCAGTAAGTTAAAAGCTGTCAATGGCTTTCCTTACTTGTTTTGGCTCATCAGTGGTAACGCTCCCTGAAGCATGAGACAGCTAACAACAGGCAGGGTAAAGGAGCAATGGGTGCCACCACATACTGTAACACTTATAATAGCCAGTTGCATAGCCTTATTTGTGGCAGCATTTGCAGAAAGGTAGTCAGTGAATAAGTGGTTATGATAACCTTCATATGAAATGTTGGGAGTTTTCCTTGCATCCTCATGGACTGTCTGGCAGTGCATATAATTCAACATCACCTGCCTCAAGCAAGATGGATCTTAATGTTGGGTATAAATTCTGTTTCACAACCAGAGACCAGCAGTGTAGGAGAGAGATTATTGCCAAACTCAAATATTTCAGACATTCAGTGGCATTACTCCCTTTCAAATTCTCCTTGATCCCAAAAAAGATGTACATCTTAGCCCGTTTCCCCTAGTTCATCCACTTTTGCACTTAAAGATTCCATGTCGACCTCCATGGACCAGATCTGTTTGTAAAGCTGGCTTGGGGTATTCACTGATTTATCAATGTCTTGTAATGGTTCTGCCTACCTCAGCCTTCACTACTGTTATGTCTTGCTGGAGAGAGCCAAGTTAAACAGAGTCTTGCATTACTGCAAACTGTTCAAATACAAAATATTTAAATTTTTATCGTTGCAGTACTGATAACTGCAGACTCCAAACGTTATACCTTCTTCACAGGAGTGGAAGGTTCATACTGTTATTTAGAGGCAATGGATAGCATCTCCATAGTGAGGGTTGGGTGGACAATACTTTGTGGTACAAATTATATGATTAAAGTAGTCTTAGAAAATAAAACATGAGAGAAGAGAACGCACAGTACCAAGAAGCTAACAAAATTGGGTTTCAGTCTATAACAGAGGTCATGTTATTATTACTAGCACCCATGGTGTAGCATCTAATTTGAGGTAATTATGCTCTGCATTGGTTATCTATCTGTTGATTTGAAATCCTGCTGTATAAAATAGTTTTGGAGGTGCCCCAGTACTGTAAGGTTAGGTAGCAGCTACTGAAGAATAACATGTAGGTTAGTAAACAGCCTACAAGTCTGTTATAAGGCTATGGCCTGGACTATGCTCAGATCAGTCAGTCATCTCATTCAAACTACTTCTTATTAATGCATTCATAAAGTAATATAATTAGCAATACATATGATAATGTAAGATTACTGTATAAGACTTATGAAGCATACAAGATTCCAGAATAAATATTACTTATTCATAAAATTAACTTCCATAATGAATGGTTACAGGAAGTCCTGCCTGAAAGAGTGATTAAAAGATAACACTAAAAACTAAGTAACTTATATTCATCACCATTTTAGTTTTTTCGTTTTTCTTTAAAATATAAAAGAATAAGCTGCAGTGCTCACTATTGTGGCCTAATTTAATTAACCTTTTGACATTTAAGCCAAAATAATTCTACTTAATTTAATGAAATTTTAGTTAATTTTTAAAAACTAATTTGAAAAAGGTTATTCTGTGACAGTTAATTCATTAAATCATATAGAAAGCTTATCAGTGTATTGCTTTTTACTTAAATAAAATGGAATGTTCCAGATAGCATTAAGTAATTATTTTGATTAACCACTAACTCACTTTTTAAACTGCTAATTCTATTTTTTATTTTTATATTTTGCAAGTATAAAGCAGACATTGCAGTCCACTTGGCCTGATATTTAATTATGTCTTTTGTTTCTTCAGTGTCTCCTGAATTGCACAATGCATATGTCTCACAGTCTATTAAAATTACCTTTTCAAAAGTTATTGATTAAGTCAGGGACTACTTTATGACATAGATAAAGTCACTTGAGTATACACGAGTATCTTTCACAAGGCATATTTAAACACTGTGGTATGATGGAACAGTAGGTAGTCCTGCTCCTTTATGGATCCCATGCTTGGGTGTTCAGGAGTTTGAACACAGTATCATTTCATGTTTGCAGTTTACCACCCACATCTCACAGACATACAGTATGCTATACTAATAAACAATTCTAATTTTACCTTGTGTGTGTGTATGTGTGTGAGGTGACAATACAATGAACATTAGAACATTAGAATGTGATGAGCATGGCTTCCTATGTAGCATTAGTTCCTGTCTTGCAACCAATTTGTCCTTGACACACTTGGCCATTGTGACCCTGCACTGGATTAAGTGTGTTTGAGAATGTTGCATCTTAGGTTAAATGTTGTGATAGTAATGAGACTTCAGACATCATAAAGGTTTGAGGCAGCCACCTGTATATTATTTCACAGCTGCAAAAGTTTAGTATTATTTGTTCACAAGATACAGTCCAAAACAGAACTGATTATTTGGAGGTAAGATGGTGGTTTTAAGGGCCGGGAAAAGAAATGATGTCATCTAGTTTTGAGCCGGAAGTGACGTCATCAGAGGTGCAGGAACCTGATGAGATTTCCCGGGAATGTTCTGCAAGAAACTGAGAGAAACAGTCAGCACACTCTGCCACCCCCTAGTCGGGTGTAGTATTACAGTTCCCCAGGCCCATTAGCTGTCTCCTAAACGCACGTCTGTGACAATGTTTACACTCACTTAAGTTACTGGGATATATGCAACATGTAAGCTTTGAAGCTGCAATCAAGAGCAAGAGCTATAATTCCCTGAAATGCTTTAGAAAAGTGAAGTGATTACTGCCTTACGTAACCCCCTTATCTTTTGTGGACTGTATGTTATGTATAAAATTATAAAATAAATATTAAATCAAAAATGCATTCATTGCTTTTCTATTGATTTTGGTGTAGTCAAAACATCAGTATAGGTTTAAATCACTGGCAAAAGTCTGTATTATAGTGGAACATTTTGTACATGCATAGAACATTAGATCAGTCGTGAAGAGAACAGACCAATCTGCCTAATAAGTGCATTCCTTCTATTCACCTAAACTGCCCAAAATAACATTAATTTGAGATTTGAAGGTTCCTAAAATACTAATCTACTTCTTCTTTACCCTGTCTTGATGTTGACAGTGACATGTCCACTACAGCTCCTAGGCCCTTCTTATACAGAGTACCTCCCACAGTCCAAAGACATGCAGATAAGGTGCATTGGCGATCCTAAATTCTCCCTAGTGTGTGCTTGGTGTGTGTGTGCCCTGTGGTGTGCTGGTTCCCTGCCCAGGGTTTGTTCCTGCCTTGCACCCTGTGCTGGCTGGGATTGGCTCCAACAGACCCCCAAATGACTGACTGACTTTCAAGTTTCACAGTCCCACCATGTATACACATCTAACACTTCTACATCCTATGTGCACTACCTTACATTTATCTAAATAAAATTGTTGCATCTGCCACAGATCTACCCAAGTCTGTAGGTTGTCTAAGTCTCTTCTAACAATTTAGCTGATTCCACATTACTTGCCCTTTCATCTTGTTTAGTATCATGTGCAAATTTATCCAGCTTGTTATTTATATTCCTCTCCCGATCATGTGTATTTATATATTAAAAATAGCTGTTGCCCCATCACTGATCTCTGAGGAAACACTACTTTTAACATCACCTAATTCTTATAAAGTTCCTCTCACCATAAGCCTTTACTTCCTGTGTCTGTGTCAATTTTGTACCCACGTACGCATCATGCCTTGAATTCTCACTTCTTTCAGTTTGATCACTTATCAAACGCCTCCTGAAAATCATGATGCATAATAAAATATGCACCTCTTATTGCCTGATTTTGTTTCTTCCTCATGGAATTCCAGCATATTAGTGAAACATGACCTCTCCCTATCTGAACCCATGCTGACTATTTGCTAGACATCTGCTGATGGAGCTTTTCTTTAATAATTGCTTCCATTAATTTTCCTGTGGTGTATGTAAGTTTACTGGCCTGCAGTTTCTTGGATAAGCCACAAAACACTGTTTTTCTACAACAGAATGATATATTCTAGCCTCCAGTGTTTAGGAATTTTCCCATTGTCTAGAGATGTTTGAAAAATATGTGTCAAGAATGTATATATGTACTCACTAACTTGCAGGCAAAGATAAATGTTATATGGTCCTCAGGATTTGTTACATTTCCACTTATTTAACTTATGCAACACTTCTTTCTCTACAATTTCTAAATCACTAAATACCTCATATATAAACTTCAATAAAATGCATATTCCAAGCATTTACTGTTTGTATATTGCATATTGCATTTCAACTTTATCATTCACCTCCTCCTTGGCCATCCTTTTATTTCTAAATTATAGAAAGAATCTGTTTGGGTCACTTTCTGCCTTTTCTGCAATATTTCTCTCCACCTGTTTTTTTTAGCATTCCTAATGTCCCTTTTAACCATTACTCTTATTGTTTCATATGTCCTATGGTTAGCTCTGGAGTTATTACTTTTATATGCATCATACAGCTGTTTATTTCTTTTTAACTTTCTTTTTAGCATCTTATTTATTAACCCCAAAGTTAGTTAGTGTAATACTGTATGTAGAAATGCAATTATTCATAAAGTTCATAATAAACAAGAATATTTGCATTGGTTATTTGAAATATTAAAATGTATACTTCAATTTAAATGTTTAAAATCAAAATACTGTTGATCATAATGAAAACTGTAATTTTTCACCCTCTGATAGAGGTAGATATAGGGTTCCTTAGTAAAAGATGAAAAATCAAAAATAACCTCATATTCACAAACACTGGCCTTGAAATGATCTGAAACAACAAACTGCATACTTATGTGTGAGATTTATCATTTTAACCTTCTGGGAGTGGCTCATAGAGGGCAAGAACCACCAGTAAAGAATCAGATATTACAAATATTATATTTGTGATCCTCGAAATTGCACAAAATGACACTCCACATGCCTATATTTTTTTCTAAGTGCTGTGGAAGGGGGTGCACCCCGGTGTCAGTTGATGTGCCATGCACAGTTTCAGGTCTTTTTCATCAGTTCTGCTAAAGACACCTATTGGTTTACTCTGTATTATAAAGGTGAAATTTCCTGCACATAATATGGTCCACAAATGGCCTAAAAATGAGGAGCTTTTGCATCTCGTTGGCCAAAAATAGTGGGAAACAGCAATAAGCTCGATATCTTGCACAACTAGACTGGACAAAAAAAGGAAAGTGGTTTCAAAGCATTTGGAATTTTTATGAACACAATATTAATTCTTATGCCACAATATTATTATTATTATTTATTTATTTGTTTTTTTAATTTTATTGATTTTATTGAAATTTACACAACATTTCATACAAATAGATCCGTTTTTACAAAAATAGGATAGAAAACAAATCAACCCCCACCCCTGAGAAAGAGAGCATGGCCGGCAGAGTAAAACTTAAAGCTAGTAAAAATAAGTAGATAGATGAATTAAGTGAATAAAGATAAATAGAGAAGAAAAAGAAAAGGGGAGAGAATCTGCTTCCTCAGTGCTTTAAAAGCTTATTCTAAAATGTTATTGATTAGATCCTGCCAGGTTTTGAAAAAGTTCTGTACAGATCTTTCTAAGTGAGAATTTGATTTTTTCCAATTTAAAATGGCATATAACATCAGTTACTCACTGACTTAAAAGAGGAGAGTTAGGATTCTTCCAGTTGAGCAAGATAAGTCTACGTGCCAATAGTGTAGTAAAGGCAATTACAGTTTGTTTGTCCTTCTTCACTTTAAGCCCCTCTGGGAATACACCAAATACAGCTTTTAATGGGTTAGGAGGGGTTGTGACACCAAAGCTGTCTGATAGGCATTTAAAGATTTTGGTCTAGAATGATATTAATTTGGTGCAGGCCCAAAACATGTGACCCAGTGAGGCTGGAACTTGATTGCAACATTTGTAGGTTGGATCTTGTCCTGGAGACATTTTGGACAATTTTAAATGAGAGAGATGTGTCTCGATGCATGGTCAATAATCCAGGTGGAGAAATTCTAGAAAGTCGATTCTGTTCATCTGGACATCGTTTTTTTTTCCGATACGTTTCATCACTCATCTAAGTGACTTCCTCAGTCTCAGTTGACTGCAGGTTTCTCCAACCTTATAAACAGTACCTTGGCCTAATGACTGAACTTGCACCATTGACTAACAATGGGCTGTGTGATCAATGATATGCAAATTGTCTGTTGATGTTTTGAAATTTAAAGAGGAGCAGATCCGACAAAGGCTTTCATTGCTTTTAGATGAGTAAACGCTTCAACAGGTGATTGAATTCACTGAGAAGGCTTGTCTAGCACAGTACGAAAAGTCTAAGACCAGGCAGCAGAGGAAGTTTGATCTACTTCTGGGGTGCCAGAAACATCAGCATACGATAGGGAGTGTCCTCTACAGCCAACAGAGAGAAGGATGCCAGACACAAACTGAGGATTTGGACATATGGGTGAAGAATCTGTCTGACAGACAACTCACCCAAGCAGAAAAAATGTCCTTGCTAAAGGGTTAAACTTTGCTGTCACACCGAAACAAATCCCGCTAGTGGAACTGATCACAGCCACAGAGTCAGCAATCAGAAATGACAACATTGCAGAGGTGAAAGCAGAGCAACTGTGGATAAAAGTTTTGGCATGTCTCAGCAATGCTAAGCCCCCTGCACCCAATATCAGTATTGAGGAGAGGAAGGCTCTCATGGCACTCAGTAAGGACGACAACATCATCATCCTTCTGGCAGACAAGGGGAGGTGCACAGTGGTGATAAACCAGATGTACTATCATGAGAAAATTTTGTCTCTGCTTAGTGACAAAAACAATTATGAACTCCTAAAACGAGAACCAGGTAGTGGTTACAGGAAAAAGGTGATAGATTGTCTCAAGCAGTTAGTGCATGACAACGCTATTGACCGGACCTCATACAACAGATTATACCCAGGGGAAGCTACACCAAGTCTATATGGTTTATCGAAGATACATAAACAGGATGCACCGTTAAGACCCATTGTCTGCATGATCAATTTGGTTACATATAACATCTCAAAGTTCCTGGCCACTGTCCTCAACCCGTTGGTAGGCAGCTCAAAACACCATATTCAGAACACTGGATTTTGTGGAGAAGATGAGAGATGTCATTATGAAGGCAGATGACACTATGGTCTTGTACGATGTGACATCTTTATTCACTTGCGTTCCAGTTACGGAAGCAGTGGAGGTGTTCCAAAGAGATTACAGGATGACCCCATACTCAGAAAAAGGACCACTCTCAGCACCGACCAAGTGTGTCTGCTTTTGGAACTGTGTCTTCAATCCACATATTTCATATACAACGGCCAGTACTACAGGCAGAAACATGGGTGTGCCATGGGCTACAGCACAAAATAGGTGTCATCAGGACTCTACAACACAGAGCAAACACCATACCCACAGATACAGCGGCCAGGGAAGCAGAAGAACATCATATCAAAAAGGCCCTGAGTAAATGTGGTTATCCCAGCTGGACTTTTGTCTAAGCAGGGAACAAACCTAAAGAATGCTCTAAGCAATCCAGGAGAGAGGAAGGACAACCGTTGCCTAAGCGAAAACCTTTGGTGATCCCTTATGTTGCAGGAGGATCGGAACAGCTGAAATGCATTTTTTCAGAACACCAGGTCTCAGTGGCTTTCAAACCCCAAAACATGATACTGCAAAAATTGGTTCACTCCAAGGGTTGGGTGCCCTGGCACAGACAGAGTAATATAGTTTATGCAATTAAGTGCCAAGAAGATTGCCGTGAATCATACATTGGAGAAACCAAACAACCACTGCCAAAGCAGATGGCACGACATAGAAGAGCTACCTCGTCAGGCCAGGACTCTGCAGTCTATTTACATCTACATGACAGTGGTCACTCTTTCAGTGACAAAGATGTGCACATCCTGGACAGGGAAAAATGTTGGTTTGAGTGAGGAGTCAAAGAGGCCATTAGCGTGAAAAAGGAATGAACATCTCTGAACCGAGGAGGGGGCCTAAGGGTACATCTTTCACCATCTTACAATGCGGTGATTGCAGCCATTCCCCAAATCTGTGAATGGTACTCATGGCCATTGATCAGTGGACAATTTGCATATTACTGATCACACAGCCCATTGTTAGTCAATGATGCTAGTTCAGTCATTAGGCCAAAGTATTGTTTATAAAGTTGGAGAAACCTGCAGTCAACTGAGACTAAGGAGGTCACTTCGATGAGTGATGAAATGTATCAGAAAAAAACTATGTCCAGATGAACAGAATCAACTTTCTAGAAGAGATAGTTGTGCTTGATATATAATTTTGAGTTGAATAATTGTATGCTTTGCACATATGGAGCTCCAGTGGATTCTCTGCATTGCTACCTTCCACTCCTTTTCTGAGATATTGAGTGAGAGATCCTTTTTCCACTGTCCTCTTGGATCTTTTATTAGTCCTCTTGGACTGTAAATTAGTTTTATATATTACAGAAATGCTGTCCGAGTCCTCAAAACTGATCAATATTTTTTCCAGCATAGAGGGAGCTGGGAGATGAGGAAAATCGGGCAGGTTCTGTTTAACAAAGTTTCTAATTTGAAGGTAGTGAAAGAAATGTATTGCTGGAAAGTTAAATTTGGAATGTAATTGTTCATAGGATGCAAAGACATTGTCTATGTACAGATCTCTAAGTGATTTAATCCCATATGTTTTCCAGACATTAAAAACTGCATATGTTTGAGAGGGTGGAAAAAGGTGGTTCTAGCGCAGAGGTGTGACAGATTAAAGCTTCTCTGTCTTAAAATACTTCCTACATTTTATGCACACAATATTAAGTATCAATTTTGAATTTATCAATAAAACAAACCTTTAATAGTAAGACAGAAGAGGCAGTCTGACTTTGCAGATGTAGTCTTCTTGTCATTTTGTTTGCATTTGAAAGTAAGTATAAATAACTGAGCAGCTGATGCTGAATGTGCACTTTTAACATGCCCATACACTTGAGCATTAAATGCTGTGCCTATCTTTTAAAAAGAGCATGAGTCAATATTCCAGGTGCATCTCATTTCAGACTTCAAAATAATTGTTTTTTGTTTTAAAAAAGAAATACAGTGGCACACCTTGGTTCATCTTACAGAGATTGGTTTTAGTATACTGTAAAACAAGGAGTTTCCTAGTTAATGAAATCACCATATACAGTATACAGTATACTATCTGCTTACTTACAGATAAACAAATTCTGCACTTATATTCTCTTGTGTTGTTCAATGTTCAATCATGAATAGGCTTATTTTAATGGCTAGATTTTTGCTTTAATGGGTTTTATAATTAATACATGCTATTCACAATGTTAGCATTTTGCAGAGAGTGCATGGCAACCACAAAATATCATATTGACACTTCATTAAGCAACAGAAATTCACCAAAACAAAAGTCAATAAATGCCAATGTCAATAGAAAAAATATTTAAATGTTTCTTTATCTACTATTTAGAAGAAGCCAATTGTCCCTGAACAGAATTAAATTGTATTTTACATTCCTACCACTGCCTAGGTAACGACATTATTTGCTTTTCAAATTTTTCATTTATTGAATGTTGCTGTTTTAGCATAATTATCCACTTGTAAACCATTATGAACCATTTATTGAGAAAACTAAAAAAACACTTGTAGCTCTCTCTCTCTCTGTATATATGTAGTAATATAGTATACAGTATATATATATATTGTGGTCCACGGCCGGCTTTGTATTCCAACCAATACCCCCAGGCTGCCAGAGGGAGCCCTCACAGCGGCATGGAAGGTCTCCGAATTCCAGCGAAACTTCATGGATGTTGTAGTTTTTACGGACAGCCCTGCTGGATACCATGGGGGCCACCAGGAGCCACTGTAGGGAGGCTTGGGGAGTGTTATTTGCCCTATGCCCTGGGAGTACTTCCAAGTCACATGAGCGGAAGGGATGATGTACTTCCGGGGTGAAAAAAAGGACTTTTATCTGGGTAGCCCATCTAGGAATCAAGAATGGGGATCCTATTCGACAAAAAGAGTCATGTGAACTATCCCAGAGCAAGCTGGGAACCCCTAAAGGACTACAGTCTATCATATGACCATGAGGGTCATCTTCCATTCACCGAAAGTGGGCACGTGATTTCCCCAGACGGATTATGGGAAGGAGAAGGTCGAGAACAGTCCAGAGGTGAGATCAGCGTTTCCTCAATAGAATCGAGCTCCCTGAAGGGGAAGGGGGAGGCAGGCGAAGCAGCGCCAGCTATAGTGGAAAATAAAGTAGAAAAGGTGGATCGCAGTCGGCCAGTGGTGCCACCCCGGCCCTCTAAAATAAGAGACTCCAAATCCCAAGAGCCTTTGCGCGACCCAACAGAACATGTGCCCAGAGAGAAAGTGCTTATTGGCTCCCGGCCGGCAGGTAAGGAGAAGGCGGAAGCAAAATTACCTCCGGTCGAATTAAATAACTGTGTGAACATGCAGGATCTCGAGAAATACCTCAAGCCTGTATACAGTTTCTTTCAGGGTTTAAAGGAACTGAAGGATCGAGTGGAAGAGCTGGGAGCAACGGCCGAGGCGCCACTGAATGATCTAATGAAATATCTACGGCGACTGGGTCGAGAAGCTCCAGTGATGATCGATGCGGGAATACAGGTGAGTCCTGCCCGTATCGTACAGTATAAAGGGACACAGTGCGAACCGGCACCACGGTTAATAAGTAGCGGGTGTCAAAGCACAGTGTGCCTGACAGGAAAGCGGGGAACAATAAACGAGTGGTCGGGGGAGGAAACGAACGAGCCGGGGCAAGCGTATGACGCGGCCTCCCGGAGCAAGCTGAACCTCAAGACCCCGACCTATATTAGGAGCGATGTAACATTGGTAACTGGAGGGGCGGGGGAAGCACTAATCGAACCGGTACAGCTGAAAAGTGCTGTTACCCGAAGCGATGCGGGGTTGATGACGCCGCCTCCTAAGAAGCATAGATCAAAGGGCGTGCAAACAGCAAAGGGGCTCTCTTTTCCCAATAGAGAGACTCAAGCTGTGCACCGGCCCCAGAGTAAGCAGGAGATCCCCAAAATACACCGTGGGTCTCCTGACAAGGTGGAAAAAAGGGCGGAGTATACAGAGACGGCCAGTAAACCTCCTTTGGCGGAGGAAGGGTGGAGCTGACAGAGTTCCCGCGGTGTTTCCAGTCTCGTGGAGGAAGACTACCAGGAGGGCAACGTCGGTGCTACAATTGTCGTCGGCAGGGCAACTTATGGCGAGATTGTCCCTGGGGGATAGAGGAATGGAGGAATATCCGTTACAACGTTCCCCCGAGGTTCTCTGGGGAATCTAGACAACACAGCCAAGGCCCAACTGACGGGACATCCTGGAGGAAGACGCCCCTCGCGGGGCTGGACGTTCCGCCGTATTGGACTTCGATAAGGGGAAGGAACTGTGGTCCATGGCCGGCTTTGTATTCTGGCCAATACCCCCAGGCCGCCAGCGGGAGCCCTCACAGCAGCATGGAAGGTCTCCGAATTCCAGCAGAACTTCATGGATGTTGTAGTTTTTATGGACAGCCTTGCTGGATACCATGGGGGCCATCAGGAGCCGCTGTAGGGAGGCTTGGGGAGTGTTATTTGCCCTATGCCCCGGGAGTACTTCCAAGTCACATGAGCGGAAGAGATGATGTACTTCCGGGGTGAAAAAAAGGACTTTTATGTGACCCGGAAGTGATAAGGAATTATGGACTGAAGGATGAGAAACACTTCCGGGTCAGGAACTATAAAAGAACCATGGGAACTCCCAGACAATGAGCTGAGCTGGGTGGTAGGAGGGCAACGTGTCTGGGAGTCGGAGGATTGGTATTGTGATTATTATTATTGTGGTTAATGAATAGTGTAGAGTGGAGGGTGCTTAGTGCACATTATTATAATAAAAATAATTGTTGTGGAACTTTTACCTGGTGTTTGGGGTGGTAACTGAGGGTTCAAGGGAGCGATAGTGCCCCCTACTGCTACAATATATATATATATAAATAGTCACAAACTCCACCAAGAGCCATAACAAGATTTGGAGCAGCCATCCGTATATTTGGTTTCCTGGCTGCAAATGGATGATTAGTGATAGCACTGCTGTGCACAAAACCGAGTCCAAAACAGAACTGAGGAAATAGGGAAAAGGTGGAGGCTTTTAAAGGGGAAGACAGAAAGTGAGGTCAAAGGGGTCGGGCTCATGAGGGTCTTCAACCATAGGCTTGAGCCCGGACGTGACAACACAAGGGCTGGAGCCGGCAAGGTCTACTTTCATAGACGTCAAGAGAGCCAGGTGGAATCTCCCGTGAATGGTCTGCAGGAAAGGGAGAAAAAGAGTCATTGCACTCTGTCACATCTGGTCTGATTTGAAATTGCCCTTACTCAAGCCCTTTCGCTGCCCCCCATGCGCACGTATGTGACAAGGCCCCCCCTCAGCCCAGTCCTGTTGGGTCGGGTGACCCTAACCGAGAGGTCGTGAGCCTCGGCGTTGGCGTGAAGAGAGCCCCGACGATGAATAAGCTAAAACTTGTACGGCTGGAGGTCAAGAAACCACCAGGTGACCCGTATATTCGACTCCTTGTGCAGGGCCATCCACTGTAAAGGTGCATGGTCCATGACAAGGGTGAATTCCCGGCCCAACAGGTAGTACCTCAGCTGAGTAATTGCCCATTTAATCGCCAAAGCCTCCCTCTCCACCACCTCATACCTGGTCTCCCGATCCAACAATTTCCGGCTCAGGAACATGATGGGGTGTTCCACATCATTGACACTTTGGCTCAGCACGTCCCCCAGACCTGTGTCCGAAGCGTCTGTCTGGAGGATGAAAGGTAAAGAAAAGTTAGGTGCATTCAAGATAGGTACGGACGTAAGGGCTGCTTCAAGTCACTAAATGCAGCACCTGTCCTTTCAGTCCATACCACAATGTTTAGGCCCTCTTCTTTGTCAAATCAGTCAAGGGTGCCGCTCTCTCTGAGAACTGGGGCACAAACCAGCGGTAGTACCCCACTAATCTGAGAAAGGCTTGGACCTGCCGCTTGGTTCATGGACGGGGCCATTTCAAAATGGCATCAACTTTGGAGCACTGTGGCTTCATGGTACCCTGACCCACCAGGTAGCCTAAATACTTGGCTTTGCTTAATCCAAAGAAAGATTTCTGCAATACCACTTTTACCTGCTGTAGGTGTTCCATCCATGTGCTGGAATACTGTAGATGACGACGTCATCCAGGTAGGCAGCACTGTATGAGTTAAAAGGCTGGAGCACTTTGTCCACTAGACGCTGGATGGTTGCAGGAGCCCTGTGTAACCCAAATGGAAGGACACGATACTGATAAACGCGGTCTTAACCTTTGTGGAATCCATTAAAGGAACCTGCCAGTACCCCTTTGTCATGTCCAGCGTGGTCAAATATTGAGCTTGTCCAAGCCTCTCAAGGAGGTCGTCCACTTGTGGCATTGGATAAGAATCAAATTGGGAGACTTCCAGCATGCGCTTGATCTCAAGCTCCACTTCAGCTGTTTTTGCCTCGGGAAGACGATAGGGATGTTCTTGGGCTATAACCCTCTGTCACAATGTCGTGCTCAATCAGAGAGGTCCTTCCAGGGTTTTCACTCACTACCTCCAGGACGGACAGGATAACTGTTTCCAGCTCCCGTCACTGTCTGGGACTTACAGTGTTGGCCAAATTATTATAATATTTTGGTTTTCTGCAGTTTTTGTCGATTCAAAGCTAAAAATTACAACATGGTGCATTATAAATGACATGCAATTCTTCGTATTTTTAGTTACACAAAGTAAAACACAAACCAAATACGTTTTCAACATATATTTAGAAAGTTTTATGGGAAATTAAGGTTTTGTTTCCTTGACACCCTAAATGTCATCCAAAATGTCAGTATTTTGTCCAGCCTCCACGTGCTTTAATCACTGCCTGTATTCTGTTAGGCATGCCTGCAATCATGTCCTCTGCACACTTTTTAATGTCCTTGTCGTGAAACTATACATGTAGAAGGTGTTCAATAAGATGTTGCTTGGTTGTGATCCTGCATTCATGCATCTTATCTTTCAGCATCTTCCACACATTCTCTATGGGATTCATGTCCGCACTGTTTCCAGGCCAGTCGAGCAATTGGAGTTGTTTTTCTGCCAGGTACTTCTTAACCTTTTTGGATGTGTGGCAAGGGGCATTATCTTGCTGGAAAATGACATCCTGATGAGATCCTTGAGTCCAGTCCCTTAATTGAGGAAGGAGCTGTGTTTCCAGGACTTGGATGTATTGATCCTGGCGCATTGTTCCTTCCACGATTTGCAGACAACTCACGCCATGAACACTGATGGCACCCCAAACCATCACAGATAGTGGGTGCTTAACTGTCTGTTTAACACAATCTGGGCGGAATTCCTCACCAAGACGTCAGCGCACAAATTGAGCACGGTCTTCAAGGACATGCATCGAACTCTCATCCGAAAAAACAACCTGTTTAAAAAAAATTCAATGTGTGTTCAGTTATTTAGTTAATTAGATTTTAGATAATTGTCACAAAATTATTGAAAATATTCCAGATGTGTTTTGAAGCAATACTTACCTTTGACCAGTCTTGTGAAGTCCAGTCAGAATACTTTTTCGCCCAGTCCAACCTCTTCCTCTTCATTGTCGTTATAAGAAGAGTTTTTTTCAAGGGCCGACATGCCTTAAAGCCGGCGACGCACTGTCCTTGAACTGGCTGCAACTCCATGCTCCTGCCACATCTGTTTCAGTTGCTTTGAGGAGGCTTTCCTGTGATGGAGACAGTTGTTGACCAGCCTCCAGTCATCTCTGGATGTTGATAGGCGTTTCCTGCCACACGAACCTTCATGTTTTGGAGAGAATCCTTGGTTGCCTTTCAACTTCCTTTGACAAATACTGACAAATGCTTGAGAAACACCAAGTTTCTTAGCAATTTCCACCTGGGTCATAGTCGTTTCTTCCAGCAAAACTCTAACCTGGCCTTTTTCTCGTGGGCTGATGTCGCTTTTCTTACCCATTCTCGCTTTCGTACAAGTTCAAGAGAAGATTTGCGTCAAACTTCCGCAAAAACTAAATTTGTGTGTTAGAATTTGTTTGCGTGTGCAGGCTTATTTATATATAAGCTCAAACCGTTTTAAAAGGTGTGCAGAAATAGCGAAAATGTTATGTTGTAAAATTGTCTTCAAAACACAGAAATAGGCCACATTTTAATGCCTTTGTGTCACCCCACAAAAAAATATTATTTTCAGACAAAGCCATGCAAAAACCATACAAAAACAATCCTTAATCATATTAATATCCATTTGCAACACAATCTGAGTGATAATAGTGAAAATACTAGCGACATCATTTGATTCAGACAGAAAATTACAACAAACTTCTCAAAAAGATCAAATATTATAATAATTTGGCCAACACTGTAAATTCACACCGAAGTTAAGGCTAGCCATGTGAGCAAAGAGTGAGCGGGGCTGACCGGAGGAGGGATCAGGATCCCTGTCCTTCCACGGTTTCAGCAGATCTACATTTACAGATTTGGAGATGCTTGTTCATTTTCTTATTTCCTCATGGCTTGATTACTGTAATGCTCTCTTTACAGGTTTGAGCAAGTCCTCTCTCACACATCTTCAGTTAGTTCAAAATGCAGCTGCCAGGCTCCTAACTCGCGCTAGAAGGAGTGATCATATCACCCCCATTTTGCACACACTGCACTGGCTCCCAGTGTTTTATAGAATTCATTTTAAAGTTTTGGTACTTACTTTCAGAGCTTTGCATGGACAAGCTCCTGAGTACCTAACCAGCCTGCTCCAACGCCATACAGCTTGTTGGACTCTCAGATCTGGGCAAGAGGGCCTTCTCGTTGTCCCACGCACTCGGCTAAAAATCCGTGGGGATCATGCCTTTCAGTCTGTGGCACCAAGACTATGGAATAGCCTGCCTTGTGGTCTGCGTGGAGTCAAGTCTGTTGATTCTTTTAAAAAACAACTAAAACATTTCTTTTTAAACAAGCTTTTAATCAGTGCTGAATAGTTCCGGTTTGTTTATTTTTTTTTATTGGTTTTGTTTATGTTTTGTTTTAACTGTTGTATTTGTACTGTATTTGCTGTTCAGCGCTCTGTGACCTTTTGTCTGTGAAGGGCGCTATATAAGTAAACTACTACTACTACTACTACTACATGATAAACCCGCACCCTGGGCTGACGATTGGGTTGACTCACCAAATAGTCGACAAGTCCTTTCCTCTCCTTAACTTCGTAGGGACCTTGCCAATGGGCAAGTAACTTAGAGTGCGAGTTGGGTACTAGGACCATGACGTGATCTCCTGGGCGGAACTCCTGGAGAGATGTGCCACGGTCGTAATATTGGACCAGTGCTGCTTGTGCCTCTTCCATGTGACTTTTAAGGAGGGTCCGAATTTTACCAAATTTATCACGTAATTGTGCAATAGATTCCAATATATTTGTAGAGGGAAGAGCCTCATCTTCCCATCCTTTTAAGATATCTAATATGCCCCGAGGTTGTCGCCCATACAATAATTCAAAAGGGGATAACCCCGTAGAGGCTTGTGGGACTTCTCGATAGGCAAAAAGGACGAGGGGGAGGAGCTGATTCCAGTTCCTTCCATCCTCGTTGACCACCTTACGAAGCATTTGTTTGAGAGTCTCATTGAATCTCTCTACCAAACTGTCAGTTTTAGGATGATATACCGTGGTCTTTAGATGCTTTATTTTAAGTAACTTGGCAGTCTCCTTGAATGCTCCAAGGTAAAAGGCGTTCCTTGGTCCGTCAGGACTTCCTTAGGGATGCCGGCATGTGCAAAGACCCCTACTAATTCCTGTGTGATGGCTTTAGAAGTGGCTGAGCGCAACAGAACAGCTTCGGGATATTTGGTAGCATAATTAACAAGGAGTAAAATGTACTTGTGTCCTTGGGCTGGGGGCTCTAGGGGTCCGACTAAATCGACCCCAATTCTGTGAAAGGGAACATCAATTAGCGAATAGGAACAAGAGGACCACAATCCTTCCTAGGAATTTGTTGCAATTGACACACCGGGCAGGAAGTGCAAAAGCGACAAACCTCCTCATTGATTCCTGGCCAATAAAAGTGGAGCTTGATCTGCTCCAGAGTTTTGTCGGTGCCGAAATGGCCACCTAGAAGGTTGGTGTGTGCTAAAACACAGACCTGCCACCAGAAGGTCCGTGGGATTAGCAGTTGCCTTTTCTCCTGCCCGTCATGCTCTGCTACGCGAAACAGAAGGTAATTTTTTAACAGAAAGTAGGGACCCTGTGGCATTGACTGGTAAGTGCGCTGGCCATTGACCAGGACCACTGCATTTTTGATAAACTTAAGGGAATCGTTATTCCACTGCTTTCATTTAAAAGAAGCCGGCGTTTCTCTAAATTGAAACTGTAAAAGGGAGAAAGGGTCTGGGCCGACCTCAAGGGGAGTTGCCACGTCATTCAGGGATGCCACTTCATCTGTCTCCGGTGGCTGGTTACACGGTGTGGAGGCAGCTTTAGATGGCTCATCCCCATCTACAACTAGGCCTAAGTTAAACCCAGGAGTGATATGTGTCTCGCTGTTTTTTATTTTAGACCAGACCCACCCCAGTATCACCAGATGTGGTGGATTCGGGAGGACGGCCACGGTTAATTTCTGTACTGATCCTCCGTAACTGATGACACAAGTGGCGGACCTATACCAGCGGATTTCTCCGTGGACACGTTATACTGGTCTTAATCTTTAACCACTGTCGCGGCAGCTCAAACTGGCGGGCAACAATGGTAATGTTGCTGCCGGAATCGAACAAGGCTGTGGTCTTGTACCCGTTTACGATCACCATGCCGGTGTGTGGGACCACCAATGGGTTAGGCAGAGTACACCAACCTCTCCTCCCCCTCCACCTGCATTCCTCCTCGCCCCAAGCGGTTTGCGCGCCAGTGACTCCAGGGACGTCGGCACAAGCTCTGGGTTTTGGGATGTACTCCGGCTGAGTTTGACTAAAGGATGGTTCTGCTCCCTCAGACTGTGAGGCCATGCTATGTGTCTCTAGGAGCTCTATGAGCTCTGCGATGTTCTTAAAGTGTTTATCCCAGACCGGCTGGGTGAAGCCACGGGGTAGTGCTTTCAGGAACAGGTAGCAGGCCACCTGCTCTATTACTTGGTAGGGCTTGTTCTCCTGTGGCCTCAGCCACTGCCCTACCCTTGCCCATAAGGACTATGCTTGTTGAGGAGTCAGCCGCTCTAGGTCGAACCTCTAGTTTCTCACTCTAGTCACCTGCCAGTCTGGGGCACCTCTTGGTGGAAATTGGGGCTCTGGCTTCACAGGGAGGGGGGCACTCTCCTCTGAGAGAGCATAATAAGCCCCTTTTGTCTCCCCCCTCCAGAGCAGCCCAATTCTTTGAGCCCCTCCCGCACACTCCCTAGCCTGTCTAGGTTGCCTAGTGAAGCATGCCAGGAGCAGAGCTCATACCGGGTCTCTCCGAACCATGGGTCACCCTCCCCGCCAGAAAACTCGGCCCCGGTACGCTCCCACCTGGGTACATTGCAGGTCCTGTCCCCTTCTCTTCTGGGACCATTCCATCCTGTCGACTACTCCACTGCCACAAACTCCACAAAGAGCCATAGCGAGGTTTGGGGCAGCCACCAGTATATTTGGTTTCCTGACTGCAAATGGATGATTAGTGATAGCACTGCTATGCATAAAACCGAGTCCAAAACAGAACTGAGGAAATAGGGAAAAGGTGGAGGCTTTTAAAGGGGAAGACAGGAAGTGAGGTCAAAGGGGTCGGGCTCGTGAGAGTCTTCAACCATAGGTTTGAGCCCGGATGTGACGTCAAGAGGGCCAGGTGGAATCTCCCATGAAAAAGAAAAAGAGTCAGTGCACTCTGTCACATCCTGGTCTGATTCGGAATTGCCCTTACTCGAGCCCTTTAGCTGCCTCCCATGCGCATGTGTGTGACAATATATATATTTATATACACATACATACATACAGAGAGCGAGAGAGAAAAACCAATATATATATGGAAGTGAAGGTCTGTGATACAGTTTGCATATTTGTAGCTGGAAATCCACAAAGGTAGAAAATGAATCATGTACCTTATAATAGTTTTTTATTCCTAAGCTTTTGAATTCTATCAGGAGTCAGAGAAAAATAATTAGACATACATGAATCCAAGGCAATATATAGCAAATAATGAGGGGAGGAGAGGATGGATGGGCGGGGGGGGGGGGATAAATAAGGTGGTCATAAAGGAGGGTGTTGGTCATAAAGTCTTATTCATTGTGTGCATGTTTTTTCTTCAAGCCTGCATATGCTGGGTTTATGTCCAAATGTCTGTTATAGGAGTTTTCATGGGATAGCCACAATTCAGTCGGTTCTCTGGCACTTTTACTATTAGCCTTGAATTTTACTTGCACTGAGTCCCATTTAAATGTGTGTCTGGTCAGACTTGTGTGTGTGTGTAAATCAGAGACCGTGGGTCCTTACTTTTGACTGCATTGCAATGTTACTGTATATGTGGCCTAAGTGTTTTTGATGTTTGTCCCGCATATTTAGCTGGATATAAATCACATGGTATGGTGTAAACCACATTCTGTGTCTCTGCTGCCAATTTCCTGCTTTTAGCACTATAAAGGACTATGCGCAGAGTGTTTGTAGGCTTGTGCGCTATTTTGATGCCTGATCTGGGACCTCAGGTATAAACAACCTGGCATTACACACTATCATGGTTTGTGTGTACCTGAGGAGATGTGGTATGATGAGCCTGACCCACCAAGTCATCAGCCAAATCGGACAGCGATACAACTTTGTTTGAATGTAATTAGCAGAATGTAAAAACAAGTAATGAGATACAGCATTTATTTTTTAACCAATTCATTTAATTTGTGGTCAATATCACATAGTACAGGCCCTAATATAACTTAGTTCATTGGCCACATATCTTAAAGCATCCAATACTGAAATTTGTGATTCTAGAATGGCGTCCATAAGCACACAGTTTTCGAGGCAGAGGTGTGTGCACAGCCAGCAGCACCTGGTGTCATGGGGGTCAGCTTTTATAATATAACAGAATAAACAGATAGTGGTCTAAGACTTGCTTTTCATGTCGACTTTAATATCTGACCAATTTTTTACTTCGGGCACTGTGTGACATGCTTAACTTGAACGTTCGAGTGTCTCAGCCACATTGTATCACTCCACCAACATCCTTTTGTTGCTTATACCACTACCTAAGCCAACAAATAGTACATTCTTCCTTGCCTCTACTTCCCATTTGCTGAAATTCTTGTTTTTTCCACATGCTTTTGCCATTGTCTTTTAACAAAACAATGAACAGCAAGGGATATTTATATTGATTTGCAGTTCATCCCTTAGGGCACTTACAATATATGGTGCATGCACATACAAGATGGTTTACAGGTTCAAATAGTGTTATTCTCAGTCGGAGTGGGGGTTGGTGCTGTCATCTGATTCTTTCTCCTTTTGTCCCTCTGCAGACCAACCAAAGATCCTGCATCTTACTGACATCACCACCAGTCCGACCCCTGTTGAAATCACTTCCCGCACACTCTGATGATGTGATATGTGGGACCCAGAACCAATTTTCCTGCTACATCAGTTCTTGTTCTGGCCTCCCTGACTCCACCTCTTCCTCCATTCAGCCATATTTATAGAGCAGCTTTCCAAAGGTTAGTCAGTTCTGTTTTGGACTCCTGTCTGTAAAGACCTGTTTTTTTTTCCTGAATTTTTCTGCTATACAGGGTGTCTCACATACCTCAAATGAGCCTAGAGGATATCCTCAGACATGCATGCATGATGATATATATTGTGTATATATAAATATATATATATATACTAGCAGAATACCCGCGCTTCGCAGCGGAGAAGTAGTGTGTTAAAGAAGGTATGAAAAAGAAAAGGAAAAATATTAAAAATAACGTAACATGATTGTTAATGTAATTGTTGTATATATATATATATATATATATATATATATATATATAGCAAAATACATATCTATATACATATCTACATATACACATATATATATATGCATACCTATCTACATCATATATACACACACATATACATACATACATACACAGACACACACATATATATAATTTGTGTGTGTGTATGTATGTATGTATGTATGTGTGTGTGTGTGTGTATACACATACATACAAACATACATATATAAATATATGTGTATATATATATGTATGTGTCTATATGTGTGTGTATAGCTTTGATCACTGAGTGCAAGGGAAAAATAATAAAATGTAGTCTATAAGTTATTAAACAGTAAAACATTAACGTTTTAAGAAGTAAAGGTACATTGAGCATTACTGGAGTGGTTGCGGGTAAACTACATTTTAAAGACGGTATAACAGAAGAGGTAAGTAGTACTAACAGCAGCTAAAATGTATATGGATCATCTCTCGGTAGTAGATCCCTTTTGAAAGGCGCTACACGACGGCTGTGGTATAGAAATTACATTTTCTATGTGAAAGTCCAAATTTCTGCCTCT
>JANRMT010062825.1:28456649-28475364 GCA_026402145.1 Polypterus bichir lapradei | reverse complement strand
TATATATATATATATATATATATATATATATATATATGCAGTATCACGATTTCATGCAGTTTAGATCAATATTTTTACCAATTACTTATTTAACAAATTTGTCTAACAATCAATATTGTATATGAATATTACATAGGACCATCAGGATTTCATGCTCACTACTTCCTGCCTTGGGTAGATATGTACCATTGCTTTCTCCACCCAGCCAAAAAGAGCTTCATTCATCTGTTAACTCTCACAGTATCTTACTGTCTGATGTGATTGTCAGAAAGCCAGACCATGTTTGTGTTCTAGCAATATGGAAGACTACTTTAATGCCAAGTTCTGAGAAGTAGAGAACAGAGGCACTCAATTCTTGTCATGAGGAGCCTACTGTAGAATCCTTCCTGTTTGAATATATTGTCTGCTTTTCCCATTGGTAGCTGGGTCTGTTCACTGCTTTCCCACCTCACTGTTTTGGGACAACATATATTGTCTAAGCTTTTAAGGCAGAGAGAAGTGTGGAGGCTGCCCAAAAGAACATAACCATCTCATCAGCAATGACATTTTCTAATTATTTAAACAAAACTCTAAAAATTAAGAGCACTTTGACATTCACTTTATAGTATTTGCAGAGCTTTTTGGCTAGTGGAATCAAGATAATTTGAGCAATACTTTTAAACATGTATAAAGTAAAGGAAGTTTTTTTTTTGCCCTTTATACAACATGATTTTCATTGATAATTTTAAACTTTTTGGAATCTGCAATCACCTTGTAGGAGAGACAGCTTAGTTGTGGAAATTTTAGTGCAGAATATATTTTACACTGTTATTAATGCATTTATGAAATGACTTTTGAATTTTCCCAAACATGTAGCAGCAGCTTTGGTCACTAATTGTACATATTATTTTCCACTGCAAAAAATTGCTAATAGGCTCTCAATGCAACATTGCTGTTCTAAAAACTCCACCATGAACACATTTACTACTAGTTTTCAACCGAGACGCATGTTACATTTTTTCTAATAAGCCAGTTATATCTGGGATTTCTGAGTCTTATATGTCCAATAGTTATTTTATAACCATACCAGAAATTATTAGTAATCATCTTCAAAATATCAGGGCTGCTTCAGCTAGGATTTACAGTACAGAGTAAATTAAATTTACGCCATTGAAGTCAGTATCCAGAAGCAGGGTGAGCAGTGGGTCTCTTTCTAGAAAAGTAAAACTTGAAAGTGGCAGTTGGAGCAACAGAGACAGGTACTCAGGCACCGTCAACCAGGGTGCATTGTTAGTTGTAACACCTATTTGGGGCTTAGCCCCCTCAACCCCGATAATGCTGCTTTTCCTGCAGGTATGATTAGATGGAATATTAGCTGTCCCCCATCGAGTTTTTAAAGGTTTGCGTGAGTTGCCCTTGCATGTCAAAACACAGAACAGGAGGAATCGGGGACTTGGCTATCGAAGATCAGGACGCCTGAGATCAATGGAATTGGTGAGACATTCTCATAGACTGGGGCTGGATGCTTGAGATCATAGGCTAAAGCCCCCGAAGCCCTCCCAATGATGCCACTGCCCTCAAACTCTTCACACTCTGTAAGAGACTGTCGTTCCACTCTGAATTCTGTTCCATCAATGTATCAAACAATACAATTTTTCCATATTTGGTTTGTCTGTCAATTCATCAGTTTGACTGACTTTATCTATTATCTCACTTTGAGTACTCCTTGAAAGGCATGAACAAGATATGCAGCAGGTGCTGCAGAGAGATACAGTAATATGATCACTATAAAAATTATTGATCTTAGCCAGTGTCCCTGTAGTTTAGAGGGAAGAATTTGTTGCTTGTTCTTCTTGCAATAGTGAATAGGTAAGTGATATTCTATTGTGACTGTAACTTTTTTCAAGGCATCAAAATGTGTTTGACAAGATTAATTCCCAAGTATTGACTAAAGTTATCTAAAGGCGGACACCTGACATTATTGAAAAAGTCTGGAATGCTCCTGATGTTCTTATTACTACCTGAAATATTTTAAGTGTGAACACTGCTAGAGTGTTAGGGATGCTGAGTAGATTCTTTTTTTCTTTTTTCTTTTTTTTTGTGACTTGTAAATAGGAAAACAAGTGTGTTAAGGGAGTTTCATATTTACAAAAGAGTTGATTAAAATATGCGAACAAATTTTCTATTTAAAGATCTTAAAGTCCTGATGCTTAATGACATTACTAAATTAGACACTTTATAATTAATAGAAGGCTGGAATACAAAATAATCCTGTAATGAAACAGAAGATAAAGACATCTGCCGTGATGTATCTTACTTTAGTTCCATATTTTGAGTGAGTCATGCTCAATCTGACTTCTAATAAATTGACAATGCATCTTTTTTATTTTTATTTGTTTTATTTACACTCTCCAGTAGAAAAAAAGACATTCACCTCCATAAACAGCAAACATTCAGTTGTGTTGAGAGCTAATTAAATTCACTTGAAGTTTAGTCCACAACATGAACTGGAACATTTTGCAGAAGAAAGAAAGCCTAAGTGAAGAATAAGCAAATCATTTTAAAGCCTTCCACTTGCTGAAATTAAATGACAAATTTGAACATAAAAAATGTTGAAATGTAAAAACAAAGAAGAAAAAAATTTAAATTGCTACTTAAAAATTGAAGACTTGCATCTATGGCACAAAACCCTTAATAATCATTGAAGCAGCTATGCAATGAGCAAAATGAACTGCTTTCTTAAATAAATACTTATGAATGGTTGATTTTTTTGTTATAAAATCTTTAATTACATTACCAAATATTCACAACTTTCAAAAAGGTTTTATATGCAGGTTGTCAATTGTAAGTTAAATGTTTATTGTATGTAGGATTGAAAATGTCTAGAAGTTTCTTACAGAAAGTAACACTATCAATAACAACAATCTACAATATGAATTCTTTCTATCAAACAAAAAAAATGGTTTTAGAAGGGAAAGAAAGTTCCCAGAAAATAGAAATAGTCTTTCCTTATGCAGTCTCTTCCTGAGACCCCTGAGAATGCAAAAGATGCGGCAAACAATGAATGAAAAAGGCTGAAAAAGAACAGCAAAACAAGACACTGATTTATTGCTTAAGCAATTACTCTAGACCCTGAATACAGTGCAATATAACAGAGTCATGACTGAAGCAATGTAATTTAGGACACAATTTCAGATCGTATAACTTACACCACAAATCACCTGCTAACTAATGGAACAGAAATATTTCTGTTTAAAGGAATTCATTGAAATTGGGCATTCTGATAGTCATATGTGCAATCAATAACCTATTTTCTCAACTTCACTATGGTAACATATGTGAGGAAGGTGAACAAAATAAAATGACTGTCTATGAGCACTGCACTGTTCTTTACATACACAAAAGAAGCCTAGTAGATGAGCAGACATGTATGGTGTTAGTTAAAGCTGTCATTCACAAATATATGTGCCAGACAGTACAAATAATTATATGCTTTTGTTTCATATACTGGTTGTTTTACTTTATTGTTAAATCTAACTGTTGTACAGTCACACATACTGTTTTAATAAATAGATTTTGAGATGGAAGACATTTTTTAATGCATCATTCCTTTAGTTTACATAGCCACAGCCATCCATCCATTTTCTAAACACACTTTATTCTGAGCAGGGTTGTTGGGAAACTGGAGCCCATCCCAGCAAGCACAGGGTGCAAGAAGAAACAATCCCTGGTCAGGGCATTAGTCCATCACAGACATAGTCACATTTGTGTTAGAAATGCAGAAGAGCATATGGTACTTAATTTTCACCCTGTGGTTTTGAATAGATAGAAAGAACATTATTTGTTCTTAGGGGTGAATATGGCTTTTTAAAGAAGATTTTTAAATACATAAATAGATAAATATATATAGAAACACACACACAATATGGAATAGGTGTACTTGTTGCAGTGACCTCCATATGTCTTGCTCTATCATCTATAAGCTATATTTAGAAAATGCACAGTTAAATGGAAGAGCCTCTAATGAAAGTGAATGAAGATTTGTAATAAAACTAGCTGGAAAAAGCTCAGTCATCCTGCTACCATAACACTTAAAAACTGCATCTATTACAACATCCACATTATTTTTAATTTATTACAGTATTTAAATTGCTTTCAGTGTCTTTAAATAAATGTATTTATTTTCTGCATTTAAATGTGTGTAATCTTGAACAGAGCACAGAATGCATTTTCTATGCATTTGTGGCCGAGAGATTTGACATTTTTCAGTTTAACTGCTTTGCTTAAACTGATTTCCCTGATACAAAGACTCAGCTACCAAAGGTTATTTGCTGATTTAGTATGATAGATTTTAAAATATGTCAAGGTGCTCTTAAAACCATCAGTTGCTTTGATTTATACAAGTCATTGTATGGTCCTTCCTTCCTAAATTATTATTAATTTGCCCCCTTTTATTATTTACTTAACTTGATCTCTGCCGAGTTAGTAATATGCTGTGTTTGCGGAACTACTATAAATATTGAAGTATAGATACTTTGCAATTGTAGAAATTATTTTATAATTAAAATCTACTCAATCACGTTATCTCTCTATTATAAAAAACAACTTGCGATGAGACAAGACTTTTTCCCAGAGATGAGACCTGATCGTTTGAAGAGAGATCTTTTGAAGAGAGACAGGGACAATTTCACTTCCCGCGAGACGGACAAGTCACTTCATACTTACAACCTTCAGATACAAGTCCTGTGATACAAATGCAGAGCAAGTTAGAGATTATGGAAGTAGGAAAATTTGAAAGTCTCTAAAAATTAGACTAAAGATTGCATTAGCGCAAACAATTTGAAAATATTACTCAGGGAAATAACTGAACATTGAAAAGAGCTTGAATATTCAGATGCAGAACAGGCTTTTAAATGTTCGCAGCTCCACACAAAATGCAGATTACGCGGCATGCAGCAGCAGCAAGCCAACAGCTTCTTGAGCAAAGAGGAGGTGAAAAAAACACCTTTTGCTTGTTTCCCAATGTATCACCGTTTAAGAAGGGTTTCAGAGAGGTCATTGGTACTGGGGGCAAGGGGTTGGATAGCGAAGCGAGCAGGGGGCGAAGTCCCCTAGTTTATCACACAGAAATGTTAAGTTTTGAACAACAAAAATAATGTTGCATATACTTTTAAGCTGCTGTCATGTAAAAATCATCAAGGTTAGGAAAATTCAAAGGCAAGAGTAACAGTTTAACAAACAATACTGATTTATAATTATGCATATTACTACTTTCTGGAAAATCAGCACATGTAGCTTACACCATAGCATCTGCTATGACTCTGAAACCCCATCTCCCAATTTTTGCAAATGTTTGTTATGGGACATGCTATGAATGGTTCAATATAAAATCATCATGCCACCAGAGAGTTTCAGCATGTTGCATGCAGGTCCTTGCAGATGTTTTTTTTTTTTTTAAATATACAGTATAATCTTGTTATTTTCACTGTTTGATGAATTAATTTCCATAGTTATTGATTTTGACCCTCAAACCATTTTAAAAATGTGAGCATATATTCTGTTTTACATTTAGCCTGTTAAATACTTTGTTGCCATCATCAGTCAGACTCCAGAGGGAATAAACAGAAAAGGAGAGCAGGAAATGAGGACGAAGGAGAGGCTGCTTCTAAACAAAATCCAGTCGTCCCTGAACTTCTCTCACTAGCATGTTTGTAGCCACCATTCATGTTATAACAAACCAGAAGGTATCAGGGAAAGCGGGTTAATTCATAGAGGTCTCAGAAGGAAGCATGATAGGTATAGCCATGTGGGCAACTTGACATGGGTTACTGTGAGGTGAAGTGTGCGTTTCCAGTTATTGGCAGCCTGGATTGATGGTCTGCATTTTGCTATACAGAAAGAAGACAGGCTTCTCCATGTGGACTGCTAAAAAGTCCATTCTATGTCTAAGAAGCTTGAGAGTTTGCAAGGTGGAGATACTAGGATCGATCATAGATGATGGTAAGCCAGTTGTCCACTGTGGTTTTGTGAGCACTAGACCACAACATAGACATTTAGCCAGATTTAATTTTTATTGTTTCAAACACAATTCAAACATATCTAAAGTATGTGTGTCTGGGGATCAATGAATCATTTGAGCCTGTGCACCTTATCTGAGACAGGGGTAAAGAAATATTGGATAAAGTTAACCTAGATTCAATGAAAGTAGGGCTTTTGTGACAGTAATGTGTTCAGTGCCTAAGAAATTGTCAATTACACCCCAGTGTCGCCAGATTATTCCATAATAATGACATGCTGGGTTATACTGACCAATTGACCTGAATAACCTGAACTTAAAAAAGATAGATAGATAAAAAGAACTTTATTTGCTGTAAGAGGAAAAATTAGCTTGTTACCGAAGCTCAATAAATATTGCAACAAATAAATAACAACATCACCCATCAAATACTCATAATGAACTGCAAAAAAAGATGCAGACTTGGCTAATGATAAGAGAGCAGTCATAGTGAGGCATTGTAAACATGTATTTCCATAGGTATGAAGGAGCCCCTTTAGTGTCCCTTAATGTAATTCTGATAAATAATTTGTTGGCTAAAAGTACTCAATGCTAGTGCGTCAGACAGAGGAGAAGTGTAGCACTGCTCAAAAATAGTCATCAGTTTTGTCTTCATTCTCTGCTCCGCAACTACCTTCTGCAAATTAATAGTGTGTCACATAACTAAGTCTGCCCTCTTAGTTAGCTTGTTGATTTGATGGGCACAACAGGCTCATACATCTGTATATTTTTGAGCTTCCCCCTTAACTGCAAAGGCTTGATGATATTGGCACTGGAGAAATGAAAAAAACATAATCCTCATGGTGCTGACAAATTTTTCAAACTGGGAAAGTCTTGTGCAGCAGATAGATAATTGCATCATCCACTCTAGTCTTTGCCTGACAGGCAAGCCACAGTGGGTCCAAGTGTCCTTTCTCTCATATAGTCCACGACCAGCCTCTCAAAGATTTTCATGAGGTGGGATGTAAAGGCCACTGGTCTGTAGACATTAGGTGCCTGAGTTTTCAAGTCACTTTCCACAGTTTTCCTATGTATAGCCTTCTCAGCTATCTCCTCACTTGGTCATTAGTTATGGAAAGCTCATACTGATTGCCACAGCTAGAATTATCACCATTCACGCCAGTTGACATGGTGTTTTTAATACAGTAGAGATGATATGGGTGGGCTAATCATTAAAAGAGGATGTTGCTGGAAGGAGGATATGCTGCATTTGAACAAATGTATGCTAGCTCAGAACTTGGAAAGCACATTGAGATTGTGTTCATTAATGAAACACAGTATAGCTAATTTGTAAACTAAAGAAAAACCCGCTTATGCTGTAACAAGATACTGAGACACCATGTGCTACTAGAACATTTTTTAGGTGAATTGACATAGGTTTTTAAAGGTGTATGAGATTAAGTTTTCTTCTCTCCAAGCTATAACACTAGAGTTTTCGATGGTATTATCAAGTTACGTGTATTACTTGCAAAAGACCTTTCTGGATATCAGCATTTGTTGTATGGGTAGGTAGCCAATCAAGGGGTGCTTTTCTGATGTTAAAGCTTTTAAATATTCATGATCACCTGCTACTTCACTTTGAATATCACCTGATGCAAATCTTGGTAGGATTCTGAATTGTTCTACTTGTGTTGGTCTTAGTTGGGCAGCGATTATTCAGCACGTCTCATTGAGAACTATATCTACTTGCTTTGCAATTATGGATTTGTTTGAGACAGGGCTTACGTACTCTCCCACAGAGCAGCAGTTGTTGTGCAGTTATTCTCAAGATTTGAGTTTGTGCACCCCAAAAAGCACCTTTCCAGAATAGAATAGAGCACTTTAACCCTTATGAAACATGGAGTAATCAGAAAGTAAAACAGAAGCAGGAAGCAAAAGGAAATCCACAAATACCTTCAGACACACATAGCAAAGAACATCTCAAAAATGACATAAAATAGTTAAGCAAGATCAGGAAAAAGCTTGAAGCACCAGTTACCTCATAAATCATTCTTAACAATACATTCTTGCTACACAGAGATGCTGCTCTGAAAATGATATAGTAAAGTTCCAACAAATCCACAACCTCCTCAGTTTTCTCCTGGTAAATAAAGTACATCTAACATTTCAAGTGTTTACGGCCATTTCAAGTAATTCATTATAAACACATGTGTATAGAGTGTATGAGAGAAATTATCTGTTTTTACTGTATAAAATTTACTATAATGCAATTTTCATTTCAAAATATAGTCTATAGATAGTTCATAATATGGTGCTGGATGGTTAATACAGTATTGTATTAGACAAAATACCACAACACTGTGTAAGTATATCTTAATTTTTATATATAATACGCTACCGTGGCTGTTCGTTTGTCTGTCAAGGATTTTAAATCACCTGTAGCTCACAAACTGTTTGAACTATTGACCTGAAATTTGGTACAAATATTCTACGTGACATCTACTATCCGCTTTCAGGGTTAATGATTTTTATTACTCTTTTTATTTTTATTTTATTTTATTGTAGAACATGCGGTGCATGTGTATGGGCACCGTTCTCATTTCCTACCACCTTCCCTAATCATTCTTGAAGCAGATTGAAGACTTAAGTGCCAGCTTAAGTGAAAAATTAAAGAAAACGTACTAAGTAATTGCAACACAAAAACACCTTTAGGGTGGAGAAAATGAGAGCTGCTCAGGAAGCAGCAAGCACATCAACCTCTGAGCAAACAAATGCTAAACAGAGACTGAGAAAGAGTATGAAAACTAGGAATGCTTAAGTCAAGTGTATTCACTGCACATTATCGTGCAGTACACCGTTACTGGTCTTTGTATATAATATGCTACCGTGGCGGTTCATTTGTCTGTCCAGGATTTTAAATCACCTGCAGCTTGCAAACCTTTTGACCTATTGACATGAAATTTGGTACACATAGACTACATGATGTCTACTATCCACTTGCAGGGTGATGATTGACCGCCAAGGTTATTCCTCTTTTTATGTTTATTTTATTTTATTGTAGAATCAACTCTCGGCAGCGTCCAGCAGGGCGGCCGGGCGGCACATGCGTACTGGCGCCATTTTCATCCCTACCGCCTTCGCTGTCACTTCCCCTACCTCTTCGTATCTTAAATCATTCTTGCGGCAGAATGAAGACTTAAGTGCCAGCATAAGTGAAAAGTAAAAGAAAAACGTACTAAGTAATCGCAACACAATCACTGACTTGATCACTTTTAAAGCAAAAACATGACGAC
This sequence comes from Polypterus bichir lapradei, assembly GCA_026402145.1. Taxonomy (NCBI): domain Eukaryota; kingdom Metazoa; phylum Chordata; class Cladistia; order Polypteriformes; family Polypteridae; genus Polypterus; species Polypterus bichir. The sequence goes on along the minus strand of JANRMT010062825.1, from coordinate 28,466,097 downwards.
GAAAGAAGAGAAGAAGTGGGCTGCTAGGGTGGTTAAAATAAGAGCTGCTCAGGAAGAAGCAAGTGCATCAACCTCTGAGCAAATTAATGCTAAGCTTACAGAGAAAGAGTATGAAAACGATGAATGCTCAAGTCAGGAATATTCACTACACATTATCGTGCAGTGCACCATTACTGGTTAGTATATAATGAATTTCCATATAGAGCTTATGTGCTAATAATAATGAATCAAGCCCTAAACTATTCCTTACTAAAGCTGTTGGCTCACCTATGGCAACCTGCCTTTCTTAAAACTCAATTGCTGCTCGCTAACACAACCCTCACACCAGGTATACTCTCATACTTTTGCAATGTCATTTCGAACCCATCAGTAAAGGTGAGAGATTTCTGTGTATAATGAATAAAAATAATTTAAAAAGGGTTAAATATAAGTACATAAAATTTTATGTCATTTATTTCTAAAATACGGTTTCAGTACAGCATTGGACTTTCAGTTGATGATATTTCTATACCAGTAGTTCTAAAAATTTGAATATGGTCTTACTGCTATTCTGTGATGAAACATTTCAATTCATGGCCAATTTTTCAATGGGAAAGTCCGTCATTTAGTTTTTTTGATGGTGGTGATGAAAGATGTGCTACGTATAATCTCTCTCGCAATCAGGTTGTGATTTGTGAACTGGGACAATATGTTATAAAGTCGAAAATGTTGTTGCTCTCTTTAAAGCATTCATTGTCCACTTTTACCCTATAAATGGAAGAATTGCCATTCCAGGATAATCCACTGCAATGACAGCAGAAATGTATATAATGGAAAAAAGTTTCAGAAACAGACGCACACATCAGTGAGCATTACTCATTATTTAATTTTTGATTAATTTTGCTTAATTCCTATGATTTATAAAACAAGACTGCAATTAACATAAAAAAATAAACTAATATGTCTACACAGTTCATTAATTTTATTATTTTCATGATATATCACGTTTCATTTTTTTTAATATTGATAAAGGGTGCCTCCATTTTGTGATGGTTGGAAAGGCATTGCTATATTGTTTGTAGATATAGATAATATGAATATGGCCGTGCACCTGATGCTAGTCACATTATTTGTCACCTATAATGTCATCAGACTTCCTCAATAAGTACACAGTTTGATTTGTTCAATCTTTGTATTGAATACAACAAACAAACACAAGTAAAAAAAAGAAAGAAGGAAAAAAGAAGAATTCAGGGAAATGACAACCAGGTAGTAGTAGGACTCTTCGGTGATGGATTGTTGTCTTTCACTTTGTCTTCTCTGTCTTTAACATGCTAAGACCCCCTGCTTGACTATTGACTAGCTATCTTTCTCCTCTGAACACCCATTGTTACAACTGTTCTTAATTCTTTCTACAAAGAAATTCAAAACATTTACCTCTTCATAGTTTTTTCAGAAACACTGAAAACAAGAATCATAGCTAGAACTAACTTCACTATTAAATCACTATAGTGGTGTTCAGTTGATTTTCAAATTCTCCTTTTCAAATGTAACATTACAAAGAATAGCCCCTTTTACCAAGTAGAATATATAAATGCCAGTATTCAAAAGCATATGTATCAATCAGGATTAAAGGAAGATATTGTCTATTCTGGCAGCATCTAGGGCAAGGCAGGATTCAACCCTGGATGCTGTGCATAACTGATCACAACCACACACAAGCATATTCTCCGTTACAGAACAAATACATGGTAACCATTTAGCTTATTTTAAGTATCTATGGAAAATTGCTTTCAAATTGCAAGTATATTTAAAATTATTGTGTGATGCAGAGGATTTAGCTTTAATGCCCCAAACCGCAGAGTGACCTACCTGTCAATTTCAATGATGTCCTGCTGGTCTCAGCATTTACATCAAAGCTAAAGTCTTGTCACTGTAGCATATTGTCCTTTTGTGGGGATTTCTGTGTGGCTGTTCATGTTGTCATTTTAATAAATGAGGCAATCATGAGTCAGTCTTACCAAGCCATTCTTATTTGGTTCTTCATTCTTCATTCCTGCATTAACATCCAGAGTCACTTCCATCTTGATCAACCTTCTCCGCCTGACCTTGGAATAAGACCTCAGAAAAATTCTGTACTTGCCAATGACAGACCCAATGTGCATCCTTCACTGACATTTGTCTGCATTTAGTACTCTGTAGCATTAAATGCTGATTAAGGTCCAGTTTTAATTTGTTTAGTGGTGGGAGTTAAGATATCTATATGGCAGTTAAATCCTTAAATACCTTTTATTGTAGGGAATATAGTATTCTTGGATGGAGGAATGACAAGATTACTTTTGATCAAAGTAACGGGGTTGGGTTTGGACGGCACAGGAAAACTTAATGAGAACAGACCAGAACAAAAAGCAGATAATTAAAACAAAATGCAAAGTTTTTCTTTTTTTTCTGTTTTAACAAGGATTTTTCTTCCTTTTCCTTGTAATTACTTTTCAGCATACTTGATATGCACAGGGTAGTAAATGCTAAATTTCCATTGTTCTTTGCATACTTCAGTTTCCTTATTAATAACCACAACAATCTTTCTTTTCCTAAAGTGGAAATTTTCTTTCATTTTTAGTACTCTGTCTTCCTTATGCTTCTATGATGGTAAACAATTTATATCATATAATATCAACTGACAACACACAGGTGTTGATAATGATTCTTAAATATAATTTTTAATAACTGTAAAATCATGTCAGTTTACTCATTAGGTTCTCTCAGAAAAAGACCAAAATATCTCCTTTTAAGAACTTCCTTTTTCCTTCTAAAATCCCACCCACTAACATTTTACTCGAAATTACCAACAACAGGAATGTCAATCAACATCAATATAAATGTAACTTGTTACTGAACATACAAATTACACAACACCCCTTTCCCCCAGTTTTAAATATCTTTGAAACATTTTGGCCTAACAAGAGCTCTACAGGGCCTTAGTGACACCATAGGCTGTGGGGTGTTAACATCCACAAGTTTACCAGTTTCAGGGGTTGGTGACACTACTGTATCATTATCTGTAGTAGATTCAGAAGAAGTTGGTATTTATGGGCTACCAGGAGGCTGCTGAACAGTGGTGGCTGGCTGCTGCATTGACTCTGCTTCGGGCACTGGCCCTTCATCCATCATCAGCTCTTGAAGCTGATCAACATGGCGACGGCAAATGTGGCCATCTTCTGCTTGCCCATGGTAAGCCACAGGGCCAGTTGCCTCTTGCACTACTGCTGGCATCCATCATGGTTCTCCTACAAAATTGTGTGCATATACTGTCTTTAAGGGTCGAAATTGCCAAAACACACCCCCATGCTTTTGTGATAGTTCCCCTTGCTTCATATGCATGCCAGCTTGAAAATCTGGGTGAAGGCAATCAAGTGCAGTGGTCAGTCGTCTTTTCATTAGCAACTCTGCAGGACTTTTCCCTGTGGAAGAGTTGGGCATGGTGTGCAAAAATCTTGCAAGGTGTGTTTGCCAATTACCAGCTATAATTATCCATAGAGCATCCTTTGTTGTCTGTACCATTCGCTCTGCTTGTCCATTTGAGGACAGATGATAGGGGGCCGTTGTCACATGCCGGGTCCCATTTCTTTCTGCAAATTCTTTAAATTCAGCAGATGTAAATGCTGCACCGTTGTCTGAGACAATAATATCTGGCAATCCATGTGTAGCAAAGATAAGGCGCAAAGTATTGTTGGCAGCATTTGCAGACATGGTGCATAGAAGAGACACCTCCAGCCACTTGGAATGGGAATCTACCAAAATAAAGAAGACCTTTCCTTGAAATGGTCCAGCAAAATCAGTGTGGATCCGAGACCAAGCCTTAGCTGGTCATTCCCAGGGGTGAAGTGGTACCCTTGATGGTGCATGCCGTGACTGTTGACATGTTGTACAACACTTTACAGCTTTCTCTATTTGTCCATTGATTCCTGGCCACCATACATAACTTCTAGCCAGAGCTTTCATGTGGACTATGCCAGGGTGGGAGTCATGAAGTAGTTTAAGAACATCTTACCATGCTAGAACAAGTACTACAACATGGCTACCCCATAAAACACAACCCTTGTGATTTGAGAATTCATTACATCTGTTGGAAAAGGGTATAAAATTGTCACCTGGGACTTCATGGGGCCAGCCATGCAAAAGCCAGTGCAGCACATGAGACAGAACTGGATCCTTCTGAATAAGTGCAGCAATTTGGTTAGAATGAATAGGTGCATTAGGCCCAGACTCCAAGAGCAGGACCTCAAGAGGTGGTGGAGTATCAGCCGCAGGATGTGCTATAGGCAAGCGACTTAAGGCATCGGCAGTTGTCAACTCTTTTCCTGGTCTGTAGCACAACTGATAGTTGTATGCACCCTACAAGAGACTCCAGCGAAGCATACAAGGCAACAAGATCTGTGGCATGGGTTTAGAATGATGTAGGAGACCAAGGAGTGGCTTGTGGTCTGTGCAAATCATAAACTGATGCCCCTGCAAGAACTGATAAAATTTTACACCAAAAATAACAGCAAGAGCCTCCTTATCTGTTTGAGCATAATTGCATTCAGTGGCCGACAGTGTCTGTGAAGCAAAACTAATTGGGGACTCCATACCATCAGGCTCTACATGACTCAGCACAGCTCCAAGGCCATAAGGAGAGGCATCACATACTAATACAAGGGGCTTCTTAACATCATAGTGCACAAGCAGTCCGTCTGCTTTCAGTAGTGCTTTTGCCTGCTTATAAGCTGTATCATGGGCAGCAGCACAGTGCCATGCTGTTGACTTGTCAAGACGTCTGTGTAGCAGTTCCAGAATGGTGTCCTTGTTTAGAAGAAAACAACTGTAAAAATTCAAAAGTCCCAGAAATGCCTGAAGCTGTGTCTTGTTGCGGGGAGCTGGTGCATTCATGATAGCTTCCACCTTCTCACTGGTGGGATCGATGCCCTCTTTATCTACTCTGAATAAGAGAAACTCCACTTCAGCAGCAGCAAAAACACATTTTTCCTTTTGAAGTCTAAGTCCAACATCAGAGATTCGACATAACACTCTTTCCAAAAGTGCATCGTGCTCCTCTGGAGTTTTCCCAGTGACTAAAATGTCATCAAGGTATGGCTGTACACCTGGAATACCTGCCAGAAGAGTATCCATAAAATGCTAGAAAATGGCAACAGCTGTAGAGACCCCAAATTGCAGCCGTTGAGTGTGCTACAGACCAGCTGAAGGTTCATCAAGAACTAGCTGCTGGAAGGCTTGTTTAAGGTCTAATTTAGTAAAAATGACACCTCTGCCAGTGTGGAGAACATCTCTGCAACAGTTGGTAAGGGATAAACATCAGGATTTACTGCTGTATTAACAGTATATCTGTAATCACAACAGATTCTTAAACTTCCATCCCTTTTTGTGACAGGGACAATGGGTGTTGCCCATTTTGAGTGTCGCACTTGTACAAAAATGCCTTGCTCAACCAGATCATCTAATGCCTCATCAATCCTCTGCTTAAGAGCAAAAAGTACAGGGCGAGCCTTAAATAATTTTGGTGAAACTGTAGGGTCCACTTAAATTGAAATGGGTGGTCCTCTACATTCACCGATTTTCTAGAACACTTCTGCATACCTTTCCAGGAGAGCTGTCGCGTGGTGCTGCTGAATTATGTGCAAACCTGTTAATTCTATTCCAAGTGCTTCAAACCAGTCTCGTCCTAACAAGCTAGTACCCTGGCCCCGAACAACAAGAAGTGATAAGGCGGCCTTTTTATGGCGATACTCAACCTGAACTTTGATCTTATCTAGCACTTGGAGTGGGGCCAACTGCTGCAATATACCATCTGTACGAACCAGTGGAGGTGGGTTATTTGGCCACAGCTTTTTGTAAGTATCATCGCTAATCAAACTTCAGGCTGATCCAGAATCAACTTCCACTCTTAGTTGCTGGCCATTCAGTGAAACTGTAGTTTTATATGCAGGCTTCTTGTGGGTTGTGTGTTCCATTTGTGTACTATATACCACATACTCATCCTGGGCATTCACTGTGACTATACTGGTTTCTTGTGTCTGTAATGCTGTAGGTTCTAGATCTGAAAGTAGTTGAGTAGAGCATGCCTTTTTAAAACACACGCGAGCTAAATGTCCTCTTTTTTTACAATAATGGCACACAAATGTGTTAAATTTACATGCTGTAGCTGTATGAGTCCCACTGCATCAGAAACACTTTCTGCCATCACTTTCTTGTAATACAGATGGTCTTATATTCTGAGCTGTATTCAATTGATTCATTTTACGTACCTCTTCCACATCGTTAGCAGATAGAGACTTCTCAGTCCACAGCATTTGCGCATTCCGGTTCGCCATTTCTATTGCTAGAGTGCGCTCCTCCGCTGTTTTGAATGTTAAGTTCGGCTCCGCTAGTAGCTGACACTGCAGTAAAGGATTGGCCACACCACACACTATGCAATCACGCAGCATCTGTTTGAGTTGTTCACCAAAGTTACAATGCACTGAAAGTTTTCTCAGTTCAGCAATGAAGCATGACATACTTTTATTAGGCAGTTGTTTATAATTGTGAAAATGAAAACATTGTACAGTTTCCAATGGTGTAAAATTACAATGACGCTGAAGACACTCGACTATGTCCTTATTTGGAATAGCGCTTGGTGGACGAGGGGACAACAGTGAGCGCAAGGTGAAGTACGTTGCGGCTCTGCACACAAATTGACCTCTTCTTCTCTGGATAATCGATGTAATTTGTGTAAAAGAAGCACTCAAGTCTCTCTGTGTATTCTTCCCAAACCCTGATCTCAGCATTGAATTTGTTGATACGACCCAGCGTGGCCATTGTGAAAAACCAGTAACAAAATACAGTTAATAATACAAAAACTTCGGCACTGTCTTCTCTTTCTTTTTTTGATTCAGGGCTTCTTCTCCTCCTCTTATCGCCAGTATAACAACATATCATGTAATGTGTTATCTGTCTAAATTATTGCATTATCTTTTATTCCCAACTTAAAGATGAATGTCAAACTGTAAAGCTGTTATTTGGAATGTTCTCAATGATTTTACTTAAATGAATTGCAGGGTTCAAAGGTGTCAGGTGTGCTGGGATGTTTTATTTTGGTAATTATGACATTGCCTACTAGTATCTTTGACTTTTTGATGCAGCCAATAATTAGAGTTTCTCTTTATTTCTTGTTTCATTTTAAAAATATTACTGCTTACCATTTTGTAATGCTAGCAAGATACTGAATCAGAGTATTATTATGTGAGGATAATAAAAGACCTAGAATGTGATATGTTTATGATATGCAGTTGTTAAGACGTAAAAATTATTTCTTCCTAAATATGTATTATTTAAACCAACTTAACACACTACAAGAAAGGCCAGCCCACTTGTGAAGATGTTTAATAAGAATGCTATGACCTGTTGTATCAAATGCACCACTTAAGTCAAATGGAATAAGGACTGACGTGTTATTTGCATGAACATTATACCCAAGTATTAGCTGCACTGAGAAGTGCAGAGATGGTGCTATAATTATATATAAAACCTAACTGTTATCTTCTGTATTTAGAATAAACTAGCCAACCCGCTGCGTAGCATACACCGCATATAATTATTTATTGATGAGTGAACACTTCCTGAAAGACATAGTTGTCCAAATGGGGAGGGTTTGAGGATACAACTGTCAGTGAATGAAAAGATGGAACTCTGGAGAGAGCAACATACAATTGTCCGTGAGTGAAAACAGGTTTTGGCAGATACAGGCATATTTTTTTGAAAGTTTGTCCTTGTGCCTTATTAATAGTCATTGCAAACGCCAATCTAACAGGAAATTGTCTGTGTGTAAAAGTAAAAGGCAAATTAGAATCTGATGGGGTCAGGGAAATCCAGGGAATAAGGACAGTTTGTGAGGTAGCAGATGTGATAGTCTTACACTCCAGTACATTGCGGTGAATGCTGGTAACAGAAAGTCTAGTGCCATTACAGAGACCTTTTGCTGGCATGAGGTTCCTGAGAAGTATGATACTGAACCAATTTTAATTTTGAGTTTATGCGGAGGCATGCCAGTGGGAGTGAGACTATTAAGAAATTCTTCGGGGAATGCAAGTTGATCTGCAGGATCGTCTGTGACGATGGAGTCAATGTTGGTGAAAGTTACTTTGTTGTTAGGGATAAGTTTCAGCACCTGTTCATTAAGGTGTAGTGAGTCTTGTTGGTGACGCTTAATATAGCTCGCGTACTGAGTTGTTCCAGAGTGACAGTTAAGAAATGTCGATGTCGCCATATATTTGCCACAAGAGCGATGTTGGAAGCCTCCGGAGGGTGAGAGATGGCGGGCAGGGCCTTTTTGTGCGTTCCTCATGACATGGGAGAAGGGTTAGAGTTGGCGTTCATGGCTCTTTCGTGTATAACCCATGGGCGGGGCTCTGTTAGAGTTGGCATGTGGGGCTCTGTGAGTTGGCGGTCGTGGCTCTCTGTCTTGCGTGCGGTGAAAAGTCAACGTGGCTCAGAGGTGCATGTGGACTTTTGCACAGACGAAAGCGACTGTGGCTGTGTTTAGTGAGTTGTTGCGTGCGGGCACATGAGCAGGCAGTGCACATGCCTCAAGAGCGACGCTGGACGCGGGAGGACAGTTGCAGTTGGTGTGCGTGGCTCTTTCGTGCGTATCCCATGACGCGGTAGGAGGGTTAGAGTTGGCAGGCTCTGTCGAGCATATCCCCTAGTCTTAGAGTTGGCGGGCGCGGCTTTGTTAGTTGGTGGGCGTGGCTCTCTGTCTTGCTTGTGCTCACTGGCTTGCGTGCCCTTAGTGAATTATATATATAGATTTGTATCCAAGTAATCATTTAATTATTGAAAACCCTTTTTTCTAAAATTGCATTTAGAAACGGTACATTAGAGATAAGTCTAAAATTACCCAAAACAGAAGAGTCAAAGTTATTTTTTATCAGCAGAGATTTTACTTCTCCAATTTTTAAAGATTTTCAAAAACTGCCAGAATCTATTGCACAGTTAACAATTTTAAATTCACTGTTGAGGTAAGCAGTCTGAAACGTCCTTGAAAAACCCTGTAGGGACAAAAGGATCAAGAATGGAGGTGGAGATTTGAGTTGAGAAATTATTCTATGAAGTTCAAGTACGCTTATTTTTCTAAAGGAGTTCAGTTCATTGTGATCAATGGGTGGAGGATCATCTGTATTATTTTAGATCTGATAGTATGTTTGTTGTCCCTAAAAATGCTGCAGAATCTTCACAATTAATCACTGATGGTTTGTTCATTCATTTCATAGGTTGTGCTGGGTTAAACAGATTTTCAATGGTCAAGAATAACAATTTTGGATTACCAACATGGTTCTTAAAATTTTTGAGAAATAAGAAGGTCTCTCAAATGAGGCAGCTAGCTATGTAGGTAGATAGATAGATAGATAGATAGATAGATAGATAGATAGATAGATAG
>JANRMT010062825.1:28390244-28443241 GCA_026402145.1 Polypterus bichir lapradei | reverse complement strand
GTGAGTGAGTGAGTGAGTGAGGGCTTTGCCGTTTATTAGTATAGATTAATTTTTCTCTTAATGTCATGGTGCAGTTTATATTCTGACTATGAACTTGTTAATAGGTTTTATTGATCTTTTAAAGGAATATTCCACCCCAAAAAGATATTGTTATGTCACTTACCCAATATAATTTGTAGTGATGTTCAAGAAAAAAAGTTTATCTCATGTTTTCCAGGAGAATGAGCATACAGTTTTTGATAGAATGGGACCCAATGGTAATCAATGCTGATCAACAGCAAACAGCATCAAAAATATCCATGAAAAAAGTAACATAGAAAAAAAAAGTCATTTTTTAGTTGGGTATTTCTTTGACATCTGACCTGTATTGAATTTTTAATACCACAAAAATAGTGATTCAGAACAAGCCATTTTACCTTTAAATTATACAGTTTTAAATCCCAATAACGTGTTGGCAAAATGCATGCATGATCTTGACATCAATTGGAATAAATGTGAATGTATACTGGGCGATCATTTTAAGGATTGCATAAGTATTGTCAGTTTACAAAACATATCTGTACATCATCAGTATAACTTGATATCACTCTATAGCCAACTGTTGTCCTGCATATAAGAATTCTATGTTCCTAATGCTAGAAAAGAAATGAAATATTCCGGATTAATTGATGTAAAGATCTGTTTAAGCCATATAAATAATGAAATAGTAACTAGAGGCAAAAAAGAAGACAGTTTTGGATTTGGTTGATTTATATGATTGAACCACAGACGTTCAGTGATAGCACACACTTTAATCTATCCATTCATCTATTTTTCTATCTAACTTGAATCTTATATGCCATTTGCTTAAAATCAGAAAATTGTTGACCAATTTTGCATACTCAAATGCTGAAAAGCAAGACATTTCAGATTACAGTTTGAATTTGACTATATAGTTTTCAAGAAAAAGTTAAAGGAAATCTAAAGGAATAGTTGACCTAATTTTTATAATCACTGTTTTATGTTAAGGTAGATTTGGCTCTTGTAACTTTTGCCGCTTTTGACCTCAGTTTTTGTATTATTTTATCCTTTTTGCAATGTTGATCATGTCACAGCCTATCCAACTATTTTTCTGCAAAGCTTTATTTTATTTCATCCTTAAGTCAGTATAAGGTGGATGGTGGTAATGTTTTAGGTGCCCATATGTGGAAGTCTAGGGAGTTACCCAGAGTTTGCCTGAGTAGACTTCCTCATGCCTGACTTTGGTCTAAATATTTTTTGAATATTAGTCATTTTCCATTGTTATAATTTTGTAAAAAAATGTTGAAATTTCTGAACAGTATCTTCAAAGCCAGGTCTTTCAAAAAAGTGAACTCAAATTACTGTTGCAAACATTCTGCTGAAGCACCTGGTTTTTGTGAGTGACAATAAGAACAATAGTTTGTGCTGTCTGCTGTTGTCTTCTTAGGCCACCCTACAACACCACTGGGTTATGCACAGCTGTTTTCAGGCAGCTTCACAAACTCTCATCTGCCGCACTACTTAGACATCTCATGCCACTGAATGCACCTAACAACTTGCTCAGAGGCAACACCATCTACCTCACTTAATCACAAGCCGTAATACTTAAGAGGATTCACAGGTGGCAAGACTGTACCAGACGCTTTCATGAACAGATGCCAACCCTTGTGATTCCATGATATGGCATTTATTTTCTCCAGCTTCTACCCTCTTTGTAATCTGCATTTAAATTTATAAAGGTATTGCTTAATGGACTATAATTACAGAATGCATTACAAAACTAAACACTAATGTCTAATAACTTCACATTTTACAGAACACACAATGTTAATAACAACCAACTTTTATTTTATGTACATAAGTTCCACAATGACAGCACTCTTGCAGACTGGTACTTGAATTTGCACGTGTGTCACAGCATGTTTTATGCTAACTTTCTTCTAAAGTAGATTCCTTTGTAGAGCCCTAGAGGCTTTGTTAATTGACTTACTACTGGAGGGCTAGGGTTTTGAAATTTTGGTAATTTTTGGTTTGATGTTTTTTGAAGTGTATACTTAAAATTTGCCCCCATATCACTTTGCTGATGTTCCTTGGTTTGCTACTGAAATATTTAATTAATGTTAAAATCCATTTCTAATAAAAATGAGTTATTCTGAGCTGGACCTTCCAGCCTTGTCATAAAAAGCATGCTTTTGTAGTCATCATTGGTCCCTGGATGTAAAGAAAGGTCTCAAAAATATAGTAAATATAACAAAACACACAAAATAAGGCCATCTAATAGATAGAGACCAAGGAAACATTGTGCAAGTTTAAAAACCTTAGTAACATAAACATATTTTCAAAATAAACATTTTCATTTTACTTAGTATCATCTTAACACTGACAAACCTTGTTTAGAATGATGAAATCTGCTGTGTAATGAGATCGGCACAACAGTAGAAACCTGTGACTAAAAGGGACTATTGAACTGTTCTGGCAGCCAGTGGGGCATATGGGCCCCTAATTAACTTTGTGCTCTATGCTGCCTTTTATGTATTCTCATCATATTATTCTTTATTCAAGTCAGTCAGTCATTATCCAACCCGCTACATCCTAACACAGGGTCACGAGGGTCTGCTGGAGCCAATCCCAGCAAGCACAGGGCGCAAGGCAAGAACAAATCCTGGGAAGGGTGTCACCCCACTGCAGGGCACACACACACACACACACACACACATCCCCACACCAAGCACACACTAGGCACAATTTAGGATCACCCATGCACCTAACCTGCATGTCTTTGGACTATGGGAGGAAACCGGAGCACCCGGAGGAAACCCATGCAGACACAGGGAGAACATGAAAACTCCACGCAGGGAGGACCCAGGAAGCAAACACAAGTCTTCTTACTGCAAGGCAGCAGTGCTACCACTTCACCACCGTGCCACCCTTCTTTATTTAAACTAATAGAAAACATTTTTAAGGTATGTGCAATTGCTGGAGCTCTATGCATCATGCTGCACTTTTACTTAACGCAATTCTCTTCTTATTAAACTATTTATGTTTTCAAACCTTACTTTTTCAGCTAATCCTAAGCTTTGTTAGGTGGTTTAAATTTTGCTATTTTCTCAATAAATAATGCATACATTATTTTGAGGCTTTTATTTGCCAAAACATATAATTTTCACACTTATTTTTTATTTCAGTACCTTTTTACTTTTGTTAAAAATGATTTACATTCTTCTACTGCAGTATTTTTGTTTTTATGGGCACCACAATTTTGAGACACTTTGTATATATATATTGATCACTGGTTATAAATTGTTTTCTGACCCGTTGTCCACTTATGTTCTGGCTCAATTTGCACATAAATTCCTGGTTTTGACTTGTTTCAAAGCTTGACTACTATTGTTGTTTCATATTCTTGGCTCTGTTTCATTAATTTTTGATCTCCCAGTTTTGACCTTGGCTAGTTTTATATAACAATGACCATCTCCTGATTCCTTTTCTGTTTCCAAACTGCTGCCACCCAATTAGCAAATATAGAAGTTATCTGATATCATTATGTTCCACCTACTGTATATAAAATGGTAGTGAAGAGTATTTTTCTCAAAGTATTGAATTGAAGAAAAAAGAATGAATGACAAAATGATCTAAGTTAGTGTAAGAAATCCTGTTATGTTTCTATGATTTTGGTTTAGTGTATTGGTTTTGAAGATTGGCACTGATGGTTCTATGGTTTTAACTACACATATATTCAGCTATTTAACTGTTTCTTACTTTGAGGTGTATCTGCCCAGATTATCATTACAAGTTGCATAAAAGTAACTCCAACAAATTTAAATACTTTATGGATAATGTTAAAGAGATTCTATTAAAATCAAGGCCAAAAAGTCTTAAGGCAGCAGTAACACACAAGCAACCATTTTTTCTGTTATATGGTTAAGTAGTTCATGGTTTTTTGTATTGTATGGTTTTTTCTTTCTCTTTTGTTGAAATGTTAAATGATTTTGTAAATGTTAATGATTATTGTTGTTTTCAGGGACACATGATGGCTGCCATATCATGATATTGTGGGAAATGATCATGTGTCATATTGTATGTGATTACATGGTGTATACATTAGATTCATAAAGTATTCAGATCCCTTCACTTTCTGCAAGCTTTATTCTGCTGTAGAGTTGAATTTTAAATGGATAAATTTGTAATTTTTGCCCATCAATCTACACCAAATAATCCATAATGACAAAGTGAAGACATTTTTTCAAAAAGGTTTTCAAATTGTTTAAAAATCAAAAACTGAAATCTTTCATTTATATAAGTTTTCAGACCCTTTGCTGGGGCACTCCAAATTGTGCCCAGGTACATCCTGTTTGCTTTAATTATCCTTGAGATTAGTCTAGAACTTGATTGGAGCCCAAATGTGGCAAACTGAACTGATTGAACATTGTTTACAAAAGCACACACGTGTTTATATGAGGTCCCACATTTCAAACTACAGTCATCAGTCAGTCAGTCATTTCCAGCTCACCGCAGGACATACACACACCCACACCCACACACCAAGCACACACTAGGGATAATTTAGGATCGCCAGTGCACCTAACCTGCATGTCTTTGAACTGTGGGAGGAAACCGGAGCACCTGGAGGAAACCCATGCAGACACGGGGAGAACATGCAAACTCCACACAGGGAGCACCTGTTTGAGAAAAAACCAAGGCATGAAGTCAAAGGAACTCTCTGTAGAAGAGAGCATACGGTAGATCAGGTCAAGGTTATAAAACCATTTTTAAAGCTTTGAGTGTTTCCAGGAGCACTGTGACCTCTATAATTGTGAAATGGAAGAAGTTTGAAAACAGCAGGGGCCTCATGCATAACGCTGTGCATAGAATTCACACTAAAACATGGCATATGGGCAAAAGTGAAAATGTGCATACGTACAAAAAAATTCAGATGCACAAAACCATGCATAAGTCAACTTCCACGCACTTCAGCTCCATAAACCCCGGTCAGTATGAACAGTAATGCATGTGCACATACCTGCCGTTCCACTCCAACTCTTCCCAGAATTTTACATTTTTTAATATGCAAATCAATATAAATATCACCTTCTGTTTAGCATTTGGTTAATAGACAATGGAAAAAGCATGTGAAACAACTGAATTTCAGAGAATGCGAAGTGGAGGCAAGGAAAAACTTACTATTTGTTGGCTTAGGCAGTGGTATACAAAACAAAATGAAGTTGATCAAGTGATACAGAGTGGCAGAGAAACTTGAAAGTTCAAGTTCAGAAAGTCGCACAGTGCCGAAATAAAAAAGAAGTGGTCAGATATCAAAGTCAATGTGAAAAGGTGAGTCGTAGCCCACAATCTGAGTGTCATACGGAAACGTATTAGGGTACAGAGAAAGGAAAAAAGGACACAGTGAAAAAAAGGTTAAAATGTCCATTTTAATCTTGTAGTTTATTTTGTCATTAAAGTAGAATGTTGTAAACCTCATCTTAAAATCAATGGTAAATTTACTAGAGTTTCTCAGATTAAATTGTAACTAAAGAAGCACATTAATTGCTGTGCATTGTATGTGTTCTTCTGTGTGCTCTATGTGTGTGAATCACTATGTGCTTCTTAAACGGGCTTGCTCTTATGCCGACAGGATACAGAATTCATTACATTTATGATATTACAGCTATCTGAGCATTTTAAATACTAAGATATATAATTGATATCATTGTCATGATCAAATGAATTAAAGCTTATATTAAACATGGGGACACAGTGGTGCAATGCTAGCTGCTGCTCCGTACAGTGATTGTTCCTGCCTCCTGCAAGATGCTTGCAGGGATGTGCGCGACCCTCAATGAAATAAATTCCTTTATTGTTATTGTATAGTCCAATCAGATTCAATATGCAAATACCCCATAAAAAATATTTTTCTATAAAATGATAAAATAACTAAAATACTACTACTAATAAGATAAATAGCAATGAAAACCATACAATATGAAAGTATAAGTACAATATACATGTACATATAGTGCAGATAGTGCAAATGGTTCATAAAGTGGCTCAGGTTGTGCAGTATTGCAATTGTTGTGCACAGTTTACAGTGAGGTAATTATAATTCTAAGTAGAAACAGTTCTACTGGGAGCACTTGATGGACTGATTAAGTGTGTTTATACTGTAGCTCTTGGGATGAAACTGTTTCTGAAACTAGAGGTTTGTGCAGGAAAGGCTCTGAAGCATTTGCTGAATGGGAGATTTTCAAATAGACTATGCACATTGCTGAGGCAGTGTGTGCTATAAATGTTATCCAGGGTAGATGATGTATCCCGATAATCCTCTGTGCTCTCAACACAATCCGCCGTAGAGCTTTCTGATCAGCTGCTGTTGTACAGCTGTGATTCCACAATTAAGATATAGTGAGTTAAAAACAAGTTGTTTACAATCAGATGCCTTAAATTTATAAATGATATGCGTTTAAGTTCAGTATATTTGATAAAACCGCATCAGGGATGTGAATCTAAAAAAGAAAGGGAAATGATACAGGAACAGCACTGCTTTCACTCTGGTTGCCACCAGTTTGCAAAACCGAGTGGAAACTTGCGTACACACAGTGTAAGGGCTGGCGTGAGAATGTGTGTGGATTTATGGCAAGTTTAGTTTTTATACATCTTGAAGTGAGCGTGAAAACGGGCATACCCAACATTTTTATGCATATGCACCATTTATACATGATGCCCCAGGAGTCTTCCTCGAGTTGGTTGTCTGGCTAAACTGAATATCTGTCCCAGAAAGGCCTTAGTCAGATGGGGAACTAAGAACACAATGGTCACTCTAACAGAACTTCAGAAGTCCACTGATGCTTGGAGAACCTGTCGTAAGGATGAGTATCTCAGCAGCACACTGTCAAATAGCATTTAAAGGATCTCTGGTGAGACAAAAATTTAATTTTTGGAGCAGAACTCCAAGCACTATGTCTGGAGAAGACCAGGCACTGATCATCACCTGCCTAATACCATCCCTACAGTGAGGCATGTTGGTGGTAGCATCATACTATGGGAGTGATTCTCAGTGGCAAGGACAGGGAGACTGGTCAGAATTTAGGGAAGAAAGAATGCTGAGCCATAAGGCAAAGCTCTCAATTTTCCAGTCGATCTATGTTCCTACCCTCACCTATAGTCATGAGATATGGGTAGTGACCGAAAGAACGAGATCGCGACTACAAGCAACTGAAATTAGTTTCCTTCGCAGGGTGTCTGAGCTTTCCCTTAAAGATAAGGTGAGAAGCTCAGTCATCCGGGAGGGGCTCAGAGTAGAGCCGCTGCTCCTCTGCATCGAGAGGAATCAGATGAGGTGGCTCGGGCATCTGATCGCCTCTCTGGTGAGGTGCTCTGGGCACGTCCAACCAGGAGAAGGCCCCGGGGAAGACCCAAGACATGCTGGAGGGACTATGTCTCCCGGCTGGCCTGGGACCGCCTCGGGATTCCCACGGAAGAGCTAGAAGAAGTGGCCGAGGAGATAGAAGTCTGGGCATCTCTGCTCAAGCTGCTGCCCCTGCGACCCGCTATCAGATAAGCAGAAGAGAATGGATGGATGGATGGATGGATGGATGGAAGAATGCAGCCAAATACAGAGAAGTCCTTGAAGAAAACTTGTTCCAGAGTGCACACAGAATGGGACAATGGATCAGTTTTCAGCATGAGCATGACTCGAAGCATACAGCCAAGACAATACTGCACAGCTGAAAGAATTCTGCATGAGGAGTAGAAAAAAAATTCCCTGGTCAATGTCAGAAACTGACATATAGTTACAGAAAACACCAACTTGAGAGTGTTTCTGCTAAAGGGAACAATACCTGCTTTTACAGCCAACAGACATTAATGGCATATCTACTCATTTTCTGCTGAATAAATTGTTGCTTTTTATTGTTTTTTCCCAATTATATCACCTATATCTTAAGATACTGTTTAAATTAAGATCAAATCTTGATAAGTCTACATATATTAAAAAAGGGGTGCACTTACTCTTTCACATGATTCTAAGTATTGCTTTGAGATTTTCTTGTTTACTGACATTTGGTTTACAGATTCTTTTGAACATCTACAGCAGAAAAATTAAGTTTGCAAGTGATTTGTTCATCTAATCAAATTTATATTAAAAAATGGTGTACATTTTATTTTGTTTAAACACTGTTCTTTAGTGGTGACCTTGAAACATCTAGCTATTCTCATATACTATTGATGTTTCAGATTGTTCCCTTTCTTCTGTGTCATGTCTGGTCTTGTCTGTAGAAAGAGGCCTGTGCAGCCTTAGATGCTTGGGGACTAATTACACAGAACATCAGTCATGTGGAATGAGCTAGTGATTAGATCAGTAGTGTTTAGAAACTTTAAACTGAAACTGGTAAAAATAGAGTCTTATGTTTGGATGACGCAGTTAAACTGATCTTTAGTAAAAGATCACTGCCCACTCAAAGTAATTCATTACATTGTTAAAGGGATAGTTCAATCATAGTGTCTTAAGAAAATACAGTTCTCAGAAGTTTCAGAAGTTGATTATTTAGTATGAGGCCATTCACACTTTCTTTCCTCCACGTAGGAGAAATCAACTATGTTGTATGCTAGCCTGTCAAATATAACTACTCACATTCTAGGTTTTGGTCCCTGGAGCTTTAAGGTTGCAGTGCTAATTGTTGCAAATCTGTTCTGGCCTATTTTCTATTTTGTATTCTTCTGGTTAACGTTTATGGAATAAAAAATTGGGCATACTGAGAGAAGTATGAGTAAATATTTTTTATTATTAAGAAACTGTTTATACTTGGGTTGTACACATTTCATTGCTGACATCCCTGCTGAGCCACTAGACAATTTAAAAAAGTAAATAAAAAACTTATTCTGAAAATAGTGAACTATTTATCTGTTCGTTTATAGTTGTAAGGGTTATGTCATAATACCTGTATATATCCTAATTTGAATGAAGAAATATTTTAACATTCAAATTAGTATATATATTACACATTATATATATTTATATTATATATTATATAATACCAGTAACGGCGCACTGCACGATAACGTGCAGTGAATACACTTGACTTGAGCATTTCTAATTTTCATCCTCTTTCTCTGTACGTTTAGCATTTGTTTGCTCAGAGGTTGATGTGCTTGCTGCTTTCTGAGCAGCTCTTCTTTTCTCCACCCTGGCAGCCCGCTTCTTCTCTTCTTTCGTCAGCATTTTTTCGTGTTAAAGCTGATCAAGTCAACGTTTGTGTTGCAATTACTTAGTACATTTTCCTTCATTTTTCACTTAAGCTGGCACTTAAGTCAATCTGCCTCAAGAATGATTTAAGATATGAAGAGGGAGGGGAAGTGAGGACAAAGGTGGTAGGGAATGAGAACTGCGCCCGTACGCATGAGCCGCACGGCCGTCCTGTTGGCTGTTGCCAAGAGTTGATTCTACAATAAAATAAAATAAATATAAAAAGAGGAATAACCTTGGAGGTCAATTGTCACCCCAAAAGCGGCTAGTAGACGTCACGTAGTACCAAATTTCAGGTCAATAGGTCAAATGGTTTGCAAGGTGATTTAAAATCTTGGCAGACAAATGAACAGCCACGGTAGCACATTATATAAGAAGATATATAAATATTATATATTATATATATTTTTCCTCAAATATTATTGGTATTAATTGACTAAGATGTTACATTGGTAAACTCTTCTGTCCCAGTGGTCTGGTTTCATTTATTTGTCTTGTGTGTTAGCAGGTTTTACAATGGATTTGCACCCCCAGGTCTGGTCCCTTTCTTGATCCCAATGTACTGGTGTAAGGTATGACTTCCTGTGATACTGTAATAGAAATAACTTCAGAAAAAAATATATGGACTAAATATTGACTATTTAAATATATTCATGTAAAATTGACATAAATACTGTATATAGTAACTTAATGCATTTGTCATTTTTGCAGTTGCTCTGTTTTCTCATGAAAATACAGAAGTGGCTGCCCTTGATCCTCTTGGCAGATTAAATAGGAGAGTTCAATCTTAACTGATATTTTCAGTATGGTGTACCAGTTATTGTTATATTGAATCATATCCTGCATCACCCAGCATTCAAACTGGACTTTATGAAACAGCTGTGCATTTTATTTGAGTTCAAACTAAAACTGTTTTATAAAAGTCTAATATTCTCAGATGATTGTAAGATATTATCTAAATAATATAACCCTTGAATATTACAAGAATATTTCTATACATAAATATAAATAGGGCATGTACCAGTTTAAAGCTCTGGTTCATTTTTGATATTACACAATTTCTTATAATGTGTGGCCATTTATGGGGCTGCCCCACATAATTCACTGCTCAGCCAGTGATTGTACCTGAGGTGCTGACAAAGTTATTTAATTATACAGGTACTGGACCAAAACCTTTAAATGCCTATCAGACAGCCTTGGTGTCACACTTGCTCCTAATCCATTACCAGCTGTGTTTGGTGGACTCCCAGATGGGCTCAAAGCGGAGAAGGACAAACTGTAATTGCCTTTACTACACTACTGGCACACAGATTTATCTTGCTCAACTGGAAGAATCCTAACTCACCTCTGTTCAGTCAGTGGGTAACTGATGTTATATACTATTTGAAATTGGAAAAAATGAAATTCTCACTTAGAGGATCTGTTCAAATTTTTTTAAAACCCACAAGGTTCGAATCAATAACATTTTGGAATAAGCTTTTATACTGGGGAAAAGGATTCTCTTCCCTCTTTTCTGCTCTTAAGGTTTTACTCTGGTTGTTGGCCTTCCTCTTTTCCTCATGAACTGAAATTAGTTTTGTTAAGTTTGACTGTTTTTTTGTAATGTTACTTTCTTTTAATAAATTCAATTAAAATAATAAAAAAAAATATTCAGGTACTAAATGGATCAAGTATATTTACAATTTGGAGGCAACTACTAAAGATTTAAGTAGTTTTGCTTAAGACATCAGGAAAAGACCTCTGCAAGGGTTTTCTTCGAGTCACTAGTCTAAGAAAGTCTAACTCACCTAAAAAATTCTACCAGAGATTAATCCTATGGTTAAAAAAGAGAGATGGGCCAGCATGAAATGAGATTTTCACTGTAACAGATAAACTATGTTTTAGCAAGTAAAATTTAAAAACAATGCTGCTGTAAAGGCCATTTACAATACACAACTCTTTATAACCTGTCAAATGTTGTGCTAACCAAAAGGATTTAACATAAGCAAAAACAAGGTGTTTGTTGTTGGGGCTGACAAATTCATCCTTTAAACAATGGAGAATTCAATAAAGTAGAAACCAACATATTTTATTATATATAGATGCTATTTCACTGAGGAATTTGCTGAAGATTGTTATGATCTTCTGGGCACCACAAAACTCTGAACCAGGTGTTCTACCGAGGACCAGAAACCTTAATCAGTCTTATACCAGAAGCACACAGCCTAGAAAACTCTAGAAAGGTCCAAATCATTTCTGCTCCCATTAAATGTCACATGTGGCCAATACACATTTTCACCTCCAATCATTATTGAATGCCTGTTATATACATTAAATGTCGGGGCATTAATAACTGCTTTTTCTTGCAGGATATAGTTTCTACCAATTAATCCCAAGTGTTTAAGAATCCCTGTTTATCTGGTCTGCCCTTCCATTGTTATTTCGCTTGAGACTGGTCATTATTAAAATTAATGTACTCACTTATTTCAATTTAATTAGTGCCATGCTAATTATCGCCAGTGAGAATTCTGGGCACATGTGGGAATTACTGTCTAGGTTTCTGTAGAAAAAGAAAAGGCCACAAATATAAGTACTCTACTTATATTTGTTGCTTAAGCAGCAACAGATCAAAGGGAGAAATTTTAATGGAATTATATCGCTGGGCCTTTGCTCTCCATCCAGTCTGGAACTAGGTCTTCTTTTCATCAATCTCCCACCTTAGCTTCCAATCAAATCTAATAATACTTACCCATATATCCCTTATACCTCTTCTCCTGACACCTTTCAAAGTACAGTAAAAACTCATTCTGGGCCCTTTGATTTCATATACACTAGAGGGTTAGGGTATTATTAAGATGTACTTGAACACCTGCCCAAGGTGGCACCCACACATTCCAGTTTTCTATACTTAGGTCCTAGGTATTGTTGGCGAACCTTTAATTTTCCCATTATTGACATGCTGGGGAATATCGTCAATGAGGACATTTTTGATGATAAATGTCTTTAAACAGGTTTTGGGGTCAGACATTATTGTCTCTTCATCTTCAACTTAGATCTATTCTCAAAGCCTATAATATTTCACCATACACCCCACTCCCACCTTATCCACCTTTACAATTTATTTTCCTCACCAACTCCCTACTTCAAGAACTACAGAAGCCCTATATATGTTATGAAGAGCTTCCTAATAGTCAGTAGCAATTCAATCAATTTGACACAGACTTATTGTATATCACGGATTTCAGCATTTAAAAACACTGCAATACATTCTATAAACCCAAAGTGTCAAAATGTAGAACTCAACTGTGGTTCTTAAATCACACCTCGTATGTGCTATGCCATGGTTCTGTTTACTGATCTGTACTGCCAATTCTGCTGGATGAAGATTCCAGGCACCTTTTTTCATATATTTAGGGAGCGCCCTTGAGTATTTATATTCTGGTCTGCAATTCAAATTTTTTTAAATCCAGCCTAGCCATTTATATTCTCCCCAATCCCCATATATTTCTACTTTTCCATCGCTTTTCTCTATCGCTTAATTTACCCCACAGACTTGATTAAAGTCTACTACCATAATATCCTTTAATAAAAATGAAAATGATCCTTTTCTAACCTGACGTTATTTGAGTTATCCACAGTGAGGATTAGCCAGTCATCCAGATCCCACATTGTTAAATGGCTAGTGTACCTAAACCCGGGTAGATGATAGCTAATGTTGCCACAAGTCCCTTTGTTCTTGTAGGGGGCAGTCCATTCTACCCAGGGTTGTGCAGTGTTACACAGGAGACAGAACACAGAAAAAGGTTTGGGACAAAGAAAAACAATTCTGTGTGAATTGAGTATGAAATGAGTATGTCTTTTCAGATATGTGTCCAACACAGAACTGAATTGAAATATCAAGTTCCCAATTTCTAAAGGCTGTGGGCAGGAAGGTGGTGGGTGCAGGTGCGCAAACAATGGAAGTGACACCAGCAGTGGAGCAGCAATTAACCTTCCGTTCTGTAGAGAGAGGAGCAGGCATTAGACAACAGCGCCAACCACTGGTTCAGCAGGTAAATTTACCATCACCAGAGCCCTTAAACTCTCTCTCTCAAGCGCACGCGTGTGACAACATGCTAGTTCTTCTCTGCAACAACTTTTTCAGGGCTTTGGTGGGGTGGCAGTAGTTTTTGGAGAAGCAGGTTGGTTTTGGTTTTATACATGCCCATTTTTTCCTCTTTAACTCATAATATTGGCATTGGAACTTGCATGATCATTAACTTTTTTTCTGATAATTTGTCTCTAATATATACTAATAATAATACATTGATTTAAAAAATAAATAAATGGGCAAAAGTAAACAGAACTAAGACAAGAGTAAAATTGTTAAAACATTAAATATAATAACAGATGCCCTACTACTTTGCTAGGAACTCTGTGTTTCAAAACTGCGGATTTACTGCAATGATGAGTACATTGTATTGCTAAAAACAACATGTCTGTGGTGTGGATTCAAAGGACTGATTGTAAAACCAAGATAAGAATGAGCAAATTATCAAACACAAAAAACAAATTATCCTTGCTTAATGGTTTTTAGATTTCGAATGTGGGCAAGTGGTAGCATCCAAAGCCCAAACATTAATTAACTAATTATTTCAGACAAATATAGCTATCCCTGTGTCTTGAAAGGAACAGCTATACTTCACATCCTTCAAGACACACTGCACTCAAATTAGACCTTGGAAAGTGTGAATTAAATTAAGATATGTTAGTTTAATATTTAATTTTTCATTTGCCGCAAAGCTGTGTTGAGGATACCTTTCTGTTTCAGGTCAATGTGTTTTTACTTCTGTCACTTCAAGAATCTTTGACTCAGGCCTGGAGGAAACTTTCATGTCATGAACTAAAGGCTTGTGTTGCTGCATGGATGATTCTGGTACGAATATGAGAGCCAGTGAGCAGCTCCCTATCTTGGCTTTGAAATGCTAGGGTGGAAAGTCTACTAAGTGTTGGTTTGAAGCACTATGTTTTTTTCCCCACAATCCGTTAGCTTCCTTCTTGGTCACCCATCTCATTCTCACTCACAATCGACTGCTTGTTTTGTTACTTGGCTCCTGCCTCATTGTCAGCTGGCTGCTTGCTCAAGCTGTCCACTTCTGTCTTGCTCGCAGTCAGGTGCTCAGCTTAGTCCTGATCTGCCTGCCTTTCTCAGTATGTGTGATTTTAGAATTACTGTATAAATGATGACCCAGAAAACTGAAGCCTGTAGAATGTTTTACACCTGCTGTCTGTAACTGAAATGCGCCATGGCTTCAAGGGGTCAGCCCCTTGTCATGTTTTAATATCATAGTGGCTTTTGTTTTGATAGCTTCTACCATATTGTTTTGTGTTAAATTATTTTTGAAACAAGGCTTTTATATTGCATTTTACCTACCACTGCTTGTGTTAGCTAGACTGCCATTAATTGACAGATTAAAAGAAACAGGTTGCTTACAGCTGAATAAATCACTTACAGAATTTACTGAATATGAGTTGTATTTTAAAAAGAACAATAATTTAAATTGCTTTATCTGTAATCTCATTTTAAGATATGTTATATAATAAATTGTAAGATATATATTTAACTGGATGTTTTAATGGATGTTTAATCATCACTTAGGAATTAGTTCACATCTTTATCAAATACAAATACATTTCTATGAAAGATTTAAAGTGTAGTATGGATTACACATCTAATTCTCCAATTGGAAAATGAGAATGTTAGTCATGATTACTGATTTTTATGACATTGCATTTGGAAATAGCACTGCTGAAAAAGCAGCCAGTATTTAATAAAAATACTATAATTCACAGAGTAAAACAAAAGGGCCATTCGCTTGTGCTAATTTTTCGTCATGTTACAAAGCTGGAAATTCTTATTCAATTAAAGGACAAACACTGATCTGTCTTTGTAATACTATCGGTATCATCCCAAATGACCTCTTGACCTATAATAGTGAGAAAATATTACAATACAATATGAGGAATTAAGTTCAGGTACATTCTTCCTAAATGAATAAATAATCTGTTATACTCAACCTTTAAAGTTTAAACAAATTATCTCAAAGGTTTGTCAGTCTGTTATCTGTTGCATGCATCCTTCAAAATCCTTACACCGTGTTAATGTGTGATATTTATTTGGTTTATAACAGAATTACATTTTTAATGTGACATTTTTTTAATAAATCGTTTCAAACATGCAAACCCTCACCATGATGAATCTTTGTAATATCACAATTTGGCAGTTTTATTAAGAAATGTTTTCATGCATTTCCTAGACTCCTATGGTTATTTAAACAACCTGGCATTCAGCTTGGTTTGCAGTGGGCTAGGGATCAATTTTTGAGTTTGTCACATATCTACTAGGGGATTTCAGAAAGTCCTGAGCCTTAAAAAGTAATATGAAAACAGAATTTTTCCAACCACCAGAAATCTCCTTTATTCACAACATTTCAACGTAGTCACTATCAAGATGGATACAGATGCATAATCCACAGGTGAAAGCATGACACAATATCCTCAAATCTGTCCAACTCCCCACTGTGGAACTTGGCCCGGACACAGACAGACGGACATCATTGTTGCACGCAACACACCCATTCATTATATTCACACTATATACAAATAAGTGCACAACCCAGTGCCTCCAGCACCGATCCCCCAAAGTCCAGGCCTCACAGTCCAACTGCCTCTTCTCCTGGCCGCCTCCAGTCCTCTCTCCAGCTCCGTCCTTCTTCCACCCGACTTCTGCCGCAGGTTCCATGCCCGTCCGATCATCCTTGGCGGGACCGCTCACAGGCGGCTCCTCCACCCGCCCAGGGGTTTCCCTCTGCCTCCGCAGAGGACGGCCCTTCACTGGACGCGCGCACCCAGCGACACGTCCCATCCTATTGGAGGAACCGGCATTCACCCCTCGGTTCCTCCTTCTCCTCTTGGACGCTCTGACGATCTGGGTCTGAGCATGGTGAAAGCTCAAATCCAGCCCCGTCTGCGTCCCTGCAGAGCGACAGGAGACTGCCACGGGCTTGGAGCGCAGGGCGCTAGGACCCAGGGCACTCATCAGCCTCTGTCCTGCCAACCCGTGCGATCTCGCTCTCCTCGCTCCGCAGGCAGTCTGCACTGCCGCGTCCGCTGTTGGAGAATTGCCTACTTGATGCCGGTCCCTCTTATTACAGTCACGGCCGTTTTCGGCGAATTCTCCCTCATGCTGTACGGGGAGGGCAAGACTCACCTTCCCCGCCGTACTCTCCCGGCCAAAGGCTCCAGCGGCGCGCCGTTCCTCCGTATCACACGGCTTCTCCACAGCAAGAGCACGAAGCACCTGCAAGAAAGGTGACTCTGCGGGCCGAAGGGACTCCTTCGGCTCGCGCAGAGCCACCGGCGAAAACAGGGAGACAGACGTCGGTGGGCTTACCTGTCCATCAGCCGCACTCATCGTCTGCCTCCTGTGGGCCACTCCCTCTGGCCCAATCGGGTCACTTCCAGGCACGAGACTGGCATTCCTTAGTCCCGCCTCTGTACAGTCATTGGCGGGCACACAAGACACACCGGCCAATCCCGTGCCTGTCAGCGGGTGGGACTTCCGGTCTGCGGCCATTTTGGCTCTTTCCTCCCCAGTGCAGCGGCATGCTGGCTTTTCAGGTTGCAGCGTCTCCCTCTCAGCAGCTCTCCCAGCTGCTGCTGCGTTAACGAGGCGCTGCGGTTCGACATGCACCTGCCACCGACAAGGATCCGGGTAGCCCCTGCCTGTCGAGGACAAAACACATGCGGCCCCGCAGGGCCTTTTGCCAGCAAGCAGGGAACTTACCTCCCGGGTCCTGTCTGTCCGGGGAAACGTCCCCGACATGGCCTCGCTAGGCGACATGCCGTCCCGGGCGCCTTCTGCCGCGACATGCTCGCAGGAGCCCGCTGCACTCCAGCAACGCCCATTGTCCTTCCTCCACACCTGAGGAGCTTGGCCATTCTGCGGATTGACAGTGGTCCGTGGGGTGAACTGCTCCCGCGTGGTTGTGCACGTACTGCTCCCACGGTGAGTGTGTGGGGTCCGCTGCCGCGCCAGGCCGTCCACAGAAAAATGTTTTTTTAATGCAGGTCCCCGTCTTGCACCAGACTGAGCATCCTGCCGACTACGCCACTGTGGAACTTGGCACGGACACAGACAGATGGACATCATTATTGCACCCAACACACCCATTTATTATATTCACACTATATACAAATTAGTGCACAACCCAGTGCCTCCAGCACCGATCCTCCGGTCGTCCTGGGCGTCCCGGCTGGGCTCCACCCCCAGCCAG
The DNA here is from genome assembly GCA_026402145.1 of Polypterus bichir lapradei. NCBI lineage: Eukaryota > Metazoa > Chordata > Cladistia > Polypteriformes > Polypteridae > Polypterus > Polypterus bichir. The sequence goes on along the minus strand of JANRMT010062825.1, from coordinate 28,425,709 downwards.
ATGCCACAGTGCCCCACTGCCAGCGAAGACATGTCGGTCCGAGCGGCACATCCCGAGAGGGCAGCACGTCCCCGGAGTGGGTCCTACTACGTACCCAGGGTCCATCACGGCACCCTGGGACACCCTATTTCAGCACCCCCTCCGAGGCCGACGCACCCCTCTGGTCTACGCCGCTCTCGCCTCCACCGTCCCCTCCAGACCGGTGGGACGCTCGGTGCGGGTGTCCAGGCAGTGCTTCTGGCCCTCCCTTTTGTCTTTTTGTAGGACCGGCGCCGTTGGGAACCTGCCCTCCTGGAATAGGCTGCTCCATGGGAGGACTCCCCACCGGAGAGCGGATGGTGCCCCGGCTGGCGGGGATGGTGGAGGCGAGAGCGGCGCAGACCAGAGGGGCGCATCGGCCTTGGAGGGGGTGCCGAAATAGGGTGTCCCAGGGTGCCGTGATGGACCCTGGGTACGTTGTCGGACCCACTCCGGGGACGTGCTGCCCTCTCGGGATGTGCCGCTCGGACCGACATGTCTTCACTGGCAGTGGGGCACTGTGGCATGCAGCTGGTGGTGGAGCCCAGCCGGGATGCCCAGGACGACCGGAGGAGGGCTTGCACCTCCTCTAGACCACGAGGGGGCGACCGCCCTGGTTATATTGGAAGCCCAACCCTGTAGGGGCCCGTGGCCGCGCCCCGAGTGCCTGAACAACCCTGGACCTCAGCACTTCCGCCACACCAGGAAGTGCTGGGGGGAAGAGGATCAGGGACACCCGAAGGGCTTCCGGGTGTGCAGCCGGCACTTCCGCCACACTGGGGCGTGTCTGCGGAGGTAGGCCGGGAAGCAGCTGTAGTCCATCCGGGTTCCTATATAAGGGGCCGCCTCCCTTCATTCAGTGGCAGAAGTTGGGTGGAAGAAGGACGGAGCTGGAGAGAGGACTGGAGGCGGCCAGGAGAAGAGGCAGTTGGACTGTGAGGCCTGGACTTTGGGGGATCGGTGCTGGAGGCACTGGGTTGTGCACTAATTTGTATATAGTGTGAATATAATAAATGGGTGTGTTGGGTGCAACAATGATGTCCGTCTGTCTGTGTCCAGGCCAAGTTCCACACCACTCACAGCTTTAGTGTGTCCATCGTAAATTTTGAAATCTTTCTCATGCAGAGGTTGTTTTGTAGCACAGGGTACCAAGTTCGAGGTATAGAGAGGGGACTCTATCAACTCAATACTGGACTGTTGAATGGTGGCCATGGTCAGCTTGGCAGTGAGAGCTGGCATGTTGAACCCCCCCAACCCCAGAAGAGGACAACAAGGTGAGACCACTATTCTGTGGAAAACATTGGGTAAGCAGACTTCAAAATACCATTTGACTGTCCCAGCGGCCTATTCCTTCAGTAGCACTGAAGTGACAAGATGTCTCTGAGAGGAAAAAAATGGTGAACGTTGTCTTGCTTTGCCTTGCCTTGACTGGAGCATTGAAGTCTTTGGGGAGCCACACATTTGACTTACTTTTGGTTTTAGGCTTGAAAAGTGAAACCAGGCTTCATCTCCAGTCACGAAAAAATCATATTTCAGGAATTGATCTTCATAACATTTTGCAATAAAGATTTGACAGAAACTTAACTCTGCATCAGTTCTTCTGTCAGCAGACGTGGCTCCCAACATTCGGTGGGGAGACATTTTTTTAACTTCTGAAATAGGCAAGCTCGAGGTAGACTGATGGCAAAACCTGGATAACATCAGTCTGTCACGAACCACACTCATGTTTGTGTCAATGTTAGGCCAATTTACTGTTACCAGTCTACCTAGCTCAGTTGTTTTTTTCTGCTAAATAAACTGATTGTAACTGTCAGCATTCCGTGGAAAAGCAGTTATGTAGAGAGCCATGAAGTTCAATTAATACACACTGTGTCACTGTTGTCTGTGTATCAAATAAGCTTTAAATGTATAGAACTTGGGTGGCATGGTGGCGCAGTGGGTAGCGCTGCTGCCTTGCAGTTAGGAGACCCGGGTTCCCTTCCTGGGTCCTCCCTGCGTGGAGTTTGCATGTTCTCCTCGTGTCTGCGTGGATTTCCTCCGGGCACTCCGGTTTCCTCCCACAGTCCAAAGAGATGCAGGTTAGATGCATTGGCGATCCTAAATTGTCCCTAGTGTGGGGGTGTGTGTGTGTGCACCCAGCGGTGGGCTGGCACCCTGCCTGGGGTTTGTTGGCTGGGATTGGCTCCAGCAGGCCCCTGTGACCCTGTAGTTAGGATATAGCGGGTTGGATAATGGATGGATGGATGTCTAGAACTTGCACATGAAATATTTTTCATGTACTATTTCTACCTATTATGTACCATTTCTTGGTTTTCCATTGTATTACACATTTTTTTTCTTTTTTTTTCAAAATTATGCTGTATCCATTTATGAGAAAATATTTCTTGGGTTCTGCAAGGAGAAACACTGATAAGCTCCTTTCTTCCCTGAGATTTTCTAGTTTGATTTTCTAAACTCATAGTTAAACAGTGATTTGTTTATTGTAGTAAAACACTACAATATTATTAAAAATTCCAAAATGCTTAGCACACACTGGCATTTGAACCCCCATAGTTGCTGAACTCCATACAGGGTGGAGCATTACAGCTACTGACCTGTTCAACCCGAGGACTTTTGACTTAAGGCCCTTACATACTGTTCAGGTCAAATTTAACCCATTTTGACATTTGACAGCAGAAAAAATACTGTAAATGTCATTCTTTTAGCCTGAAATTTGATGACTTTTCCTGCAGTGACCCACACTACACAAAAATTAAAATATTTTTAAATTTTATACTGTTTTGCAGGTGCTACAAAGTTTTGTACATTGAGGCAGTTCTGGGTGAAATTTGTCCTCCATCTATTGAGATGGATTTTAGATTCACATGTGTGGGTCAAATCAAGGAAAATGGGTGTTTTAGGGAATCTTGAAAGTGTGAAACTGTACATGCCATGTCTGTGTGTATTTTTAATGGGACAGTGGTGACAGAGTTCAAGGGAGACCTTGACACTGTCACGAGAACTGTATGCGTTCCCACCACTTTGCCCAGGTTCCTGCAGAGGGAGGCACCTGCCGGTCTTTGAAGGGTCATGGGGAATCTGGAAATAGTGAAATAGTCAAACAACATTGGAGTGATCATGTATGAAGCATATAAGGAGCAGAGGTCAGAGGGTGCCATTACACAGATATGAGAGCTGCGCCTGCAAGCACAAGAACCTGCAATGCAACAAAACTATTTAGAATCCTATTCATCTTAGCTAACTGAGATAAAAACAGAGATCAATAGAGTGGTTGGGCAGGGTGGGTCATAAGATTATACAGGAAACTGAGCTGCCATTTCAGTGACTGAGGTTATGGCAGCAAGACTTACTATGCAAGAGGCCTTTGATCTAATTTTCCAAGATGAGAAAGCAGATAGTGTTTTGGAGGAGGATGTTTCAGAGCAGGAAGACAACATGCAGGAAAACTCTGATTACAGCTCCCCTGATGAAGATGACTCTGATGAAGAAAGGGAGACATTTATGGCAAAAAACAATGTGTGAAATGTTTCCCCTGAAAAATTAATCCCAAGACAAAAACAGTGGAATTCAATAAATGCATTTTATGGCATTGTAAATTAACATTGTGAGATACAGTGATCCCTCGCTATATCGCGCTTAGACTTTCTCAGCTTCACCCTATCGCGGATTTTAAATGTAAATATATCTAAATATATATCACGGATTTTTTGCTGGTTTGCGGATTTCTGCGGACAATAGGTCTTTTAATTTATGGTACATGCTTCCTCAGTTGCTTTGCCCAGTTGATTTCATACAAGGGACGCTATTGGCAGATGGCTGAGAAGCTTCCCAATCAGAGCACGTATTACATATTAAATAAAACTCCTCAATGATATACGATATGCTTCCCATGCGGTGCTTCGCATACTTTAAAGCCCAAACAAGCCCTATTGATTTTTGATTGTTTGCTTTTCTCGCTCTCTCTCTTTCTCTGACATTCTCTGCTCCTGATGTGCACTCCTTTGAAGAGGAAGATATGTTTCCATTCTTTTAATTGTGAGACGGAACTGTCATCTCTGTCTTGTCATGGAGCACAGTTTAAACTTTTGACTGAAGGGTGTTATTTCATGTCTAGAGGGCTCTTATAATGTTAGAAAAGGTATTTAGAAGGTTGTAAACTGGTTTTCAATGCTCTAACTGCGAAAATATTTGATTTATAAATAAAGAATCCTACTTCGCGGAAATTCATTTATCGCGGCAGAGTCTGGAACGGATTAACCGCGATAAACGAGGGTCTACTGTATCTCAAAATGCATTTCATGTATCTTAAAATGTAATTTACTTTTTAAAATATCTGAAATGCATTTTGAGAAATCTTAAAATAATTTCCTTTACATTTTCAGATATCTGCAGTTACTTTTGAGATATCTCCATGGCAAGACAAAATAACATTTGGAGATACTTCAAAATACATTTTAAGATACATGGAAATGTATTTAAGATATCTCAAATTGAATTAAAAATATCTGAAAATTCATATATTTAAAGATATCTGAAACACATTTTGTGATATCTCAAGTAGATTTCAAGATATCTTGAAATGATATGCTATACATTTTGAGATATCTAAAATGCATTTCAAGATATCTCAAAAACATTTTCAGATACCTCAGAATAATTGCGTGTACATTTCAAGATATCTCGGATTAATTTTTAGACATCTTAAATTGACCTTGCATGCACTTTAAGATATCTCAAAATCACTTCCTGTAGAATTGCCTATTATTTCAATGGGAAATCCTGTTTAATATAAGATATCTTGAAATGTATTTGAGATATCTTAAAATGAGCAGGAATTGATTTTGAGATATCTTGAAATGTATTTTTAGATATGTGAAAATTCACAGGAAGCTGTTTCGAGATATCTGGAAATGTATAGTCAGATATCTTAAATTGTACTTGTAAATGAAAAATGCTACTGAGATATCTTGAAATAATGTGTCTTTTTAAAGATTTATCAAAATGTATTTGAGATATCTTGAAATACATTCTAAGATATCTGAAGTACAGCATAAACCTATTTTATGGTATCATGAAATGAATTTGAGATCTAAAAATGTATTTTAAATATCTCAAACAACAGTGAATTACAAGATATATTAAGTGCTTTTTAAGATATCTTAATTACATTTTGAGAAATCTTAAAATGACTTCCCACTCGAGATATCTGAAATGCATTTTCAGATATGTCAAAATAACTTCAAGATATTTAAAGAGATATCTTAAAATTGACAGGAAGTCCCATTGAAAGAATAAGACATTTTACAAGAAGTGACTTTGAGATAACTATCATTAAAATCACAGGAAGCTATTTTAAAATATCTGTAAATGTATTTAAGATATTTTAAAATGCCCAGGAAGTTATTTAAAGATATCTTGGATTGCATTTGAGATATCTGGAAATGCATTTCAGATATCTCAAAATGTACAGCATATCATTTCAAGATATCTTGAAGTCCATTTGAGACATAATGCAATGCATTTCAGATTTCTTGAAATAGATGCATTTTCAGATATTTTCAATTCGAGATATCTAAAATGAATTTCCAGATATCTTAAACTGTATTTTTTTTTTTTTTTTTTTAAACTGTATTTTAAGATGTCTCTAAATGTTAATTTGGCTTGCCATAGGTTTTCCCTCATTTTGTGTTTTTGCAGGTCACTGTCCTTTCCGCTAGTACATGCCTAGCAAGCCAGGAAAATACAGAATAAAGTTATAGGCAGCCTGTGATGCCCGCTCCATTTATGCTTGGAATATGCAACTATATACTGGGAAGCCAGCTGGGGGAGCCATGGAGAGTGTTGTGTTATGGATGACAGAAGGGCTAATAGGACACAATGTGATGTGTGACAACTTCTTCATCTCTCATGAGCTTGTTCAGGCGCTCCTGAAGAAAAAAATAAGAATGATTGGTACTGTGAGGCAAAACAAGCTTGAGCTGCAACCCACCTTCCTGTCACAGCAGCTTCAGCAGTACTGGTAAGGGCAGTACAGCGATCTGAGCCTGGCCCTAATCAACAAGTCACACAAGAAGCCGGTTCAAGAGGACAGAAGAGAAAGAGATGCACCTTCTGCTCTGCAAAAAAGGACTGGAAAACAGGGACAACCTGCTGCAAATGTGTGAAACACTTGTGCAAGTCCCACAAACGCAAGTTTTCCTACCAATGCTTTGAATGCACAGACTAGTTTGCAATAAGCAATTTTTTATGTTTTGTGTTCTAAGTATTAATTAATGCTGAAGTGATATTGATAATTATAGATGGCAGTTATGAGGATATAGTTTATATGATATGAAAATGAGAACAGTGTCTAATGGTTACAGTTACATAATAAATCCCAACAGTTCCAGAATATTTTTCCCATTTTCACTTTCAATAAAATATATTTAAATTATTATGGCTGTTATGTTTTCATGTCTTAGGTGAAACAGGACATGATATTGTGGATAATAGATGTTTTTCTCCAAAAACAAGTATTGTAAACCTAAAAAATATACTCTCCCTGCTCTCTGAAACATTAATTAAGGATTAATCATCTATTTATTAATGTTTGATAGGCTATTTATAGATTCTAAAAAGATCTGTAGTTCAAAATTTGGTATAGACACTTATAAGGGAATTTTTTGCCAGGGTCAAAATTGACCCAAACCACATACTGTGAAGCCATTGTACTACTCTTGTACTACATGTTATAGTCAGTCATGTGATGCACTGTTTCACTACCATAGGATGAGTTGGTCATGTATAACAGAACTACAAAAAGACAAACAGCATACTTTCTGAAAATGTCCAGTGAGATTTACCCTGAAAATTTACCAGGTTGTCATTAGAAACAGCCATGCATTATATTTTTGTAGTTAGGGGAATCAGATTTAAATGACACAAAAAACATCAGTACAAAAACATCACGCTTTTTATGAAAAAATTTCTAATTATGTACTATAAATGTAGTTTAAAGTAAATTGCTTCTGACATAACAATAGAATTCACTGGAGACGCATGTTGCATTATAGCATTGTTAAAAATAGAAATTCCCCTGACAAGCTATTCAACTTCTGTGGTAAACATCTAAATTTTTGTGGATTTCATTTCCTTCTCAGGAATTGTTTCAATTTCCCTGTGGAGAGCACAGCTACATGTTGTTTTAAAACCATTCAGAACCTTAACAGATTGCAATTGACAAAGTGCTGAACAGTCTGTTGGACAATGCTATCATTAATTAATTTTAAAATCAAAGATGGTTGTCATCCCTGGGTTAATACATTTTTATTCTTTTATATTTTCTTAGTATAAGCAACCATTTTGTTGTATTTTCATTCTAAGATAACCTTGAAAAACATGAAAATTATTAATTTTTCAGTCTCATTCTGTATTTCTGGTAAAAAATTAGTTTACTCTGCATATTCTTCTTCTTTTAGGAGGTCATGAAATAAAATTCAGATATTTATAAGGATAAAATATTCTGTTCTCCCACACTGTGCTAAGACATTTTCACATCATTTATTACATCATTTATTCCCATTGAGAAGGGGAAGAGATGAGTTTTAAAAAACATAAAAAATAACATAAAAATTGCAATTATTGTTTGACCTTTTGACAAGAGTGCTTGTTGCCAACAGACATATCCAAGTTAAAGGACAAAGAATATATCTCATATATATTTTTTTGCTTTTAGCATTAGTTGAAAATATGTATTGCTATAAACTACATGGTCCAGCATTACTGGTAATATCAGGGACTTGTAACACAGATGAGAAAACATTCAGGATTATTTTTTCTCTGACTACTTCCTTCATTCTGCCAAGCTAAAAATGAAATTCTGAACACATTTAACTACATACAGTATAGTTTACAGATATGCTGTATCATGTCATCCTTAAGATAAAAAAACTTCATTCTTAACACAACTCCAATTCTTCCTCCAACTTTCACTTTTCTTATCTTTGTGTTGTACTTTTTTTAATATGCAGCAGCACGACCTGCATGAAACTTGCTTGCAAATGCAAAAAGATGAAAACGTGTTAAAGAAAACACTCCATGTACTAAACCTGCTTTTTTCCATTCCACATTGATATTGAGTCATACCAATCCCAGAAACTCTAGATGCAAGGTGACAGTATCTTTAAAAGAGATCTAAAATAAATCATTTTAATAAAAGTGGAATCAGAGCTGAAATATAAGATACTTTTGTTTTTCTTTTGTGCTAATTTGTTCTAGTTCAGGGAATCCCAACTTGGGGTGCTCAAATCCCCAGGGGTGTGTATGATGGCATTTCAGGAAGTGCGACAAAGAGGAAGGCTGCATCAGAATTCGAAAAAAGAAAATGAGATGCGTCGTCATGTTGTGTCGTTTATCATGCTGCAATCGGTGTCTTCCAGTGTGCCGTCATCTGTGGGTCATTTCTTAATTAATGCTAAGAATCAAGCATTGCACATGTAATTGTCATCTATGAATGAGCCTCAGAAATGTGAGCAGAGCATTCATAAAAGCGATAAAGTTTTTTAAGAGAATGGAATTTGGTCCTTGCAATGATCTGAAGAAAAGGTCAAGATGTAGTATAGATTTCTGTGCAAGTAAAAACTGAAATATTGCTGAATTTGAGGTTTGATTGACATTTTTGCTGGGGGGACAAGTAGGACTGAATTGGATGCAACGCCTGCTGCTTAAACTCCGCCTATCTCACTTTTAACTGTGCAGTGCATCTGTTTTTGAATTGCAATACAGGTGTTAGGGGACAAAACTTGTCAACTGTGTTTCATTTCATAGTGGCACGATTGATCGTAGGGATTCACTGTGTTTAATGCTAGACAGAAATCGTCTCAAGGACTGGCATGAAAAATTATTTTGAAAGAATAGGTTTGGATGAGTACATAATTATAAGTACATAGTTACAAAGTTTGTTTTTTTAACTAAACAAAAAATACAACTGCTACTGCAACACTTGTTTTTGTTTACGTGAAAGAGACCAAATGTTTCCAGAAAGGAACACAATGTTTCCAAGCAGGGGGACACCTTCTGCCAACAGTATTACTTTCAATGATATGGGATATGACATCTAAACTGGTCACAATGATAGCTGACAGATTGGGGCACAAAAAAAAACTTGACACCAGGGCATCATAAGATATCTTGGTTATGTACTATAATAATAATAATAATAATAGTAATAACACGTTTTATTTATATAGCAACTTAAATTTTTAGAGAAAAAAATCCCTAAAGCATCAAATATTTTGATGTTTTATTTAGCTGATATTAGTATAAAAAACTGTGGTGGGCTAGTGCCCTTCCCGGGGTTTGTTTCCTGCCTTGTGTTGGCTGGGATTAGCTCCAGCAGACCCCCGTGACCCTGTAGTTAGGATATAGCGGGTTGGATAATGGATGGATGGATGGATAGTATAAAAAAAGGTTTTTAATACTATAAATACTTTCCTTTCAAAATTTGAATTGTTATACCTGCTACTCTTCAGCAATTTTCAGCTCCTTTATTAAAGAAGTAGAGTAACAGTCTTTTAATTTTGGGTATGCAATTTAGGCATAATGGTGCCAAAAACCCCTCAATGCATAAGGGGTTAACATTGTGTCTGTGGTGTTATGGGTCAAGATATATATAAAAATATACCCATTAAAACTCGATTAACATCACTGAGCATTTCCAAATGAAAATTTCATTTTGTTGAAAATGACACACTTAATTTGGATATTAACCAATTACATCTTAAGCATGACAATAACATGCACCTGATTGATCATCTGTTAGTAAATGCCTCTTTCTACAAGAAAGTCTCGGTTTTCACACACATGATTTAAATCATGACGATATGTGAAGGCATTCCTTGCAATTGTATTTTTTAATGTGTCAAATTCAAAATTCTGTTTTTGTTATAGTATGTAGGTGAATAATTTGTTTCTGTGCTACCTCTAATTTTTACCCTATGCTCCACCCAGCCCCTCTGGTTTCCTTTCGAATTTCAATTCTATTATGTGTGTGCTTAATTTTAATTCCAGGACTATCACTTTGTCTAATGTAGTCCGCAAGTTATGACTTACCAATTCACCCTTGATCTGTGAAGATAAACATTTCTTAAATAAGGACACTGAAATATTTTTCATCCAACTTACATCTGCACAGATAGTCTGGAAGGTGACTGTGTGGTCACTGCTGCGTTTGTTGCCTTAACCCACAGAGAGTCTGCCACATTCCCATCTTCTGTCCTGATGTTAGGAGCCTGAATATTAATTTTAAAATTTAATGCTGCACATGTGCCTTTCCTTCCTTGTCTGTTTTTCCTGGAGGACACACAGTGGTTTAAGAAAGTATTGAGAGTATTTCACTTTCTGCACTCTTTATTATGTTGTTGATTTATTTTTAAATGGATAAATTTGCCATTCTTTTACATTAATCTACAATCAGTAACGATTAATGATAAATTAAAAAAAAAATATCTGGAAAGATTTGCAAATTTGTTTTAAATTAAAAACTAAAATCTCACTGTTATATAAGTATTTTATATAAGTATGCAGACCCTTTATTCAGTACTTTGTAGAATCTTCTTTGGCAGCAATTACAGCTTCAAGCCTTCCAGCATTAGTCTCCTTAAACTTTGCACACCAGGATTTGGGCAGTTCATCCTATTCCTCCTGGCAGATCGTCTCAAGTTCTGTTATATTGGACAGAAAGCATCTGTAAACTTCCATCTTCAGGTCTTTCCACAGATATTCTATGGGGTGTAAGTCTGGGCTTTGGCTGGGCCACTCAAGGACAGTTACAGACTTGTCCTGAAGCCACTCCAGTGGTGTCTTGGATGTTTAATTTGAGTTTCTGTCATGTCATGTCCTAGTCTGATGTAGTATGCACTCTGAAGCAGGTTTTCTTCAGGAACATCTGTGTATTTGGTTGCATTCATCCTTCCCTTCATTTTGACTGGTCTCCCTGCCACTGAGAAGCCCCCATATATCATGATGCTGCCACAACCACACTTCACTATAGGGATAGTATTAGACCAGTGACAAATAGTGCCTAAAAATTTTAATTTTTAACTTTAGACCGGAAAACATTTTTCATCATGTTCTCAGTGTTCTTTATATGCCTTTTACTCTAGAGTGGCTTCCGCATAGCCACTCTACCATAAACGCCTGATTGATGGAGTGCTTCTGCCGATGGTCATCCCTCCGACAGGTTTTCCCCTCTCAGCAGAGGTCTTCTATTACTTATTCTGTTGTGGACAAGATTCTTTGGATTGGGCTGTTCATTTCTGTTTGTCTTCTTCAGTTCAATTTAATATTAAAAGAGGATATTCTCAAAGCTACACTTGTAGACTGACATTTTTTAAATCATTTTTTGGTGCTGGTTATTTCATTTTTGCGTTTTGTTTTCCAAGCTGTTGTTAGCAAAGTACACAACCTCCAAGGTCTACCTTATCAATATGTAAAGTTTTGCCAACTATATTTTTATAAATAATGAAAAAAGGGAGCAATGTCTTGGTCAGCTGTCTTGGATATGTAAAGTGAAAATAAATAGGTGATGTTGATTAGTGGTTTATATAAACTTCATGAAGCTACAGGTTCAAATCAGACTATTTAATTACAGTGTGACTCTAAGCCTATCATGCTCAGGTTATAAATGGGGTAAAAACAAAAGACCATTCTAACTGAGAAGGGCATATCCATCTTTTAGAGTTTCTGTAAAATGTCAGTTTGCATTTAAAAAAAATTGATGCATAGCTCTAGCAAAACATAATACTTTGCAAAACTAAAGGGTGTGGCAGAAAGCTGGGTCGCCCTAACCATGGAAGGACTGGGGGAGACAGTATTTTCAGGACAGTTTCTCCCCTGGGCTGACAGAGGGCAGCCCCCTTGGTTTACAGTGGGGCCATGGGTCATGCGCATGGGAGCTCAACGCTGTTAGTGCCCATGGCCGCCAGCAGGGGGCACATAGACATTTCCAGGACCTTATTTGGCCACACTTCCTCGTTGGGCACCTGGAGTCCTTCCAGGTGCCCTATAAAGGGAGCCAGTCACCACCACTCAATGGCAAGAGTTGGGAGGAGGATGACAAAACCTGATGGACTGGAGGCAAGAAGGAACTGTATGGTACTGTGTGGTGATTTGTGCACTGTCTGTGAAACTGTAAATAAAACTGTGTGCTGGGTGCAAAAACACATCTTTCTGCCTTTCTGTGTTGGGGTTAGGGTGGCTATATGCACCTGGGCTTTACAAGGGAAAGAAAATATTTAAAAAATAAGTATTCTTGTTAATGTTTATAGAAAAATATTCCTTCTTTAATAGTACTTTTCAGCCTGTAACACCACTTGGCAGATCACCCATGTAAGAGTTTCCTGCCAAGAGATAAAGAGACTGGAATGTAATCCCATTAGGTCAGACACCTTTTTCCATCACATTATAATCATACCTCCTGGAACCAACATATGCCGTATAATCATGGCTTATTTATCACTTGGGACCTAGGCTGGCAAATATTTCCTTTCCTGAAATGTACATTTATTACGTGAATAACCACAAACTTAAATTAAATATTAAACTTTCCGGCGACACAGGTTTCTTGTAAATTATATAAGCATATACTTAATTCAATTACTAATCTAACATTTCTTCATTTGTTAATAAAAAATATATTGTTAAGTTATCCTGGTCATGTATGAGTTATTTTAAATCTGTTTCATTTTATGGCAGATATAACATCTGTTACTGCTGTCAAGATAAACTCCCCTGCTAGGCTGCTCTTGCTTCTGTAAGCATTTTTTCTCATAGCAGTAAGGGAGTAAACTTTATTTAATTGTAAATCAAAATGATGAGGTTTTATTGCATAATATATCAGCAATATCAAATATGCCAAGCTATGTACCATTCCTCAACTTTCCTAACATCTCTCCCACAGCAATCTAATATTGTTATTTGTATTCTTAGGTAAAAAAAACTTCTCAAAGGCCATCTGTTGGGAAAAATAAATGTAATTTTATTTTTTTTATTTTTTTATTTCCCTGCAATTTCAAAATCTCATTTCCTTAAAAAAGAATGATTGTGAATATTATAAGCAAAATGTGTGCAGAACAATTCAGTATTCAGAGGGTAGGTTTCATTTTCTAATGTCCTCATTTAACAAATCAGATGGACAAAAAAGATCATTAACCAGATGCAAATGAAAAATGTTTAATATGTTATTGTTGGGATATGTTAAATGATAGACTTATCAGCAATGGGCTCATGAGGTAGGTAGCTGTGCCACCTGGGATCACTGCAGTTTGTGCTTATAAGGACAATAAATTTCCACCCACAGACATAGAGATAGAAAAATTATAGACTATAATATGCTTCTTTTATCATTAAGTGTGATTGAGTATGTGAATGTGCCTACATATTGCTGATTCTTTGTGCCCATTGCAGGCAGGATAGACATGTGCTGCCATGGTTACATCAGAAGATATAATCAGAACTCAGAAGGTCCAGGCGGCCTCTGATAAATGACATGGAGAAATGTTTATCCATGTTCAAAAACGTGTTCCATGTAGTTGATAACCATCATGCTTATTCATATAGTGCAAAGCCGTTTAGTGAAAAATGAGAGACAGTCAACAGCACTCTTCCCTAAGTAGGAGGTCATGTTAGCACACCCCTTGGGTTGGTGTGAGGACATTTTTTTTTCCTGAGCAAAAATTTTCAGTTACTTTACCCTTTGAGCATTACTTAATATTATGGAATATAATTATCTATTCATATGTAATAATGTAAAAGTTCTATGCATTTCAGAACACACCTGTAAATGGCATTCTTTTTTGACCTATTAAGGGAAAAATTATTTATGCAGTCATTCTTATGGCTGAATAGATACATGGAATATTGCTCATGACCGGAGGTTAAAAGAACTGTACAGGCAATTTAACTGTGTCCATTTTTAACATGCAAGCAAATTATGAAAAATCATTCAAACTTGATTCAAAAGTGCTAAATATCACAAATCTATATTTGCATCAGAGTCTGAAAGCAGAGTTATATTCTGGACTCACAAAAATGACTACTGCACAAAATTTTTTTTTTGACAAGCAATACTTTACCATTCATCAGTGCATTCATTCATGATGAGATCCACCCAATCCATTATAGTATGAGGTGCATACAGAAATCAAAACCAGACAATGTTGATCTCCATATCATAAGTGAGCGCCACAGTTTGTGTTATTTAACACACTTTGCATGCCAATGCGTATTTGTGTTTGCTCAATTTATATTGGTGTTTCTTGCTATGCTATTTTCAAACCATGAACACTTTACATATCACTGTAAATAAAAACTGATTTTTCAAAATATTATACAGTAATTGTTACAAACTCTGTCAGTTGTGTGTTCTTGCATGTGAGAACCTCAGAGGAAATATATATTAGACCCAGAAATTGGTTTATTCAAAGAAACAGAAGCAAAAGATATTTGTTTTTATTTGCTACTTGACCACTGAATTCTTAAATGGAACCTATTTCTGAAAGAACTAATGCTCCCTAGGCTAGGTTTTAGTGCCTGATGAATGTCAAGCATACTGTTATGATTCTCCAAGTTCTTTACAGCATTTTTGCTACTGCAATTATTATCATTTATGTTTTGTTATTATTTTTCTATGATGCCATTTTTAAATTTCATGGGTGCTTTGATGGTTACTTTGTGGTGTGGCCAGTATAAAACACTGTGGTACAAATTTGTCAGTATCCAAATAACTGTATAAAACTTAAATACTACCTTATAATTTTTGCCTTTTTAATTAGTTTGATCCCTGCTTTTTTTGGTTTCTGTTTTGGCTTTGTTGTTTTGATCTTTTTTTCTCCCTTATATCTTTTATTACTTTACTTCAAGTAATTTTCTAAATCCACCTTTTCTAACTGTCCTTGTCAGAACACTGGTACTTCTTACCTTAGTGGCAATATACATATAAACAGCCCCTGAAGAAATGACCATACCGTGTCTTTGTCAGCATTATCTGAACAACAGCGTGGAACAGTGGGAATGTAGACAACTTATCTTGGCTGTACCTGAGTTTAATGGCTTTTTAGCTGAGCCAAGGAGGCTTTTATCAGAGGAAAAAAACAGCCAAAAGCTTGATGACTTCCACAGACATTAAACCATCAAGGGAAAATGAAAGGTGCTTGTGGTAGCCGACCCCTATTTATCATCTTATATTTATATATACCTGTTCTCCCCCTTCTTCCTTCCCCTTTATAGCCAGAATTTCTGGCAAGTTTTACCTGGCCTTCAATTCTAATCCCGTTTTCTACTTTCTTACTGAATATTTACACTACTACATTGTTCTGCTAGTCATATAATATCCAATATTGCCAGTACAAGCAAAAATACTTCATATACTAAAATGTGTATATGAAGAATAAATACAAGCTAAATGTATGTGTCAAAACATTAAAAACTACAAATACAATTATATAGCCTTTTAACAAATAAATCACTGTGACATATTTAGTTATTAATTATATCTGCTGCATACAATAGTGTGTACTTATTGGGGCAATTATGATTTCAGTTATTAAGAAATAATTGTACAACAGACAAAAAATGTTTCCTTGCCAACATCAAATTAAGTGATATTAAGTTATAGATGTCCTATTTGTTTTATAAACATACAGTGTATTATGGTGTGAGTGAAAACCTTATGTGAGAACATCATTTAAGAATAATTGTGAGATAATTGTGAGAACATTATGTTCTAAGTGGCCATTGTTGATTCTGGCAGAGGAACAGCTTAAAAGTAATTAAATGGGTTGTGTTGCTTTTCAGCCCTGTTTATAGAAGACAGGAGGTTTCAGCATAGTTTTGACAATTATTGTTTTCCAGGGAGCTCATAATATAATTATTTCATAGTTCAAGAGGAAGGTGCGAATTCTACCCAATCGCAGATTCCCTGGGCCTTTGAAGTAACAGTGCTAAGCATTGCACCACTGTACCACCCTATTATAGTCTGGTTTTAAAGTATACAAAGGTTGTGCTCATGGTACCCTTTTCAGAATAAATTAGGATATAATTAATACAGTGTGGCTTAAACAATAAACAAAAAATGGAGCAAGTAGGCTATAATATAGTTACAAAGTCAGCCTGCTTCATATCTGCATCAATTTCAAATTAAACTTGATTGTGAAGTGAATAGAGTACAGTGAAATTGTTACTTGTATGTCTACCAATTGTGCAACACTTGATTATGTGTAAATGTGTATAAAGTAATCCAAAGTATTGATACCCAAAAAGGTTCCATATTATCTATTTAAATATCTTTGATACATAATTTTCTACTTGTCTGGGCAATGATTTCAGTGAGCCATATTATCCTGAGGTAGTAGAACACAACCACGTCCACATGATACCTTTGGCTAGAAGAACAGACTTTCTCCTTTAAGCACAATACATGGCTGAATGCTAGATCTCAACCTCAGCAGAGAGAGCTCATTGGGCATGCATCTCTAGACCTACTTAACCGTCTCTAAGTAATATACCTGCAATACTACTCTGTTTCAGACTGAATCATGCACTTTATTACTGCCATAGGTTTTGATACAGGAGGCAAACAATAAAACAGAGCAATTTCATCAATTCAAGACTCACAAAAAGTCATCATCTATCTGGAAGAAGTGGTGTGTAAGACTAAAATCAACACTGGATCAGGACCAGTACATCACAGGGTCCACTCTTCTGCATGTAGTTTGAAAATATACAATGTGGATGAAAACCTCATTACACATAAAACATTTACATGGCCAAGGTGAGAATATTCAAACTTCACATTGAAAGTAATCTAATTCAGAATTTATCCTAGTTCAATAGAAAAGTGAACAGCCTTAATACTGTGATATTAAGAACAAGATCTTCAGCGTTAATGATATATAATGTAATGATATGCAATATGTAAAGCTTCCCAGGAAACAACAACGAGAACAATGTTTGTTTCTATATAACATTTTCATACACAGAATGTAGTTCAGAGTGCTTTACAAGATGTCAAAGAGATAGTTACAAAACGAAAAAGATGTTAAATTAGGCAAGAATAATAATGGATAAGTAATAAAAAATAAATCAATACGCGCTTATATGTCATAGATATATAATTAGCAGAAAAGCAGAGTTCTTACTTATACTATGGTATTGTGATCTCTAAAGATGACTCAATGATACGGTTAGAAGGCTTGGAGGACAAAAAAAAAAGAAAAAAATCTACAGCGGTCCAAGGCCAAAGGACCATCCTATTCGACATTCTACCTGATGTAAATGTTTGTCTCTTACATATGAGGGTTTCCTTATGCTCTAAATGCTCATATTTCTATCAGATCACCTAGGCAGTGCACCCAACACGAAATGTACCAACTAACCCTTAGTTGCTTTTGCCATTTCTTCCCACCTCCATCAAGAAAAGAAACTAATTAACTGTTACCTGTAATCCTGTATTCTCTTACCTATCACAATGTTTGTGCTGTTTCACCCTCTGGGCTTCTACAGCAGGCTGCCTGCTGACTGATGCTGTCTTTACTTCATCCCAGTGTACTACCAATGGAAAAGTACACAAAAGGCACCCAATTGAGTTGGGCTGTTAAGTGGCCACTGTTAGATAAGGAATGAACAATCTAACTTCCCAGTCCTCTAATAGCAGTCATACAGAGACACTTATTTTAAGATTTCACTCAAAAAACATTGCTTATTTGCATTAAAACCAATAACAGAAAGTACAAAGTGACACATAGGTTCATAACTATTATGTAGGGTAAATCTTCATGCATTCCCATCAGTAACAGTAAAGATCTAGCTGGTCCAACACAAAGAAGATATATGTTGAAAAAGAGATCTGTGAAAGTGTCAATTTTTTGTAAAAAAAAAAAAAAAAAAAGAAGAAGAACCATCATCACCCCCTAATCCCCACACTATATTTACCCAAACCACCTGGCTTACTTTCTTACCTTTAGTTAGAGGGAGCACTGGCAATAGACAGCTTCTCAAAACACAGCCTGTACATCAAAATTTTACAAGATATTACCACTAAGCTAATAAGCAAAAAGTCTCTTCTCACACAAAACTCAAAATTATTTTCTCTGGGACTCTGAGCTATTTAGGCAAAAGAGTCTACAATTCTGGTTTGTGTTTGTAATGGAGATTACAAATGCTCATAAATGAAGAGAAATGAACCGTGTTAAGGACTGAAAAAATAATGTTCTTTTGTTCTTGTTTTACTTTCTTACTGTGTATTTGTAATATTAAGTATTTTGTCTAATACTTCGCTGTTAAATGTCTTAAAAGGCTGCGTCTGAACTGCATATTTAAAAAAGAGAGGCAGCTTTCTGACAATAAGTATATATCCTAAATGAAAAGTGTAAAAACACTGTGAGAATTGTAAGTTTCTAGCTTCTAGGGAGTTTCTAGGAAACAGAGCTGTGTTTTACAATTTTACAAATAATTTCTAAGTAACCCCCATAGTTTTAAGGACTGATAAGAACTTCTGAGTTAGTAGATGAGCTGACTAGGAAGAGACCAGAGCAGAAAGGCGATGACCAGAGAGAAGGGATGCTTCATTGTAGCTACAAGAGATAACATCTAAAATTATTAGGTTGTATTGGTAGGATAGCCACATTGCTCTTTTGGTTTTGTATATGGCATTATCAATTTGATAATAATATTTTAAAAATAAATAAAAGAAAAATGTACTAAGCCTGCTTTCCTGCTTGTGCATTTTGTTCTATTTTACCACCGAGGGTTGAGAAAATCAGTTCTTTTCTCAGCTAGGTCAATCAACGGAATAAGAAGAAGGCTACATTAACAGTCATACCTGAGTCAAGACTTAAGGCAATGGACTTCACTCGTGGGTGCAAGTGCCTTGCAACTGTGAAATGTGTATCACTAAAGTTGGGTAAATATCACAATAGACAAACAGAAGTAGCAACAGTGGTGTAACATATAACTGTAGTCCACTTGAAAGAATCTGTGACTTTGAAATGTGGTTAATGTTTTTATGGAGATAGATAGATAGATACTTTATTAATCCCAAGGGGAAATTCACGTGTCCCCAAAAGCAGGGGTGTCGAACTCCAGGCCTGGAGGGCCACAGTAGCTGCAGGTTTTCATTCTGACCCTTTTCCTAATCAGCGAGCAGTTTTCACTGCTAATTAACTCTTTTTCCCTTCATTCTAATAGCCCTGCTTTTAAAGATTCAGTCCTCTGAATTGATTTATTTCTTTATTAAATGGCAGCCAAACAGAAATAAGACATGAAACGAGCCAACAGCTAAATTGGGGCTACAAACTCCAACCGGTTTCTTAATGAGAAGCTGATTCTTGCTGTTAATTAAGCCCATTATTGAATATCATGACTTGTTGCTGCTCTCATTCTGCCACAGCAGACATTTTCAAAACTGCTGATTTTCTGTTTTTTCTATTTTTTCAAAATGTTTTGGTGACCTCAGAGATTAGCCTTACTGAGACCTTCACCTTTCTTTATTTTCAGATATTGTGTGATGGGCACAGGTGAGCTGATCATGTGGTGGCTTGTTTTGTGCCTCATTATTGTTTGCCTGCTAACTAAGGAAAAAAAAAACACAGCTAAAGGGCCTGAGTCAAGTTAATTAAAACAAAAGAAGTTAATTAGCAGCAAAAACTAGTCACAAATTAAGAAGATGGTTAGAATGAAAACCTGCAGCCACTGCGGCCCTCCAAGACTGGAGTTTGACACACCTGCCCAAAAGCCTTTTTTCACAATAAAACATTTGGCACTGCATAAAGAGCATGCAGAGTCAATTTGATTTTATGGTGCAATAAAACTGTTTTTAATTTCCCAGGATGCATTGCACTCCTATTTAGCTTGACAAGATTTCATATTAAAAAGCCTATTACTGGAAAAGTCTTTTCCTGTATACTTGCATACATCTAAATACTACTTCTTCGTTCTGTCAAACCATCAAAGTTTTCTTTGCTCATTTTCTCAATAAAACCTCAAACTGTTAATTTTTTTCCAATCCTAGCAAACTTCAGCTTTTTTCATACTCATTAAAATCTGGAGGTGTGTCACCACTATTGTGTGATGTTATGTTTGTTTTGGGAGTATTATTTACATTTATTTATATCGTGCTTGCAACCTTATCTCCATTCTGGTGTTCATAGAGTTGACATTATTACATGCTTCAGGAATTATAGTCAAACCTCTACATACAAGTTGGTGTTGAGTGCCCTTTTAGATATAGTCAAATGAAATGCATAGCTCCTCTATTAGATCACTGACAAAAAGAAGTAAAAGGACTTAGGTAACAATAAGTTAGGGGAAAGACCAGGTTTTAACAGGTTCAGACTTAGATTTAGTCAGATCTTGCATCTGCTTTTGATCTACTTGTGTGTCTGATCTTGGGCTTGTTCCCCCTTTTTATCCTTTAATTCTTTTAACTTTTTATTTACAGAACAAAATAAAGAAAAGAGACAAAATAAAAGCAACACGAAGTCAAATGCAGAGCAAAAACAGAATCTTTAGTCCCTGAAAATACAGTATGATAGTATGTAACTGACCAATGTACAACTGAAAAAGCTGTTTATGCTTTGCAAATAAACACAGCCCGAAGAGGTAACGTGGGTCCTCCTTCCCATGGGCTCACCACCTATGGGAGGGGCCAAGGAGGTCAGGTGCAGTGTGAGTTGGGTGGTGGCCGGAGGCGGGGACCTTGGCGTTCTGATCCTCGGCTACAGAAACTGGCTCTTGGGACGTGGAATGTCACCTCTCTGAAGGGGAAGGAGCCTGAGCTAGTGCGTGAGGTTGAGAGGTTCCGGCTAGATATAGTCGGACTCACCTCGACGCACAGCTTGGACTCTGGAACCAATCTCCTTGAGAGGGGCTGGACTCTCTACCACTCTGGAGTTGCCTCCGGTGAGAGGCGCCGAGCAGGTGTGGGCATACTTACTGCCCCCCGACTTGGAGCCTGTGCGTTGGGGTTTACCCCGGTGGACGAGAGGGTGGCCTCCCTCCGCCTTCGGGTGGGGGGAAGGGTCCTGACTGTTGTTTGTGCGTATGCGCCGAACAGCAGTTTGGAGTATCCACCCTTTTTGGAGTCTCTGGAGGTGGTGCTAGAGGGCATACCTTCTGGGGATTCCCTCGTTTTGCTGGGAGACTTCAATGCCCACGTGGGCAATGACAGTGAGACCTGGAAGGGCGTGATTGGGAGGAATGGCCCCCCCGATCTGAACCCGAGTGGTGTTTTGTTATTGGACTTCTGTGCTCGCCACGGATTGTCCATAACGAACACCATGTTCAAGCATAAGGGTGTTCATATGTGCACTTGGCACCAGGACACCCTAGGCCTCAGTTCGATGATCGACTTTGTGGTTGTGTCGTCGGACTTGCGGCCATATGTCTTGGACACTCGGGTGAAGAGAGGGGCGGAGCTGTCAACTGATCACCACCTGGTG
Organism: Polypterus bichir lapradei; assembly: GCA_026402145.1. Taxonomy (NCBI): domain Eukaryota; kingdom Metazoa; phylum Chordata; class Cladistia; order Polypteriformes; family Polypteridae; genus Polypterus; species Polypterus bichir. The sequence goes on along the minus strand of JANRMT010062825.1, from coordinate 28,404,218 downwards.
GTGAGTTGGCTTCGATGGTGGGGGAAGATGCCGGTCAGACCTGGTAGGCCCAAACGTGTTGTGAGGGTCTGCTGGGAACGGCTGGCAGAGTCCCCTGTCAGAAGTAGCTTCAACTCCCACCTTCGGCAGAACTTCGACCACGTCCCGAGGGAGGTGGGGGACATTGAGTCCGAATGGGCCATGTTCCGTGCCTCTATTGTTGAGGCGGCTGACCGGAGCTGTGGCCGTAAGGTGGTCGGTGCCTGTTGCGGCGGCAATCCCCAAACCCGTTGGTGGACACCGGCGGTGAGGGATGCCGTCAAGCTGAAGAAGGAGTCCTATAGGACCTTTTTGTCCTGTGGGTCTCTGGAGGCAGCCGATAGGTACCGGCAGGCCAAGCGGAAAGCGGCTTCGGTTGTTGCTGAGGCAAAAACTCGGGCATGGGAGGAGTTTGGAGAGGCCATGGAGAACGACTTTTGGACGGCTTCGAGGAGATTCTGGTCCACTGTCCGGCGTCTCAGGAAGGGGAAGCAGTACAGTGTCAACACCGTATATGGTGGGGATGGTGCGCTGCTGACCTCGACTCGGGACGTTGTGGGTCGGTGGGGAGAGTGCTTCGAAGACCTTCTCAATCCCACTAACATGCCTTCCAATGAGGAAGCAGAGCCTGGGGACTCTGAGGTGGGCTCTCCCATCTCTGGGACTGAAGTCACCGAGGTGGTCAAAAAACTCCTTGGTGGCAGGGCCCCGGGGGTGGATGAGATACGCCCGGAGTTCCTTAAGGCTCTGGATGTTGTAGGACTGTCTTGGTTGACACGTCTCTGCAACATCGCATGGACATCGGGGACAGTGCCTCTGGATTGGCAGACTGGGGTGGTGGTCCCCCTTTTTAAAAAGGGGGACCGGAGGGTGTGTTCCAACTATAGAGGGATCACACTCCTCAGCCTCCCTGGAAAAGTCTATTCGGGGGTTCTGGAGAGGAGGGTCCGTCGGATAGTCGAACCTCGGATTCAGGAGGAACAGTGTGGTTTTCGTCCTGGTCGCGGAACAGTGGACCAGCTCTACACCCTTAGCAGAGTCCTGGAGGGTGCATGGGAGTTTGCCCAACCAGTCTACATGTGCTTTGTGGACTTGGAAAAGGCGTTCGACCGTGTCCCTCGGGGAGTCCTGTGGGGGGTGCTCCGGGAGTATGGGGTACTGGACCCCCTGATAAAAGCTGTTCAGTCCCTGTACAACCGGTGTCAGAGCTTGGTTCGCATTGCCGGCAGTAAGTCGAGCCCATTTCCAGTGAGAGTTGGACTCCGCCAGGGCTGCCCTTTGTCACCGATTCTGTTCATAACTTTTATGGACAGAATTTCTAGGTGCAGCCAGGGTGTTGAAGGGGTCCGGTTTGGTGGACTCAGGATTGGGTCACTGCTTTTTGCAGATGATGTTGTCCTGTTTGCTTCATCAGGCCGTGATCTTCAGCTCTCTCTGGAGCGGTTCGCAGCTGAGTGTGAAGCGGCTGGGATGAGAATCAGCACCTCCAAATCCGAGACCATGGTCCTCAGCCGGAAAAGGGTGGAGTGCCCTCTCAGGGTTGGGGGCGAGATCCTGCCCCAAGTGGAGGAGTTTAAGTATCTCGGGGTCTTGTTCACGAGTGAGGGAAGAATGGATCGTGAGATCGACAGGCGGATCGGTGCGGCATCCGCAGTGATGCGGGCTCTGCATCGGTCTGTCGTGGTGAAAAAAGAGCTGAGCCGTAAGGCAAAGCTCTCAATTTACCAGTCGATCTACGTTCCTACCCTCACCTATGGTCATGAGCTATGGGTAGTGACCGAAAGAACGAGATCGCGAATACAAGCGGCTGAAATGAGTTTCCTCCGCAGGGTGTCTGGGCTTTCCCTTAAAGATAGGGTGAGGAGCTCAGTCATCCGGGAGGGACTCAGAGTAGAGCCACTGCTCCTCCGTATCGAGAGGAGTCAGATGAGGTGGCTCGGGCATCTGATCAGGATGCCTCCTGGACGCCTCCCTGGTGAGGTGTTCCGGGCACGTCCAACCGGGAGGAGGCCCCGGGGAAGACCCAGGACACGCTGGAGGGACTATGTCTCCCGGCTGGCCTGGGAACACCTTGGGATTCTCCCGGAAGAGCTGGAAGAAGTGGCCGGGCAGAGGGAAGTCTGGGCTTCTCTCCTTAAGCTGCTACCCCCGCGACCCGACCTCGGATAAGCGGAAGAGGATGGATGGATGGATGCTTTGCAAATTTTTTGAACTTTGAAGTCAATTGATTACAAAATATCTTTCAAATTACTTTCCAAAACATTTAAATGTATTGAAAAGGGAATTTAGAAAAATGCTTTAGATCAAGGACAGCACAGTGATGCAGTGGTCATTCTACTGACTCACAGTAAAGAAACCAGGGTTCACGTTCCCAGTACTCCCTGCTTGGAGTTTGCATTTCCTACCTGTCTCTATACTGGGTTCCTCACACAGTCCAGGAGATACAGGTTAGGTGGATTGGTGATGCTAAATTGGCCCTAGTGTGTGGTGTGCATTCATCCTGTGATGGACTGGTGTCATCCTGCCTTGCACCCTGTGCTTACTAGGATAGGCCCCAGCCCACCTGCACAGGATTAAGCAGCCTTAGGAAATGGTATGGTGTAGTTTAAATCAAAGCTAACACTATGGATTACTTAAATTGTAATACTCACATTGAAGTGTCCATAACAACCAATACCTAGACATAAGTCACCCTTATTAGCACCTTATTAGCACAATGAAGAAAGTTTTCAAATTGTAATTTTATGAAATTGAGATTTAGTAACCACTAGCAAAATACCCGTGCTTCGCAGCGGAGAAGTAGTGTGTTAAAGAAGTTATGAAAAAGAAAAGAAAACATTTTAAAAATAACGTTAACATGATTGTCAATGTAATTGTCATAGGCTCATTTTAGTATTGAGAGTGAATTTGATAATTGTAAAGAGTTTAATTTATGATTGTAAATGTTGTGTATGAGAAATGCATATTTTTAGGATGTAAGGATCTATTTTGTAAACAACGTTTGCAGTTCTGCCCTTGGGCTGTAAAATGGCCAAGCTGTCTGCTGAGCTGACTCTTGAGCATGCAACGTACAGTTGGCCATGTGAGAAGCAATCTTGTGTCAAGTCAATACCAACCTTTTTTAGAGTCTGGCCTGTGACTCATTTATTGTCATAGTGAAGCAGACCCTTACTGGAAATTGGAGGCGTTTGAATTGGAATGAGAGGTCAGAGGGTATGAGAGGGATACGAGGAATAAATACAGTCTTCCCTGAGCCAGTTCCAGTGAAGACAGTTGCCTCAATAATGTTCTTGTGCAGAGATTTGATTTGAAGCCTGGTGCCATTACAAAGTTTTGGTGGTTGTAAGTTTCATAGTAACATAATTGGTGCGCCGACCTTCAAAAAGTAGAGTACACGGAGGCGTGCCCAGAGGATTAAGAGTGTGAAGAAACTAAATGAAAAGGCAGGAGTTACCAGCAGGAAGACATGAAGCAAGGCCAGCAATAACAGGCTTGAAGCAGTGGAGTAAAGAAGAAGGGAGCAGTGAGCACAATGAACAGCTGAGGAAAGTAAGGAAGCGAGCAAGGAGGCACATGAGTGTGGGATGTCGTTAATGTATATAGGCAGGGAGCCAACCATGTGGTAGATGCACGGACAGCGGCCGTGCGGGAAAAGGAAGGGGGACCGGGGGCAGTGAAATAAATCCTCTGTTAACGGAAATAAGGAATGAAACCGCCAAAAGCATGATGGTGAGAGCCGCCAAAAAGAAGATGTTATTTTCGAAAGTTCATTACGGGGCGTGGCGCGAAATAAAACATACTTAACGTTTGTAAGTACAGTGTAAAGGATGAGCATCGGAAATTTGGGCTTCTTATGTATATTGGAAGTCGCAGAAATAGTGAGGAGGGGTTTCCCCAATCTAATTATACAGTTTAGGGGGTACACCCATTTCCCCCCTTGGGCATTGCAATAGGACATGAAACATACCTAACTTTTGTAAGTACACTGCAAGGAATGAGCATGCGCAATTTCAGCTTCCCACCTATATGGAAAGTGGGAGAATTAGTGATGAGTCAGTGAGGGCTTTGCCTTTAATATGTATAGATTAGAGATAACTAATGGAACATCAGTGAAGACCAACACATGAGTATGACTACAGACATTAGCACTAACATGATTAAAGCTCTTAGAGTGAATAATTGGACCCACCTTCAGTGCTTTGGGCACATACTGCACAACGCCATATGTGAGGGTCTAAATGACAAAGTATTGAATAAATCAATTAATCAAAAAGGTGTTTATTTATCTAAAGTGTGCTCTAGGAAGTTTTTTTTTTTAATTGAATAGACAAGGCTGTAACACTTAAACTAGTCCCACGCCATCACATTTTAGTAGTAGCAGCTAAATAGCAAACTATCTGTTTAAAATATCATTTTATTTAATTGTGCATACATCATTTCAAGTGAATAGTTAAAAAAATGCATACATATGTCACATATATAGTAGATACACAGTGCACACAGCACACATGTGTGCATTTATATGTACTGTATGTACAATATAACACAATACAATTTACTTTATTTATTTTTGTATAGCCCAATATCTCACAAGGAGTGCTGCAATGGGCTTTAACTGGCCCTGTCTTTTGACAGCCCCTGTAATGAGACACAAGAACAAAGAAAAAGGTTTAGGGGATCCACCCCATATATTGTCTGAAATGCAACCAACAGAGTAGCCTTAAATGACTGAGTCAAAACTATGATGGGGTCGGGAGAGATTGGAGTGCTCGGAACTGATAGGTGCAGGATGGGAAGAGGCAGGTTCTTAACCGGAAGTGAGGTCTGCAGTAGGCCGTGGTTTGACCGCGGAAGTTAGATAGATAGATAGATAGATAGATAGATAGATAGATACTTTATTAATCCCAAGGGGAAATTCACATAATCCAGCAGCAGTATACTGATACAAAGAAACAATATTAAATTAAATAGTAATAAAAATGAAAAAAGTTAGCATTTACTCCCCCGGGTGGAATTGAAGAGTCGCATAGTGTGGGGGAGGAACGATCTCCTCAGTCTGTCAGTGGAGCAGGATAGTGACAAAAGTCTGTGACTGAAGCTACTCCTCTGCCTGGAGATGACACTGTTCAGTGGATGCAGTGGATTATTCATGATTGACAGGAGTTTGCTTAGTGCCCGTTGCTCTGCCACAGATGTTAAACTGTCCAACTTTACTCCTACAATAGAGCCTGCCTTCCTCACCAGTTTGTCCAGGCGTGAGGCGTCTTTCATCTTTATGCTGCCACCCCAGCACACCACCGCGTAGAAGAGGGCACTCGCCACAACCGTCTGGTAGAACATCTGCAGCATCTTACTGCAGATGTTGAACGATGCCAACCTTCTCAGAAAGTATAGTCTGCTCTGACCTTTCTTACATAGAGCATCAGTATTGGCAGTCCAGTCCAATTTGTCATCCAGCTGCACTCCCAGGTATTTATAGGTCTGCACCCTCTGCACACAGTCACCTCTGATGATCACAGGGTCCATGAGGGGCCTGGGCCTCCTAAAATCCACCACCAGTTCCTTGGTTTTGCTGGTGTTAAGATGTAAGTGGTTTGAGTCGCACCATTTAACAAAGTCTTTGATTAGCTTCCTGTACTCCTCCTCCTGCCCACTCCTGATGCAGCCCACAATAGCAGTGTCATCAGCGAACTTTTGCACGTGACAGGACTCTGAGTCGTATTGGAAGTCTGATGTATAAAGATTGAACAGGACCGGAGAAAGTACAGTCCCCTGCGGTGCCCCTGTATTGCTGAACACAATGTCAGACCTGCAGTTCCCAAGACGCACATATTGAGGTCTGTCTGTAAGATAGTCCACAATCCATGCCACCAGGTGTGAGTCTACTCCCATCTCAGTCAGCTTGTCTCTAAGGAGCAGAGGTTGGATGGTGTTGAAGGCGCTAGAGAAGTCCAAAAACATAATTCTTACAGCACCACTGCCTCTGTCCAGGTTCTATTAGGGCTTTCCTTCTGGTGGTCTGTGAAAGAGGGAGAAGAGGCATTAGTACCATTCTTCAACCTCTGGCTCTGCATCTTGCTCTCAGTTAAGCCCCGTAGACTGCCTCCTGTGTGTGTGTATGACACAGCCCAGCCTCGGCTCCCTAAATAGACAAGAAAAAGCTCCAAAAAAAACCCTTGTAGGGAAAAAGTGGAAGAAATCTCAACAAAGGCAATTCGAAGAGAGACCCCTTTCCAAATAGGTTGGCCGTGCAGTGGGTGTCAAAAAAAGGGGTAAATACAATGAAATACACAGAACAGCGCACAAGTAATCCTCAATACAATATGTGCAATAATAATATTACAAGTATAGAGCAAAATGCAAGAGTAGATGATATCATATAATCAGATTTGTTTGGAGTCCTGGAGACATCGGGCATCAAGCTGCCAACCCCCCCCCCCCACTGGCCATTCCCCATCTGAGTCAGTGGATGAAAGGACTCTTCTATCTGATGATTCCAGTTCTCCTCTGAATGTATATGTATGTATAAGTCCTTTGTATGCATAAATGAAATATTAAAGCATGAAAATTTTTTAAATGTTTAGCCAAATTAGTCTGTGCTATACAGTGTGTGATTGTTGTCAGTGTCACAATATGGATAGTATATTCTTGTTTTTCTATGCAGAGAATGGTGTGAAGGAACAAAGGACTGACCGTACCCTTGGTGTTTGTAAAAAAGTTATCAGTGCTTTTTTATTCAGTTGGAAAAGAAGAAGAGAAATGGCTGCAATAAAAGCCGAACTCGGTCTAACCACTCACCAGCTTATTACGGAGACTCCAGCCAGGTGGAGTTCAAGACAAAACATGACAGATCGATTCCTACAACATGAAAAAGTCACAGCCCGGGTCCTGGAATCAGATAAGAAAACTAGGCAGCTTGTGCCAACATGGCAAGACACAGACATTTTGGAATTGTTAAATTAAGCTGTGAAAGCCCTCCAAGACTTCACTGATGCCTAGTCTGGGGTGGCTTATGGCAGTGTCTCCTACCTCAAAGTGATGCTTCATCTGTCTATTCAAAAGCAGTCTCCTACAGCTAGAGTATAGAGATATTGAACTTACAAAACAACATACTAAAGTACCTTGATAGAAAATATAGTGACCCTGTCATGGATGGACTCCTGGATGTGGCCTAATTGATGGACCCCAGGTTCAGGACAAATTATATTGACCATGACAAGGTGGAACAAATTAAGAAAAGAGTTGTTATGGAGCGGACATCTCTACTCACTGACAAAAATAGCACAGGCTAAAGGTGAAGCTCAGCCTGAGCTAAAGAAGAAAAAGACTTTTGTAACCTGACGCAGACCCAGACACTGATCCACTTCAGTGGTAGAAGTGCCATGAAGCAAATGTCCCAAGGCTCAGTACTTTGGCCAAGAAATATCTCTCCATCTCTGCTACAAGTACCCCATCAGAGAGAGTCTTTAGTGTGGGGGTCGGCATTGTAACATGTCATAGGGCATGTTTTAAGCCAGAGGCAGTAGCCAGGCTTGCGCTCTTTGCAAAAAAATAGAAAAAAAGAGTTGTGAGTAGCCACTAAGCAACACCCGGGAACAATTCCATTTCTAAAACCACTTCAAGAAATGTGTGTGCTGTTCCTTCTGAATATTGATATTGTTAAAATAAATAAATAAATATAAATAAAAGTTATCTGAATAATGTATTTGCTTAAAAAAAAAATCAAAATCGGAATCGTAAATCAGATGTAGTTTGAAAAAAATCAGAGATTTTATTTTTAGGCCATATCACACAACCTTAAATTGTACTATAATGAGGTCAATGCTTCAAAGCTTCTGAATGTACTGTATTTTATATTTAAGTTAACTTAATTTTTGCATATTATTTCTTAACTGCTGAAGTGAACATCCTAAAACAAATTTTTCTCTTCCAGAAACCAAGTTAGGAAAATATCTGTTGTAACTTGTTTAATCTTCTTTTGGTGTTAATATAAATTGTGTAACATACTCCCAAACCTATTTCACATAAGCAAGCTAAACTCACCCTCTTCTTCTTCTTCTTTCGGCTGCTCCCATTAGGGGTTGCCACAGTGGATCATCTTCTTCCATATCTTTCTGTTCTCTGCATCTTGTTCTGTTACACCCATCACCAGCATGTCCTCTCTCACCACATCCATAAACCTTCGCTTAGGCCTTCTTCTTTTCCTCTTCCCTGGCACCTCTATCCTTAGCATCCTTCTCCCAATATATCCAGCATCTCTCCTCTGCACATGTCCAAACCAATGCAATCTCGCCTCTCTGACTTTGTCTCTCAACCGTCCAACTTGAACTGACCCTCTAATGTACTCATTTCTAATCCTATCCATCCTCGTCACACCCAATGCAAATCTTAGAATCTTTAACTCTGCCACCTCCAGCTCTGTCTCCTGCTTTCTGGTCAATGCCACAGTCTCCAACCTATATACTGTAACATAGCTGGGCTCACTACCATCCTGTAAACCTTCCCTTTCACTCTTGCTGATACCCGTCTGTCACAAATTACTCCTGACACTCTTCTCCACCCATTCCACCCTGCCTGCACTCTCTTTTTCACAATCCCTATTACTCTGTACTGTTGATCCCAAGTATTTAAACTCATCCACCTTCACCAACTCTACTCCCTGCATTCTCACCATTCCACTGACCTCCCTCTCATTTACACACATGTATTCTGTCTTGTTCCTACTGACCTTCATTCCTCTCCTCTCTAGAGCATATCTCCACCTCTCCAGGGTCTCCTCAACCTGCTCCCTACTATCACTACAGATCACAATGTCATCAGCAAACATTATAGTCTCAGGGACTCCTGTCTAATCTCGTCTGTCAACCTGTCCATCACCATTGCAAATAAGAAGGGGCTCAGAGCTGATCCCTGATGTAATCCCACCTCCAACTGCATACGTCACTCCTACCGCAGACCTCACCATCACACTTCCCTCGTACATATCCTGTACAACTCGTATGTACTTCTCTGCCACACCCAACTTCCTCATACAATACCACAGCTCCTCTCGAGGCACCCTGTTATATGCTTTCTCCAGGTCCACAAAGACGCAATGCAACTCCTTTTGGCCTTCTCTAAACTTCTCCATCAACATCCTCAGAGCAAACATTGCATCTGTGGTGCTCTTTCTTGGCATGAAACCATACTGCTGCTCACTAATAATCACCTCATTTCTTAACCTAGCTTCCACTACTCTTTCCCATAACTTCATACTGTGGCTCATCAATTTTATTCCCCTGTAGTTACTGCAGTCATGCACATCCCCCTTATTCTTAAATATCAGCACCAGTACACTTCTTCTCCACTATTCAGGCATCCTCTCACTTTCCAAGATTCCATTAAACAATCTGGTTAAAAACTCCACTGCCATCTCTCCTAAACACCTCCATGCTTCCATAGGTATGTCATCTGGACCAACGGCCTTTCCATTTTTCATCCTCTTCAAAGCTCTCCTTACTTCCTCCTTGCTAATCCATTGCACTTCCTGATTCACTCTCACATCATCCAACCTCTTCTCTCTCTTGTTCTCTTCATTCATCAGCCTCTCAAAGTACTCTTTCCATCTGCTTAACACACTCTCTACGCTTGTGAGTACGTTTCCATCTTTATCCTTTATCACCCTAACCTGCTGCATATCTTTCCCAGCTCAATCCCTCTGTCTAACCAATCGGTACAGGACCTTTTATCCCTCCTTAATATCCAACCTCTCATACAACTCATCATATGCCTTTTCTTTAGCCTTCACCACCTCTCTCTTCACCTTGCACCTTAACTCCTTGTACTCTTGTCTAATTTCTGCATCTCTCTGACTATCCCACTTCTTCTTTGCCATCCTCTTCCTCTGTATACTCTCCTGTATTTCCTCCTTCCTCTTTCCATATGTCACGCCAAGCACCCTTCTTGCTGTCACTCTTACTACATCTGCTGTAGTTTCCTAGCTGTCTGGTAACTCTTCAATGCCACCCAATGCCTGTCTCACCTTCTCCCTAAACTCAACCTTGCAGTCTTCCTTTTTCAACTTCCACCATTTGATCCTTGGCTCTGACTTCACTTTCTTCCTCTTCTTGATCTCCAACATCATCCTACAGACCACCATCCTATGCTGCTTAACTACACTTTCCCCTGCCACCACTTTGCAGTCTTTAATCTCCTTCAGATCAACTCTTCTGCATAGGAGGTAATCTACCTGTCAAAAGCTCTTGAGCGTATTGTAGCTTCCCAGCTCACCAATTACTTAACCACTAATAACTTGATGGAACCCTTTTAGTCTGGTTTCAGGGTGCAGCACAGCTGTGAAACTGCTCTGCTATGGGTAACCAATGATTTGCTTATGACAGCAGACTGTGGACAAACCAGCATATTAATTCTGTTAGACCTCAGTGCAGCATTTGACACTGTCAGACATTCTACTGTCCAGAATGGAGAACATGCTGGGTATCTCTGGCACTGCCCTCCAGTGGTTCAAGTCCTATCTGACTGATAGGCAAGAGTTTGTTAGTCTTGGCAACAGCAGATCCAGCTCGGCGCCAGTTACACAAGGAGTTCCTCAGGGCTCTGTCCTCGGCCCTCTTCTCTTCTGTATTTATATGCTTCCCCTTGGCCATATTATTCGTAGCTATGGACTGGGCTATCATTTTTATGCAGATGATATTCAACTCTGCTTCAATGTTAAAAGTGGAACTTCATCAGAGCTTTCTCAGCTCACAACCTGCCTTAGTGAAATTAAAACTTGGATGAAGCAGAACTCTTTAAAATTAAATTGCAACAAAACTGAACTCCTGCAAATTGGGACTAAAATGCAACTTAATAAAATGAGCTCCTTCCCAGTCAATCTTGGCGGTGATCTCATCAGACCTGCCTCTACTGCAAAGAATCTTGGTGTCATTTTTAAATCCTCCCTTTCTTACTTTGCCCACATAAATCACATTAAGAAACTTTCTTACTTCCACCTCCGTAACATATCCCGTGTTCGCTCCTTCATCTCCTTTTCTAATGCTGAGAAACTTGTCCATGCTTTTATCACATCCCGCATAGATTATTGTAACTCGCTGCTGGCAGGTGCCCCTTCTAATCTTATATCACAGCTCCAGCTTATTCAAAACTCGGCTGCAAGAGTCCTTACTCGAACCAGCAGCAGCGAGCACATCACACCCATCCTGCTCTGTCTTCACTGGCTCCCTGTGTCTTCCAGAATTGAATATAAAATCCTACTAATAACCTACAAAGCCTTAAATAACCTTGCGCCAAACTACATCAGTGACCTTCTCCATCACTATGTGCCTGCCTGCCCATTAAGGTCCTCTGATTCTGGCAATCTTGTGGTACCCCACACTAATCTACACTCCATGGGTGACAGGGCCTTCAGCTGTATAGCGCCCAGACTCTGGAATGACCTACCGAAATTAATCGGGTCAGCTGACTCCATGAATTCTTTTAAAAAACAACTCAAAACTCATCTGTTCAGGAAGGCTTTTAGCTCTACTTGACTTTATTACCCTTGTCTCAGTTTACCTCTCTGTCAAGATGCTCTTGTAACCTGTATGTGTGTGCTAGACCATCAATTATGTTGTCTGTTAGGCTTTCTCTGAATTTACTGTCTTAATCTTCTTTATTTATTTATTTGGTTTGTACTATGCTATATACTGTATACCCTGCCATTCTTTCTTATATTCTGTAAGTGCCTTGAGCATGGGAAAGGCACTATATAAATAAAATGTATTATTATTATTACCTGTGTGCATCTTCCTCCACTCTTGTACGTAACCCTATTTTCTTCCCTCTTCTTAAAATAGGTATTCACCACAGCCATATCCATCCTTTTGGCAAAATCCACTATCCTCTGACGTTCTTCATTCCTCTCCTTGACACCATACCTACCCATCACCTCCTCGTCTCCACTGTTCCCTTCATCAACATGTCCACTGAAATCTGTTCCAATCACCACTTTCTGTCCCTTGGGTACACTGTTCATCACTTCATCCAACTCACTCCCAAAATCTTCTTTCTCACCCATTGCACACTCAACTTGCGGTGCATATTCACTAACAACATTCATCATCACACCTCCAATTTCCAGCTTCATAATCATTACTCTGCCTGACACTATTTTCACCTCCAAAACACTCTTGACATACTGTTCCTTCAGAATAACTCCTACCCCATTTCTCCTCCCATCCACACCCTGATAAAACAATTTGAATCCACTTCCAATCCACTTGGCCTTACTCCCCTTCCATTTAGTCTCTTGCATGCACAATATATCAACCTTCCTTCTCTCCATCATATCTGCTAACTCTATCCCCATACCAGTCATACTGCCAACATTCAAAGTTCCTACCCTCAGTTCCACTCTCTTTACTGCCTCCGGACACGTCTCCCTCCTCTTCTTCTCCTTCTTCTTCTTCATCCAACAGTAGCCCAATTTCCGCCAGCACCCTGTTGGCTAACAGTACTGGTGGCAGTCGTTGTTAACCCAGGGCTTGACCATTTCCTTATGGAAATTTGTATTGTTTTCTGCATATTGATTTGACAAAATTTTACACTGGATGCCCTTCCTGACGTAACTCTCCCCATTTATCTGGGCTTGGGACCGGCAAAAAGAAACACACTGGTTTGTGCATTCCCTGTGGCTGGGTTAAGCAAGCTAAACTCGCTCTACTAACCATAAATCTGTTAGGTTAATAGTCATCACATGCAAAATTATTTAAAAAATTATAAAACTAAAATTTAATAGAAAGCAATCCTTTAAATGTGCATTAGCAGACAATCATCATGGGTTTAAAAGGGGAGAAACTACTTTCCCAATGTACAGTGAATTTAGATGGAATTCAGACCCCTTTACTCTTTCACATTTTGCTATGTTGCAGCTTAACATCAAGCAAAACTCCATATTCAAGAAATACAAAGCAAAAACAAGAACATTTAATAAATGTAATAAAAATAAATGAAATATTACATTGACAAATGTTTCAGACCCTTTACTTAATACTTAGTCCCAGCGCTTTGGCAGTGATTTCAGCCTGGAGCCTTCTTGGGTATGATCCGGCAAACGTTATACACTTGGATTTGGGGATTTTCTGCCATTGTTCTCAGTATATTCTCCCAGACTTTGTTAGCTTGGATGGAGACAGTCAGTCCCTGTTGCTGAAAAAAAAGCCCACAGCATGATGCTGCCACCACCCTTAACACTTGGAATGGTATTGCACAGGTGATGGGGAGTGCATGGTTTCCTCCAGGCATGACAATAATCTTGGTTTCATCAGACCACAGAATCTTGTTTCTCACAGTCTAAGAGTCTTTCAGGTGCCTTTTAACAAAATCCAAGTGGGCTTCTATGTGTATTTTACTGAAGAGAGGCTTCTGTCTGGTCACTCTATTACAAAGCCAAGATTGGTGGAGTGTTGTAGTGATGGTTGTCCTTTTGAAGTCTTCTGCCATCCCCACACAGGTTCTCTGTAGCTAAACCAGAGTGACCATTGGGTTCTTGGTCACCTCACTTAACATGGCCCTACTCCCATGATTACTCAGTTTGGGTTGGTGGCCAAGTCTAGGAGGAGTCACTGTCATTCCAACTTCCAAAGATCTGTGCCTCAACACAATTCTGTCACTAAGGTTTGTAGACAATTCCTTTAACTTCATGGCTTGGGGATTGCTCTCATATTCATTGTCAACAGTAGGATCTTTGTAACGGCCGACTCACTCTCCCAATCCGGCAACTACACCACCAAGACCCGTGGCCTGGTAAGATTAGGACATTAGACCCGACAAGCTGTACTTCTTCCAAATAAACTTTCCTCAATCGACGATCAAAAATAAGCAAGAAAACAAACAGTATGTAAAATAATAAGGTATATATTGATAAAGAAAAAAATGAAAAAACTCCCAACAAACAATATATATATATATATATATATA
>JANRMT010062825.1:28377592-28390144 GCA_026402145.1 Polypterus bichir lapradei | reverse complement strand
CCCCAACCAACACCAACATAACATACAACCCCAAAAGTGCTTGGTGGAACGTAATAATAAAAGGAAAAAGTGCAGCACAAAGTTAATATATAATAGAAGCCTTCCCTTGACCCCACAATGGACACAAACTCAATAAGGCACACAGAAAGTATGAAACACACATAAAAGTCCAGAAGATTTAACAGAAAATGGATAATGTTTGTGAACCTGGGTCAGCTGGAAAAATAGTCCTATGGCAAGTAGAGAGACGAAAATGATGGTTAGCTCCTATCCCCAAACAACAAGAAACAGTCTCACCGTGTTTATCCTTGGTACTTGGCGTGATTCAGAACCCTGGGGTTTTGCGGTGCAAAGCTGTTGTTGTCGGGCGTTGAAAGTGGCAGGTAGACAAAGGTGTGAATGATTTGAATCGGTGCTTTCACCTGTTTCTGTAGCGGAATGGTGGTCTAGTAGAACTAAATGTTTTTTTTTTTCCATTTCTGTACTTCCATTTGAATAGCGAATGATCGGATGCAGGTGATGGAATTGACAGGACCAATTATCGTGCGGGGCCACAGTTCCACAGAGTTATCCTTCCCCCCATTGTTTCCAGCGTAGCATATTTACATAGACACACACACCATGTAAACAGGACAATGCTATGAAAGACGGGACTCAGTACAAAATACATTTACATTAATCATGTAGCACCACTACACCTTCTATAGACAAGTGTGTGCCTTAAACAAGGTGTAGAAACATCTCAATAATGAATAACAGAACATGATGCTCCAGAACTGGATTTCCAGTGTTATAGCAAATCATTGTATCAGTGTTATATTTCAGTTTCGTGGTTTTAATAAGTTTTCGCTTTGTCATTCTGGGGTATTGAGTGTTGGCTGAGGTGGGGAAAAAATAAATGTACTGTAAATTATTATAGCACAGCATAACAAAATATTTAAAAAATTTAACAGGTCTAAATACTTTGTGAATGCACTGCACTTGGGTTTTATAAGAAGGTGCATATGCATCTGAATAAGTATTGTAGAAGCATACAATGTTATTTACCATGCCTTTCAAAACCTTTCATAAGGTGCCAATGAAAACCTGGTTGGTGAACTACAAGAGACAAGGATTCAGAACTCTGTTATCCACATTGACGTATAGTTGTCTTAAGCAGAAAAAACACACATTATAGTACAAGCAATATTTTTATAGTTTCTTCTTCTGGTAACACATTTTTGACAATACAATTTCTACTATTAGGTAACATTAGTTTAATGAAGGATGTGAATGCATTAATATGTTTATACTATATACATACACAATGGACTTAAACCATGCCAAACTAATCTACACTTCCCAAAATACACTAACCTTGGTCATAAATTATAAGTCCAAATTCATTACAATAGACCACAGAGTTATATTTTTCAAGTGAGTTCCATTTAAAATATAGCATACTCAGCTCAGACAACAAACATGGGTAAATTTTCACACTCTTACAATAAGTACAGACTCTTAAGAAGTGTAACGGCTTGATTCAGCACTAAAGCTTCTATCTGTAGCAATAAAATCCCTGTTAAGAATTTGCCAAAAATAATAGCCTGTTCTTTTCTTAAAAAGCATAAACTGCACAAATTCTTATTGCTATTAAAATGGGTTTGTAAACAATAATTTAGAAAGTGCAGCCATGGTGAACAATTAATTCATTAATTGAGTCAAACTTGTGCTGTGCTAAGCTGAGCTGGTTAAAGTGAAAATTACTTTCTATATTAAAAAAATGCTGTGTTCAGAAGTAAAATGACCACATTATTTTATAGATAGATGTGTAAGTAGTCTACGTTTAAACACTTCATTTCACCGCAGGTATACTAAGAGAAAAAATAACATAGTATTACACTGTATTTATTTCTAAGACTTGAACTATAAAATCATTTTCTGTACACAACTGGTCATGCTCATTTGAAAACTGCAGATGTTATAGTACATGTAAACATGTATTCCCTTAGTGGCGTATAGAGACTGTTATTTTCTGACAATGGCATTTTTGATTGACCTGCCAAATAAATTGTTTTGTCAACATTACTGGCCAGCTATACTAGGGAAGAGTTCTCAAAATTAGCATAAAATGATAAATGAGTAAAATCTCACATAATTTTAGAAAAATATTCAATAAAACATTTTTGTTTAGGCAGTAATTTCAGTATTTTATTTTCAATTACTGGCATAAAACGTTTTATTATCAATGTTTGCAAGGTCCTTGATCATGCATCAAAAATTACACATATTTTATAAATATGTACATTATCTGGCTTTAGTGTCAGTTTTCACTATTTAACAGATAAGCAAGTATTTAATAGAAATAAAATTCCACCCATTATACCCAAAACCCTGTATGAATATGATAATTCATAATAAAGAACAGGTGTGGGCCTCATGATAAACTTCACTTTGTATTTACTGCTAGCCAGCTACTTAAATGGCCTATTTTATCTGATTCCTTTTAGTTCCCTGAACATAATCTGTAAAAGGCTTTTCTTTGTCAATATTGTACAAGAGAAGTGTGATACATGACTGGATTCTAAATGATGGGAAATGAAACTTGAATCGTGGGATTTCTTTGTGCCACTTACTCAAGAGAAGTGCACACTGTACTGAGCCCTTGAGTCTTATAAACTGAATTTAATGCTGAAATTCATTACAGTTTGCAACTGGGCTGAAGAGTTGAATGTGCTGCACGATTGCTATATCAAATAAAACTCAACTTGATTATTCAATGAACACACATTTGGGAAATGTACATGAACTTGATAAAAACTTCATTGTGTCAGGAATACATTTTTTCTGTTATAACTAGACGGTTTCTACTTAACTGCTGTACCCCAGTTTTTCTTCAGATTTAATCAGTTGAAATACAATGAATGACCTAAAATGGTGAAAAAGTAAGAGGTAAACTGCCAGCGGTTTAAATTTAAATTTTAGATTAGCAAAAACTGAAAAAAAGGAAATATCAGAATATTACAACTGGGCCTTCTTCAGGGAACAATTAATAGGTTACAACCTTCAGATGTTCTGCAGCAGTTGTGTTAATTCAGCCTTGAACGTTGAAGCAAATGATTTGCACAGGTGTCCCAACTTCCGTTGATTACATAAAAACCCTTTGTCTTAAAGCAGAGTTGGACCAGACTGTGTTACTATACCCTCTTAAATACTAATTAAACAAATTTACAGTTATAATGGCAAGAAAACTGCAATTAACAAATGAAATGAGACAGATCATTATTACCCTTAGAAGTGTAGCCCTTTTATTTAGAAAAATTAGAAAAAAATCAAAGTGCCAGTGAGTGCAGTGTTCTACACAATCCAAAGGCAAATGTAAACTGGACAAAACTCTGATAGGAAGATATCTGGCAGACCAAAGTCATAACCCAATCAAAAGACAAGTTTCTGAGGGTCACCAGGTTGCGTGATAGGCACCTCACAGCACAATACAGCTGATTTGGACTCTGGGACCCTTGTGCTGCCGATGTTGGGGGTTTAGACTGCCCTAGTATTACACCATTCGAAACTGCTAAGGATAACTTGGAGAGGATACTGGAAACTGACTATAAAAGAGAGTCCACTGCCTCATTTGGATTGAGTCAGTCAATGGGAGGTTGAGGCTCAATTAAAAGACTTTATGGGAGCATAAAGTGTGTTTGGGCTTTACTGTGTGTGAGGTTTGGGAGGCTGCAGCACTCCCTACTGGTATATATATACATAGGGTCACAGGGGTCTGCTGGAGCCAATCCCAGCCAACACAGGGCACAAGGCAGGAACCAATCCCAGGCAGGGTGCCAACCCACCACAGGACACACACAAACACACCAAGGCCAATTTAGAATCTCCAATCCACCTAACCTGCATGTCTTTGGACTGTGGGAGGAAACCCACGCAGACACGGGGAGAACCCATGTCTCCTAACTGCGAGGCAGCAGCGCTACCACTGCGCCACCGTGCCGCCCTATATATATATATATATACAGTATATACTATATAAATGTATATATACTGAAAACCCTAAATACAAAGAGGACTTTTTGATTTATGTTAGGTAGATTGCCCAGAGGGGACTGGGCGGTCTCTTGGTCTGGAATCCCTACAGATTTTATTTTTTTTTCTCCAGCCTCTGGAGTTTTTTTTTGTTTTTTCTGTCCACCCTGGCCATCGGACCTTACTTATTCTATGTTAATTAATGTTGACTTATGTTTATTTTTTATTGTGTCTTCTATTTTTTTGTTCTTCATTTTGTAAAGCACTTTGAGCTACATTTTTTTGTATGAAAATGTGCTATATAAATAAATGTTGTTGTTGTTGTTGTTGCCAACTAATCTGTCTGTAATAGGAACATCACATCATGTAAGAGACCTCTTGTCTCTTTAATAAAAAAAATGACTACATGACTAATCTCCTTGCTTCAAGACACTATCTGTTCTCATCTTCTATGTACTACCGAGAGTCAACTGTATAAAAAGATCCTCATGATGTCCAGTGTTTTAGGAATTTCTGGTCATATCATATATATATATAGGGCCACAGTGAATACAGGTTTTCACTCTAGCCATTTTCTTAATTAGTGACAAGTTTTTGCTACTAATTAACTTTATTTCATTTATTTTCTATTTAAGACTCAGAACCCTTTAAATCAGAGCTGAGCAATGCCAGTTCTGGAGGGCCACAATGGCTTCAGGTTTTTCTTGCAATCCAATTTCTTCATGAGAAAAATGTTAGGAAATTAAGGTGCTTTCTAAATAAACAGGATTGTGAGAAATTAATTCATGCATTTATCTCTAGTAGGATTGACTACTGCAATGCGATGTTCACTGGCTGTTCAAACTGTTCTTTATACAGCCTCCAGTTAATCCAAAATGCAGCTGCAAGAATTATTACAAGAACAAGAAAATATGAACACATAACTCCAATTCTTAAATCCTTACACTGGCTCCCGGTTAAGTTTAGGGCAGATTTCAAAATCCTCCTTTTAACATATAAAGCATTAAATGGCCAAGGTCCGGCTTACTTGTCTGAACTTATCATGACTTACAAACCTGAGCGCACATTAAGATCTCAAGATGCCGGTCTGCTTATGATTCCAAGGATTAATAAAATAACAGTGGGAGGTCGAGCCTTTAGTTACAGGGCCCCTAAATTGTGGAATGGTCTTCCTGCTTCTATAAGAGATGCCCCCTCGGTCTCAGCCTTTAAATCTCGGCTGAAGACTCACTACTTCAGTTTAGCATATTCTGACTAGAGCTGCTGATTAACTGTACATACTGCATCTCTGTTGTTAGTCATTAGCACTAAAACATAAGTAACATGATTGTTATAATTTGTTACTAACCCTCACCTATTCTGTTTCTGTTCTCGGTAGTCAAATGTGGCAATTGGTGCCACGACCCACCTGCCAAGTTGTTGCCTGCCTATAGTAAAGTCATCCCTGATGGAGGATCACAGGAATCATGGGAAAAAGGGGTCCTTTCATCGGATTGGCTGGCCGAGCAACGTTTCAGCCGTGGAATGGCCAAATGGGGAGGCAGCTTGATGGATGAGGTCTCCAGGATTCTAAAAATATCCAAATCTTATTATGGGATATCATCTACAGTTAAATTCTGCTCCGTGCTTCTAAAATTTGTATTATTATGCTGTATTAAGGATTTGTTCTGTTCTGTGTATTGTATCGTATTGACCCCCTTCTTTTGACACCCACTGCACGCCCAACCTACCTGGAAAGGGGTGTCTCTTTGAACTGCCTTCCCAAGGTTTCTTCCATTTTTCCCTACAAGGTTTTTTTGGGAGTTTTTCCTTGTCTTCTCAGAGAGTCAAGGCTGGGGGGCTGTCAAAAGGCAGGGCCTGTTAAAGCCCATTGCGGCACTTCCTGTGTGATTTTGGGCTATACAAAAATAAACTGTATTGTATTGTATAAATCATTCATTGCTGATGAAGCACTTATTGCTCAAGTGACATTCTTCTGTTTCATTTTAGTTGTCTCACTTGTTGAGATTTTGAACCCTTAAATGCTTATTTTAGTCTTAAACAGCTGCATTCAATGTTTTAACCACTCATTATTAGCAATACATCTAGCTTGTCTCCATTTCCACCCGTTGTATATTCATCATTCAGTACATTTCAGACAAAGAAGTCCCATTCACATGTCATTTCTCTTTGTTCGTACATCTAACTCGTTGCGCCTTTTGCTCTCTCTTACTTCACCAATCTCTTTTGACTTATGATTCTTTATTAACGTTTCCATTTCCTCACACAGTGCTACATTAAATAAACCTTCCTTCGGCCAATTTGTGTGAAATTTTTTAGCTCTCTTATACCATTTTTTAGACACTGCTTGAATTCTTTCCCTACACACAGGCATTTCAGTTCCCAATATCTCTATGGGGATTTTTTTTCTTCACTAAACAGTTTCTTTTTTTACTCTTTGGATCTGTTTTGCCCACTGGATTCTCTGTACTGTATATCCCCTCTATGTTCACTCTTTGTTATAAACCTTTTTAGCCTAGCTTTCCCACAATTTATTGTCTCCCTACAGCTTGTGTATTCTTTAGCAACTCATTATTTATATATTTCTAAAACAGGCATCTACAAAATCTTTTTTCCTCCATGTGAATGCTCTCATTCACGCTTCTATTTGCTTGATACTTTATTATACCTCTCGTCACCCACTATTTTGGTACTGGAGCTTAATCTTACACTTGTCTCTGAGCGAATGGCTTATCCTATATTATTGTAGGACACAAGAGCTCATTCATCCAGTGTTTCCTCAACAGCTGGACACTTTTACAACCTGTTGCTAAAAGACCTTCTCTCCGCACAGTCAGAACGAATGTCCTCCCCTTCCAATGTCACTTAAGAGAGATTGAAATTAGTTGGTGAGTTTAGTTTTGTTAAGTTTAACTTGTGTGTATGGAATGTTATATGCTTTTAATAAATTCAATAAAAGATTAAAATAAGAGAGATGGTTCAGGTATGCTGATTCGACTGTTTTGATACAGAGGGTGTACTGACGCTCGTGGGCAGTCGTGGCTTTATCTCGAGAGAGGTAAACAAGGGTAGCGCACGGTGTTCTAGCACACGAGTCATATTCCAAACAAAGGTCGTATACCAAGCAAAATTTTTCGCATCTAAACAGGATGTATACCAAGTTGGACTTATTCCAAAGCGGACGTATACCGAGGTACCACTGTATTTAATAATTTATTCTGTTATGTTTTCATATAAATATATATATATATATATTCTTGTAATAAATTGTAAAAGATTAAATGTATACAGCCCAAACTAGATTTTAGAATAAACTATTTTTATCCTAAAATCTAGTTTGGCTCGTAAACAAATATATTAACTGAAAATTACATAGTAGCAAATCATTTTATAGGACATGTTAGTTAGTTTCAAACTTCAGCATGATGTTATTTTGGCAAAGTTAGGTCAATTGCCAAATGTGTTGCTCTGAAAAGCCTTTTCTTTTCAAAATATTGTTATTTTCAGCAATTGCTCTCTCTCATTGGTAACATAACATTATCCAAAACCTGCCTTTTTACCAAACTTTTTCTACACTATCATGTTTACGAAGTTTAAAGTGACAGACACAATGGATTGTGTACTGCCTTTGATTTTTGTTGAAAAATGATATCTAAATGCAATTATATATGCCTGTAGTATTTTTACATATTATGGTGTAATTGACTTGTTTGTAACTTTTATCTCTTACCTTTATCTTTGTCAAGCTGCTTCCAGTTTACTTAACTGTACACATGACCAGGTTTTTGTCAAGTGTCATCTGACTTTCTCAAAGTGAATATGCTATGTATGCATTCAAATGACATCCCTTTCATTTCTCAATATTGCTGGAACTATGCTGTACATGAGGTGTCCCAGGTGTCCTTAACTGAGCAAGTCTTTTAGTCTAAATCCCTTAAAGCCTGCTAAGCATACTCAATGGAAATACTTTGGCATCACTAGGGACGTTATGTGACTGTAGGCATGCTATTTTAAGCTATTTCTTTTACATTTTACAATAGCTTTGACAGTTTGTTATTCTGAAAAATTAGAACAAGGACATCAGCTTGTCATAAGTAATGCAAAAATCAAATAGTAGACACTTTTTGATCACTAACTTAAAGATACCAATCTGCTTTATAAACTGGAGCACAACTTCAATTATAGAACTATTCTCAAATGTGCTAGTCAATCTAAACAAGATCAAGGTCAACTACAATGTGATCTTTATTTTGCCCAAAGGCAAAATTCATTTGGACATGAGTCTCTTTTAAATAATAAAAAAATCAGACAAAAGTGACAGTATATATAAAGATTAACTGCATCACACTCACAGTAAATATGATACACATTTATTATAAAGAGTAACTCAAGAACAATTGTATACAACCTAATTGCTGAATGAGATGATAGAACATTCAGGATACCATCTCTTGTCAAACTGGTACATCTAACCTTAAAGTTCAGAAAATTAGTAAAATAATAAGGACTTAATAAGGACAAGTCCTACAAAGAGCTGCAACACAGGCATTAAATCAACACTGGAGACTCTCTTTATGTCAGGTGACTCTTTTTTTAGATCTTTTGTTAGATTGTTATGTTTTCAAATGTGTAATATGAAAAAAAGGTCTTATTTCATTAATTCGTTTTCTAAACCCACTTATCCAGAGCAAGACTGCAGCTTTTCCAAACAACAACAACAACATTTATTTATACAGTGCATCCGGAAAATATTCACAGCGCATCACTTTTTCCACATTTTGTTATGTTACAGCCTTATTCCAAAATGGATTAATTCATTTTTTTCCTCAGAATTCTACACACAACACCCCATAATGACAACGTGAAAAAAGTTTACTTGAGGTTTTTGCAAACATATTAAAAATAAAAAAATTGAGAAATCACATGTACATAAGTATTCACAGCCTTTGCTCAATACTTTGTCGATGCACCTTTGGCAGCAATTACAGCCCTAAGTCTTTTTAAATATGATGCCACAAGCTTGGCACACCTATCCTTGGCCAGTTTCGCCCATTCCTCTTTGAAGTACCTCTCAAGCTCCATCAGGTTGGATGGGAAGCGTCGGTGCACAGCCATTTTAAGATCTCTCCAGAGATGTTCAATCGGATTCAAGTCTGGACTCTGGCTGGGCCACTCAAGGACATTCACAGAGTTGTCCTGAAGCCACTCCTTTGATATCTTGGCTGTGTGCTTAAGGATGTTGTCCTGCTGAAAGATGAACCGTCACCCCAGTCTGTGGTCAAGAGTGCTCTGGAGCAGGTTTTCATCCAGGATGTCTCTGTACATTTCTGCAGTCATCTTTCCCTTTATCCTGACTAGTCTCCCAGTTCCTGCCGCTGAAAAACATCCCCACAGCATGATGATGCCACCACCAAGCTTCACTGTAGGGATGGTATTGGCCTGGTGATGAGAGGTGCCTGGTTTCCTCCAAATGTGACGCCTGGCATTCACACCAAAGAGTTCAATCTTTGTCTCATCAGACCGGAGAATTTTGTTTCTCATGGTCTGAGAGTCCTTCAGGTACCTTTTGGCAAACTCCAGGAGGGCTGCTATGTGTCTTTTACTAAGGAGTGGCTTCCGTCTGGATACTCTACCATACAGACCTGATTGGTGGATTGCTGCAGAGATGGTTGTCCTTCTGGAAGGTTCTCCTTTCTCCACAGAGGACCTCTGGAGCTCTGACAGAGTGATCATCGGGTTCTTGGTCACCTCCCTGACTAAGGCTCTTCTCCCCCAATCGCTCAGTTTAGATTGCTGACCAGCTCTAGGAAGAGTCCTGTTGGTTTCGAACTTCTTCCACTTATGGATGATGGAGGCCACTGTGCTCATTGGGACCTTCAAAGCAGCAGAAATTTTTCTGTAACCTTCCCCAGATTTGTGCATCGAGACAATCCTGTCTCTGAGGTCTACAGACAATTCCTTTGACTTCGTGCTTGGTTTGTGCTCTGACATGAACTGTCAACTGTGGGACGTTATATATACAGGTGTGTGCCTTTCCAAATCATGTCCAATCAACTGAATTTACCACAGGTGGACTCCAATTAAGTTGCAGAAACATCTCAAGGATGATCGGGGGAAACTTGATGCACCTGCGCTCAATTTGGAGCTTTATGGCAAAGGCTGTGAATACTTATGTACATGTGATTTCTCAATTTTTTTATTTTTAATAAATTTGCAAAAATCTCAAGTAAACTTTTTTCACATTGTCATTGTGGGGTGTTGTGTGTAGAATTCTGAGGAAAAAAATGAACTTAATCCATTTTGGAATAAGGCTGTAACATAACAAAATGTGGAAAAAGTGATGCGCTGTGAATACTTTCTGGATGCACTGTATAGCACATTTTTATACAAATAATGTAGCTTAAAGTGCTTTACATGATGAAGAAAGAGAAAAAAAGGACAAAGTAAGAATTAAAATAAGAGAACACTAATTAACATAGAATAAATGTAGGGTCTGATGGCCAGGGAGGACAGAAAAAAACAAAAAAAAACTCCAGACGGCTGGAGAAAAAATAAAATCTGCAAGGGTTCTAGGCCATGAGACTGCCCAGCCCCCTCTAGACATTCTACCTAACATAAATGATCAGTCCTCATTGTATTCAGGGTTCTTATGGAAGGACTTGATAATGACGGTCATGTGGACTTCTGGCCTTTAATCCATCAATGTAGGGACATCACGGTGCTTTAAATAGGTGGCAGATCGCCACCCCAGAAAACCGGAAAAAGAACAGAAGAAAGAATAGGGCTTAGTACAGATTTTGGAGCCACCATGAATAGTAATTATAATTAATTGAATTTACAGAGCATCAGGATTAAACTAAAATGAAGTTATGAGAAAGCCATGTTAAAGTAATGTGTTTTTAGCAGTTTTTTAAAGTGCTCCACTGTAATAGCTTGGCGAATTCCTATTGTCAGGCTATTCCAGATTTTAGGTGCATAACAGCAGAATGCTGCCTCACCACTTCTTTTAAGTTTAGCTCTTGGAATTCTAAGCAGACACTCATTTGAAGATCTAAGGTTATAATTTGGAATGTAAGGTGTCAGACATTCCAAAATATAATATGGAGCAAGATTATGGCTTTGTTAACTATAAGCAGTATTTTAAAGTCAATTCTGAATGACACAGGTAACCAGTGTAGTAAAATGTATTTATATACTATACAAAAATATAGTGAGAGTGAGAGACTGTCCTCATCTGTGATTGTTCCTGGGGCCGCTGCTTTGCCACAGCTGCCATGCCCTCTTGATAAATAGAAGCGCGAGTTGGTTAGAGAGGGAGAGAAAGAAGAAAGGAAAGAAAAGAACAAAGGTTGCAGGAAGAAAGCATGAAGAAGTGGACAGAGAGAGAAAGTCGGTGCAGGAGAGCAAGCGAGTGTAGGCTCGCGTTGCAGCTGAACAGTGAGCTTGGGTGTTGGGCCGACACCCGGGGAATAGTAGTAGTGGTCACTCCTTCTGAGTGATCATGGAATGGGATTGACCGGAAGGTGGATGACTCTCCGCGTAAGGCTGTGGAAGGCAGCGGGAGTCGGGACTTGGGAGTGTATTCCCCAGCGTGGGCGCCCTGGTCGCTGTGAATCCCAAGTCACTGTCAGGAAGAACCTACTGGAGCCAGGGATCAGAGAGGTGACCTGAACAGCTGAAGTAGGCAGAGTGAAGGTCAGCTGCAAGTAGGGCGACTCCCCTGTTTCAGAACCCCAGACGGGGAAAGCAGAGGAGCCGCCAGGTAAAAAGTCACCAGGCTTGTTGTTATTCTTAAAAGAGTGCTTCCTACAGTATTTTAACCTTGTTGTTTTCAAGAAGACTTTTTCTATTTATTGGTTTTAACCTCCACGTGTCACATCTGCTTGTATGGATTATTTATTTGAAGAATTTTGAATGCACTGCACTTTATTTTGAACACTTTGTTTTTGTTGTGTGTTTTAATAAAAGCACTTTACGCTTTTGCACCATCCCCTTGCTATGTTGTTGCCTCACTGCTTAGCTCATCGGTAACATTGCCAATGGTGACAGGTTCAAGGGCTCCCAGAAAGAAGATGGGAGCATGCAACAAACTCGCCTCGTCACAGACATGTGGAGATTCAGCAAGTGTTCATTTACACATCTCTGAGTTTAAAATACACTTTATATTGTCTTAATGTTAAAATATAAGGTAATGAAATACATAGTATCATACAAGAAAATAATGCATATACAGTGGAACCTCGGGTCATGAATGTCTTGGACCACGTACAAATCGGGTTATAACCAAAAAGTTCGCCAAATTTTTGCATCTGTTCACGACCACACACTTGGGTGACGAACAAGCCAGTTTCCCTTCCAGTTTGTACGTGCCAATGATTTCCGCACGTGTTCAGTCTCTCCCTGTGCATTCCCTGTGCAACGAGCGAGCAAGAGACAGAGCGCGAGAGAGCGAGCGAGAGAGAGCGCAAGTGAGCAAGCGAGAGCGCGAGTGAGCGAGCGAGAGAGAGCGCAAGTGAGCAAGCGAGAGCGCGAGTGAGC
>JANRMT010062825.1:28366690-28377582 GCA_026402145.1 Polypterus bichir lapradei | reverse complement strand
AGCGAGCGAGAGAGAGCGCAAGTGAGCAAGCGAGAGCGCGAGTGAGCAAGCGAGAGCGCGAGTGAGCAAGCGAGAGCGTGAGCGAGCAAGCGAGAGTGAGAAGGCAGTTAAAGAAGGCAGTAAAGCTGAGAAGGCAGTTAAAGAATATACCTGGCTTGTTTTTAAAGAGACTGCTTCAAGCATTGTTTTAATCTCGTATTTAATGAAGACTTTTTTTATTGGATTTTAACCTCCACTTCACTTCTGTTTTTATGGGGTCATTTATTTATTGAAGGATTCTGAAAGCACTGCACTTTATTTAATTTGGACCTTGTTTTCGATTTGTGTTTTTTTTTTTTGATTCTAATAAAAGCACTTGGCACTTTTTGCACATCCGATTGCTCCATTGTAGTGCCTCACTGTCGTGCTCATTGGTTACATTACCGACGGTGACAGGTTTAAGGGCTCCCGGAAGCAAGATGGGAGCATGCAGTGATCCCGCATTGTCACAGACTTTACCTCAAAACTGTAATCTCCTCTCCACTCAGTTCCTCCTCACTTCCTTCATGCCAGAACTCGACTCATGCAAGGTTAGTTTTCTTGGCTGTTTATGGTTAGTTTTTGTATAAATTATGGATTTTTCAAATGTTAATTTTTTCCCTGTGCTTAAAACTCATTAAAAAAAGTGTTTACAGAGAGCGGTTCGTAAGGCTATAGTGTGAACTCTTGCAATGTTAGCTTTCTCTGTTTAAGGTTTTCTCAGTGTTATTCAATGTTTTTACTTTTAGTTTACTATTACACTGTGCATTCTATGGTATAATTAACTATTTGTGTGCTTAAAAATCTTTAAAAAAATATATATTTACATACAGCTCGTACAGTCCGGAATGGATTAATTGTATTTACATACAATCCTATGGGGGAAATTACTTTGGGTCAAAACCAAATTGGGTTGCGACCAGAGTTTTGGAACGAATTATGGTCGTGACCCGATGTTCCACTGTAAAACACATTGTATATTTGGTTCATATTAAAAATATATATATGTTGACAATTTTATAATTTAGATACACACACATTAACATTTTTACAAAATATTTCTCCAGTTGGAGTTTGGGCATTTATAGTTTTATTAGGGTCATTACTGTCACATGTGCAGAGTATAGTAACATTCTTACTTGCATAGAATATTATTGAGTTACTTGGTCACCTAACCTGAAAGGGGCCTCCTAGGTTCTAACTTACCTCCAGGTTCTTTTTTTAATGGAGGATAGGAAGCAATGTTAATGCTACCTGAAACCTCTTACCTGTCTCACTGTCAATATTATGCACCACATATTGTAAATATTTTCTTTATTTTCAAATGTTTACTTCAAAAACCAGTTTAACATCCACAGAGATCTTTACAAAAGCACTCTCTTCAGCCCTAAAGGGACTGCAGCTAGTCAAGGAATGGACAATCTAGCTTCTCAGCTTGCTAGCAGCAGTCAGACAAAGATTTTTAGCATTAAGAACTATACAACTTAGTTTCTTAAAGGATAAGTTTGTGGTTTTTCAAGTCAAAGTTATTTCTTCTCAATCATTGTATTTATTAATTTGCCACATGAAATTGTGTTCTAAAGTGAAAAAAGCCATGTGAAAAAAGTTTACTTGAGGTTTTTGCAAATTTATTAAAATAAAAAAATTGAGAAAGCACATGTACATAAGTATTCACAGCCTTTGACATGAAGCTCAAAATTGAGCTCAGGTGCATCCTGTTTCCCCTGATCATCCTTGAGATGTTTCTGCAGCTTAATTGGAGTTTACCTGTGGTAAATTCAGTTGATTGGACATGATTTGGAAAGGCACACACCTGTCTATATATGATCCCACAGTGGACAGTTCATGTCAGAGCACAAACCAAGCATGAAGTCAAGGAATTGTCTGTAGACCTCCGAGACAGGATTGTCTCGATGCACAAATCTGGGGAAGGTTACAGAAAGATTTCTGCTACTTTGAAGGTCCCAATGAGCACAATGGCATCAATCATCCGTAAGTGGAAGAAGTTCGAAACCACCAGGACTCTTCCTAGAGTTGGCCGGCCATCTAAACTGAGCGATCAGGAGAGAAGGGTCTTAGTCAGGGAGGTGACCAAGAACCCGATGGCCACACTGTCAGAGCTCCAGAGGTCCTCTGTGGAGAGAGGAGAACCTTCCAGAAGGACAACCATCTCTGCAGCAATCCACCAATCAGGTCTGTATGGCAAAGTGGCCAGACGGAAGCCACTCCTTAGTAAAAGGCATATGGCAGCACACCTGGAGTTTGCCAAAAGGCCCCTGAAGGACTCTCAGATCATGAGAAACAAAATTCTCTGGTCTGATGAGACAAAGATTGAACTCTTTGGTGTGAATGCCAGGCGTCACGTTTGGAGGAAACCAGGCACCGCTCATCACCAGGCCAATACCATCCCTACAGTGAAGCATGGTGGTGGCAGCATCATGCTGTGGGGATGTTTTTCAGCGGCAGGAACTGGGAGACTAGTCAGGATAAAGGGAAAGATGACTGCAGCAATGCACAGAGACATCCTGGATGAAAACCTGCTCCAGAGCACTCTTGACCTCAGACTGGGGCGACGGTTCATCTTTCAGCAGGACAACGACCCTAAGCACACAGCCAAGATATCAAAGGAGTGGCTTCAGGACAACTCTGTGAATGTCCTTGAGTGGCCCAGCCAGAGTCCAGACTTGAATCCGATTGAACATCTCTGGAGAGATCTTAAAATGGCTGTGCACCGACGCTTCCCATCCAACCTGATGGAGTTTGAGAGGTGCTGCAAAGAGGAATGGGCGAAACTGGCCAAGGATAGGTGTGCCAAGCTTGTGGCATCATATTCAAAAAGACTTAAGGCTGTAATTGCTGCAAAAGATGCATCGACAAAGTATTGAGCAAAGGCTGTGAATACTTATGTACATGTGATTTCTCAGTTTTTTTATTTTTAATAAATTCGCAAAACCCTCAAGTAAACTTTTTTCACGTTGTCATTATGGGGTGTTCTGTGTAGAATTCTGAGGAAAAAATGAATTGAATCCATTTTGGAATAAGGTTGTAACATAACAAAATGTGGAAAAAGTGATGTGCTGTGAATACTTTCCAGATGCACTTTATCTGTGGCAGATACATGACTTACATTGGGTATACCCACTGTAAGGCGGCTCAGTAAGGACAAATATCACAAAGTAAGCATATCTGAACATAACAACAATTTACAAAATTGAAATGGTTAATAATTAAGCATTTTGCCTATCTTAACAAGTATGACAATCCCTGCCTGATATTAAAGATATCTTTAACAGCTATGATGAAAGAAGAAGAACAAGTTCAGATACAGGCCTATTGTAAAGTCTGGTCTCACTATCTCTACAAACTTTAAACTCCACTTTGCGAACTCTACCATCCTCACTAGGAAACAATTTATTTACCATTCCAAGAGGCCAATCATTCCTTTTAGACTGACAGTTCCACACTGGAACCACATCTCCAGATTTTAGGTTTGGCGTTCCAGATTGCCATTTACTGTGCAGCTGCAGAGTGAAGAGGTACTGTTTCCTCCATTTGCCCCAAAAGACATTAGCAAAACACTGCACTTGTCTCCAATGGCACTTATATAAGTCTTTCGTGTTGAAGTAATGAGGAGGAGCCTCAATCAAGCCAATCTTTTGGGTGAGCAGTGTGGAAGGAGTTACAGGCTGTGGGTTCTCTGGGTCATCAGACATTAATGTCGAGGGTCTGGCATTCATAATAACCATTACTTCAACCATGAAAGTTACAAGAGAGTCATGAGTGAGTCTTGCCATCCCTGCTTGTAAAAATATGGAATTGAGTATTCTCCGGTCCATACCTATCATATGCTCCCACACCCCTCCCATGTGTGAAGAATGTGGAGGGTTAAATGTCCCGGTACAAGCATCTTTCAATGCAGTCAATGTCGAGGTTTGATGCAATTCTTAGCTCTTTACAAGCTCCAATAAAATTACTCCCTCTATCAGAGAGGATGCTTTTAACTGGGCCACTAACAGATATGATCTGCCGGAAGGCATTAATGAAGCTTGAGGTGTCCGTGGTTTCAATCACCTCTATGTGGACAGCCCTGATACTCATACAAGTAAATATGACTGGCCAGCATTTACTGTTCACCTGACCTCCTCTAGTGTGACGTGAGGCAATAATCCAAGGACCAAATAGATCAAGCCCTACATTAATAAAGGGAGGTTCCATACTAAGCCAGTCAGAAGGTAAGTCAGCCATCTTCTGAATCTGAAAACCTCCACAAAGTTTTTTGCAGATGACACATTTAAATATGGTGCCGCTTATAACTTTTTTTGCACCTATGGTCCATATTCCAGCAATGCGCAGAGCTCATTCTATGAACAGACGCACTTGATATTTAGTCTGCTCATGGTAATGGTATACTAACAAAGGAGCAATGTGTTGACTTCCAGGGATTAACAGATGGTTCTTTTCTTCAGGAGTAAGCTTGGCTTCCTTAATACGACCTCCAATTCTGAGCATTTCATTCCCATCTATGAAAGGATTGAGTTTTCTTAGTGCACTGCATTTGGGAATGGTTTCTTCGTTTCTCAGACACTGCAGTTCTTTAGCATACATCTCTTGCTGCACAGTGCAAATGATAATATCCCTTGACTGTTTAAGCTCTTGTACTGTGTGTGCTCTCTTACAGTAATGCCATCCCTTACAGCTACTCTTACCTACAGCAGAAGCTTTGACGAGCTGAACTATGTGAAGAAGGCTAGACCAAGGATTTCCAAATTGAGAATTTTTCAAAATGTTGTGACCCGAGAGTCTGGGTTGAGGCGGCGGTATTGAATACTGATGCCTCTGGGCGGATTTCAATATCAGAGCCCAGGTCGACTAGCTCAAATGTTTCATGCTTTACAGTGTACTACTCCACCGTTGCCAGTGAAGCAGGTCTAGTAAGCCAAGTGGTGTCCTTCAACCAACTAGCTGAGACTGTTCTTGTGGCATGGTCAGCTGGGTTTAAGTCAGTTGGTACATAATGCCACTGCTTTGGATGTGTGGACTTCAGAATCCATAAAACCCTGTTATTGACATAAACATAGAATCTCCTTGTCTCATCGTGAATGTAGCCTAACACTACCTTGCTGTCTGTGTAAAATTCAGTCTCCTCAAGTTCAACATCTCCGAAATGAGCTCTGCCATTTCTACTGCTAACATTGCAGCACAGAGCTCTAGTCTTGGTACGGTGAGTTCAGGACGTGGAGCCAACTTTGCTTTTCCAATAACGAACCTAATGTTACATTGCCCTTTATGGTTTATGGTTGTAATGTAGGCTACAGCAGCTATTGAATTAACAGAAGCATCAGAGAAGACACAGAGTTTCCTAGTTTGTATTTCCTTTTGTAGAATAAAGGAATATGAACGTGGGACTTGGAGGTCTGACAGAGCTTACAGTGTGTATCTCCACCCCTCCCACAAGCTTTCTTTGTCTGGAGACAGTGGACAGTCCCAATCACTTGGCTCTATAGTCATTTCCTGGAGTATTGCTTTGCCCTAAATAATCAGTGGAGCAGCAAAACCTATGGGTTCTAATAAACTATTGATGGTAGACAAAACACCTTGGAGAGTAAAGATTTTCTCCTCCTTATTGACTTTAAATTCAAAGGTGTCAGTTTTTAAATTCCAAATTAGACCAAGACTGCACTATATTGGCAATGTGTCTGTTCTTAGGTCTAAATACTTCAAGTTGATTGCATAGTCTCTGGATGGAAAGGCCTTAATAACCTACAAACTGTTAGAAGAAATCTTGCGCAACCTAAGGTTTGAACAAGCAAGCATGTCTTGTGTTCTTTTCAGCAAGCTGACCGCAGTTTCAACAGAGGACAAGGATTTCAGTACGTCGTCCAAATAGAAATCTCTCTTTACAAATTGCTTAACGTCCTTTCCATATTGTGCTTCACCTTCCTGTGCACACCAATTGAGGCCAGAAATTGCAATTGCAGGTAAAGGACTGTTTCCAAATTCATGTACCATCATTCGATGTTCAATTATGTCTTTGGAGGGGTCATTATCCTTAAACCAGAAGAACCTTAAGAACTTCCTGTGTTCTTCTCTGACAAGGAAACAATGGAACATTTTTTGAATATTGGCTATAAAGACAATAGAATCTTTGTGAAATCGGATAAGCACCCTGAGAAGTTTATTGTTCATGTCTGGGCCAATAAGGAGGACATCTTTTAAAGAAACCCCTCTGTATTTAGAGCTGGAGTCAAGCACTACTCTAATCCATCCATTTATTATCCAACCTGCTATATCCTAACTACAGGGTCACGGGGGTCTGCTGGAGCCAATCCCAGCCAACACAGGGCGCAAGGCAGGAAACAAACCCCAGGCAGGACGCCAGCACACCACAGGGCACGCACACACACACACACACACCCACACACCAAGCACACACTAGGGACAATTTAGAATCGCCAATGCACCTAACCTGCATGTCTTGGGACTGTGGGAGGAAACCCATGCAGACACGGGGATAACATGCAAACTCCACACAGGGAGGACCCGGGAAGCGAACCCAAGTCTCCTAACTGCGAGGCAGCAGTGCTACTGTGCCGCCCACTACTCTAATTTTCAAAGTTTTTTTGGGTGATACATCCCAAATATTGGAAGGTACCAACACTCTTCCTTTTCTTTAAGACTAGGTGCAATCTCTGCATGCTTATTTTCAAATATTTTCTTCATAAAAGAAAAGAAATGCTCTTTCATCTCTGGTTTCTTTTGTAATGCACATCTGAGTGAACATAAACGATTTAAGGCTTCCTGTATGTTGTTAGGGATGTGTTGTCTCTGAGGTTTAAAGGGGAGTGCAGCCAACCAGTTGTTTGAGGCATCCTTAAACAGTCCTGCCTTCATGATTTTTAGGAAGGCTTCATCTTCAATAGAAAAGGCAATTTTGTTGTCCTCTTTTGTCCTCAGGAAAACTGTGCACCCTAAATGATTCTCATCTCCATCACAGAGTGAATGACCATTGTAAGGGCTCTGGAGCGGACTGAGTTGCTTGGCAGTGTTGCACATTTCTTTTACAAAGAGACGATTAGGGCATGGCTGAAAAAGGGATAAATGGCCATTGCCCAACGTATTTGTAAACAGAGTACTAACACTTGACGGCTTGTGCACATCTCCCAAGCAAACATCACCTACTATGACCCATCCCAGGTCCAGTTTATGGGCATAAGGAGAATTGTGTGAGCCATTTATTTGTTTTCTAACCTTATTAACCCTTATAATGTCTCTCCCAAGGAGCGATAGTATCTGAGCCTGTGGATCAAGTTCAGGGATCTGGGAGGCTAGAGATTTCAAATGAGCATGATGAATGGCTGCCTCCGGTGTGAGCATTTCTGATCTGTTTTCAGGAATCTGATAGAATTCAATCAAAGGTGGCAGAGGCATGCAGAGCTGCCCATCAAGTAAGTTAATCTGATAACCAGATTCTCTCTTTCCAGCTGTGTCCACTACTCCGACACAGGTTTTAAGAGTGTAATGAGTACAGGGACCCTTTATTTTAAAAATGCTGGGCTTGCTAGGGACTTAAAACTTTGCTCATCGAGGATAACATAGAGTCTTATCACTTCATTTGGGTGGACTGCAGGGCATACTTTCACGAGGCATATCTTAGAGCAAGATCTGCCTTTAGTGCCCTCTCTACAAACATCAGTATAGTGAGTATTTACCTGTGGTTGGGATGAAGTGTTTTGGTCCTCCACACCATGCTCTCTGACCTGGATTCCATCCTGCATGGTACATGGTGTTGGGCCAGGATGCAAAGCTGTATTATGACTGTCACTGTCGCATTTAGGGAATTTCACACTAGCCTTACAGTTCTTTGTAAAATGAGACGTTGAAGAGCAACACTTAAAGCATATATTGTTGATCTTGAGAAAGGTCTTGTGGTCTTCCAATGACTTATCTCTAAAGGCACAACATTTCTGGAGTGGATGAGGTTTCCTGTGTATAGGGCATTGTCTACTTTGGTCCCTTACTTTAGAACTTTCAGCAGAACAAGACGTAATGGCTTTGCACAATGACTCTAAAGAGGCGATATTTGTTTTGTTGTCTGCTATGACCATGCTCTGGTAAGTGTGTGAGATAGAAGAGTTCTCAAGTTTGGGGCAAGCAATATTAGATACCCCTAAAACAAGGCTAGGGTCGTTCTTAGCCTTTGCTTGCTCACAAATGAAGTCCACAAAAAAGGAAAATGGGGGGGGGGGGGGTACTCTATAGTGCTGTTTATACTTGAATCTTCTTGCTGCCCATTTCTGTTGTAGGTTGTATGGCAGTTTTTGCAAATGGAGTTGATGCCATATGCATTGTCTAGAAACGTGAGACCCTGCAAATTCCCTTCAACCTTAACAACCTGGAGTTCCATCAACATATCACCTAACTCTCTAAGCTTCTGGTAATTTTTACTGGATATTTTTGGAAAGTCATGGATTTGTTGGAAGAGTGCATTTTCAACCTTTTTTGGTGAGCTGTAACATTCCTTAAGCCTTGCCCAGACCATTCTCAGTCCCCCGTCTAGGTAAATTATGTTTATCATTCTGATGCATTTTGCATGCTCAGCTGATTCATTTCGAAGCCACTTAACTAAATGGTCTGTCTCCTCATTGGCTGACAGGTCTAAGTCTCTGCACTCAGGAATGACGATCGCCAGGGTCGATAGCTTTCAGGATGGTCATCAAATTTTGTGAGACCCTTACTGACAAGTTCATGACGAACAAAGAATTTGGCAAAGTCTAAATGAGTCTAATGAATATTTAAATGAGTGTCAGGAGTGCTATTATACCCAGGTGTATTGTTATATCTGTTGGTTGTCCCTCCCAAAGCAGCACCACCATCATACTTTTTACTTGTGAATGGAGTTTCTTCCATATTGTAGCCTAAAGGTCTTTGCATCTGCTGTATGAAGGGGTTGCTGTAGGCAATTCTGCCTTGAGAAGCATCTTCTTCATTAAAATGTAAGACTAGGTCGCCACCTTGAGGCTGTAGCTGGTTGTGTGTACAGATCAATCCAGTGGTTGGAATTTGCTTTACATTTAGAATCACCTGAGGGTTGCAGTGTAGGTCGCTGTGTTCAACTACATACTCTGAAGTGCGTTGGATGGTGCTGTGGAGACCGAGCTCTGCATCAAGAGTTAAGTTCCGTTATCCATTTTCATATTCTGCCTCCTTATTCGTAAGTTCTGTTTCAGCAATGACCACTGCTTCCAAAGCTTCAGCTTCGGCCACAGCTGCTGCCACATCTCTCTCTTTTTCCAAAGCACCCTCTAAACGCACTTTCTCAATTTGTATTTGCATTTCTTCATCAGCAAATGCTGCCTACACCTTTGCCACCTCAGCTTTTGCGCGCTCTGCTGGATGACTTATTTGAGCGTTTCATGGAGCATGACACGCGGGACCTGGTCTCAAAGACAGACAGATGTTTCTCCAACATTGTTTAGAGAGCTCGTCTGCCTAACTTCTGTACAACTCTATAGTGGCAGAGAGGCAGTATCCAGTCCTTTCAGTCTGATCCGTAACCCGTTACAAAGTCTGTCACGAAGCAGCCATTTTGCTGTTCTGATCTCACTATTACATTGTAATATCTATTTTCAGGCAGCTAAACTCCTACCTTTATCAATATAATGACTCAGAGACTGGCTTGACACAAGGTGTACAAATCTCCAGTTTATTAACAAAGAGCAGGTATGAAACTACAAGTAAAGAAACATAATATTCAGCATGCCAATAACAAACAGTTTGTTATGTGGATGTTTTGAGTTCCAGATAAATGAGGTTATGGTTGAATCTAATTGCTTAAAAAATGATTTATTGATGTATATTGGAATGTTTTGAAATAAAATGAGAAGCTTAGGATGGATATTCATCTTAACAATGTTAATTCTTCCAGCTAGAGTGAGATTAAAGGTTGACGGTAACATTTTGTTGATAAAGAGCTTTATGTTTACTTGTGATATTTACCCCTAGGTATTTAAACTGATCTGCAATGAGAAACGGGAAGGTGTCCAATCTAATATTGTATGCTTGAGAATTCACTGGAAAGAGCACACTTTTATTCAAATTAATTCTAAGATCAGAGATCTTTTGAAATTCTGTAAGTGCTGTTAAGACTGCTGGAACGGTATTTTGTGGGTCTGATATATACAGTACCATATCATCTGCATATAGAGAAATTTTCTGTTCAAGTCCTTCTCTGATAATCCCCTTTATCTGATAAGCATTTCGACAATGAACTGCCAGTGGTGCAAATAGCAGTGGTGACAAGGGGCATCCTTGTCTGGTACCACGTTCTAGTTTAAAGTAGTCTCAACAAATGTTGTTAATACATACTGAAGCTTCTGGATTGGTATACAGTAGATTGATCCATGCACAAATGTTCAGGCCAAACCCAAATTTCTCTAATGTAGTGAAAAGATAGTTCCATTCAATCATGTCAAATGCTTTTTCTGCATCCAACGATAATAATATCTCTGGGGTGATTGCATTTGCTGGTGAATATATTACATTAAACAGGCGTCGAAGATTGGAAGATAAGTGTCAGCCTTTAATACATCCAGTTTGATCTTGTGATATTACCGAAGGCGGCACTTTCTCCATCCTTCTAGCTAGGGCTTTGGAAAGTATCTTAACATCATTATTCAGAAGTGAAATTGGTCTGTATGATATTGTAATAAGTCCTTATTTTGTTTAGGAAAGACGGTGATTAATGCTTGGCGAAAAGTTTGAGGTAGAATTTGATTGTCTCTAGCTTCTGTAAATGTTGCTAATAAGAGGGGAGATAGCTAAATGGAGAATCTATACTAATAAACGGCAAAGCCCTCACTCACTCACTCACTCAC
>JANRMT010062825.1:28346493-28366290 GCA_026402145.1 Polypterus bichir lapradei | reverse complement strand
AATATATACACAACAATTACATTAACAATCAAGTTACGTTATTTTTAAAATTTTTTCTTTTCTTTTTCATACCTTCTTTAACACACTACTTCTCCGCTGCGAAGCGCGGGTATTCTGCTAGTTTCTTATAAAATTGTACAGGGTAGCCATCAGGGCCTGCTGCTTTTCCGCTTTGAAGTGACTTTATAGCATCTAGTAATTCTGATAGCGTCAGAGGTTTATCCTGTTCCTCTGCACTAAAAGTATCTATTTGTGGTATCTGTAATGTATCCGGAAATGCATTAGATTGTGTGTTGTCTTCTTTAAACTCAGTAGAATATAGGGATTTATAGTAGTCTCTAAATGTGTGCATTATATTTTTATGGTCAATGATTTTATCTCCTTTCATGTTGGTGATTGCTGGGATTGCATTGCGAACTTCTTGCTTGTGGATTTGTTGAGCTAAGAGCTTATTAGCTTTCTCTCCGTGTTCATAGTAATGATGTCTTGATTTAAAAATTAGTTGTTTAGTTTCTTTGGTTGTTAAGAGGTTGTGCTCTGAATGCAGAGCCTGCCTTTTCCTTTGAAGAGCCTCACTAGGACACCTGGCATGTTCATTTATTCTAGTAATTTCGCTGGTTAGCTCTGATGCCTTCTTGGTTTCTAATTTATTTCTGTGGGAAAGATATTAAATAATCTGTCCTCTTAAGAAGACCTTTAGAGTTTCCCAGAGTATTCCTGCAGAGACCTCTGAGGATGTATTTGTCTCTAGGAAGAAACTGATTTGTTTAGATATAAATTCTGTACAGTTCTTGTCTGCTAAGAGAAGTGGATTAAGACGCCATCTGCGAGATGAGTGTGTGGGGCATAATGATTTTAGCTCCAAGATCAGAGAGGCATGGTCGTAAATTACAATAGTGTCGTACTTGCAAGATTTAATTGTAGACAAGAAATTGTTATCTATAAAGAAATAATCAATTTTTGAGCAGCAATGATGCACTGGTGAGCAGAAGGAATATGTTCTTAAGTTTGGGTTTAGAAACCTCCAGGGGTCTGATAGGTTGTGGTCAGTTAAAAACTGTGAAATTGTCTTTGCAGTGTTAGATGTCATCCCCCCTGTGACAGGAGACCTATCTAAGAGTGGATTTAAAACACAATTAAAGTCATCAGCCATTATAATTTTATGAGTGTTCACATTGGGAATGGATGCAAATACATTTTGCATGAATTCCCTATCATCGACATTGGGTGCATAAACATTTATTAAAATCACTTTACAGTTAAATAAATTGCCCATGACAATCACATATCTCCCTTCAGGATCAGATACTACATTTGATACCACAAATGAGACTGTTCTATGTATGAGAATTCACATACCTCTAGTTTTCTTTGTAAAGCTGGAATGGAACATTTGGCCAGTCCAGTCTTTTTGTAGCTGGAACTGATCCTTGCTTAGTAAGTGGGTCTCCTGTAAAATAATATTTTAGCGTTTAAACCTGTTAGGTGAGAGAATACTTTCTTTCTCTTTAATTTGTGATTCAGGCCTTTAACATTCCATCTCACAAAGTTAACTGTCCCATCATGGAGACATTGATTCTGAATTTTTGATGTCATTTTGTAGTCTTAACTAAAAGTAAGACAGCTTTAACCTTAATTTCCTAATTTCCCACGAGTTATTGCTATTCAGCCTATTGTTACGTTGGTAGTTATAATTATAAGGATTAAAAGGATAGATTAGATATAGCTTGCTCTCGAAACCCCCCCCCCCTTATCCCCCCACCCCCCATTTTGCCTCCTCATGTGAGGCTGGCCCCCACTTCACAAAGTCCCAGTCCTCTGACATACCTAGAGACAGAGCACATCCAAAACAAAACAAGCCCCCCAACAGCGGCGTTTGAGGATTAAAAAGTAGAGATATCTATGAAGGCTAAATACTATAAGCATAAAATATAATCTTCAACAGTCTTAAAATATTACGACAGTAAACAAAGGGAATAGTGTTAAAAAGTGGTCCTGGATAAGCATAGTAAACCCTAATGCAATAATAACAATAACAATAAACCAAGGGTATGATGTTAAACAGTCTCCTTTAAAATAGTAAAAAAAAAAAAAAAAAAAAAACTACCTTAATTTCTTCCACACATATGCCTATAATTGTAATTAAAACATAAACAAAAAGTGTCCGAGAAGAGAAAGGGATATATGATTATGGTACCCGTATTACTGCAAGCGGATCAGACAGCAGGTAGTATCTTTTTGCCATGCCATGACAGGATGCGACTCACTATCGTATTTCAAAAAAGTGTCTGGATCAGCTTTCTTAATTCCTTTTCTGCTTCCTCCTTGCTGGAGAAGATGTAATATTTGTCTTGAATATCCACTTTCAGTTTGTCAGGATACAAAAGGCTGTATCTGATATCGGCTTTCCATAACTGCTGTTTAATGTTGTAAAAGGCTGCACGTTTAGCAGGTGTTGAGGGTGAGAAATTAGGGAAAATACGAAGACCTTCGATTCTAATATTATTCCTTCTGCATCCATCTTCCAGAGCCGCAAGTCTGTCTCCAAGTTTTTTGCATTCATAATTTGCAGCTGTAGCTTTTCCATCAGCGGTCCATGCCGAATGTTCCGCTCTTTCAATTTGAGTAATTAATATGTCTGCTTAATGTCTTCCAGCTGATCGGCAAGTTCTCTCAGTTTAGATGTATTTTCCTGAATGTGTTCCTCAATTTTGCCCAGCATACCTTTAAAGGTTGCATCAAAATGATTATATATATGTTTTTCCAAGTTTTTATTATCCTGCCACAGCTTCTCGTTTGTCTCGTTTTGTTTGTTTGTCTTGAGCAAGCCATTTATTTTTTCTTCATATTTTTCTAAATGTCTTTCTTAAGCTCACTTATGGCCGTGGCCAATGTTGCAATCATTTCCTTCAGTTTGGACAAATCGTTTCGGCTTTCGTGCTCTGTGGATAATGTGGCAACCCTGGTTATAGCCAATGCTTCCGGCTTGAAAGGAGTAGATGAAAGCACGGACTGCAAGGCCATTTGTAGTTTCAAGTGATCTTCTGGAATTGGTGAGCTATTGTGACCTGCATCACTTGCACCTTTGCTCCCAATTTTGCTCTCGATTGGAGATGATGCAGTGGAGCAGGATCCTGGGAAGTCTGTGCTTTCGCCTGCCTGTTCCAGGTCAGTCTCTGAAAGGCCGTACCTTGCACTTGGGCTTGATGTCTGTCTAGACTTGGGTATAGCTTTAGGTTTCCTTTTAGTTTCTTTCTGACCCCCTTTCTTGTTACTCATGTTTATATACTATAGTTGAAACTCCTCGGGTTGGGTAAATACAGGATACCTCAGAATAATAAGAAATAAAAGAAAAAATAAAGCCGCTGCTAAAGCAGCTCCACTTCAGACGTCCATCTTCCATAACAGACAAGACCAACTTTTAAAGACATGGACGAACTGGCTAGGATCGTTGAACGTCATCGGGTGGCCCACCAAGATAAGAGTTCGGAATGGTCCGCTTGCCAAACCCGGACGAGGCACATGGTACAGTCCAAACCTGCTCATCACGACATTGGGCCCATGATCAAGCTGAAAGAAAAACGAACCCCGGTCCTACGCTGCTACAAGTGCTGAGAGCCCGGACACCTGCTACCTCAATGCCCGCTAAACCCGAAACCAGAAGTGATATGTAGGAAGAGGCGTGATCTTGAGGGTCGTAACTGGAAGTGATGTTATTGGGTGGTTTCTGCCGGGAGAGAGGAAAGAACAGTTAGAGGGCAGTGCCAACCCCCGGTTCAGCGAGTAACTGCATCTATTTGAGCCTGTAAACTGTCTCTCAAGCGCACATGTGTGACAATGGCAATAAACTTGAACATAATCTTGAACTTGAAATGCTTTCCGCAAGAATGGATTTTGTCTTTTATTTTGAGACTGGATGTTTCTTGTATGAGATTAAAATCTGGAAACATCCAGTATCTCTACAAATACAATTCATCGTTCTGCCCACAGAAGTAGAAGAATTTATAATTCTAATCACTTAAGAGCAGAAATCATTTATCTGAAAATACTGCCCTGGAAATCCTAAAAAACACACTGCTTACACATTTAAGATTTGTGTAAAAGATAAACATTCTGGAAGACAATGAATAA
The DNA here is from genome assembly GCA_026402145.1 of Polypterus bichir lapradei. Lineage (NCBI taxonomy): Eukaryota > Metazoa > Chordata > Cladistia > Polypteriformes > Polypteridae > Polypterus > Polypterus bichir. Next base: position 28,362,159 of record JANRMT010062825.1, on the reverse strand, counting down.
TAAAAATACAAACATTACAGTTGCAATGATTGCAATTACTAACACCAAATTACATTATAGGTAACCTGAAAACTTTTAAAAATAAAAACTACTTCATGGTTTACAGGACTGCTTGAGATGACCCAGAGGGCAAAGTCAAAGTGACTTTATATGACAAAACCTTTAAATGATGTCAATCTTTGTCATCTACTGAGCACAAAAAGCCTGAAGCTTCAAATAAATAGGGAGACCTGATTTTCTTCATGAAATCCATTGAGAAACTGAAGTGCAAATTCAGCTTTTGTTTCCTTCTACTCACAGTGGATTCAGGGGTTCTGTCAGTACTATAGTTTTAAAAAAGTTACAAGTTAATTTTAACTTACTCACCTTGAAATAAGTCAATATTTACATCACCATATTGTGATAAAAGATCTATGGATATTATAAACAGTTAAGTGTAAGATAGGTAATTAAAATGAATTTACTCTGCATGTTGTTTTAAAAAAGTGAATACTGTGATTTAATTATAACATTGTGAAGAATGTTTTTATTATCATTTAAGTAATTTAAATATGTATAGGCAATGCAGATATCTTAGAAAAAAAACATTTCTTTGTTTGGTCTGTAGATGCAAATTACTGAAGTTGTTTATTAAAGAAAAATGTATGACAGTGAATATTTTTATTAATAAATTACAAACTTGCAGTATTACCTAAAGGTATAAATGATCATTCCGTACAAAATCAGATATTTAGACATCATTCAAGTGTAATTTTATTTCACGCATGAGCTGAGGGGATAATTGAATGATTGGTGCACATTTGCATTTGTATTTGACATTTAAAACATTTAAGCAATAGCAAGTTAGTATGGTGAAAAAAGTAATAGTCCTCAGAATGCCAAGTTTCTGCTAGAAACATTAAATCAAGGTTAAGCAAATCAATGATTTTAATGAGGAGTGGAGATTTAGAGTGAAAGAAGTGACATTTAAGAAGGCAAAAAATCTGGTAAGTTTCAGATAAGAGATTTAGAAAAGAGCGTCATCAAGACAAACAAAAGTAGACTTACTGAATGATTATAGACCAGAGGCACCCACTTCAGTTGTGATGAAGTGCTTTGAGAGACAGATGCAGGGACACACTAAAAAGAATACTTGAGATAGTCCAAACCACCTCCAGTTTGTATATAATCACGACATGTTCACACATGGGCATTCACTCACCATAAACATTGGGGGCCAAAAAGTTATGAACTACAAAGCCCCACAATGACAACACCAATAATAATAACAATAATGCTCAAACTGGCATAGCAAAGGAGACAAGGAAGCTGCAGAATAAAATTAAATCATCAGAATGGAAATAGGACTACAACTTTATGCTTTGATTACATTGTTAAAAGCTGATTTATTTCAAGGTATAAGCAACTCTCAAAAATGTGTGTTAAAATTCTGCAAATGTCATCATTTGCTGTTTATCACCCTCTATAATTTGATTGATTACACTTTTCACATTTGCTCTTGCCACACTAAAACATTTTTCCATAGTCAGTCTCTCTCCCTAGAAAAACACTGACATTGTGCATTGAATAGATGGTGATATTACATTCTTTGTATACATTGGATACAGTAAACAGGAGTCAGGATAACATTTAAAGATGATCATTACACATTCACTTCATTTAATTTTGTGATTATGATAATTAGCTTGTTTCAGAAGTCTAGATTGAATTTGAAAGTTTATTATTTATGTACTTAGGTGATAAAATTGTGATTGTGCTATCACTAGCACACCAGCACTATAAACTACCTGTTAGGTTGGTGGGTTAAATAGAAAACTACCTATACAAAAATGTGGGTATGCTGCCATTTAAAGGTATTTTTTAATATATATGACACAAAATAAATCTTTTTAAATAAATATGTAATGCAAAAAAGAAGGCCTGTTAAAAGCTCTACTTGTTAAATGTTTTCTGAAATATGGCACCTCAATTGTGTATTTTATCAAGAGAGTCTTACACAGAAATGTTGCTGTCATTGAATGGCCCCCCTCGACATTCTGAAATTGTCAGACTGCTGTTTTGCACCCCTTTGCATGTTCTTCTCACCAGTATTGGCTCCTCTCTCATGTTTACAGGTTTTTGTGTACAGATCTGAAATGAATAATTCCATGCATATCTGAGCACTTTTTAGAGTGAGCTGATGAGTTCACAGACATCCTGCACTGTAAACAGTTTGAAGTGAGCATGTCAGCATTTAGTACGCTTCTGGTATTCTTGGTTGTCTATTAAATCAAATCTGAATTCATTAATGAATTCATCATTCATTAATGATGAATTCATTTTTATTCATTTTGGTGATTCAGGATAGATATTCATACACAGTCATATCAGATTAAGATTGTGAAACAAAAACTCAGATATGAGGCAAAAATCATAATTGAGTCACTTTTAACTGCTGCCTGAGTCAAATGCAGCTAGTATGAGTTTTATACTCAATTTTATCATAGTAACTTTCACTTGTATTGCTCCAGGATTTTAGGATTAGTTTACTGTTACTTCTTTGCCTCCCATAAATAGTGCCCTATTTCTCCATACCATTCATACCATCCTGGCACATCTGGATGATAATTAAAACTGTTATGTCAAAGGACCTATTTATAGATTACAGCCCAGCATATAACACTGTTGTACCAGAAAAGCTGACTACCAAATTCCTCCGTTTAGAACTTAGCACATCCCTCTACAATTGGATTTTGGTCTACTAAACCACTGTTCTCTGCTTGTGCGGATTGGCAGCACCACATCCTTTACTTCACAGGGTGCTGAGCCCCTGCTGTAAACCTTGTTCACTTCTAACTGTATCGCTTAAGAATTTTTGTTGGCACTACCGTCATATGCCTGATCACCATAATGATGAGGCATTTTACAGAAGAGGTTTATCTGCAGACTCAATGGTACCAGGACAACAATATCATCCTTAATGTCAACAAAACCAAGGAGCCGATAATTTAATCCAGAAAGCATATTCATTGTTGGGGATGCTGATGTAAGAGTGTAACTGACTAACTGAAGTGAACACAACACTTTTCAGCTCTTGTCAAAAAGGCTTTTTGGCACCTCTAGTTACAAGCATGGCTTGTATTTCTCCATCTGTTCTCAAGAACCTCTACAGGTACACAGTGGAGCCCATCCTTACTTGCTGCAAAACATCTTAGTACAGCACCTGTTTGACTGAGGTTAAAGCTGTACAGAAAATTAACAGCACACAGGTGCCTTCTGTTGGCTGCCTTAGAAAGGCAAACAGGATAATTAAAGACCCAAACTATCCCCAAGGGGGTCTCGCTCCTTCCTTCTGACAAACAGACTTTGTTTCTTTTCCCCAACCCTTTGGTGTTTTTTTGTTTGTTTGTTTGTTTTTCTGTTATCCTGGCCATCTGACCTTAGTATTGCCTTATTTTTATATCTTTCTTTTTTATTTGTTCATCTTGTAAAGCACTTTGAGCTACATCATTTGTATGAAAACGTTCTATCTAAATAAATGTTGTTCTTGTTGCCCATGTAGGATTGGAAAAGAATAAAGGATCATGTGACTAACAGAACTCTGACATTTGACTGGAAGAAACAGAGAGAGAAGGATGCTCATGTTATTCTTAGTATTAGTCCTGAGCCCACATCAATTTCCTTGACAATTCTATTGAAAGAGGTAACCATGCTGGTTTAATTATGAGTATTTATTACAAGGAATGTTATACAAAAAAAATATACTACAATTTTCTAGCAACCACACTTCATCACATAAACATAGTTTTGTTAGGACTTTGTTCAAAAGAATTAACACCTGTTGTAACACAATGGACATAAAAAAGAAAGAAAGACATTATCTTTTTTGTCTGTTCACATCAAACAGCTACCCCAAAACATTAAACAGTGCCTATATAGGAGACACCCCAGACCTCAGCAAACAGTCCACAATAACCACACCCTCCCTTATCATTGTTGAGTGTCAGAAAGAACAGCACGTGTCCTGTCCAGATCTGGGATCAATATAACACACAAACTGGCAAACACTTTACGGACTGTCCTTTTCAATGCCAAAAGTCAACCACAGAGACAAGAAACACAGTTTACAGCATTCCATCCTGTGCATGCCCAGCAGTGTACGTGGGACAAACATATAAAAAACTCGAAACACGTATACAGGAACATCACAATACCATTAGAAGGAAAGATCCATGGTCTCTGAATTACACACATACAAGTTCCACCGGACACACATTGAACTGGGACACTGTGGAAGTAAAATTCAGGGCCAATATTAAGAGTGCCAGAGAGCTGGTTGAATCATGGCTCTGTAGTGAAAAATCCATTAAAAGACACTTGGACTTAAAACCAGCATATGCTGGCTTAAAAAGAAGAACATCCAAATAATAAAAACAACTTTATGCCCAACACATTCTGAGCCCCACTTTACTAATCTACCCCCAACCCCTCTACAACCTATCCCTTCATCCCAACCTTCACCTGCTATATATCAGCTTTGATTCCTGTATGTCTAATAATTTTCCTCGGATGATGACACCAGCAGGTTGTCGAAAACTTAGGAATAAAAAACTATTTTAAGATACGTGACTCATTTTCTCCCTTTGTGGATCACTAGCTACAAATTACATATCTATCTATCTATTTTTTTTTCCTGCATTAAACATGGGTGTTTATAATGAATATATATGTGTGTTGCATGCTATTATATTTGTTTAATTTTATTTACATATTTTTTTTTTTGCCATTGTATTTTGTCATGAAGACATGCACATAAGAATTGCATTGCACTATGTACCCTAAGTACGGTATGCAAATGAAAAAAAACTTGATTATAGTTTTATGTCTAAACAATATAAACATTTTGGTTCTGACTGTAACTGAAACTTCACCTAAGAATTTGACTTTATGAAAAAAATTATTCATTCAAAAAACACAAGGTGTAAGCAAGATGATATTCAGGTTTGGTTAAAATGTTTTAAACCCTCCACTTATCCATCCATTATCTAATCAATCTATAAAGTCATAAGAGGCCATATCTCATCTTGGCAGCAGCAGATGCAAAATAGAAACCAGTCCTGGGTGAAATATGAACCCATAATGGGGCATATTTATTCATATTGTCACACTCAGAATTTTAAACTGACAATCTAGCACACATATTTTGAGATCCAAGCAAAAAATCAGATTGCACTTTTTTTTTACATTGACTTTTGGATTCTTCTGCTTTTACTGAAACTTTTTAATATCTTTTGCCTGTGTTTTGTATTTATGATTGTGCCTTTGGCTGTACTCCACTTTTCAATATAACAGTCTTTTGGATCCTGGAAAAAAACTTGACCTAGTTTGTCATGGCTGTTCTTCTTTGTTATATGGCCAAGATGGTTGATTAATGAAAGAAAGGCTGAAATTCTTAAGTTTCTAAACACAAGTCTCGAAAAAAAAGAAGCTAAAATGCAGATCCTATGAACAATCCCTATATAAGCTTTCTTTGTCCTTCAGGCACTATGTGACCAGGGTGATAGTATAACACTAGCTCCTATTAAGCAGGAGAAACTAAAATAACACAAAATCTACATAAATAAATCTGTAAAACAAAAAATGAAAATACACAGTTACGGCCTACCAAAAAGTCTAGGGATATATAAATAGACCGTACACAAGTGAGAGAGAGAGAGGGAGACAAAACACAAAAGCTAAATAAAAACAGGCTCCATTTATTGTCAAAAAACACAACAAACAAAATATGGAGAAAATTACACAAAACAAGCAAGGCAGCAGAACCACACTAACATAGCTGTCTAACTTCACAAAGTTTACAGCGAGATACAAACTATTTGCATTTATTACTTAGATAGTATTACTTAGATGGCATACTGCTGGAATGTTGGCAACCAGACTAAACCATTGTGTTCTGCCCCACATCTTGTTAGCTGTTACTGTTATTTGTTGAACTGAGATCCCCCTTCATCTTGTCATTTATTAACACACCAGTCAGTCACGTCCCACACTCACAGTGGTGCTATAAAAGTCTATGAAACTCATGTAAAGCACGTAGGTCCCATAATAAACATTTGAATACAATACACCCCATGTGTCTCACGTAGGCAAACCTTTATCTCTTGTTTCGGTCATGTCCAAAACTTATTTTTAGGGTATATAAACCCCTGGGTCTGGTTAGTTGAAGTACGCAGCAATTTGAACCTCTGTCTACATGCTTCTCTTTGTCTTGATCCAACCGTGGAAATCACTTGCCTTGTAAGTGTCTTTTAAAGCTTTATTGTTTAATATATACTGTCTGCTATGTATTGCCTTGTAAATCATTCTTTATTGTCTTTGATTGTACATCTGTATATACCTGTATGTTTCTTTTGTATATATTTCAATTTACGACGAGGTATGTCCAGTAAAAAGCCTTCAAGAAAGCTTGCTCACCCCTTGTCGTTTTTTATGTGGATGTGCCAAGTTGTTTAAGCTCTCTGCAGCTGTGTTGCACAGACAGCGCGGAGTGAGGCAGAAAACATTGCCTTGTGGCTTCAGTGACTAATAATGTATCACAGGACTGGATCTACACGACTACTTCCTATTGCCTCCTGAGTCTGACTTTCTTTAATGCTCACTGGAACACTTGGTGCCTTCATTTGTGTCAAATGGATTGCTTACGGCTTCCTGCAGTGGCCATCTATCCACACTGATATGTATCATTGCTGTCTAATATGAACATAAGGTGGGTTCATTTTCTATTCCCAACCCTGTCATGTGCACATGAGTGCTACTAGTACCCCAGGGAAATATTTTCCTCCCTTTCAAATAAAAAAGTAAATATTTTCCTTGATTTTTAAACTGGTGAAAGGAAATGTTATGTACAATGGAAATGTGACACTTAAAGGTTAGATTTGGATAAAAAAAAATAAAACCATAATTACAAACAGAATTTGTAAAATTATAGTTCAATGCTTTCATACTGAACTTCAGATTACCAGAATATCTGAATTTAGGACAAGCAATTTTAGCTCAGCCATTCGTTCATCTCATTAAAGAAGTTAAATCCTTACATAACAGAAGATCTATTTGGCAGAACTGATAAATACAGCTGAGTGTCATCATACAAGTGAAAATACCTGCAGCTCCAGGAACACCAGGTGTGCAAAATAAAGTGCATTATATGGGCATAAATAGTGGAAAGTGGAAAGGAGCCAGGTACCTTTTTTTAATGAATGTACAATATGAAATGCTCATACTTCTGTATCAGAAACAGACATCAAATCCATGCTGAGGTGGATAATATTTTTAATGCTCTGCTTGGTCTAAAGAGCAATGCATTGCAGTATGCAAAAGTTCAGTTTAGAGATTGGTCTAGTTACAGGAATGACTTGGCAGTGCTTAATACAGAAAGATTTCATTAACCTCTTACATAGTGCAATGGTGCCTAGTGACATTTACATTCATACTGAGACTACTGACCTGTGCCACCCTCACTGCTGTCAATGGCTGTCTGTTCATTTAACAGAGGTTTTTTTTTTGCTATGTAGAGTATATTTTGCAATCCAGTATCTCCTTAACTGCCAACCTATACAGTATTACTTTTTTGCAGAGGTTGAATTTCCTTTGATCTTTTGCAACAACGTTGGTGTGGTTTTCTGCACCAGTTGTAAAATTTGTATTATTTTTAATAAACCAAAAGAGTACAAGAACCGACTGTAATGGCTTTCATACTACTTTCATGTGAAACCCTGGCTTAAATGTATTATGATGTGTAATAATCTTTTTGGTAGTCTTAAAATATAATTATTTTGTGTATTATGTTTTTAATATAGTTTTATCTATTACTTTGTTATGTATGTATTTCCATTTTGATTTTATTATGTTGTTCAGTTATGTACCATTTCCTCTTAGGATTAAATATCAAGAAATGTGACTGCAATGACCGTCAGCTGAAGGACCGTTGTTTGCCTATTTATTCAAGGCATAGAAACAACCATTCTGTCTGTCACTGACAGTTGTTAAGTCTGGATAATCATCAGTACATTTGTGAATTTTATCTGTGCGTGTGTTTTTTTTTATTATTTAGACTCTGTTTTTGTGATTAACAGGTCAACCCTTTACATTTGCAAGAGTTAGGGGCAGAAGTCCAAGTTCATTTGTTCATTTGGGCCCCTTAAAATGTGATGGGGTGTGTCACAGTGGCATATTTTTGTAATTTAACTTATTAATTGTGTTTACATTTTTTTTTCAATACACTTGTTAACCAGTACCAGCACACACGTACACATACCTTAAGCGAGTTAATTGCTGTTTAGCAGCATGGCAAGTGCATGACATCAGTTGGGGTTGGGCACATGGATAAAGAAAAGAAGGGCAGGTAAGGAAGGAACAAAAGAAATCATGAGAAAGGAAATTGAGAAGTGAGCAAGTGAGCGCAAGCTCAAGAAAGGAGAGAGCTGCAAAAGATGGCTGGAGGCCCACACGGGTTTCTGGTAGAGAGTGATAGAAAGAAAGAGAGCGAGCGAGTAAGTGAGAGTGTGTGTGGAGTGCAAACCAGCTAGGAGGAGATGTCCAGGGGCCTCATGTATAAACAGTGCGTATGCACAAAAATGTTGCGTAAGAATGTTTCTGCATTCAAATCGCAATGTATAAAACCTAAACTTGGCGTAAAGCCATGCACATTTCTACGGTACCTCATACCCTGGCGTACACAAGTTCTCCGCTCAGTTTTGCAGACTGGCGGCACCCAGCAACAAAGCAGTGCTACTGTTCCTGTGTGGTTATCCTTTCTTTTTCAGATCCACATCCTTGACGCTGCTTTATAAATACACTGAAATTAACCGCATATTGTTTATTAGTTTAATGCATCTGATTGTAATTAACCAGTAATGGTCCACGGAATGGTCAAACTATTCTAAATACAATAGCTGCTTTAGTGTTGTTACTCTCGCTGCACCTTCTTCTTCTTCTTCTCTTTCAGCTGCTCCCGTTAGGGGTTGCCACAGCAGATCTTCTTTTTCCATATTACTCTCACTGCACCATTCCAGAGTATTTATATCACTGTATCTGAGTGGGGAATCAAAGATCTACAGAATCTGAGGAAGAGAATTATCGGTATACAGCATCAAGTACACGCTGCCTCAGCCATGCTGCCTATTTGATCTGCTCCCACACGGCAAACGTTTCAAAGCCTTTCCTGCACGGACCTCGTGGTTCAGAAACAGTTTCATCCCAAGAACTATACAGTAAATGCACTCAATCAAGCGCTCCTTGTAGAACTGTTTGTACTTATAAGTAGAATTACCTCACTGTAAACTTGCACTACAGTTATAATATTGCATAACCTGAGCCACTTTATAAAGCGCATATTTACTTATGATGATGATATCATTTTTAAGATGAAATGTAGCAAAATATGTTAATTATATTATACAGATAAAACTTAAACTTCATTTCAATAATCTATATTGGAGCCAATCCCAGCCAACACAGGGCGCAAGGCAAGAAACAAACCCCGGGCAGGGCGCCAGCTCACCACAGTAATCTATATTATTAATAATTTAACATGCCAGGACACAGTGCCGCAGCACTAGCTAGGAACTTGCTCTCCATTAACGGATTGTTCCTGCCTCGCACTGTATTCTTATTTGTGCTGGCGCGACACTGGAAGGATAGATGATTAGAATAATTAAACATGTACTACGAAGATATTTCAATGTATTTTAAAGGTTTTGAAGAATCGCCGTTCTAAGCTTACAGATGGCATAACGTCTATTACAGAGCTGATTGTGTGGCAATTAGGTATTTGGAGAAAGAAAAGTGAGGACAGGAATTGGAGGTTAGTACGTTTGAAAGAGACAGTACTGTTACAATAAAGTATTTCATTGAAGGACGTGCATGGCGCAGCAAGCATCTTGTGTGAGACATGAACAATCACTGGGCCACCATGTTCCCATGTTTAATAACATGCTTTAATTCCTGTCATCATGAAAATGATATCACATATACATCTCAATATTTTAATTATTCAGAGAGCTGTAATATCACGAATGTAATGGATTCTGTGTCCTGTCAGAGGAAGAGAAAGCCCAGAAGCATGCAGTGATTCACACACATAGAGCACATAGAAGATCAATTACAAAACAAAGCATTTAACGTGCTACTTTAGTTACGATGGGATTTGAGAAACTAGTAAATTAAATGATTTTAAGATGAAGTTTATGATGTTCTACTTTAATGACAAAATAAACTACGTGATTAAAGTGGAAATTTCAAAATTAAAGTTGGCATTTCGTGCTTTTTTCCCACTGTGTGCCTATTTTTTTGTCTGTACCCTAATAAGCTTTCATATGGCGCTCAGACGGTGGGTTACGACTCGCCTTTTCACGGCGACTTTGATATATGACAACTTCTTTTTTATTTTGGGAACTTTGTAACTTTGTGAACTTGAGCTTTCGAGTTTCACCGACACTCTGTCACTCAATCAACTTCCTTTTGTTGATTATACCACTGTTTAAACCAACAAATAGTACGTTTTTCCTTGCCTCTACTTGGTATAAGCTGAAATTCTTCTATTTTCCCCCGTGCTTTTCCCATTGTCTTTTCACAGAAGACTGAGGTTAAGGGCTACTTATATTGATTTGCATATTCAAAGAGGCATAATTCTGGGAGGAGTTGGGGCTGGACAGCAGGCGCATGCACATGCGTTACTTTTCACGCTGACCGGGATTTATGTAGTGGAAGAACGTGGAAGTTTGTGTACGCACAGATTTATGCATCTGGATTTTTCTGTGCGTACGCACATTCCCGCTTTTGTGCTTACGCCATGTTATAGTGTGAGTTCAACACACGGCATTATACATGAGGCCCCAGATCTGCTGAATTAATGAGTGAGGAATGAAAAAGGAAGGTAGCTGGTTTGGATCCCACAGTTCTTTTTTTACAGAAGACAACTTTAATATTAATGAAATACCATGCGCTTATAATAACAGATATTAAATAATTCATCTGGAATGAATCCACTTGTTAATATAAATAAATACATAATTCTGGCCTATCATCACTTAAGAGAATAAACATGTAAATTAGCATGTTATACAGTACATTACAGTATGCACAAATCAAAATCAAAACTTTGTAAAACAGTTTAAACAAAAGCAAATAGTGAACTTTTAAGCAAAGTACAGAATGGTTGCAATTCTAAGTAGATATACTTAGACATACATTATGTATGAGACCTTATGCTACACCCTGTCTTCTCAGACACACTTACAGTACAGAATACTAACTTTGCTATATATAGTATTTTGAGGTCAACATATTACATACATATTTATAGAATTATGCATTTTTAAGCTGCATGGAAACATATAGAAGCAGTATTTGTTACCCAAATTAAGTAACAAATCAGTGTCAAACAAAGCTGACTAAATGCATGTAAATGTTGTCATTTAATTGTGCAGTTTATTATTCACTTTTCTAAAACTGCTGTTATTGTCTTATCTGTGTTTTCTTTGTAAAGCTGGAATGGAACATTTGGCCAGTCCGGTCTTTTTGCAGCCGGAACTGATCTTTGCTTAATAAGTGGGTCTCCTGTAAAAATACTATTTTTAGACCTGTTAGGTGAGAGAATACTTTCTCTTTTATTTGTGATTCAGGCCTTTAACATTCCAGCTCACAAAGTTAACTGTCCCATCATGGCGACATTGATTCTGAATTTTTGATGTCATTTTGTAGTCTTAACTGGAAGTAAGACAGCGTTAACCTTAATTTCCAATTTTCCCATGAGTTATTGCTATTGTTATTGCTATTGCTATTGTCCAGCCTATTGTTACATTGGTAGTTATAATTATAAGGATTAAAACGATAGATTAGATATAGCTTGCTCTCTTTCTCTCCACCCCTTATCCCCCACCTCTCCTTTTTGCCCCCACCCCCCCATGTGAGGCTGGACCCCACTTCACAAAGTCCCAGTCCTCTGACATACCTAGAGACAGAGCACGTCCAAAACAAAACAAGCCCTCCAGCAGCGGAATTTAAGGATTAAAAAGTAGAGATATCTATTGCAGATAAAGTCTAAATACTATAAGCATAAAATATAATCATCAACAGTCTTGAAATATTAAGACAGTAAACCAAGGAAATGGTGTTAAAAAGTGGCCTTGACTAAGCATAGTAAATCCTAATGCAATAATAACAATAACAATAAACCAAGGGTTTAAACAGTCTCCTTTAGAATAGTTAAAAACCAAAATAAAAAAAAGAACTGCGGTGGTATGGCACCCTGCCCGGGATTGGTTCCTGCCTTGCACCTTGTGTTGGCTGGGATTGGCTCCAGCAGACCCCCGTGACCCTGTGTTCGGATTCAACGGGCTGGAAAATGGATGGATGGATAGATAAAAAAAAAGAAAGAACTACTTTAATTTCTTCCACACATTCACATGTAATTATAATTAAAACATAAACAAAAAGTGGCCGAGAAGAAAAAAGGATGTATAATTATGTTAACCGTATCATTGCAAGCAGATCAGACAGCAGGTAATATCTTCTTGCCATACCATGACAGGATGCGACTCACTTTTGTATTTCAAAAAAGCATCGGGATCAGCTTTTTTAACTCTTTTTCTGCTTCCTTCTTGGAGGAGAACATGTGATATTTGTCTTGAATATCCACTTTCAGTTTGGCAGGATACAAGAGGCTGTATGTGATATCGGCTTTCCATAACCGCTGTTTAATGTAGTAAAAAGCTGCACGTTTAGCAGCTGTTGAGGGTGAGAAATCAGGGAAAATATGAATGTGGTTATTTTCAAATATAATCTCTTGTTTGTGTCTGAGAAGTGCCATTACATTAAGCTTAAATTGTAATCTCTCGAAGCGGACAATTAAAGTCCTAGATTTAGAGGTATTTGATCCACGTATGCAATAATCTGCTGCTATCTCGGTATCTGATTTAAAGTCCTCTCCAATTATTTTTGAGAATAGTTCAGCTATGAATTTCACTGGGTTTGGACTTTCACGGTTCTCAGATAGACCTTCGATTCGAATATCATTCCTTCTGCATCCATCTTCCAGAGCCGCAAGTCTGTCTCCGAGTTTTTTGCATTCGGAATTCACAGCTGTAGCTTTTCCATCGCCGTTAGATGGCAATTGTTCCGCTGTTTCAATTCGAGCCGTGAATGGCTGCTTAACATTTTCCAGCTGATCGGCAAGTTCTCTCAGTTTAGACACATTTTCCTGAATGTGTTCCTTCATTTTTCTCAACATATCTTTAAAGACTGCATCTAAATGATTATATATACGTTTTTCCAAGTCTTTATATTCCTGCCACATCTCTTGCAGCTCCAGCCTCAGCTTCTTGTTTGTCTTCTCGATTGTCTTGAGCAAACCATTTATTTCTTACTTCATGTTTTTCTGAATGTCTTTCTTGAGCTGTCTTATGGCCATGGCCGTGGCCAGTGTTGCGATCATTTCCTTCATTTCGGACAAATCGTTTTGGCTTTCGTGCTCCGCAGGTGAAGTGGCAACCCACGTTATAGCCGATGCTTCCGGCTCGCGAGGAGTAGATGAAACCACGGACTGCAAGGCCATTTCTAGTTTCAAGTGATCTTCTGGAATCGGCGAGCCATTGTAACCAGCATCGCTTGCACCTTCTCTCCCATTTTCAGTCTCGACTGGAGATGATGCAGTAGAGCAGGATCCTGGGAAGTCTGTGCTTTCACCTGCCTGTTCCAGGTCAGTCTCTGAAAGTGCCGTACCTTGCACTTGGGCTTGATGTCTGTCTAGATTTGGGTGTAGCTTTAAGTTTCCTTTGCTTTTCTTTCTGACCCCCTTTCTTGTTACTCATGTTTATATACTGTAGTAGGAACTCCTCGGGTTGGGTAAATACAGGATACCTCGGGATAATAAGAAATTAGAGAGAAAATAATGCCGCTGCTAACGGAGCTCCGCTTCAAACGTCCATCACCTGTAATGAAACCAACTTCCGTCTTATCTGCCTTTTAATGGCTATCCTAAGCATGACCAACCAACCAAATAAATTCTGCCAAATTACGAGCGACACCCTGAGACAATTAAATGAGCTTTGAAATTAACATGAAGAGCTAACAGGATGATGGTTGGACAATAATTAAGAATGCAATACTGTATATCTATTTTTATAGATACATTTACCAGATAAAAAGCAATACCTGATAAATGTGGGTGTTCACAACTAGCCATAATTGTTGAATCTATTACATGACAGTTGCACAAGGTTATGATGAAGATAATCAGCCAAATGAATAAGCTAGAGCCACTGCATTTTATAACAAAACAGAGCTAAGTTCCTTCATAAGGATTTAGATTGCTTCTTGAATGTTTGTGGTTTGGCTAATGTCCACTTTTCTGTTTTTGAATAGATCAATAAGAAATACTTTCTTATTGAAGGTTATAAATGTAGAAGTATAATTTTTGATAAAACTCAATAAAAATATAAAGAACTTTCTTTTGGATTTGTTCCTTGAATTTTTCTAATGTGCTACTTTCCCATTAATAATCTTTTAAATATAGGTGATTTTTGTCCTGTTAAACAAAGATTGAACATGGCCTAGTGTAAAGACAGACACCATGCAATAGTGAACAAGTAAATTAACCTAAAAGATAAGACAAGGGGAAATATTTACAGTCTTTTTTATAGCAATAGTTCACAGATGTGATGAACATTGTGAATGACATTTCTTGTTCCACCCAGTATATTGATGATACTCACAAAATCAAGATAAATCACTGTTGAAGAGTACACCAAATGTGTGCTAAAATCAATCAAGTTCACATCACAAGTCATTAATCAATGAGCTCTTCTTCTGTCAGTGGCTGGCTTCTCTGCATTTATTAGTTGTTCGGCATTCTGTGCACATTTCTTGTGTTCATTGTTCAACAGTTCTTTCAGACAGACACATAAAAACAATACTCTTTTGACCTGTACAAAATATGAAACTGTTACTGATCAAATTATGTAAATATTTTTATTTTAATCTTTGAACTAATTAGCAATTTGTTTTTTATTTAAACAGGGTTCCCCTGTGGGCTTAAGGAATATTTATGTAAAACTGCTCATGAAATTAAAGCATTTAGAAATGTCTAATATTCTTAGTTTGAGTATTTGAGCTGCAGAAAATGTGTATTAAAACTGTTTATTCAGCTTACACATTAATTTTTATTCTTTAAATTTCATTGTATGGTGACACAGTAGACAGAACTGTTGCCTTGAGTATTCAGCTCATTGGGTCCGAATCCCACACTGGGTCTGTGTTGATGTTAAATGCTCTCTATGTGTCTGACTGAGGTTTACTCCAGGTATTCCAGTTTTTCTCCCACAGCTGAAGGATGTGCAGGTTAGATTAACGGGTGAATTTGAATTAGCTTCAGTTTTAAATGTTTGTATGTGTGTGCCCTGCAATGGACTGGCTCCCAGTCCAGGGTTGTTTTCTGTCTTGCATACTGCTGCTGGGATTGGCACCTGTCCCCTTGGCTATGAATTGGATTAAACAGCTTTGGGACTGTATATATGTATGCAGTTTTTATTACTATCTTTTAAGCAATAACATAGGCATACTTTTTTGGGGATGGACATTTTAATGAATTGATATTTTCCTTTAAGTTAAAGGAATACTCTACCAAAAAAA
>JANRMT010062825.1:28276493-28341493 GCA_026402145.1 Polypterus bichir lapradei | reverse complement strand
AAGTGCAACATGAAAAATAGTTTAATGGGTTTTACTGTCAGTGTTAAAGATAATTCTGTTTTATTGCACTCAGTTTAATGCATTGGATGTCTCATACAAGAAAGTCTTACATATTTTGTTAGAGAATAGAATAAGTAAAATGCAACACCATCTAATCAAAAACTAAAATGGACAAAGAAACAAGCTTAGAAAATACAAAAAAACTTCCTTTTTAAAGATATTTTATATATTGAATTATCTATATTTAACAACTTTTTGTGTTCTTTTGTTATTTTACTGAACAGTAATTACAGTTATTAAAAAACAATTGTTAATATTCTGTAACTGAAACCACATGCCAGACATCCACTCACAATCAAGACTTTTTCAGTGTTGATCTCTGCTTAATGAAACATTGAATTGAACTAACAAATTCCTGAAAAAGAGGATCCATGTCTTTTTGCTTGTGAATGGCAGCAGCTGCATGCTCATGAGCTCATATATTTGTGCAAAATAAAAGAAACACCCAAGTGTTTGTTTCAGTCTTTTTATAAACTTTGCAAAATATTGATTTGGACTACCTTGCGTAGAGGATTTTTGTGAAGTGTGAAGTGATTGTTCTCTATGTGATTGCAATAAATGTTTAATTCAGCCCAGAAAAAGGTTAAGTCTACTTGTCAGCAGGAAGGCTTCTTGACGGTATGACATTTTGAGATGATTCCAAACTGGTTAGACTATAACAAGTTAAATCATAAAGCAAAACACAGAATTCAGAATTGAAAGGAATTTTGGAATAATGCAATTTTTACGTTGAAACTGGGGACCATATTCCTATACATTTTCAGACTGGAGGTTCAGACACTTTAGAATAGCAATTCCATCAAGAGCTCATCTGGTACAGTGTTTTACCATTCTGTGTGCCAGTGCCCAGGGTTGTCAGGTCCCTAAAAAATGTATACCCCAAGACAGTCTAAAAATAGTGAATTTGCCCAAAAAGATAGTCAAATAACTGAGGTAGCCAAAATGACACAGTGGAAAGAGTGGCTGGTATAGAACCAAAAAAAAAAAAAGAAGGCCAGGTTCTTACCTTCAAAGCTAAAGGGTGGGGGTTGGGTTGAGGAAGAGGAGTTCCTAAGAGATAAAGAGATATCTCAGATTGATACAGTGAGTATATACTATCAGATAATGGGGGTTGGATCCCCCTCAGTGATTCTACAACAGTAAAGAACATATACAAGTCAAAATAGCAGAGGAAGAGGTGCCAGAGGTATAAACACCATAGTAAAAATGCAGTGAAGGGGAAGTTTAAATATAGCTCAAAATACTTTGTTGTTTTTAAAAGAGTAGCACAAAAAATGCGCAAAAAAATCAATGATGAAAAATAGCCCAACTGGGCAAGAAAACCTCAGACCTGGCAATGCTACTTGTGCCTTAACCACCATTACATACTTAATTCCCACCCTGCATGAAACTCCAACACCCTACCTCCGTAATAGCTGAGCTTTTCATCTGTCTTACCTGCTTTAGGTAAGGCGCAGAGCGATTTTTAATTGCAGCACGAAAACGCTATCTGGAGAAAAGTCTCAAAATTATGTCTAAAGTCAGAAATATCCCTCAAAAGTTCTGGAGCAATTCTCTATTGAGCTCCCTGAGGGAACTCCAGGGAGCCAATTTACCCTGACTCTTCTCTCAGTTTAGTGCCTTGGAGTAATTATTTGTGTTTTTTTTTTTGTTTTTTTTTAAATGAGACATACTGCCTCCTGAAGCTCTACTCTCTGTATCAGTAGGAATCTCCAGTCACCAGTACTGGTTTGTGTCATGTGCCAGTTCTATGTCCCTTTAGCAACTTCTTATACCATCTTGCTAATGACAGTGCATCAATCATTATTTAATTACTTCTAATCTGCTTTTTCCCATGCCAATAATTGTGCAAAAAAGGAAATCTTGAAATCTAGGTAATGAGATTGATATACATACATTTACAAATCACTGCAGTTTAAATAAGAGATACGATTTAGTTAAAAGTTAAAAGTTTCCCCTATGGTTAAATCATAAAACTCAGTCTGTAATCAGAATATAATTAGATCTGAATTTCAATTTTGAACAGTAGATACCATGATGAATACAGTAAACATGTTTGTCACAGTAACACCTAATATTAGTAGAAATGAGTTTATGGATTTCTTTAAAAATAAACTAGAAAGCATAATATTACAGAGTCGTCAGTTATCTTCCAGATGAATATATCAGCCCTTTGTGCTTTCCTCCTTCTTAGGAGACTTTAGTTAATGACTGAACATAAACTTGTGCAATTTATACAGTGTCACCAGCTGTTTTATATAGGATTTCATTTATGTTCTTTGTATTGAGAAAGATGTGAACACTAACCTCCTGAGCAGTAATGGTGTAGCACATCACCATCTAAAAATAATTAAAACTATAGAAGCAATTGCTGTTGCCCTTCAGAAACAAATAAAATCGATTCAGTGCCAAAGATTTTTGACTACCTAAATAAATACTTCTTTGTAGGGCATTGCTGTTGATATTTCCAACAATGTGTCCTGTACCCACCCTGTTCACTGAAAACTATTGTTAATGGCCTTTAGATAAGGTTAGCCACTACAGAAATAAATGGCAAATGTTATGTTTGTTCACACATCTTGTTTTAAAATGAACTCAGTACATTTTGCTTTGGACTACTTAATCAGTGTATTTGTACAAACTAACAGTATAAGTAAACAGAATTTCATTTATGATTTCTGCTTATTGTTCATATTCTAAAAGTTATTTATGTTATTAGATGTATTAGGAATATTAATGTTTTAAACAATTGTAGAAGTAATAAAAAGGCAAGGAAATGTAGGAAAGTGGAAGCTGCAAAATGTGGAGGTTTTAGTTAATGTTTTAAGTACCAGAATATTTTATAGGAACTTCATTTTTTTTGTAACACATAGATTTGGCTGGGTAGGAATTCAATCACTGGATGTAACAAAAAATGGGAAAAGCGGAGGTTTCACTGAAGCAGAGATATTTTGTGATGGCACTGGTGCATTAAACGTAATTTATAAGGAATGGCTGAGAAATGAGAGGGCTAGATTTCTAATCCTGTTCTTGTCATGTTTAATGCTCATCACACTGTTATTGACTGTCACTGCATTTAATAAGCATCTGTGACTCCAAAAACACTTTTTTGTCTACAATTGCTGATTGGTTTCCACTTCCAAATTGTAATTTTTTTTTCATACCTAGTCTGTAGTTAATGTAATCAGGACAGCTGATTATTTGAATGAGATTTGACTGTTGTTAGGTTCCTAGTATGACTCTAGCAAGAGTGTTCTGTGTATAGCATTTTCACCACGTGTTCCTGGAACTTTTCTCTGGGTTCTTTAATTTTCCTCCACAGTCAAATCAAAGGCTGTTGGTTTATCAGCAATTCTGTATTGTCAGGGTATGGAAAGACAGTGGTTAGTGCCTTTGCCTCACATCTCTAGGGAGCAGGTCTTCAATCAAAAACTGACAACTTAATGCTTGGAGCTGGCACATTTTCCCTGTGCTCACCATTGTTTTATCTGGACATTCTCAGTTTTACTTGAATGACAAACAAGTTGGGTTGATTGGTATCTACAAATTAACTTGAAATCACCCAGTATGTGTGATGGTGTGCTGTGGATGGTCTTTTGTCCCTTAATTAGACATAGTCTCTGGGATAGGTGCTGGCTCTTGCAGCCCACTAATGGAATACTTGCATTCTGCCCTGTTGTAGGAGGCATTCTCCAGCCGTTAGCATTCTATCAAAGGAACTGAAGCACACTGATTTTAAGAGGCAGAATAATACAATTCATTATTGAATACAAGGATTATATAAGTATGATAACTGCATATAAAGTATACATTGATGCATAAAACAGGACACAAACAGACTAGACAAAACAAAAATCTTGTTTAGTACAATTGTTTTTATTAATACAGCACACTTTTGCCAATCACAGGTCTACAAAAAACATTTTTCTTCAGGTGCCAAGGTTTTTTGAATGGATTTAGGTTATTTTAAGGGTGCTGAATTCAAAAATCCCATTACTTTTGCTGAATTGGTTCTAGTTTTTGAGATAATGGACATCCATTAAAATAATGTGTAAGAGCCATTTTCCTAGTTCTATAAAATATATGAATATTTATTAAATGATAATGCATAAAATATGGGAGGTTCCTATAACCCCCGTGAATAGAATTGAGTTGGTATTTTCCTGTCATTTCTTAACAGTTTTTGAGTAAACAATGTTCTTTAGTTAGAGTCTAGCCTTGCCTTGTGTAAGGTACAGAGGCATACGGTTTTTTAATCGTGTCCTTGTTTGTGCTCACGTTCGTGCTTGCGCACGTGAACGTGACTCGGTGCATGTCAATATGCCAACGGCCTACGGGCCTTTTGAGTGTGAAGTAACTCTTAAAATAAAAGATTTAAGTGTTGAACCGTATGTTTAAGGCATACAGAAGAAGAAATTAAGAACTTTTAATTACAGAAATAACCAAAGCTTCTTAAGAAAAACTAAGTCTAAAGAAGATACATTTTTTCCCTTTTTTTGCCTTTATTCTATGTGTGTAACTATTTTTCTTTTTATTCTTGTGTGGATTATTTGCTTTTAACTTTCACTAAATATTTTAAAACGAACTTTTGGACTGAGAGATTTCTTTGACACGCGTCTTACCCGTGCCTGACTTCGCCTTACACATCGGCAGCTACATAATGCATTCCCCCAATGTGACTTGTGTGTGATAACAAATGCAATAGCTTTTGGTCTGTCTTTTGACTCTTTGACAGTGTCTTAGGTAATAAAATATTCCATATAATTATTTTGTATTCCAATTTGTAGGCCTACAATGCTATAAAAGTGACTTTTTGAAGCCAGAATTCAACTGTGAATTTGCAGAGGAAACAAGTCGGCTACAGTATAAGTTTGTCAACCCAGTCTTGGTTTATACCCAAAAAGTTCTGTCTTAATAAGTATATAAATACATGTAAAAAATATGACTTCATCAAGAAGAGCCAGCATCAACAATCCTGATGTATTCTGATGTGGAGAGTACATGGTTGAAAAACAAGAAATATTACAGACTTTGTGCATCGAGTATACCTGGCTTATTTTGGAGTACAGATTGGAGACCAGGATAAGTCTTGGGCTCCACATATGGTTTGCAAAACATGTGTGGAGCACCTACGACAGTGGACAAAAGGTGAAAGAAAAAGTTTAAACTTTGGTGTGCCAATGGTATGGAGAGAACCGAAAAACCACCATGATGATTGTTATTTTTGTGCTGTAAAGATTAAAGACTTTAATCGTTACAAGAAAGCTTGGTGGGATTATCCTGATTTGGAATCAGCAAAACGACCTATTCCACATGGCAATGTCATTCCCATACCAGTGTTTACCAGACTACCAAACCAGCCACTGTCAGACTCTGAAGAGTGGCAGGGATTGGAGTGTATGGCAGGTAGTAGCAGTGGAAGTGAATTTGAGGGAAGCTCTTCGATGCCTCAACCATTAAGCCAAAAAGAACTCAATTACCTGATTCGAGACTTACATCTGTCCAAGCAAGCATCTGAACCTTAAGCATCCAGACTTAATGAACAAAATCTTATAAAGGCGGAAGTTAAAATTACAGCCTATCAGACAAGAGAAGAGAGGCTTCTCCCATATTTCAACCAACAGGAAGAACTTGTATACTGCAATAATATCCCAGGAATTGTACTTCAAATGGGACTAACAGAATATCGACCAGAAGACTGGTGGCTTTTTATAGACAGCTCCATTAGAAGCTTGAAATGTGTTCTCTTACACAATGGTAACCGTTATGTGTCTCTTGCCATTGCTCACTCAACAAAACTTAAAGAAGAATATGAAAATGTAAAAATTGTATTACAGAAAATCCATTATCATGAACATCAGTGGTCGATTTGTGTTGATCTGAAGATGGCGAACCTCTTGCTTGGACAGCAATCTAGATACACAAAATTCCCATGCTTCATGTGCCTCTGGGATAACAGGGCAAAGCAAGATCATTGGACAAAAGTGTCATGGCCTACAAGGGAAGAAATGATTGTTAGTGCTGCGAATATCATCAACAACCCGTTGGTGGACAAGAACAAAATCATTCTCCCACCGCTTCATATTAAACTAGGATTGATGAAGCAATTTGTTAGGGCTTTGGACAAAACGGGTAATTGCTACAAGTGCATTTGTAGATCATTCACTGAACTAAGCATGGAAAAACTAAAAGCTGGAATCTTTGATGGTCCTCAGATTCGTAAACTCATGAAAAATTCCAGTTTTACCAAATGCATGAATGACACTGAGGCTTCGGCCTGGAAGAGATTTGTCTCTGTTGTGAAGAACTACTTGGGTAATAACAGAGCAGACAATTATGAAGAACTGGTGCAAGATATGCTTGCTAACTTCAGAAATTTGGGAGTTAATATGAGCATAAAGATGCACTATCTCCATAGCCATTCAAACAGATTTCCAGATAACCTTGGAGACTTCAGCGAGGAACAAGGTGAGAGGTTCCACCAGGATATGAAGGTGATAGAGGGGAGATATCAAGGCAGATGGGACATACACATGATGGCAGACTACTGTTGGAGTCTCCAACGTGATTGTCCTGATGACACACATAAAAGGAAATTGCATAAACAGCATTTTTTGAAGCTTTGACATTAATAACAATTAATAACTAATTAATATTGCATTAATTAATCAAATCATACATAACTTTTTTCCTGTCACTGTTAGATATTTTTAATTTCTTTTTTGTATTATGTCAGACTGTATACTTACTAGTTGTAACTAAAATAAAAATATTCTTGCAAATCTGAATGCTTTTCAAATGTGTTGGGTTAATTAATCTATCTATCTATCTATCTATCTATCTAATTAACTATTAAATATCTCAGAAACTACAGCCAATCTGGCAAAACCAAAGTCATATTCTTAGTCAGCACCATAAACTTAATATAAAACTGTTCAGACATCATTGGCACCAAAATCACTGTATACCAGTGATCAGTTACATGTTTCATATTATTTTCTTTTCTACTTTGAATGTAGGATGTGCCTTTAATAATTATGCTAAAATTCACCTATGAGTACAATAAAATATGTATGTGTTTTGGCACTGGAAAGACTTGTGCACCTGTGCTGCTAGACTTCAAAATGTGCTTAGACATGGACCTCATTATAATAGTGTTATCTGTGCCCACATCAATCACTGAAACACTGGCACTTCAGTAGAATACAGATAGTTCTCCAAGAACTGCTCTATTGTCCCTAAGGCAGTACTCAAAATCTACAATGCATCCAAGATGCAAATTGCACATGGCTTGCGGTCATCTTAAAGAAGAGCTGCACACTTAAAGCTATCAAGCATCATTACCAGAGGTACACAACTAATTTGGTCAAAACACTAATTGTGCTGGGGAAACCATGCAAAGACAAGCTCAGTCTGAACCCGCATACCTACTGTACATTAAATACAGCATTTGATAGTTATTCATGTCTTTGCTACCCGAAGTAATCTCAGTTAAAGATAACTTGCTATGGAAAAATCATACAATTCACAGTCGTATTCCTACCAAACTCTTTGGATAAGCCTTAAGTACCATAAAAGAAACACAAACAAGCATAAAGTTTTGGGATTTTCCAGCCCCGTATACTGTAAGTTTTGGTGGTCGGTTTCACTCTCAAAGCACAACAACAGACAAAAATGAAAGGCGTACGGGGACAATTTATGGGCTGGGACCAGAAACAGGCAGATGGAATGCTGGGAAGGAATCGTGGTGATGGATGGGAGTCATGATGTCATCAGAAGTGGACCAAAGGGAAGGAAGGAATGCGGAAGTGGTAGCATGTGGTTAGGAGGTCTGGGTAAATTCAAGGCAGTGTTGCTTCAGTGTTTCTGTGAAAATAAAGAACGAGAGTTTAGTACTCCGCCTTTGTCCCCTGGCACGATATACTATGTTGCTCATTGGGTCTTTAAGCGGCACCCTAGGCACACGTGCGTGACATGACCCACCCCCTCAGCCCAGACCCGTTAGGCGGAGATCGTGAACCCGGGGGAGAGCATCAGCGTTAGCTTGAAGGTTACCCCGGCTATAAGTGATGGTGAACTTATAAGGCTGCAGGTCTAAAAACCACCTGGTGACTTGGGGGTTTGACTCCTTGTGAACAGCCATCCACTGGAGGGCGGCATGGTCCATCACCAGGGTGAACTCTCGACCCAACAGGTAGTACCTCAGATGAGTTACTACCCACTTGATGGCCAAATCTTCCCACTCTACTGCTGCATACCTTGTCTCCAGGTCCAGCAGTTTCCAGCTCAGATAAATCACGGGGTGTTCAACACCGTCTATGCTTTGGCTCAGCACAGAACCTAGACCTGTGTCTGAAGCATCGGTCTGGAGGAGAAAAGGAAAAGAAAAATCAGGAGTTCTCAACAACGGTGCCGTTGTTAGGGCCTTCTTTAGGTCACTGAATGCCTGTTCCGTTGAGTCATCCCATACCACATGTAAAGGGGCCCTTTTCTTTGTTAGATTTGTCAAGGGTGCAGCTCTCTCGGAAAACCGAGGTACACACCGGCGGTAGTAACTCGCTAACCCCAAGACAGAGCCATTCGAGGATGTCTCTAACTTTTGAACATTGTGGTTTCACCAGTCCCCCCCCGTTCCCCCCCCCCCCCCCCCCCCCACCAGGCAGCCTAAATATTTGGCCTCGTTAAATCCAAAGAAACACTTTCAGGGATTAATACAGAGGCCTGCTTTCGCTAGCATTACGAGGACGACGTAAAACTGCAAGACATGTTCCTCCCAGGTGCTGGAATAAATGACCACGTCATCAAGGTAGGCAGCACAATAGGACTGGTGGGGCTTTAGCACTCTGTCTACCAGACGCTGAAAGGCCGCTGGCACCCTGTGCAGCCCAATGGGAGAACCCTGTATTGTCAATGTCCACTAGGGGTACTAAATGCTGTTTTCTCTTTAGCGGATGCCATTAAGGGAATTTGCCAGTATCCCTTAGTCATATCAAGAGTAGTCAAATAACATGCCATCCCCAGGCACTCAATGACCTCGTCCACACGGGGCATGGGGTAGGCATCAAGTTTGAAAACTTGATTAAGATGGCTAAAGTCATTACAAAATCTCCAAGAGCCATCTGACTTAGAAACGAGGACGATGGGACTGGACCATGGGCTGTGACTCTCTTCTATAATGTCCATATCAAGCATCCGTTGGACTTCCAGCTCCACCTCTGCACATTTTGCTTCTGGGAGATGATAGGGCCGCTCCCTGACTACCATCCTGGGCTCTGTCACGATGTCGTGCTCAATCAGTGAGGTGCGGCGTCGTGCCTCATTGACCACTTCCAGGATAAAGAGGATCGCACTTTCCAGCTCCTGTCATTGGTGGGGCGTCAAATTGGGGCCGAGGTTAAGGACTGATTTTTTTCGAGAAAAGGGAGAGGGTTGGCTCGGTGAGAGTGCAGTCCTCCCGATCCCTCCACGGTTTCAAGTTCACATGATAAACCCTCTCGCTCGGTTGACGATTTGGTTGTTTCACCAAATAGTTGACAAGCCCCTTTCTCTCTTTAACCTCGTACGGGCCCTGCCAATGGGTTAGCAATTTTGAATGGGAAGTGGGCACGAGTACAATCACACGGTCCCCCAGCTGGAATTCCTAGAGGGAGGTGTTCCGATTATAATTCCGCGCTTGAGCTCGCGATGTGTTCCTTTAGGAGGGGTCAGATTTTATCTAATCTAACGCGTAATTGCATGATATATTCCAAAACATTGGTTGAGGGAAGAGCCTTCCCTTCCCAGCCCTCTTTAAAAATGTCCAAAATACCATAGGGCTGGCGCCCATATAAGAGTTCAAAGGGGGAGAAGCCCATGGAGGCTTGTGGCATCTCCCGATAAGCAAAAAGCACTAAGGCAGCGTTTCTCAACCTTTAAGTATTTGTGACCCGAATTTTCATAACAGTTTTAATCGCGCGCCCCTAATGTTTTTTTGAAACCCTAATAAAATTTATTCCTATATTTTTTGCTGCTGATACACGGCTACAAGTTTTATTATACCTACTTATATTTTTATAACTTTTATTGAGATTTATCTAATTCTATATTTTTCTAGTATCAGAATGTAATTTAAGTTAATTTGTTTTGGTTTCAATAGATGTATTTTTCATATTTTCGATTCTTGTTTTCGTCTTTTCACATCTTCACGCCCCCTTTTTTGTTACTTCGGGAGGTGCACACCACAGGTTGAGAACTGCCGCACTAAGGGTAAAAGTTGGTCCCAGTTCCTACCGTCCGCGTTGACTACCTTGCAGAGCATTTATTTAAGGGTTTGGTTAAATCTTTCCACTAACCCATCTGTCTGAGGATGGTAAACAGACATTATGAGATGCTTAATACGGAGTAACTTGGCAACCTCCCTGAACGTATCCGAAGTAAAGGGAGTATCTTGGTCCATAAGGACTTCTGTAGGTATTCCCACTCGGGGAAAAAAGGCCTACCAATTCCTGTGTGATATTTTTCGTATTAACGGAGCAGAGGGGAACCGCCTCTGGGTATTGAGTTGCATAATCCACCATAACTAATATATATTTATGGCCACAAGTTGAAGGTTCCAGGGGTCCTATGAGATTGACTCTGATCCTTTCAAAAGGAATATCGATGAGCAGAATTGGAACGAGAGAAGCATGGTCCCTCCTAGGAATCTGACATAGCTGACACTCCGGGCAGGATTGACAGAAAAGTCGGACCTCCTTGTTAATTCTGGGCCAATAGAAACGGAGTTTTATTCTGTCCAGGGTTTTCTCTGCCCCAAGATGGGTGCCTAGGAGGCGGGCGTGAGCCAGTTCGCAGACCTACCACTGGTAGGTCCGTGGTACTAGCATCAACTTCCATACCTTACCTTCGTGTTTCGCTACCCGATACAACAGATCATTCTCTAGAACAAAGTAGGGTCCCAACGGCACGGAATTGTCTGGCAAATTGCAATCAATGGAAACAATGGCATTCCTGGCAAACTTTAGGGAATCATCATTCCACTGTTCTCTTTTAAAAGAAGCCGGCGTAGATCTAAATTGATAATCTATGCCAATAAGAGGATCTTGTGAAGGCACGGGGTTATTGTTTACCTGACCCAGATCTTCACCCGGTTGTACTTCCGGGTCAAGATCCGTCACTAGAGAGTCTTCCCCCTGGTTGTCCACATCATCACTAGTTGCTGAGGTGCACGGTGTGGGAACCGCTGGGATGGTGGCTTGTCCATCCATAATCAGACCCAATTTGCCATCAGGAGTGGTACTTGAGCTACCGCATTTATTTTCCAACCAGTCTTGTCCTAGAATAACTGGAAAAGGGGGCTCAGGCAGTATGGCGATGAGCAGTTGTCTTGGTTCACCCTTCAATATTATATAACATTTCGCGGGCCTTTATGACCTGGGGCCTCATGCATACAACCGTGCGTAGAATTTGCACTATCACATGACGTAAGCACAAAAGCCGAAATGTGCTTATGCACAGAAAAATCCAGATGCAGGAATCTGTGCATACTCCATCTTCCGTGTTCTTCCGCTCCATAAAACCCGGTCAGCGTGAAAAGTAACGCTTGTGCATGTGTGTGCTGTCCCGCCCCCAGTTCCTCCCAGAATTACACCTCTTTGAATATGCAAATAAATATAAATAGCCCTTAAGCTCAAAAGACAATGGGAAAAGCATGGGGGAAAATATAAGAATTTCAGCGAATACCAAGTGGAGGCAAAGGAAAAACATACTATTTGTTGATTTAAACAGTGGTATAATCAACAAAAGGAAGTTGATCGAGTGACATAGCGTGTCGGAGAAACTCGAAAGCTCAAGTTCACAAAGTCACACAGTGCCAAAATAAAAAAGAAGTCACATATCAAAGTCGCTGTGAAAAGGCGAGTTGTAGCCCACCGTCTGAGCTTATTAGGGTACAGAAAAAAAAAAATAGGCACACAGTGGGAAAAAAGCACGAAATATCAACTTTAATCTCAAAATTTCCACTTTAATCACGTAGTTTATTTTCATATTAAAGTAGAACATCATAAACTTTATCTTAAATTCATTTAATTTACTAGTTTCTCAAATCCCATTGTAACTAAAGTAGCATGTTAAATGCTTTGTTTTGTATTTGATCTTCAATGTGCTCCATGTGTGTGAATCACTATGTGCTTCCGTTCTTTCTTTCTCCGATAGGACACAGAATCTATTACATTCGTGATATTACAGCTCTCCGAATAATTAAAATACTGAGATGTATACGTGAAATCATTTTCATGATGATTGGAATGAAAGCTATGTTATTAAACGATGGCGCAGTGATTGTTCATGTCTCACACAAGATTTTGCTGCACCATGCGCGACCTTCGATGAAATTATTTTAGCAGTACTGTCTCTTTCAAACATACTAACCTGCAATTCCTGTCCTTACTTTTCTTTCCCCAAATACCCAATCGCCACACAATCAGCTCTGTAATAGATATTAAGCCATCTGTAAGCTTACAACAACGATTCTTCAAAACGTTTAAGGAACATTGAAATATCTTCATAGTATATGTTTAAATATTCTATCCGTCTATCCTTCCAGTGTCACACCAGCCTCAGCAAATATACAGCGAGCAAGGCAGGAACAATACGTGAACTTGCTAGTGCTGCGGCACCGTGTTCTCACATGTTTAATTATTAACAATACAGATTATTTAAATGAAGTTAAAGTTTTATCTGTATAATATAATCAACATATTTTGCTGCATTTCATCTTAAAAATGATATCGTCATCATATGTAAATATACGCTTTATAAAGTGGCACAGGTTGTGCAATATTATAAATGTAGTACAAGTTTACAGTGTGGTAATTGCACTTATAAGTACAAACAGTTCTACAAGGAGCAATTGATTAAGTGCGTTTATAGTTCTTGGGATGAAACTGCTTCTGAACCGCGAAGTCCGTACAGGAAAGGCTTTGAAACGTTTTGCCGTGGCTTTGGCAGCGTGTGCTTGATGCTGTATACCAATAATTCTCTTTCCGATCAGGTGCTGCTAGGATTCCCCACTCAGATACAGTGATATAAATACTCTGAGTGGTGCAGTGGGAGTAATATGGAATAAGATGATCCGCTGTGGCAACCCTTAAAGGGAGCAGCTGAAAGAAGAAAAAGAAGAAGAAGAAGATGGTGCATTGAGAGTAACAACGCTAAAGCAGTTATGGTATTTGGAATACTATGGCTATTCCCTGGGCCATTATATTGTTACATGTAATCTACAATCAGATGCATTACACTAATAAACAATATGTGGTTAGTTTCAGTGTATTTATAAAGCCGCGTCAGAAATGTGGTTCTAAGAAATAAAGGGTAACCACACAGGAACAGTAGCACTGCTTTGACGCTGGGTGCCGCCAGTCTGCAAAACCGAGCGGAGAACTTGCGTGTGACAGGGTATGAGGTACCGTGGAAAAGTGCATGGCTTTACGCCAAGTGTAGGTTTTATACATCACGATTTGAACGTGGAAACGTTCTTACACAACATTTCTGTGCGTACGCACAGTTTATGCATGAGGCCCCTGGTCTCCCCATGCACATGGGTTACACTCATATGTTGATATACCCACTGTCGCAGTAGGACATAACGGCGAGCAACAATGGTAATGTTACTCCCGGAGTCAAATAATGCCATAACTGAATGCCTGTTTACTAACACCAGTCCCGTATTTAGGACAGCCAAGGGATTAGACAGAGCACAGTACCTCTCTCCTTTGACCCAGGTGCAATCTATCGGCTCCATCTTCAACGAACAGGTGGTTAGGATATGCCCGACCTCAGCGCACTTGAAACAGCACATTGGGGCCGTCAGTTTCTCTTTGGACTTAACCTCAGCCTCTGCAGTGCGACGGGTGGGCTCATGGGTAGCGACACGTCCCTGTCAGACCCCGGAGCAGACTTCACTGACCCCCCGACTTCATTCACCGCAAGTTGGCACTTTAGAACCTCCAGAAGGCCTTTCATATCTTTATAGGGATGCCTCCGGATCTGTTGGAAAAGGTATTCCGGCATGGCGTTGACAAGCCACTCACAGGCCACCTGCTCCACTACCTGGCGCGCCTGGTTAATATCTGGCCTTAGCCAGCACCCCATTTTACCGGGACGATGGGAGGAGATGGAGGCCGTGCAGGCTTCAGTTTTACTGCTTCTGCCACTGCCAGTTTTGTCTTGGTCTCTGCCAGCTCCTGTTTCGTGGCTGCCTGCTCCACCTTCATAGCCTGGAGCTCGTTCATCATGGTTGTTAGTATGGTGTTTAGGTCATGTCCTTTGGGCATTCTTCGGGCTGTGAATCCTGCCTACTACACCACTGTAAAAGAAAAATAAACAAGTATAAAGTTTTGAGGTTATACTGTAAGTTTTGGTGGTCAGTTTTGCTCTCAAAGAACAACAGACAAAAATGAAAGGCGTACAGGGACAATTTATGGGGTGGGACCGGAAACAGGCAGATGCTGGGAAGGAACCGTGGTGATGGATGGGAGTCATGACGTCATCAGAAGTGGACCAGAGGGAAGGAAGGAATGCGGAAGTGGTAGCGTCTGGTTAGGGAGTCTGGGTAAATTCAAGGCGCCGTTGTTTTGGTCTTTCTATGGAAATAAAGAAAGAGAGGTTAGTACCCCGCCTTTGTCCCCTGGCATGATATACTATGTTGCTCGTTGGGTCTTTCAGCGTATTAATTTTATACGTTTCTCTTTCTCTTCCATCTTGTTGCTGACAATGAGGTCACAAAATGTTTCCATTCCATTCAGCCTGTCTAATACTAAGGTTTCATGTTTCAATGTCCTCTCTAATGTTATTCCTCCAAAATTTCTGTTGTCTTCCTCTCATTCATTCTGGTAACGTCCAAACCGCAAGAGCCATCGTTTCCGAATTCGATCGTTTAATGTTTCTTCCTTCTGCAGTATGTTTTGTGTGTTGTCATTCTGTATTCATTGTGGCCTGGTTACTTGCAGGATCTTTCATAGCCAGTTCATTTTGTGACTTATATCTGACGTTCATATTCTTTTCTCAGCATCAGAATTCAGAGCCATACATCATAACTGGAATAATCATGGTTTCACACATTGCGACTTTTGTTTTGATTGCTAAACTTTTTATTTCCATAACTTCTTTAGTTTTCCAAAGATCGCAGAGGCAAGTCCAATTTTTCTTTTGACATCTGGTGTGCTGCATCCATCCTGTGTTTGCTAGCTATCCAGACAGATACATTTCTTCACCTGTTATAAATCTTCTCATCTCAGCTTTATTTTTGGCTGCTGTTGCTTTTTGGACATGTGTACTACCATTGTCTTCATTTATGATTTGTTGATCAGTTTCAGACATTTATAGCTGCCTCTGTGTCTGCCAGGGCCTTCTATATGATTTCTTCCAGAAGAAGGTTGAATAAATACAGTGACAAGTTGCAGCCCTGTCTGACTTCTACAGTCACACAGAACCAATCTGTGAGGTCACTGTCTATTTGCACTGTATTAAGTGATTTACTGTACAGGTCTTGGAAGAGCTGATTAGGTGTTCTGCTATTCCATATGTACTGAGAACCTGCCAAAGCCCCTTTTGTCACATACTGTCAAAAGCTTGTTTGAAGCCTATAAAGTTATTGTACAGTGTTCTGTTTTGTTCACATTCTTTTTCTGGCAATTGCCAAATCACAAATAATTGGTCAACTGTACCTCTCCCAACTCTAAAACCTGCTTGTTCCTTCGACATAACTGTTTCTATGTATTGTTTTAACTGTTTTTATTATATTCTTGTATAGACTTTCCCTGGAACACTCAGCAGGCTGATATCTCTATTGTTACTGCAGTCCTTTTTGTCACCTTTCTTGTATATTGACACAAAGAAGGCTTTATCCCAATCTTTTGGACACTTTTTCTTTGCATATATTTTGTTGCACAATGGGTACATCAAGTATACAGAGCTCTGTTCACTGGCTTGTATCATTTCAGGTGTGATGTTATGTATTCCTGGTGCCTTTCCCTTTTTCTGTGTCATAATTGCCACTTCCACCTTATCTTCAAAGAATGTTCTATATTGTTTGGGTGACATTTCTTGTTCCCACTACAGTAAGTACTGCTACTTCTACCACGCTTTGTACATTGTAGAGTTCACAGAAATAAACTTTCCATCTAGCTTCTATTTTCTTCTTATCTTCTATTGTTTGTCCCTCTTTGTTCTTGACTGTAGACCCTTCCTAAAAACCTACTTGCACCTCACTATGGTGGAAGGGTGAACAGTTAAGTAGGGGAAGGCCTGCTAGTGCTGTGCCAGTCAGAGGTGAACATCCATGGATCATAGTACCACCTCAGGTGCTATGTGAGGTGGCCAGGCTTAGCAGGAACCCTGAAAAATGCTATCCAACACAGGGGGTAGGTGTTGGAAAAATGCTTCGGGGAGTAATAGATCATCTTGGTCCAACGGCTTCCTTACCCTACCAGGAAAGGATTGGTCACACCCTGGCAGATAGACATTTGAAATACAGAAAATGTCTAGTCACAGTGCAATATATCTAGTCAATGATGACATAAGCAGGGCTTCCGAACATTCAGATGGAGTCACTGTGCCCAGAAGAAATGGAGGAAACAAGGCCATTCAGATTGTCAACCAGCAGAACATTTGTCATCAAAGCATGGTATTCAAAAGCACAATAAAGAACAGTTTTCCTCTTCTCCTTGTCTCTGTCTCTCTCTCATTCTCTCTTTCTCTTCTTCACCTACACTACTCCTCTGGAAAGCGTTGTCCTCTCCCTTCCGACTCTGGCTCCAGGAGTAGTGGCAGCTGGCTCCTTTTATTCTGGTACCCGGAATACTTCTGGTGCTCCAACAGTGTGGTCCGGAAGCACTTCTGGGTAAGGCGGAAGCCCAACAAAGTAGGGCTCCGTAACCCCTGCAGCTTTCCCTGGCTTCAGCCCCGAAGCCCAACATGGCTGTTCTGAACTCCAAATCCCATGAAACCCTGCGTGAATCCAATCTCAAAATAATGAACACAGTCTTCTACTAAAGAAAGGCAAATAGAAAATGAATGAGGGAATCACCAAATGGGACAACACGTAACATGATAGACTTCATAACACTGAAAAGTCTGGTTTCAGTCGAGTATAAGTATGTGCAGAGCCTTTTCCAAAGCAGATGGCGGATCAGATCATCAAATAGTAATGGCGGTAATCAAAATGAAAATGAAACGATTACAGGGACAGGCACCTATAAGAATATTCAGTGTTGAACAACTGAAGAAGTAAACAGTGAGGCTGAAGTATCACAATATAATAAACACTACAGCGACTCAAAGTGAGAATACTGGGAATTTAAGTTGAAATGCTATGGGGGAGAATAAAACAGGAATACACTGCAGGGAAAGTCCTGGGCTACAGCATAAATGAAAAAAGGACACCATGGATATCAGACAAGATCCTTGAACTCCGTGACAAAAGACAGAACCTGAAAGAGGAATAATAAAATTGGAAGGAATATAATAAAATAACACAACAAGTAAAAAAGAAATCAAAACTGTGTAAAGAGAAATTGACAGAAAATAAATGTGAAGAAATACCAATCAGTGATGCCTATAACAATACGCAGAAACTGTACAGGACAGTGCATGAAATTTATGAAGCTTCATTCCTAAATTGATTAATTTTGTTGTTTTACTCTATAATTCTAAATGGAAAGAAAAAAAGAAACAGCCTATATAAATGCAAAAGAAAGAATTTTTAACAACAATTTGCAATAAAGCACCTTTTTTAATTTGAATATTGCCTATTTAATAAATAAGAGATGCATTCAAATGTTGAATTTAAGTGATTAAATTCCCAGAAACCTACTTAAAATAGATTTGGTATACTGTTTAGTGGTGGCCTTGTAAAAATGACTGCTTTGTGTCACAAATAAATGTGAAAATGTACAAATTTTGCACTGCATAACAATGCACATCTTATACTCTATGTATCAGATTGATCTTAATACAAAATGGAAAAAAAAGCTAAGCAGTTACTAACATCCCTCCTTATCCTGATCATTTAATAAAAATGGGCTACATAGTAAGTAGGCTAGTTGTGTCAGACATGATTCTCAAATGCGAATACACATCTGGGGACAATCCGTTAAAAAGTTTGTAGTGAACAAAGATGAAATCTGCCACTGCAAAGGTAACGCCCACAGGGCTTCTTCCATCCTTCCATCCATTATCCAACCCGCTATATCCTAACTACAGGATCACGGGGGTCTGCTGGAGCCAATCCCAGCCAACATAGGGCACAAGGCAGGAAACAATCCCCGGGCAGGGCGCCAGCCCACCGCAGAGCGAGGGCTTCTTCCTAAAACACTAAACACTAATTTCTGCAGTTCATGAATTTTAGACCATAGGGGTTTTAGGGAAAGAGTGAAAGAAACAGAAAAAAGACTTGTCTCTTAGAGAAAATAAAAATCTAAAATTGCTGTTATCAAATCAGGAGCACAGTGGCACAAGATAACTAGGAGCTTAATAACAGATGTGTACATTGT
This sequence comes from Polypterus bichir lapradei, assembly GCA_026402145.1. Lineage (NCBI taxonomy): Eukaryota > Metazoa > Chordata > Cladistia > Polypteriformes > Polypteridae > Polypterus > Polypterus bichir. Next base: position 28,322,906 of record JANRMT010062825.1, on the reverse strand, counting down.
AATGACCACTGTGGTAAACAGACAGGTAGACACATAAACACAGACCACTATGAAAATGAGTTTGAGAAGTGCTTCTGTCTGCTATGATATCTTTCTGTCATGTTGACAGAAATGGCATAACAGCAGCAAATGGAGTTTAGATAGGGCAGAGCGGTAGCTCTGACTCTAAGGATCTGCAGTGATATGTGGAAGGTTGCCAATTAAAATCCTGTTACTGTAAGAAGGGAGCCCACACCGTTGGGCCTTTGAACAAAGTTCTTAACTTAAAAATTGCTTCAGGGAGCTGTACAATGGCCAACCCGGTGCTCTGACCAACAAGGTCATGTAGAAAAAAAGACTATTTACTTTCAAGGAATAACAAACTACATCAGATCAAAATAAGCATTTTTTTCTATGGATACACTATGTGTTAAAACACTGTGGTTATATTTTAATATGGCATGTTTGCACTTTCAATTACACAGTAATTTGAACCTTTTTCAGATTTTCATTTAGAAATGCTTTTACTAGTCTTGTTATGTAGAATCATTCACTTGTATGTTTTGAGTGCTGAATTTCTGGTGGCTCTTCGTTATCATCTCTCTTAAAAGCAGTTCTTTTAAAAGTTTCTGACATATCATTTACTGCAAATACATATGTTCCAATTCATAGTTTCACAAATATTGCTGCCAGTTTACCTTACATTGAGTCCTACACTATTATTAAGACTGAACAACAGAGAGCACACTCAGCACCTGCAACAACGTATCATTTGCTTTTACCACTAGTCTATTGATGTCTTTGAATGGCAATGTAAAATCTGATGGTACAAAAATGTTTTTCGCTTGCAACAGGTTGGTTTTTAACATGTGCGCCATGCTCTCTGCAAACTCAACACACATTTCTAAGTTTAAAAGGGTTTTTTTAGACTTTTTTGCTGTAGACCATTGTAATCAGAATCTTGCACTCTGTTAGATCAGGTTATTGAGAGGCACCATAGCTCTTTGCAACTCAAAGTCACCAGCCTTACATAAGACATTGGATTAATTTAGAAATCCCTTTGTCTAACCTGGTATTGACCTCTGTCTGCCTTTTTGGCCACAATTTTTGGTGCATTCTACATGTCCTTTCCTATTTTTACCTCTCAATAATTCTGAGCTCCCACAAAAGACTCATCATGGTAATGGGGCACAAATAATAAAAACAGAATGGCAGCATCCAACATAAAAATGTACAAAATGACTCTGAGTGATAAACACAATGTGTGTACAAGTAAAAAAAGACTAAAATAAACCACAACTTCAAAATGAAATTCTAAAATATGTGCATATTCACTTTCAAACATACAAAAAGTATAACAAAGCAGAGGTCTGAGCCCCTGTGTGACATTTTATGGCCAGTAGCTAAGTGTATCCTCTTATAGCTCTTGGTATCTCTGCATCCGTGAGCACTCTTTAAAGGACCAGTATTCAGGTTACTTGTTCTCCTACATGATAGCAGGAAGTAATATTCTGCCACTTGGCAAAAACCGGGGTGTTGGGTTCACTAGCCAATAACTGATCCTCTGTCGCTTCTCTTTCTTTGTTACAGAGTCAGATAACCTTAATATGGTTAACTGACCTCTTCTACCAGACCCAATGAGATCAACATGCTGCCTTTCTAGCATTCTGGGGAAACATCTTAGCTTTCTTCCATGGGACTAAGGCCCCTATCTCATTATGATGTCTTTAAATCATTTCATCTGGATCTGGCTAGGAGTACTCCTCCTTCTGCACTCTCACTAGTATGTACTCCATCTGTCAGTGTGGGTTTTTCTGTTTTGCCTGGCAGACAGCACTTTATAATTACATCAGTAACCATAACACATCTTGATTTGTAAAACCCTGGTTTTATGTGTAAATACAAGCTTGTAAACCACAAAAACAGATGATGCAAAAAAAAAAAAAAATCGAGTCCAAGACTTAAGTATTATCTCTCTTCTGGGATCCAAATAAGCTGTGCATGCAATTTATGCTTAAAACTGTTCTGCCTTTTATGGCATGTCATATGGCTTGTCAGAGCAGTTAAGCATAAGTTAATGACTCTTGTAAACATATTGGTGTGTTTTTCTGTCTTAAACAGTCCACATTTCATTGTACTTGTTATGCCACACTGTGTTCAGAAGGAAAAACTTGTTCATCAGATTTAAAGGAATTTAATTACCCGTATTAAGCCATCATTCATTATTTATTTTGTGGATGTATTTGGGCCATTTGCAGTACCTTGGCACCTCAGGGTCAGCCTTACTATTTCAGTGCAATATAAAAGCACATTATTTTGTTGTTGTTGTTAATTCTTATCAAGGAAATTATTATCCTTTAGGAAGATTGGAAATTAATCTTATTCCATAATAGCTTCCTTTAGGGCTATAGTATAAAAAGAATGCATTTTGGATCCATTCTAATTCCATAATCTTGTCATAAAGAACTAAGAAATGCTCTAATAATATTGGAAAAACAACTTTGATTGTTTAATAATATACACATAAAAAAAGTGCATACACATTGTTGAGCAAAAATTCACAGCCTAGAAAGATAACTTTTCATTATTGTGTAAACAGGGCACCAGTAAATTGCAGAACATACTCGCACATAGAGACAACACCCACTAACACTGCAGCTATCTGCGGATGTGGGTCAAACAAGCCTGAAAATCCTTTTTGGATGTTGGAGGCAAACAGCCTACCCAAAAATAACCAGATGAAATGCTGGGAGAATTTGGAAACCAGACACAGGCACATACTAACTTGGAAACAAACCCTGGAGCTGCAAGGCAGCAGCACTTACCATTATACTAGCATGTCATTCCAAAATGCTTCATCTCTATATACAGGTACTCGTCGACATACGACCTATGCAAGTTACGACTGGTCGACTTTACGACGTGTTGGACAGTTTCCCCCGCCAGCTGTTGGCAGCGCCTGTTTCCCGCAGTCCCAAGTCTTGCTACGCAGCAGTAATAATACAGTATACGCAGCAGTGTTGCCCCACGTGTGTTTGTGTCTTGTTGTTTTGGCAGTTTTCGATAATAATATACCCCTAACATGTCTACCAAGAGGAAATTGTCTCTGTCCACTCCTCAGCCTGCCAAAAAGGTAAGAAAAAGGCCATTGATCTAGACACCAAAATGATAATAAAACAGTATGAAGGAGGAAAGAAAGTGAATGTGATCGCATGTAATGTAAAGTTATCACACTCTACTGTGCCGACTATTTTAAAGGACAAAAATAGAATTCATGAAGCTGTGAAAGGTTCTGCACCTTTGCGATCAACAGTGATTACGAAGCAACGTACCAGGCCCATCCATGAAATGAAGAAATTGTTAAACATTTGGATGGAAGATCAGATTCAAAAGCAAACGCCATTAAGCCTCATTACAATACAGTCGAAGGCTAGAAGTCTGTTTGAGACTTTAAAGCAGCGCTTCCCGATTCATTTTACCCTCGCATCCCCTGTGACGGACGAGGCCGATTTTGCACCCCCTTGGTTTGAGAAGAAGTATGAAAAAATATGAGTTCATATGATAGTTCATAATACCCACGCAGCACTAAGTGCGCGTAAGAGCGGAAGTCATTCGTTTTAACAAGCAGCGTATTGCACTGATACGAAATAGCCTGCCCATTTAATTATTTAGGAATGGATAGGTAAATTAAGATTTTGTACAAATAATGTTTTTCATTTTTCTTCCTTGATGGATTCTGGAACCCCCAGCAACAGTTGCTCGCACCCCTTTGCGAGCACCCCCAATCGGGAAGCGCTGCTTTAAAGGAACGCGCCGGAGAAGACACATTTCGTCCTTATTGCGAAATTTATGAACAGAAAAAAAAAACAAACAATTCAGATGAAGCTCACTATGTTTATGAAAACAGCAACTCCTCCCATCACCCCGTCCGCAGCCTCGCCTGATGAAGGCGATATCGACAACCCGCAGCCAAGCACCAGTGGTGCCAGGAATTAAATGTACAGTATTTCTTATTTTTGTATATTTTCCACATATTAAGCCAATTGTACTGTAGTATGCTGTGTTTCACTTAGAAAGTAAGAAAATGTTAATAAAATATTACTTTAAGATGATTACAATATCATTACCCAGTCCAATATTCTTACCTTTATTTAACATAGGCCGACTTGCGTCCAGATCAACTTAGAACCAGTCAGTTGGAACCAATCGCGGTCGTAAGTCGATGAGTACCTGTATATATAAAAAAATCCAACATCTGTCTGTCTGTATGTCTGTCTGCTTTTCACGAGAGAAATACTACGGATTTAGATCCGTTTTTTTTTCTATAATTTGCTGAACATTCCGGTTGATTTTGCGACCTATATCACTGCGCTAAGTATCATAGTTTGCTTGTGGTACTGATTTGTTTGTGTGAATCCGAGAGAGAGGCAGCGGGCCGAAGAGAAAGGGGACGGAGCCCTCCTCACTCACGCACCAGCCTCGGGGCGTATCTTATATCCGCTTAGCTAGCGAACATGAGAAAACTACTTAATGGATTTAGATCGGGTTTTTTTCTAGAATATGCCTGAATGTTCCGGTTGATTTTGCGACTTCTCTCTTCACATTAAGAATTATAGTTCGCTTGTAGAAGAGATATATTTGCGCAAATCCGAGACAGAGGCTGTGGGCTGAGTTGAGGGGGAAGCACAATGTCAGGAGTGGGGACCCGATCTACCTCTGTGTTTTGGAATGTAACTTAACCTTCGTTTAGCTAGCGATATCTTTTTGTTTATTGATTTTTAAAGTTTGTCCTTTTTCACTACTATGCAGGCAGAGCCGCGGGGAACAGCTAGTATAAGATAAAAATGTAAAGCCTTGTTCAAGTCCAGCCAAGACAATACTTTTGTTGCTTTAAACCAATTTCTGTGTAGCTTTGATTTCATGCTTGGGGTTGTTGTCCTGCTGGAGGTTTCTTGCAGAATGCATTAGGTTTTCCTCTACGAGTTCCCTGTATTTTGCTGCATTAATTTTACCCTCTACCCTCACAAGCCTTCCAGATCATGCTGCAAAGAAGCATCCTCACAGCAAGATGATGCCACCACCATGCTTCATGGGTGGTGGTGTATTTGATCATTTGCAGTGTTTAACTAATGTTGTTTAGTCTAATGACCAAAAAGATCTATTTTGGTTGCAATAAACTCAGAAATTTCTTCCAACAGACTTCAGAGTCTTCCACGTGCCTTCTCTCAAACTTGAGATACAAATTTTGTGTGTTTTTTTAACAGTGGCTTTCTCCTTGCCACTCCATAAAGCTGTGTCCGGTGAAGCACCTGAGCAACAATTGCTGTCTGTACTGTCTCTCCATTATTATCTACTGTAGTTTTTAACTTCTTCAGAGTTATCATAGGCCTCTTGGTAGCCTCCCTTACTGGTCTTTTTGCATGATTACTCAGTTTTTGTGGATGGCCTGCTATAGGCAGAAAGACAACTTTTCCATACATTTTCCTGTTCTTAACTGGACATCAAGGGATATTCAGAAACTTAGATATTTTCTTGTGTCCATCCCCTGACTTGTGCTTTTCAGTCATCTTTCTGTGGAGGTGCATTGCATATTCTTTTGTCTTCAATGTGTAGGATAGGCTAGCAAACTGACTCAGCACAGGTTGGACCTTTCCAATGCAGGAGTATTTATACAACAATCATCTGCATCTCCATGACTACGTAAAGATAATTTCCTTTAAACTAATTATGTGACTTCTAAAAACTGGCTGCACCAGCAATATTCTTTCCTTAAATCAGCTATATTAGAAAAAGGAAAGAAAAGATCATAGCCTGTAGGAATTGCCATACATGTTCCAAGTGTAGCTGAAGAAAAGCAACAAGAACAAAGGAAGATTATAAACTTAATTAAACAGTATGATATATTGAGAATCTTTTATATATATTTCTCTTCTGGTTCATCCTGCTTCCATTTCAAAACCGGTCCCGCCCATATGCAGCCGACACGGCATTTCTCGATTCCTATTCATCCTCTTCCAAACCCTTCCCCACACTGCCTGCGGCTCCTCTTTAAAACCGGTCCTGCCCACACGCAGCCGACACTGCATTTTTCGATTCCTATTCGACCTCCTCCAAACCCTTCCCCATGCTGCCTGCGGCTCTTCTTCAAAACTGGTTCCGCCCACACGCAGCCGACACGCACTCTCAGCGGACATACACACAATCCTCTTCCCGTTACCACAAGTACTTCTTCACCTCATTCCTGTCTTCCTGTCCAAGAGTACAGCATTGGGACTCCAGACCAGCAGTGCAAACACTGTCATGCACTATACTGGCCTGCTGAGCATAATACATCCAAAAAGTACTCGAGGTGCTGCCACGACTGTAAAGTAGCTTTACCACCTTTGCAAGAGCCACCTGTGTCTTTACAACAGCTTCTTACATAGCAAACATCAGAATGTAAAAATTATTGTGAACACATTTGAGAATACAATCCTTCTCTAGCGTTTGCTTCCATGGGTGTACAGATAACTCAACCTCATGGCCACAGACCATACTGTTTTAAAATAAATAGGCAAATTTATCACCAAATCTCTCCATTATACGCTAACACTTCTTCCTCTCCAGGATATGGACAGTTGTATGTTTTTGACGCAGCGCAAGCTACTGAAGTACGCTTGCAAAATAAAGCAAACTCTACATGCAATGAAAATTTACTTCTCCAGCTAGATTCCATGCTCAGAACCATCAACTCCTTCGCTAAATCATACAAACACATGCATGAAATCGCTCAGTCCAATCCAACAGCATCTGTACGAATGGTTTTCAAGGAAAGCCCTGGGCAGGATTTATGACGATACAATGCCCCGACGTGTCACACCGATGTTACAGCGATTTTCGTCGGAGAAGATGGCGAACACCCTGCCGAAAGGGACATTTGCATCTATCCCAGAGGCAACTCCTGTAAACAGATTTCCACGCTCAATATGAATTGCGATCCTATGGTTTACACACTCTTATTCCCTTACGGAGACATTGGCTGACACAAAGATTTACAACATTTTCCAGATAAAAGAACCGCCAACCAAATCAGGCTTACTCAATGCCAATTTTATGCGTGCAGATTATCAATGAGGAATACATTTAGTATTTTGCACTCCAGCAGCAAACTATTCCAAAAGTATGTCGTAGATGCGTATGTTAAAACAGATGTTGCGTGTCTCAACTATCTCAGATTACATCAACAAGATCTGCGCATGGAACAATACAAAGGACTATCACACACATTGCAACCAAAGGCTGAAAATAACAACATACGTGTAGGCAAAATGATCATATTACCGTCCACATTTCCTGGAAGTCCAAGATACATGCAACAAAACTATTGTTGTACGTGGCATTTTCTAGGATTAGATCTTTCGACTCATTATCTGTCATCTCCAGTAAAACACCTATTCATAACTGCGTCTTTCAAGAAGTATTTCTTTCTTCTTGATTTCTGAATTCCTTTCTCACTGTTTTACGTTCTTATTCTTACACCGCCGTATGCTACGCCGGGCGTCGGCTAGTACCAATTATTCCAATAATAAACATAAACATTTTCTTCATCCACTCAGGTATTCACTTCATCCAGTTGGTCACCCAATGGCTATCAGAATCCACAGAAAGGAATGGCTTATTCAGTTTGTTTGTTGCCGAAAGCATTATGGGCTCCCAGTAGATGTAATATTAAAGGAGGTGTTAAGTAAATATGTGCAACACTGGCTTCCAACTGCAGCACACATTTCTCCCTTGCTTGGAAGCACCCTGTCCAGAGCCAGTTTTACTATTTTGAAGATTTACACTGATTTTAATATTTATATGGATTTATATTAAAATTAAGGTTAATGTTTCAATACTTCAATAAAAGATTGTATTAAAATAAAAATAAATGTAACACAAGCAATTTAAAATATTTTAATTAATTCTGCCATACAGAGAGTGCATTGTATTTACCTCCTCTCACAGTTAATACAATGAACATTGGGAGAGGCTCACACTGATGATGTATCATAACACGGATAACATATTAGAAAACTACAACAGGAAAAAATACAATATAATAATTATTTTTAGGATTTGGCCAAGCTTTAAGTAACTAAAATTAGTATTTTACACACCTGTTACACTGTGACAGTTCTAAATTTACCTGAACTATATACAGTAAATAAGTCTAAAGAGTAATTGTAATGAAAACACTGCTCAAAAGTTATTTCCTATTGGTTGGGGTATTCACGAAAGCTGTGTTCCAGCTCCACAGTATATGACATGGACAATAAGACATCAAGGGGCTGCTCTCTGCTACTCTGATTCTGCACTCTGATTCATTTGAAGCCTAAATATTTCTGTGAATTGAACTGAGCACCACTTCTGCTTAACCTGTGGCCCAGCGGATTCAGTCTTAATCATGGCTTCTAGTCAGCCTAAGACTGCAGCCCTAGAAATATATGAAGGTGACCTATGTCCTTTTCACTGATTTTCAAAGTTGAGACCTCTTTCTTTCTTATTCATGAAGCCAATAAAAGCAGGCATGTGTGTTGTACTGACCTCTTTATATTTTTGATTCAATAGAAAGACAATCAGTAACTTCTGACAAATTGCAAAATTAAAAGTAAATACATTGAGACAGACATTTTGGGGCAGTGGCTAGCAGTGTTGCACAAATCTCAAATCTCCTGCCTGGTCATTGTCTGTGTGGAGTTTTGATGTTTTCTCCATGCTTGGGTTTCTGCTGGGTACTCCATTTTTCTACCTGCATTCCCAAAATGTATTTGTTTAAATTTGCCCAGTGTGAGTGTGGCTCTCTATGTAAATAGACACCTTGCTGCTGGAAAAGGCACTGGCCCCCAGTGACCCTAAATTGGATTAACTAGGTTTGTAAATGCTTTATTATGTGCAATCAAGACATTTCTGATTAATGTATTATTTATCTGGAAGCTAATTTTAGAACCACCAGTTAGGAACTGACATTGATTCTAGTCAATGAGGTGAGATATTTAAATTAATTAAAATATAAGTTACCATGTTAAAATGTGTTAAATCAGTTGAAGGTTTTTATTGTGATGGCAGTTCAATTAGGGATTTGCTTAAGAGGCAGATGTCTTAACCTGCAAACAAACAAGTTGTCCAATTCTGTCTCTTGAGTACTGCTTTGCTGTTTGCCCACAAAACACAATTGAAAAAAGGCTTTTCAACACAGGCAAACTCAAATTGCCTATACAGATTATCAGAAATGTTAAAATGGACACCTCTGATCTGGGCATTTTAAAGTACCAATGGTGATTTGTTGATACTGATGCCACATTTACTGGGTAACTCAGTTTCTTCATAAAGTCAAACTAAAATCAATAAATGTGTCCATTTCACTGTTTTTGGAGAAGTATACAAACTGATTAAGCTGCTTTTATTACTTCGTATTACTAAGAATTTGTTTTACTCTTCATTCACAAAAGTCATATGGTAGAATTCATGAAATGCAAAGTTCCAATTTAAGTACAGCTTTCAGATGACTTGTAAATTGTTTTAAGGGATTTTGAATGGACCACTCAACCTCTTCTTTTAACACTGCGTCAAATTTTTTTGAAAAAATCAAATTCTTTAATTAATTATCCAAAACATTATTTTTGAATACTCTTTGTTAAGTAAACATAATCATATTAGTAACTAAATTAATTGAGAGAGAATTCTAGTACATGATAGATTAATTGATGCTTATTAATGATGAGCAAATTTGCCTTGCCATAAGTTTCCCGAAATTACAGAAATGTTCGTGATACTCACCAAACTTGGCGAACTGCTTTAAAGGACTAGATGAACTAGATTTGACTGGATTATAATGGTGCAGTCGTCTTTAAAGTGTCCCTATGGGAAATGTCTGCCAACTATACTGGACTAATTATTGTGGCCAAAAAGGTGGGCAACTACTGCACCACCATGCCTCTGTGATACCAAAAAAGAATGTATGCTGTCAGAGATGTGCAATCATAGATTTTGTCAAAACGAAGCAGAAATGCCAAAATTGTACACAAAACTCAGAAAAATAAGTAGATCTTTAAAAAAATGGAAGATTCAAAGTGATGTGTCATGATTAAAGCCGCTGGCTCCTTCTGTTTTTTGAAGTCATGCTGATGGCTCTCCAAACTGTCTGTGCTGATGCTTTGCACTTTTTCTTCTATCAAAAAGATAGAAATGTGTTGTAAATAGTAATAAATCTTTCGTTACTATTATTATTTCATAGAGTCTCCTGTGTTTTGGTGTGGGTGTGGGGGGGCTGTCAGACACTTTCAAAGTTTGTTTTTTATCTGCATGTGGCTAATTATTATGCAAGCATAGGGTACACACCTCCTTCTCTTATACTGATGTGGCACTTGAAGATGGACCTGCACATTGGCGAAAAAACCTTCAACAAACTTTCTGGTTAATGACTCATAGCATTCCATTTATCAACTTGAGTTATGTTTTTAGCATCTTGGTTCTGGTAACAACTTATATTTGCTTAATGGCTTTTCACATTTCCCAGTCAGATGTTTTTACTGTATAGTATTTGATAATGTCTGGCCCGTTTAAAACCAAGTCAAAGAAGTGAGCTGCAACTAACAAGGTAGGCGGACCTACTCTATGCAGAGGTTTAGCCAAACACTTTGTATACTTGCAATTTACACAATTAACATTTTAAAATCATAACTGTTTATTCCAGCCACTGTACCATGGAGCTTCTGTGATATCAAAGAAAAAAGAACATATTCAGGGAAGCGCAATCATATATTTCCTCAAAACAAAGCGGAAATACCGAAATCATACTAAAAAGTCATAAAAAATATTTAGGTCTTTTAAAGGCAGAAAACTCAAAGTGGCGTGACATGATTGAAACTTTTGGCTCGTTCTATTATTTGAAGTCACACTGAAGGCTCTCTAAATTGTCTGTGCTAATGCTTTACACTTTTTAGTCTATCAAAAAGATAGAAATGTCTTGTAAATAGTAATAAATCTTTCGTTATTATTATTTCATAGAGTCTCCAATGTTGGGGGGGAGGTCGTCAGGCTTCTTGTTTTCACTCTTGCTGCGTCACGTGGCTAATTATTATGCATGCATAGGGCATTAGCTTCCTTCTCTTATGTTGACATGGAACTTGAAGATTGACCTGCATATTTGGCTACAAGTACCAATAAATTTTCCCACAGTGTCTATAATGCAAATTATCACCATTATATACCCGGGGGGCTGTCCCATCAATGTTGGCTGCTACCACTCCGGAAGATGTCACACTGGCCTCAAAGGCATTATGCGGTGCTGGTATTAAAAAAAAATTCTCCTAAACTCGGCCAAATTATCAGTGCATAATTCAACTAACAAAGGCGAACACAAACATAGCAAAGTATGAGGTGTATGTTTTCTCTTTTTACCTGCACTCTTAAATAACTTGCTAACCCTTACTATCTACACCACCTGTGTACTACCTGTTAAACTTTGCACTTACTGCAGATTGTCACAGAAGGCCACCTAATCTAAATTTTTGTTTTCTTCATGGATGTCTCCTGTCATCTCATACATTCCTAATGGTTTGCACAGATTTTGTGTGACTATCGTGGTTTAAATGTAAAGCCTACATAAAACTCTATTTTATTCCCCTTTGTCACAACATCTTGGAATCACTCAGAATGTCACGAATGTTGAAGAATGTCAGGAATTTGTATATTGTACTGTACCATTTAGTCTTATGGGACATAAATAGCAAAATGTGAATTTCTCCAATATTGCCATAATGCCCAATTGGCACCAAGACCTAAATGAAGAAATCAGAAGTGGCAAGATGGCCTAATGTTTGCAAGAATGTTTGATGCCATGTCAGAGACTGCCCCATCTACCAGTAATACATAAGGCTATCTTTTAAAGCATTTGGGCTATGTCAATCTGGCAATGCAATGGAACCAAAAGAGATGCTAGGAGTTGAAATAATGATGCCTCTTCCTTCCAAGAAGCCCAGAAAGACTTTCCTGGTAATTGTTGTAGGCTGTTACACTGAGTGGAGAGAGCTGTGCATGATTACAAATTCCAAGGGGCTGCTAATTTGTTCCCTCCAGATATCTTTACATATTGAGGAGGGTGCCAAAGTATGTCCATTTTGTTTCAGACAGAATTTATTCCCTGGTTTATGTATATTTCTATTTTTATTGTTTGTTTCATTTTCATTGAATCTTTATTTTTCATTTGTTTTTTGTTATAAGTAGTTTAAGTTAAAATCACTTTATGTAAATATTGCTTTGATTTGTGTATGTAAGCCTCACAACTACGTTCCTTGTGTTTTTTGGGTAGAATCCCCAAGAGGCAAAATTTTACCTTTTGAGGGACTGCCCTGCTTCTTTACATTCTGGAGGAAGAAATCAGTCCCTCAGAATTTCATTGATTATCAGAGAATTAGCATCATCGTTTTTGGGGTAGCATATTGAATATTCTCGTTATTGTGAATTTTTGCTTGTTTACAGATTTTGATTTTGTGAATAGCAGGTTTGGACTTGTTTGCCTTGAGTTGCCTTTTTTTTCTTTTCTGCTTTTCTGTACTTCATTTTATTAATATAAATGCATTCTACATTTGTTACAAATCTTTTTTGGCCTTGGAGGGCATTTTTGTGTATTTGGGACATTTAAAATTATTTTTTAAACTTTTCATGCTTGTGTCCCATTTTTAGCCTGTTAAGGCCTTTGAAGCCTGTCTTTTGAGTTTGGAGTCAGGCTCCTTGGGATGAGACTTGTTTCTGAATCTGACCAATTAAGTCCTGGTTAGATTTTTGTTTAAACAGATGCCTGTTTACTCGTTTTGCCAGTTCTATGTTGCTTGATTATAGTAATTGGGTTTCCAATCATAGACTCCGTTTTATCTGAAGCTCCTGTGAATTAGATGGTGGTTGCCAGGAAGCAAATCACTGAATACTGTCTTCCAAACCAATCTAATAGTGCAGTGAAGGTAGTGCAGGTAAACACGACCCTGAAATCATGCTGCAGCTTTGACAAAGAAGCAAGCTCTTGAATAGGAAGAAGCATAGCTGGAAGAAAAAAAGAAGACAGCTGAAATTCAAAGGGAGAAGATGGCAATTGAGACAGCAATTACTGAAACCAGATAAACTGAAAATGCTTTTTACTGGACCATGGTAATACACAGATATTACATCACCAAAGATGCTACTTAGGACTGAAATGAAAGAAGATGAACAAGAGGATTGTTATCACTTTTGATGGAGTCAGCGGACATGCCAAAAGCTCAAGTCATACAAAGAAACTGAACTGATAACTACAGTTAAATGCAGGCTATGATTACTGAACATATTTTCAATTGGATCTTGCAGAATATAATTACACATAAGTAGAATACAGCTACTGAAATGATAGTTAAATAACAAATAACAAAGTAAAGTGCACCTGCCATGCAAAGAACTTCCAATATTTAAAGGTGATCCTTTGATCATTCTATAGATAACAAATGTGGTCGCTTTCAAGATAAGTTATACTAACTGGAGTGATGTACCAGTGGAGTGAATGGCACAGGTACCTGTCTGTAGCTGTGACCACATGAGAGGGAGAGAGAGAGAATCAATGAAGTTCCTTTTGGACCATTTTGGAAATGAGCTGCAAATAGCCAATATATTTTTCAGTATGGATCATTTGTGACAACCATTTTTGTTAATGTTGTTCTGTTCTGTTCGGTAACTATATTTAGTGTAATGCTGTTTTTATGTTTACAGATTTGTATTTACAAATTTGTATTTACATGTCATTGTGTTCCTTGTATTTTATAGGTTAAACCGCAATCACTGCTAGGGACTGCCCTCAGCCCATAAAAAGTAGGCTGTCAAGCAAGTTCTTTGTGAGTTTTCGAAGATATTTGTGAGTAGTATTTTTCTTATTTAATTTTCTGGTTTTGCTGACTTTCTGCTCTCTTTTTTGGATTCTTCCTTTTGTTGATTTTGTTTTGGGACTGATTTACCTTGGATTGCCTTTCAGGAAAATTATTTTTGCCCTCTTGGGCCTTTCCTTGTATTCAATTATTTGTGAATGAATTCTGTTTTTTATAAAGATTCTTGTGGAACTTTTTCTATACAAGACAGATTTTTTTATGGTTCCTCTCTCTTGTGAGGCATTTTTAATATACCAAAGACTTGTTATTTTGAACTTAAATGTCTATTCCCCATCTTTGCTATTTTGTGGTGGCAGAATCCTAGAGCTTACCAAGGAAGTTCTATATGTGAGCAATTGTTTAAACTTCCTGATCTAACCAATATGCTCTTTGTGTTCCTTACATAATTTACAGATGAGACAGTGGCACTATTGACAGATTTTAAATCAATGACCCACCAAGCAAAAGTTTCAAATTAAGACACTGTTCTTTTTCATTTTTGTGGTGGCCTAAAAGCCACTGTCATTTAAAATGACAGCACATCTATTTTCCTAACTTTCATTGTGATGCTTATTATGTTTTGCAAAGAAGGCTCTGAGATTACACAGAACCTATTTCAGTAGAAGCAATTAATACTATGCTTCAAACGTTTTTTGCAAATGATTGCTTTAAGCCTGTGGCTTCATACGAGCAAGCCACATACATGGTAAGAGATCTCCAAGTTCTATATCTCAGAGGAGGTTCTATCTAACCAAGTGGGTGAGCAACAGTAGAGTAGTCTTTTTATCAATTGTATTTCTGAAGAAGACAGAGGAAAAAGATTTGTACTTGGGGCATAATTTGCTTCCAGTAGTGTGTTCCCTGGATGGTCTGGGGTGCACAGAAGCAGACAGCTTTACGTTCCAAATGAATGCGTAATACAAGTCTATCGTAAAAACATAGTATTTTGTCTGCTTTAGTGCTTTAATCTAATATATGACCTGGCTCACTTAATTTAATTTAAGTAGACGCATTCAACCTGCACTGGTTAGACATTTAAAGTTAGCACAAATTCATTATATTTGCTGACACCTGTGTAGGTGGTTAAGAACTGTCAAGAAGCATTGTTCACTCTTAATGGGGTGTTCAAGAGTGGCACCACTTAATCACTTCAAAATACCAATGACTGTAATTGAGATAATTGAGAGTAGCTGTTGTTGCAGTCATAATTGATAAGATGCTAAAATGTGAACCTCAAAATCCTCCTCAAGAATTACCCTTTTGGAGTAATAGCATCATGATCCTAGAATACATTGGAAATGAAAGTGATTGTTTCAAGATTTGTTATCATCAGTCTTATAATGATAATGTAGCAATGACACCCTAGAGTGCTGCTGATATATTATAATTACTCGGGTCTTCTCCTTCCGTCTCAGTGGCACACTCCACCAGGTCCCCAGTCCAACACACCAACAGGGAAAGTTTCAACAACACCAGCTTTATTCAAAGGAGCCACCCCCAATTGAATGGTGTCCCAAACAAAGAAATAGGATAAAAGCTTAACAACAATGCAGTGAAAATTAATAAACAGTAATAAGTATCTTATGCAAATATGTTATATATATATATAATCCTATAACCTGTGCCTCTAAGCAAGCAGTATTTAATAAAAGTTCCCTTTATGCTCCCAGTCCCTCAGGAAACCTTCTTCTCCTCCCACCTCACTGACCAGTGATACCAGGAAGACAAACAAAAAAAAAAAACGGCGTTGGGGCCCTTTGTTTCTATCGTTGGAGCACTCTATCTCCAAATGGAGCATTTGTAATCCACTGAAAAGATATCTGTCCTCCAACTGGACTCTCCAAATAGGTGACCACAATAGAGTAAAGTAAAGATAGGGACAATTGTGCGATATACAGCTCACCACTCCCGGGTTCTGGAAGACGCAGGCTGCAGACGCTCCTCAGTGATCCAATAATCCCCAGCGGCCCTCTCAAAGCTCCGATAAAATCACTCCTCTCACCGGTTCCTCCAGGTCGATTCTCTTTCTCCTCCTCAAAAGTCTCTCTCCTCCGCAAGAAAAGTCTCTCTCCTCCGCAAAAGTCTATCTCCTCCGCACCCCCTCTTCCCCGTCTGTCCTTCTCCGCCACCCCAAACAACAGAGTCCCCCCCCCCCGTATTCTGTTCCTATCCTGATCAGCCGCTCTGCTGCCATCTAATGTCTACTTCTTAAAATCGCAGCTCCATGACTGTCTTATTCAGACATACACACACAAGATGTCTGCGTGCATAGCTACACTCTTCTCCCACTGAGGAACCCTTTGCCCCCAAAGGAAGTAAATCACAATTTAACCCCTACAAGGAATAAGAAAATCATCTCGCAAAGGGACTGCCCACCATGGTGTGTCAGACCAGGAACCAGAAGAGTAGACTTTGTCGTTACTGACAGGCTTCTCCTTAGCTTCTGCTCGATGGTGCACAGTGGTGACGACCTCCTCTGTGCTGTTTCCAGAAGAGTCATAAGTCAGTCTTTTGGGAGGCCGAATGGTGCGCTTTTCCCTTCCTTCTGCAGGTTCTGACTGTGGAGTCGAGGTGTGTTTAGTAAGTGCTTCTGAGGGCTCTACGGAAGGTCCTGTCACCAGCGAAGAAGGTTCGACCCAGGGTTCTTCAGGTGGCCTGATGAGAGTTTCTAAATCCTCAGATTCAATGACAGCTTGAGGTACAAACTCAGGAGCTTCTGCCCTTAGTGTACCAGAGGGAAATTCGAACTCAGAGGGATGGTCATTCCTGGGCGCCTGAAACCATAACCAGTCAGAAGTGAACTCCTCATCAGAATCATCATCTTCCACTGCGATCTCACTGGACTGATTATTCTGAACACTCGACTGAGATCGGGTGATAGGGCATCGTCTCTGAGGCTTTGGCTCCTCAGTAGGTGGTACTCGTACGGCTTCACTTAACGGTAGTAGGTGATTTCGGTGCCAAGTCTTTAGGGGACCAGTCTGTTCCTCAGGACGAATCCGGAATACCGGGAGGCCTGGTAACTGAGAGCAGATGATGTACGGTTGAGAACTCCATCGATCGGCAAGTTTTTGAAGACCCCTCTGATTCAAATTTCGCAACAGTACTCGATCTCCGGGTTTTAAATCATGAATCCGAACCCTCAAGTCGTAACGTTTTTTATTTTGGGACCCTCTATTCTCCGAAGCTTCTCGCACCTTTTCATAAGCCACTTTGAGGTCCTTCCGCAATCTCTTGACATAATTCTGATGAGTGGTAGCGGACGTCCCATCCAATGAGATACCAAAAGCCAGATCGATAGGCAGTCTAGCTTCCCATCCAAACATCAAACGGTAAGGTGAGTACCCAGTGGAGTCATGTCTGGTACTGTTATAAGCATGCACTAAAGCAGACACAAACCGACTCCAATGCTGTTTATTCTCCGAAGTCAGTGTTCCCAGCATATCCAACAATGTTCGATTGAACCTCTCTGGCTGAGGGTCACCTTGGGGGTGATATGGAGTGGTCCTGGACTTCGACACCCCCAACGTTCTCATCAGCTCTTTAATGAATTTGCTTTCAAAGTCTCTTCCCTGATCTGAGTAGATCCTCTGGGGCAAGCCATAATGGACAAAGTACTTCTCGACTAGAACTTTGGCAACGGTGGAGGCCTTTTGGTCTTTTGTGGGAAATGCCTGGGCATAACGAGTGAAGTGATCTGTGATGACAAGGATGTTTCCCTGACCACTAGTATCTGGTTCCAAACACAAAAAATCCATGCACACCAATTCCATTGGGCTTTGACTCTGCAGATGGCCCATTGTGGCAGCCCTTGAAGGTAGAACCTTCCGCTGAATACATCTCAAACAGGAACGGCAATAGTTCTCTACTTCAGCATGCATGCAGGGCCAGTAACACCGATCTCGAACCAGTTGGAAAGTTCTCTCTGTTTCCATGTGGCCATGATCATCATGCAACGCTGTCAGAGCAATGTGACGGTGCTTCTCAGGCAGAAACAACTGTAATTTCTCTTGAGAGTCCCCAAAGGAGGCTCTCCTATAGACCAGACCCCTGTTTAACTGCAATCTGGGCCATTCTTTATACACCAGTTTTGCTTTTTCAACCTTATCCGTCCACAGCAATTCTTGGTTGTCAGACTCCAATGCTTGTGAGACCAACCGACAAAGAGGATCTTCCTGTTGGTCCCTCTTCAAGTCCTGACGATTTAAAGTGGGTAGACTGTCCTTCCTCAATTGCACCAAATCACAATACAATTCTGGGACCCCGGCAGCCATGACTCTGACTACTTGAGCTCCCACTGTGCCCTTTGCCTGCCAATCCACTCCTTGGTATATGGTCTGAACTTCCTCCGGGCCTAATTGAGCCCACCGGCCATCTGTGGCATAGGGTCTGCGGGATAGGGCATCTGCATCGCGATTAACTGTTCCTGGCCGATACTTCAGACTGAAGTTAAATTCAGATAATGCAGCCAACCATCGGTGTCCTGTGGCATCCAGCTTAGCTGTAGTGAGGATGTAAGTGAGCGGATTATTGTCTGTCTTTACCTCAAAGCTGGCGCCGTAGAGGTAGTCCCGCAACTTGTCCACCACCGACCACTTCAAGGCAAGAAACTCCAATTTGTGAGTAGGGTAATTCCTTTCAGTCGGCGACAGACTCCTGCTCACATAAGCGACAGGTCTCAACTTCCCATCAAACTTCTGATACAGTACTCCGCCAATTCCTTCTCGACAAGCATCAACATGCAACTCATATGGTTTCGTTGGATCCGCATAGGCCAGCACTGGGGCATGAGTAAGACTCCACTTCAATTGGTTGAAAGCCTGCTCACAAGCAGAGGTCCATTCGCTCTGAATATTCGCTTTCGACCCCTGAGGCCCTTTCATAGAGTTCTTTGAAACATCAGAAAAAAAGTCACCTTCTCCCATCTCATTCTTTAGGAGCTCATTCAAAGGCCTAGCAATCTTGGCAAACCCTTCCACAAATCTTCTATAATAAGAACAGAACCCGAGGAACGATCTGAGCTCCTCCACAGTGTGAGGATGTGGCCAAGAGGTCACAGCTTCCAATTTCGCAGGGTCAATAGCAACTCCCTCTGCGGAGACCACATGTCCCAGGTAAGTGACTGATGGCAGACAGAATTGGCACTTGTCTAGAGACAGCTTCAAACCCTCGCCTTTCAGACGGTCTAGCACCTTAATCAGGCGTTGCTCGTGCTCTTCAAGTGTCCTCCCGAAGACGATTAGATCATCTAGGTATACCAGTACTTCCAGAAGATGCATGTCCCCTACTGTCTTTTCCATCAATCGCTGAAAAGTCGCTGGAGCTCCAGTAAGACCCTGGGGCATCCGATTGAACTGATAGAAGCCGACAGGACAAATAAAAGCCGTCTTCTCTTGGTCATCGGAATGCATAGGAATCTGATGATACCCGCTCCTCAAATCCAGCACACTGAACCACTTAGCCCCTGTGAGACACTGGAGAGCGTCTTCAATTCTGGGAGTGGTATATTGATCATGTATAGTCCTCCTATTCAAAGTGCGGTAGTCGATGCACAGACGGAGAGACCCATTCTTCTTCCGGACCACCACAATTGGAGAAGCGTAGGGGCTCCTTGAGTCACTGATTACCCCAGTCCTCTTCAGCTCGCCAATCTGTTCCCGGAGGTCGTCAAAATCGGCCAGAGGAATTCTCCGAGACCTCTCCCGGAATGGTCTGTTATCCGTGAGTCGGATGCGGTGTTGGACACTTTTCGCCCAGCCCACATCAAACTCATCTCGTGAAAACATGTCCTTTATTTCCGACAATATCGCCTGGATCCTTTTCTTCCACTCAGTTGGAGCTGGGGAGTTCTCTGGATAAAACCGCTCCTCACAAAATTCAATGGCTGCATCCCCCACTGAGAAAAGAGGTGCGACCAGGGTGACTGGTTTCGCTTCGCCCAATAACATCCGGGTTTTAAGTCTCACCGGAAAGTCAGTGGTATTCCTGACACTTACAGTAACTTTCCCTCCATTGCGCTGTAAGGCCCGAGTGGATATGGCCTCTGGCATCAGGTCCACCGTGGATACTGAGTCTCCAGCGGAGGCACCTTCCAGCATCACACAGGGTCCCGGCTGCTTCCAGGTCAGTCGTACTTTGGCTTTTAAACAGACAACCTCCCCTGGTTGCAAGACTCTTTCTCTTTTGCTCAGAAACCAGAGTTTTCCCACTCCTTCTGACGGGGCGTCCTCCTCTTCGACAATACTCTGGTACACAGCTCTCAAAGATGGATGTATGTTCTCTCCCGAACAGCCTCTTTGTCCCACTATTGGAATGAGCATCCTTCTCACCAGGTTGGAGTTTGTTCCTATGATCAATGAGCTTCCGGCGAACCCAGAGGGACGGGAACACACGATCGCAAGGGTGTCATAAGTTCGGATGCAGCCAACTGAGGACCTGCAGTCAGTCTAACTTTCACATAACCATCATAGGGGAGATTCTGATCCCCGACACCTCGAATCTCCAAATTCTCTATCTTGCGTAAAGGTAGGTGTATAAGGTGCTTATCATAGAAGTCCCGACATAGCAGAGTGACTTGAGCCCCAGAATCCAGGACAGCTCTGGTGTAGACCCCCTCGACTTGAATAGGGACCACTGGAGAAGGCCCAATTAAGTCCTTGGGAACTTTTAAAGAACTTTCGAAACTAGCAGCCCTTGAGTTCTGGACGGTGGCCCTCTCACTCCCTTGAGAATAGGTAGAAGACTTATGTGCGTGTTTCTCCTGTAGTAAGGAGACAGACTCAGGCTTGGAAGTCGGAGAATGTGGCCCTGATGGTCCGGAAATTGTTACGGAGACATTACCATTCTGCCCTCTGGGACTCTTCTTTTTCCTTTTTGGAGGAACTGAATTGGAGCTAGCTGAAGTCTTTAGGCACCCGGTTGGCTCCTTCCCCGGGGCCCTTTGGAGTTTTCCGACGACTTTTGACTTTGTAGTCTCTCTTGGAGAGCACTCAATATCTCTTCTAGTGGGTCGAAAGTAACTCTATCCTCTGTACACTGTGCCTGTAAATGTCCAGTTTTCCCGCAGTGAAAACATCGTCTCCGATCTACGGGCTTCTTGTTCGCATGTTGAGCCCCCGATGTTGTCTTCTCAAAGGCCAGGGATACTACAGCTTTCTGGATATCTTCAATAGACTGTCGTAATTCCTCTTGAGTCTGTATGACCTGTGTAACCGATCTCTGTGAATCGTTGAATGCTTGCTGCAAGGTAGAGTGGGATTTGGCCACTTGAGTCACTGCCTGCATCAAAATGTCAAGAGTCGATACTTCACCCGTTGAGCCAAAGGGACCCTGAGTGGGGGGTTTTATCTGCTGTTGCTCGACATCGGCTGACACGTTCAGAGTGGTCAATGCAGAATATGCAGAGGTCCCAATGTTCAGTGAATTCAAAGTGGTGGCTGGCTGACACTTGGCTGCTACCAAAGCTTCTTCCTCCCGAATAGTTTTCATCAACCTAGAGTAGGTCAATGATTCATCTTGGCCCCTCACTCTCAGCTTCAGCAAGATAGGGTCCAGAGGTAGAGCTCCTCTGAGGATCTGGCATAAGAGCGTTTGGCTGGCGGTTTCAGGTGTCAGTCCGTCTTTCAGGATCACTTGGTGTAAGATCTTATCTAAACGGGTGACAAA
Organism: Polypterus bichir lapradei; assembly: GCA_026402145.1. Lineage (NCBI taxonomy): Eukaryota > Metazoa > Chordata > Cladistia > Polypteriformes > Polypteridae > Polypterus > Polypterus bichir. Next base: position 28,301,355 of record JANRMT010062825.1, on the reverse strand, counting down.
TGTGGATAGCTTTTCCCCTTCCTTTTGGTAAGTATGTTCAAACAAATACTTCAACTCCTAACTGCTCTCGACACACCCATAAATCTCCCTCAAAGCTTCTAGGTATTCTGCCGCGGTGCAGTCAGGCTTGTCTCGTTTCAAGTTTCGGATAATATCAGACGCAGGGGCCTGAAGACTTTCCACAATTTTCTGTCTCTTTATGGGATCAGGAGCTTCCCACTCACCCAGAGCTTGGGTGGCTTGATCAATTCAGGTCTCAAATGCTTCTTCTCCACTCGGCACAGGTAGGTTTCCGCTGAAGAATCGCAGTGAAGAAGAACTGCGCACAAAGGTCTCTACCAGTCTTCCTATATCAGTGAAGAACGATGCAGGAGGATACCCTGATATGGCTGTACTGGGTTCAGGAGAGAGAGTGTTAGAGTTCTGTCCCTCATGGGTAAGTCCTCCCGTTAAAAGGCTCTGCGAGCCTAACTGTATCAGTCTAGCCTCTATCTCAGTCGTTAGCATTACAGTCTGACCCCGGAACCCACCAGGGAGATCTCTTCTCCATTCAACTAATGCATAGGTGTAAGAGGTGTTTTGGTCAACCTGGATGTCACGCACGAATACACGTTGATCTGTTACTAGGGTGGAGATGGTCTGTCTTATTCTATCCTCCGACCACTCCAGCTGAGGAATATCTATCACCATGCTCTGCCCTGGTCGGCCATTTTGATTCCTGCACCACTGGACAGCACTGGTCAGGTCCATCACCTCGACTTGACTGGTATTCCCTGGCGATGTCATTCCCCTTTTTTTTTTTTTTACCACCTCTTGACTGAGAGAAAAAGTATCCCGGACAAGCCCCCAAATGTAGCAATGACACCCTAGAGTGCTGCTGATATATTATAATTACTCGGGTCTTCTCCTTCCGTCTCAGTGGCACACTCCACCAGGTCCCCAGTCCAACACACCAACAGGGAAAGTTTCAACAACAACAGCTTTATTCAAAGGAGCCACCCCCAATTGAATGGTGTGCCAAACAAAGAAATAGGATAAAAGCTTAACAACAATGCAGTGAAAATTAATAAACAGTAATAAGTATCTTATGCAAATATGTTATATATATATATATATATAATCCTATAACCTGTGCCTCTAAGCAAGCAGTATTTAATAAAAGTTCCCTTTATGCTCCCAGTCCCTCAGGAAACCTTCTTCCCCTCCCAACTCACTGACCAGTGATACCAGGAAGACAAACAAGAAAAAAAACGGCGTTGGGGCCCTTTGTTTCTATCGTTGGAGCACTCTATCTCCAAATGGAGCATTTGTAATCCACTGACAAGATATCTGTCCTCCAACTGGACTCTCCAAATAGGTGGCCACAATAGAGTAAAGTAAAGATAGGGACAATTGTGCGATATACAGCTCACCACTTCCGGGTTCCGGAAGATGCGGGCTGCAGACGCTCCTCAGTGATCCAATAATCCCCAGCGGCCCTCTCAAAGCTCCGATAAAATCACTCCTCTCACCGGTTCCTCCAGGTCGATTTTCTTTCTCCTCCTCAAAAGTCTCTCTCCTCCGCAAGAAAAGTCTATCTCCTCCGCACGAGTCTATCTCCTCCGCACCCCCTCTTCCCCGTCCGTCCTTCTCCGCCACCCCAAACAACAGAGTCCCCCCCCCCCCCGTATTCTGTTCCTATCCTGATCAGCCGCTCTGCTGCCATCTACTTCTTAAAATCGCAGCTCCATGACTGTCTTATTCAGACATACACACACAAGATGTCTGCGTGCATAGCTACAATAAGAAAGTGTTCACAGCCTTCGCCAAGGAGATTTGTTATATTTGCAGCAAATCCAGTGTAAGGACTTGCAATTCAGTCACTTATGAATTACTATCCTTACCTGTTGCATGACATATTAAAGGCTACTGAGCCCTGTGTTCCCACTGTGGCATGTTTATTAGCTATTAGCTATTAGATAGTTTAGGTCTTAGAATGTCATGAAAGTAAATTTAGCCTTCCTCGTGCTGTCCTAATGGTGTTTTCGCTACTACCCACCTCTGTCCAGTTGGGCACCTTACACTTCAATAAAAATACCTAACCCAATAAACTAAACATCACATCATTTCAGACTGCATTGTTCTGGTGAGGGTTGCAGATAAACAAGCTTTTTATAATCTCTATAATGCTATACCCTGGGAAGTTATATTTTGATTTAATATTGCTTATTTATAGAGCACATTATTACAGTGTATTTACAAAGCAAGTACTTTAGTTTAAAGTAACAGGATAAAATACAAGATCAATCAGTACATTTACATTTTTTTACATTTACTTATTTGGCTGACACCTTTATCTAAGGTGACTTACAACATGTATGATTCAATTGGTTACATTTGTTTTTAGCTTTCCAATTGGAGAACAGGAAGGTGAAGTAACTTGCTCATGGTCACACAGTGTCAGTAGTGGGATTTTATACCACAACCTTAGGGTCTGAAGTCCAAAACCTTGACAAATTTCTAGGAAACAAACTTATACAGTAAGAGATTAAGGAAAGATGTAGTAAATGACAAAATGAGATGACATTGCAGTAGAAAGAAGAGCTGTAAAATTGCTACAGAAAATTCAAAGTCAACAAAATAGTTACAGGTACAGTATATGAATTTCAACTGCAAAGTAGAAAAGATACAGAACAAATTCTAATTGTGCCTAAAATGTATGTCACTGAAGATCAGTCCCATCAGTTCAAACTTTAAATGGAGATAAAACATTCTCAAAGGAAAGATCATCAGTTTAAACAGGAGCAAGAAAATATTCGTTAGTGACAAATGTACCTATGTACTTTAAACGGTTGTAGTAAATTAAAAGTTAGCAATGACTTTTCAGAACGATAACATTTGTAATTTATGCCTTTTAATGATGAAAGCTGCAAAATAGTCCAATAAGTAAATTATCTGGGAAAAAATATCCATTTCTTTCCAGTAGCACAATAAAGTAGTACAGTATTTGCATTATTAGGCTGCTAAACTGTCTTGGAGCTTTGTCAGATAAATTTAGAGATTATATTTCCCATAGTCTGCAAGTCTTCTTGATATAATTACTTTCCTCTCCTTTACCACAAAAGTAGAAACAATTTCCTGTAAATGAAATGGAAAGGCTCCAAATGCAGAGTGTTCTAAAAAAAAAAGATTCACAGCTAGCTAAAACCCAAACTCATTCCCCTAAATGAAACTGCAAAAAATGTACAAATATAATGAGAAGTCCATCCTATAACATATACAAGTACATTATATTCTTCAGCTTAAAATTACTTTAGTCAGTTAATCATGCATTTGTGGAAAAACATGAAAAAATAACCAAAAGTAACATTTGTATACTAATTTGGGGTTAATTTTTTAATTTAATTTAACCCCTTATGTCCTAAGGGCTTTTCACATTATGGCATTATTGCACATGTGGTTACCATGTCTATCAAGCAGGGGGAGCTAGCTCCCTGGTTGGAATAAGTTCTTTTGTAATTGCAGCATGTTACATAACCCGAAATGATAAAGATATAATATAAAAAGGCGACACCCCTCCCTTAGTGATACAGTGGTAAGAAATCACGATTTACGCGGCAAAACGGATGAAGAAACCATGACAAGACTTTATGTAGAGTCTACCATTTTCGCCGCTGCGCTGGAAAGATTTTCAGGATCAGATGACGGTATCTCCCATCCGTCCGTTGGCTTCAAAGATGTGCCAGGCATTGTTCCAAGGTTTTATACCCTTTCTTCATGTGCAGGTCCCCACTTAGGTAAATCATGCCATTCCAAACAAGGAAAAGAAGATTCAATGTCATGCTGACTCTGTCACACTGAAATAGTACAATGCTTACTTTCGTAGTTGTCCCTTTCTTGTGTTCTAATGCTTGCCTAGCAATTCTAAATGATGAGCCCCTGTGTGCTAAATCTGGCCTTGTGTTAGCTGTACATGTGAGTGGATTTATAAAATATTTTTTGTACAGAGCACAGTGACATATTAAACTTATGTACTTATTATACCAGGATGTGTACAGCTGCCTTAACCTGACACAGACAGGCAGAGACACAAGTGCAGCACACAATACACTTTTATTTCAGTGAGGAGAAAACTTTTCTTGTTCCCTACAGCACATTACAATGCACCAAAGTACAATTCACAGTCCTTTTCTTCTTTCTCTTTCCCTATCTTCCTCCACTCCTCTTTCAGCAAGCTTCATCCACCTCCTCCCAACTCTGGCTCTCCGAATGGAAGGAGGCAGTTCCTTTTATTCAGCTCCTGGGAGTGCTCCAAGTGGCTCATCAGCATTACCTGGAATCCCTCCCAGGTGTGGTGAAAGTCCACTGTAGGGGTCTGCAGTTCTCCCCGGTTGCCCCTATGGGACCCAACAAAGGCTGTACCAAAGTCCAAATCCCAGTGTCCCCTACGGGAATCTGGGATGCCACGGCCGCACGGGAGGACTGCCCTCTAGTGTTCCAGAAGAGATAATGTCCTGGATAAACTCTCTCCCCCGGTCCTTCCATTATCAAGGTGTCCCGGCCAAGTAAGGGCCCTGGCCGTCCGCCACACACCTAGATTACATACCCAAACATAAATGTCTATTACTCTGCTTATATAATAAAGGAGCTTAAAATGGCTGAAGAGTAGCAGGTACAACAATGCAAAATTTTAATACAAAGTATTTATATGATATAAAACCTTTCTTTACACTGATATTAACTAAATAAAACATAAAAAATTGGTGCTGTATGTATTTCTTATCAAAAAAAAAAACAGATTTTATAGTACATAACCAAGACATTTTGCGATGCGCAACCTCACAATCAGTTTGCCTTTGTGCCCCAGTCTGGCAGCTATCATTGTTTCAAGTTTAGATGAGTTTAGATATCCATTTCACTGAAAAATAATACTGTTTGGTTGGCACAAGGTGTCCCCCTGTTTGGAAACATTGTGTCCCTTTCTGGAAAAATTAAGTATGTTGCTCCTGAACAATCTCATAAAACAAGTATTGCAGCAGTAGTTATATTCTTTTGTCTTTTACAATATATATATACTGTCGCATGCGGCTGGGGGTGGAGCCCAGCTTGGACGCCCAGGAGGACCGGAGGAGGGCTTGTGCCTCCTCCAGACCACGAGGGGGCGACCACCCTGGTTGTGTTGGGGGCCAAGGGTAGATGGCATGGAAGCCCAACCCTGTAGGGGCCTGTGGCCACCGCCAGGCAGTGCCCCAGTGCCTGAGGAACCCTGGACCTCAGCACTTCTGCCACACCAGGAAGTGCTGGGGGGAAGAAGACTGGGGACACCCGGAGGGCTTCCGGGTGCGCAGCCAGCACTTCCGCCACACAGGGGTGTGTCCGGGGGGGATTGCCGGGAAAGCAGCTGGTAAGCAGCTGGTACCATCCGGGCTGGTATTTAAGGGGCCACCTCCCTTCCGTCATCAGCAAGAGTCGGGTGGAAGAGGACGGAGCTCGAGAGTGGAGTGGAGGCGGACAGAAGGAAAGGCATTTGGTGACTGTGAGGCCTGGACTTTGGAGGATCGGTGCTGGAGGCACTGGGACGTGCACTGAACAAATTGTAAATATTTGTAAGTAAAACAAGTGTGTTGGGTGAACAAACGATGTCCGTCTGTCTGTGTCCGGGTCCAGTTCCACAATATATACACTCGCACACAAACATACACATAATCTACTTATTACTTTGAAGCAACAAGGAAACCAATTTTAATTATGTATATGAAACTGTGTACTTATCCTAACCATCCACCATCCATTATCCAACCCACTATATCCTAACTACAGGGTCATGGGGGTCTGCTGGAGCCAATCCCAGGCAACACAGGATGCAAGGCAGGAAAAATCCCCGGGGCAGGGCGCCAGCCCACCGCAGGACACACACACCAAGGACAATTTAGGATCGCCAATGCACCTAACCTGCATTTCTTTAGACTGTGGGAGGAAACTGGAGCACCCAGAGGAAACCCACACAGACAAGGGGAGAACATGCAAACTCCACGCAGGGAGGACCCGGGAAGCGAACCCTGGTCTCCTAACTGCAAGGCAGCTGTGCTACCCACTGCGCCACCACCCACTTATCCTAACCTTTACTTTGAAAATTATTTTTCATGCCAGTCCTTGAAACAGTTTCTGTTTACCACTAGACACAGTGACTCCTTACTTTTTGTACACTAGATTGTTTTTTTGTGCTGCAATTCACTCATTTTCTTATGCCTTCTTTTGCAGTTGCCCCACAGAAGCTCAGTTCATGTTTATTTATATGTTTTTCTTGTTGTGTCTTTTTTTCAATGTATCACATCTGGAATAAACTAACTACATACATACATACTTTTTCATACAAGCTTCTCCCAGTGCTGGGTTATGGGGGTTGGGACAATCCCTTTTCTGGTGGCCCTGAGTACACCTACACCAGTACTTCTCAGCTGCTTTTGAGGAAAAAAGTGACAGTTGATGTGTTGAGAGCACATGAGAGTTGTTCACAGTATAATCTGCCCAACTCCCTCCACCAAAGGGATCAATGAAGCTATGCAAGATTATTTAACCTATTTCTAATCGGACTCACTTCACCAAGTGCAGCTTCATGATCCCACCCAAACCCCTCCCCCAAGGCCTCACTTTGATTTTATTTCCCTTTTGTAATCATGATCATTTCTGACTTCTGGGCGGGGAGGGTTTCAACAGTATGTGCAATTAAAATCTGGATAAAAATGGCATATTTTAATATTTAAATTTAGCAGACAACAAGGAAATGTATGATTTATGTGAAGGAAGACAACACTGGGTAAGTAAAAATACCATTATTGCTTTTGATTGATTTACGGGTTGTGGCAGGAGGCTGGGGGGCAGACCCAGCCGGGACGCCTGGAAGGAGATCTATACATCCCTCGGGCCACAAGGCGGCAACTGCCCTGGATAGCAAGGGGACCATGGGGAAACAGCAGGGAGGTTCAAACCCGTGGGGGCCTGTGGCTACCGCCAGGGGGCACCCCAAGCCTCATAAAGCCTGGGAAATCTACACTTCCACCACACCTGGGAGGGTGGAGGAAGGACCTTCCAACAATGCCTGGAGTGCTTCTGGGTGCTCATACGGCACTTCTGCCACACCAGGAAATGCCGCCGAAAGAATGTCAACGAGCACCTTGAGCACGTCCGGGTGACTATAAAGGGGGCCGCCTTCCTACAGTCGGGGTGCTGGAGGTGGATGAAGCTATGAAGCTCCAGCGACAGGAGGAAGAAAGACGGCCCACGGACATTGGAGAAGCCTGTGTGTAGGAGTGTTTGGTGCTGGAAGCACTGTGTGCTGTGAATAAACGTGTGTGTTTTTGTACTTATACTGGTGTCTGTCTCATGGTGTTTGGGCGACATCTCACAGGATTTACTGCAACATACACTTCAAAATATTCCTGTGTCCTATTTCATAAGTGCTGACACTATTGGGAGGAAATAGAAAACAATTAGCAAATATATGACCAATGATTAAAACTTGAACAAGAATTAACTTTACCTCCTTTTCCCACCTTCTCAACCAAGCTTGAATAATTGGTATGATGGAAAAAATGCACAAAAAGACCAGAGAGAAATGAACAGTTCTTACTCCAGAACCTGCAGAAGATGTTGATGCACCAAGCAGGAGAAGTTTCCTGGCGTGTTTCCATTTTCTGCAAAGCTGCTGTTCATATGAAACAGAGGACTCCAAATTAGTTTTTATCTCTATATATAAAATATTAAGGTCTGGCAGAAAGAAAAAAGACAGCAGTGACATCTGCTGAGCGTCAAGCACATCCCAAAGGATGATTAAGAAATGAAAAATGAATTATAGTAAGAAGACAAGATGGTAAAACACATAGACAAGCAAGAGGTAATCCTGAATATAAACAAATAAGCAGTAGAAAAACATGGCTCATAGGCATGCAAGAAAAAGTCCAAGATGTAGAACGCTAGAACGTTCCAGTGCAGGGCCAAAGAGACAGAATTCCATCCCAATAACATTAAGCACAAGGCAGAACTCACCCAGATTTGTTAGTTCATCACAAGGTGTACTGCTGTTTGCACTAACATTCATGCACACCAGGTATATTCAGAGTCTCCTTTTTGCCTAACATGCACACCCTTGGGATGAAAATCAGACTACTAAGGTACAAACCCCGGCAGACATGTGGAGAGTGTGCAAATTCCACAGGAAAGTGTTCTGGACAGGATTCAGAGTGAGAATGCTGTGCACCCGAACCACCCACGGTGAGATAAATAAAGCTAAATTATTAAGGCTCAATAAAGAAGCAAGAAGTTATATAACCTCTTTCTTTGTATTAAGTTCAGCACCTAAGGTTATGAGTTGCTTAGCACTGATAAAACCCTTTAACAATACTCCTCTTCATACAGCTTTGAAATGTAGCCATTTGGTTTTCTGCAAAAGAGCAGAGACAAGATGGTTACTTCAGGAAGAACTGCACAATTTTATATATTTTTATTCATAATATATATATATTCTGTTGTTGAAAATTTAAATGAGTTACATGAGTTCAACGATTTATGTGAAATAAAATATTACATATTTTAATTGAAGAATGAGCAGTACTATATTAATAATATACTGACTGAACACATGGCCATGTACAGAAAAAAATAGTTCTTTTTTGGATTTAGTTTTATGCAGGATTGACTGGTAATGTTTGCCAATTCAAAAATATCCTTAGAAAAATTCAAAAACGTCTAGTATTGTGCTGATTCCATGAAAATGAAGTGGGGTTTGGCTGCCTTAAACATTAACAGAATTGCATGTTAGCCTTTCAATGCATAATCAATTGATGCCTTGATCTAGCTTGGCCCTGTCCTCTTTAAATCATCTGTAATTAGCAACTATACTACCAGGCTAAGGTGATTAGCTGTCATTCGATTTAATATTTATGTTACTGCATTTAGCTTAACTGTATTTCTTTCTTTGTAGACATATTTAGAGGTGTAATGAGTACCCACCTTTGTATTTTACCTGTAGGTCAGTTTGATGTCCAGCACTAAGCATTCCCAGTATTAAGAAGAAAAAGTTTAACAGCTGTTGTCTGTAATAAAGACTCAGTGAACTTATTCTAATTTTGTTTCCAACATCTGTTCTACATAAATTAGACCAGCATCATACACTTTACTTCTCTTTCAATAAAATGTGATGCCTATTCCACTCTACTGGGGCTGCTTCAAATTTCAAAGCACAATCTGCTTAATTTTTCTCTTAGTGCAGAATGAAAGCTTTAGGAGTTTCATATTGAATTAGTTAGAAATTTGTGTATTGCATTAACTATAATTGTTTTATTAACATTTGCAAAGAACTGTATTCAATCTATTCTCAGTCTATTTTGCAAATTGAAAATGCCCTATCCCTTAACAGCTTACAATTTTTTTTTGTTGTGTTCTCAATTATTCCTTGTGCCCTCTCTTGCCAAAGGCAAGTGTTGATAGGTTCCAGTCCCCACAATCCTGCATTGGATTAAATGGATTTGAGAATTATTGTATTGTAGCATTGTGTAGCTGGACAACACTTTGCTCATTTAATTGCTTTTTTAGTTTCTTGCTATCCTTACTTGGTCAACTCACTTTAGCCACACTGGAATGGCTGTCATGCAACTGTGACAAGTTTTCTTTTATTACAGACTCCATGTAGCTGGCAATCAAGCTACTCTTTTTAATATGGAAGGCCCACTCTTACTGCTGCTGACTCAGTGCTGATATCATCTCCAGGATGATGCAACAATCAGTGCTGTAACAGTTTGTTTGTTTGAAGGGGTGATACATGGCTAGCCATCTTTATTTAAATAGCAAAAACACAAAGAAAATTACATTAAATTAAATACAGTCATGATATGGTTAACAACATACCAACTAATGATGTTGCGCTTTAATGATGGAGATACAATAAATGAAATTGGATAGTGGCAAAATGCCATCGTAAGTGATTGTATTATAGTATTAATATTGCTATTAATGTATTATTAATACTCTATTTCAAAAATTATTAATTTATGTGATGTATGTATTATTCTAATGTTGTGTTAAGTTACATGAGGTTAGTTTAGCTTAGTGTAGGTTACATAAGGTCAGGTGTACACTTGACATTTCATTGCAACAAAAATGACACTGAGGCACATCCCTTCATGCTGCTGGCACTCGGCTAGGTATTTGCCATGTGTGGCACATGGAATGCAGCGATACAGACTGCATGCCTGCCTGGGGTTTGCCAACCAGGATCCTGAGCTGTTTCATCATGTGGTGAGGGCGGCAATGTGTTGTACCAGTGCATGCTCCCTGACCTGACCTTACCTATATATATACATGCATTGTGGCACCAACAGGGACATTCCAGCCACCCTACCTGACACAAACAGATGCAAAAGGCACAAGTTCAAAGCACACACACCTTTTATTTTCTTTTCTCACTTGTGTGAAATGTCTTCCCCGTCTCAACCCCGTACAACACAGCTGTATTTATCAATAGCACCTGACGACCCCAACACTCTTGATTCACTAATACACTTGTGCTTTCGAATGGATGAGTAGTAATTTTCTCAAACTAAATAAGGAGAAAACAGAAATTTTAGTGATTGGCAATAATGGATATAATGAGGTTATTAGAAATAAACTTGATTCATTAGGATTAAAAGTCAAGACGGAGGTAAAGAATTTAGGGGTAACTATTGACTCTGACCTGAATTTTAAATCACATATTAATCAGGTTACTAGGGCAGCATTTTTTTCACTTAAGAAATATAGCAAAAGTTAGACCTCTTATAACATTGCAAGATGCTGAAAAATTAGTTCACACTTTTTTTTTCAGTCGGCTAGATTACTGTAATGCACTCCTCTCAGGACTACCCAAAAAAGACATAAATTGATTACAACTAGTGCAGAATACTGCTGCTAGAATCTTAACTCCGAAACGAAAATCCAAGCACATCACCCCAGTTTTGATATCACTACACTGGTTACCTGTGTCATTTAGAATTGACTTTAAAATACTGCTTATGGTTTACAAAGCCTTAAATAATCTCGCTCCATCTTATATTTCGGAATGCCTTACACGTTACATTGCAAATCGTAACCTTAGATCTTCAAATGAGTGTCTGCTTAGAATTCCAAGAGCTAAACTTAAAAGAAGTTAAAGGCAGCCTTCTGCTGTTATGCACCTAAAATCTGGAACAGCTTACCAATAGGAATTTGCCAGGCTGATACAGTGGACCACTTTAAAACACTGCTGAAAACACATTACTTTAACATTGCATTCTCATAGTTTCATCCTAGTTAAATCCTGATGCTCAGTGTATGCTCAATTAATTATTATTATTATTCATGGTGGCTCCAAAATCCGTACTAACCCCTACTTTTTCTTCTGTTATTTTTCCGGTTTTCTGTGGTGAAGATCTGTGCCACCACCTCCTAATGAAAGCACAGTGATGTAATTACATTGATGGATTAAAGGCCAGAATTCCATATAACCACCATCATCAAATTCTTCCATGAGAACCCTGAATACAATGAGGACTGATTGAGATCATTTATGTTAGGTAGAATGTCTAGAGGGGGCTGGGTGGTCTCGTGGCCTGGAACCCCTGTAGATTTTATTTTTTTCTCCAGCCATCTGGAGCTTTTTTTCGTTCTTTACTATTACTGTTAACCACTTGAATGAGATCGAATCTGTCTCTGCCTCCCTCGTGCACACACGCACGTTCATACAACGTATATGAAAACATCACTATTGGAAAATGCTATGTCATTTGAACATTTTTTTTTTCGATCTTGTGGGGAGTACAGGCAACATCAAAAAAAAAAACATGTTCAAATGAGAAATCATGTTCAAATGGTTGCTTAACAGTTTGCCAAAATTTTAATTAACCAGCCACCATTTCAGCTGATATCATGAATTAATTACATGTGGCCCTTATCTTCAGTAAATCAAGGAGGATAGCTGACATATAGAATCACGGAAACAACTCCAGAAATATTTTCTTTCCAAATGTCTTAAGGTATTTTTAATAAAAAGTGACACTGGTAACAAATATTTTTAGGAGTATAAAGTGTCTGAATAAGTTTGGTCCATATGTCTATATGAAGTCTTTGAACAGTTAGATTCAATTACTTAAAATGTGTGAGATTCATTTTTAAATATTAATTTTTTAAGATGTCATCTTACATTTTTTTAATGATGTAAAACTTCTATGAGTTTTGCAGATTAATGTTTTCAAGTGTAAGTATGACTATATAAAACTCTTAAACCTTAACCAAATGCTTCCTGAAGCTGTGTTCAAACCTACACATGGTTTCGGAGGTGTTTTTTTTTTTAGCATATTCTTTATTGGAATATTTTTTATTTAATTTGCTTGGGGACTAAGGAATGCTCTATGACCAAACTTGTGTCCTTCTCTAAAGACGTCCTGTCCTTTACTGTCCGTTAATTTACTGTACAGCCCATAACACCTTGGATTCTGGTGTCTCTTCTTGGAGTGGCTATCAGGAGCTGGTTTCCAGCCCTAGCCTAGGAAAAAGAGGAGCATGCTTTGAGGCATCAGGAATTTTTTGATCTCTTCCATGTTCTGTTCCCAGTCCTGACATTATAAGGAGTTGCAGGAATCCATGACAATATGTTAGTAAGAACTTTAAAATATATATGACAGTTTAGAGCTTGTGTGGCAGAAGTGATTCCATGCCGTTGGGCCCTTGAGCAAGTCCCTTAATCTGCAATTGCTCTGTCCTGGGCATGATGTTAGCTAGCATCCAGCCATGCTAGTAGGTCCTCCAACTTGAAGGGAAAAGGTTGATGGAAGGTTGGTGGCAGAATAGGCACTTCAGCCACGGTAAAATCTCACACTGTTCCACTCCATTCGAACCAGTGTGGTGCTGAGGTGTCACTCATTGCAAGGCTGTGCTTGGGTCCTAATTTGGTATCCTGAGGTAGTTTATCATGTGGTGGGTGCAGCAACTCACGGTATTTGTGAATGAGCCCAACTTCCTCCATGTATAAAACTAATTTGTCTAAATCAGCATTTTTCCTCTAAAATTTCCACTGTACGTGCCTAATTATTTACTGTTACCCAAATAAACAATTCATTACCATGTACTGTATAACAATATTTTCCCTCTTTAAAGTTTTCCTATTCTAACAGTCACCAAGAAACCAAAAAAAAAATGTTCTGATTTCTTGTTTTATCTTACCTTTGGTTCCCATCTTGCTCTATCTTGTTCTATCAAACATTAACATATGCCTTTGCTTAGGTCTTGCTTTATGTCAGATGCAAGTATAATGCCTTATTGGAAATGTCTGATTTCTAAGTTCAGCCTCAATTATAGAAATACTCGGCTAAAACGTTTACAGTATGTCTCACTCACTGCACCTTTGACTACATCTTCTGTGCTTTACGAGCTTGGCTGATCCTCTCTGTTTCCTCCTCCTTGTTTGCAATTTAAGCCTCCCCATTTGCAGCTCAGAGGGTAATCTGCATGTTGATCCAATTATGTACTATAATGTTCAGTCATCAGTTTAATTCAAATTAGTTCATTTCAGACTATATTGTCTCAAGTGGGATGCCTGTTTGGCAACATAGTTTACTAAAAATGATCCAAGAAATCACATAACGAGCAACACACTAAACAAAACAAATATATTCTCACAAAAAATACTATATTGTAGCAAAAATGGAAACACTGGAAACAATAACAAATAGAGTCAAGTAAGAATAAACAAACCAAAAATTCTATTTTTGAATTTTAATAAATTGAACTATATAAACAACTTTTTAAAACCAGATCCTATTTTCAATGGAAAGGATCTTAAACAAGCTCACAAAGAGAGGCATCTAATATAACAGTTGCATGATAATATCAAATGAGATGTTATGAAAAGTCAAATCCTGATGATCAGGGAAGGCTGACTTCGGTAGCTATGACTAAGTTCAGAAGCAGAGATAAATAGTATGACTCAAATCAGCCCTATGGTAATAATGCATAATAACATACACAAGAAATGACAGCAAAGGAAAGCTGTGCCTTAATGCAAAAATGTGTGTCCACTTTCTTGATCTGATGGTTGCAGGCAGCAATGGATGAGAAGTTAAGCAACAACACTACATGTAACTTTGTAACCAAAAATAAAACCTTTAGTAGTCCAACAAAAACAGATGACCTTGGCTTTAGTTTTGGCAGAATTGCTGACAAATTATTGCACACTTTCAAAGCCTTACACTACTGAAGATGCCCCTTCTGGACATAACCAGTGGTAGCAAGAATGATAACTGAAATTCTGTAATTTATAGGCATTAAATTAACAACTCACGTCTGATACTAGGCCTCTGTATAGTCATGTTTCACTGCCTGAATGTTTTTGAGATGTGCAAGAGCAAATCAAAATAATTATTTTGTATTTCTTTTTTGTAGTTTTATAGATTTTTCAATGATGGCTTTTCTGAAGAAAGGAAGGGTTAAAATATGGCTGACAATTTATTGATAAGCTGGAAAAAAAAAGACAAATATATGGGATACTGACTAGAAATTTATGGAACATGTAAAAGTTAGCTTTTTTCAGTTTTATTCTCTCAATGACAATCACGCTCTAACACCCCATCAACAACACCCCCCCCCCCCCCCCGTCTCCTGATTTGAGTCTAAGTAACAGCGCCAGAGTAAATTCACACCCGATCTGACGTTGTTTGTTTTCAAATAAATGTGTCAGCTTTTATCCCTCCAGATCAGAAAATGTCCAGTTCCATTGCCTTAAAACACTACTCACATCTACAGTTATTCCCAGATTCAAATAAAAACTAACAGCGTCAGATCCCTAGGGTGGTAGTATGTATCGTGATTGTGAGTAAGAGAATAAAAGTGAAAAAAAAAAAAACCTAACTTTTACAAGTACAGTACTATAAATGTTAACGGTCTGTTACAGACGCAAACCAAATGTATGTGTGTACTGTATAATATTAACAATAAGAACAGCTCACTACTGAAAATGGCAAATATAGGAGGCAGTGGGGATTGGACCAGTGGCCCCTTGATTACAAGTCAGCAAATCTTACCAGTACACCACGGAAGCTGTTGTATCATCCTTGAACCTTTTGTGAAAGTGTTTATTTGATCGTTGGACTTCAGGCTTCACACATTCTATAGTTTATGCCTACATTTTGTAACATTTATTACTAAAATATGAAAACGTTTCTGTTTTAACAATGTGTTTACACAGATTACTGTAGAAACGGAACACACATGAAATGCATGTGTTCCAAATAACGATCTATTATTTCCACTCTAAAACTCCAGCACTTCACTCCCAGATAATCAAACAAGGCACGAGCTGGGAGAGCTTAGTGAATGTTCTGCGACAGTGGGGGATGGAATAGCAGGCTGCTTGCTGCTTGTCTTAATCGGCACATTTACAGGACAATGACGCTGACGGAGAGGTGCGAACGGATTTAAGCTGGGCCGGATTTACGAGTTTTCTCGTAGACTCTGGTAATTCTAGTGTTAATGGAGGGCAGAGAAGTCCCAGTGATCTTTTCTGCTGTGTGCACTATCCATTGTAGGACCTTGCAGTAAGAGACACTACATTCCCAAACCAAAAAGTGATGCAGCTGGTCAGTTCACTCTCAATGCTACCTTTGTAATATTCTCTTTCAATCATTGAGACAATTTTCCTGTGGATAGAGCAGACGATTGTATTAAACACTAGCAGAATACCCGCGCTTCGCAGCGGAGAAGTAGTGTGTTAAAGAAGGTATGAAAAAGAAAAGGAAAAATTTTAAAAATAACGTAACATGATTGTTAATGTAATTGTTTTGTCATTGATATGAGTGTTGTTCTTATATCTATATATAGCAGAATACCCGCGCTTCGCAGCGGAGAAGTAGTGTGTTAAAGAAGTTATGAAAAAGAAAAGGAAATATTTTAAAAATAACGTAACATGATTGTTAATGTAATTGTTTTGTCATTGATATGAGTGTTGTTGTCATCTCTCTCTCTCTCTCTCTCTATATATATATATATATACATAGCAAAATACCCATGTTTGGCAGCAGAGAAGTAAAAAGAAAAGGAAACATTTTAATAATAACGTAACATGATTGACAATGTAATTGTTTTGTCATTGTCATGAGTGTTGCTGGCATATATATATATATATATATATATATATATACTCACACACACACACATATATAAACATATATATACACATCATATATATATATACATATATATATACATATACATATAAATATATATACATATATACACATATATATACACATATACATATCTACATATATACTGTATATACACATATATATATACAAATCTACATATATATCTACATATATATATTAGGGGTGGGACTCGATTAAAAAAATTAATCCAATTAATTAGAGGCTGTGTAATAATTAATCTTGATTAAGCATATGTAATCGCACACGTAAATTTGCCCCAAATCGCAAATGTGTTTTTTTAATTTAAAAGGGTTTTAGTGGGCGACAGAATCAAATAATAGACATGGACCTGAATATTGTAAACTCAAGCTGTTTTAATTTCTGAAAAAAAAAATGCTTTTAAACTGCATTTGAATTCTAAACAGAAACAAAAATATCATCCCTGGTTAAAATTGGGCAGACTTAAAAATAAAGTGATAGTTTAAGTACTTTAAGTACATTTTCAGAATGGTATTGTCTTTAAATAATAATAACCAAAATTTCAACATAAAGTGCAGTTTTTCTTCTTAAAAAAATAAGTCAGAAACATAAAAGGTAATTTGACCAACTTAATCTTTAAACTCTGAGTAACCTTAGCCAAAATTATTTTGTACATTAAGCTAAAACAGTGTGATCATTGAACATTTTGTAATTAGATGTAATTAGAATTACTAACGGTCACGGAAGTCCAATGATCCCCAGTAAGAGCCACAAAGTCCGCTTTCTGTAATGCATCTAATTTTGCTTGCTTTTCAGTGTGCACAAAACCATGCTTTTATCAAGGCTTCGCTCGGGTAGTTTTTTGAAATGAAATTTTCCTCCGATCAGGCGTAGGAACGCGCTTCATTCCGACTGTAACATTTTTGTAGCTGTGATGTGTGCATCAGTGTAATCGATGTACCAGGAAATCATGCATTGACAAAAGTTCCCCTTTGCTTGGAATTGAAAGAGTGATTAAATGCGTTATTTTTTATGGAGTACATGCATCGAAGCTTCTCAGCTGTGCTTGTGCTAAGAAAACGAAAGATTTTAAAAATAACGTAACATGATTCTGTGTTAACCGCATATTTTTTCATACGTCTCAAACCAAGGAGATGCGAGGTTAAAATGAACCAAGAAGCACACGTACATACTCAGTACATCCCCACTCTCGGGAATCGAACCTCGTATGTAGGCGATAGAGGCGAAGCCTCTAGAGTGTTGCTGTCATCAAGGATTCGATTATCATTATTTGTTTCAATCAGGGTCGTATTTGTACGATGTGTTGTGTTCAAGTTACATTCCGTGTTTGTCAATCGTTGTAAAGATAAGAGGTTTCATTTATCGATTCGTTTCTTACGGCATAAATAAACAGCTCGTCTTCCTCTTTATCTGAGATGTGACACACTGCATGCACGGGTTTTTTTTTACACTGTCTTCCTTTAGCAGGACATTCACTTTTTGCACCGTGTGCTTTGTTTCTGCAGTAGCTGCAGTTATGAATATGCTTGTATGTATCAGATGCTTCATATTTTTTTGCTTCCTTCTCAATTGTGTAATTCAGTTTTTGTTCAGCGCTCTTTGGAACTGTTGCTTTTTGTCTGTGCACTGCGTCAGTTCACGTGAGCCGCTCGGTGTACATGCATCAAAGTTTCCCAGCTGTGCTGGTGCCATGTTGTGCTATGTCCATGGCAGTATCTAATGTTACCTAAGTCCCGGCACTTAAAACTTTCTCTCGCAGTTTCGCTGAGTTTGTGCCAAACACCACCCTGACTATCTCATCTTCCTCTGCATAAGCACAGTCCTTCACCCGTGAATATTTAGTGGCAGTGTTTCTATTGGATTGCCGCTGACGGACGGCCTTATATGGGCAGGCACTAAATTACAAACGCCAGCGGCAGCCTGTCTATGAACTTAATTTAAAGTTTAGGTTTACATCGTGCTTTGTTTCCGAAGTAGCAGAACTCATGAACATGGTTGTATATGTCACTCGCTCGCTTCTTATTGTTTCGCTGCCTTCTCAATTATATAATGCATGTTTTCTTGAGCGCTTTTTGGGGCTCTTCCTGGTTTTCTACGTAATGCGTGATTACGTGGGAGGCATGATGATGTCACACGAAACTCCGCCCCCACGGCTTTCAAGCTCATCTCCATTACAGTAAATGGAGAAAAACAGCTTCCATTTATGACCATTACGCGTAGAATTTCAAAATGAAACCTGCCCAACTTTTGTAAGGAAGCTGTAAGGAATGAACCTACCAAATTTCAGCCTTCCACCTACACGGGAAGTTGGAGAATTAGTGATGAGTCAGTCAGTGAGTGAGTGAGTGAGTGAGTCAGTGAGGGCTTTGCCTTTTATTAGTATAGATTTTGTTTCAGGATCCATTCCCTCTTTACAGATAGCATTTTGTTTGTCCCCAGAGGGAGATTCTGCATAAATTTAAATGTGATCCTGAGAAAAATATTGTTCACATAAGTTAAAGTAAAATAAAAAGGCAGATTTCAATAATACATTAGTTTAGTAGAATTAAGGAAAAAAATGCAGCTTTTTGTAATTGTAATTTTAAATTGCATATAAAAAGCTGGAACACAAGATTAAAAACATTTGTTTAAATACACTGTTCATTTTTGCACTGCTTGAATGATTTTATCCAACATTTATTTTTTAAAGGTTAACCATGTTTTTTTCTTTACCTTTGGACTTGTTTTGTTTTCAGAATCTTAAGTGAAGACTAGTTTTTGGATTGCTTCAAAAGTGTAAGCAGCACTGAAGAAAAATGTAATATTCAGTGCGTCAGTGTGGTCTGTATATTTAATAATGTGATAAGGCAGCCCCCGGGCACATACAGACAGACGTTGAATGTCCAAAAACACACACTATTTATTTACAAAAATGTCCTGCACACAACACAGTGCTCTAATCCACCCAAACTCAGTCCCTTCTTTCCTCCACTCTTCATATTTCTTCCGCCTTTACTCCTCTCCTCCCAAGCTTCGTCTTCCTCCTCCCGTCTCCAGCTCCTGAGTGGAGAAAGGTGGCCTCTTTTATGAGCTCCCGGATGTGTTCCAGGTGCTCCTTGATGATCTTCCGGCAGCACTTCCTGGTGTGGCGGAAGTGCCACATGAGCTCCTGGATGCACTCCAAGTGTCCAAGGAATTCCTTCCAGTGCTGACGTCCAGGGCTTCACAATTCTGCGGGGCCCCCCTGTGGTGACCACAAGCCCCAATAGGGTTGAGCTTCTAAGCTCTGTTCCCGTGGCCCCCATACAAACCAGGGTGGCTGCCCTCTCGTGGCCCAGGGGAGGTATATGCAGGGCCTGACATGGACTATGCTTAACGATTCTTTAATACAAGTATAAAATTATTATTTATGGTTTTTCTTTATAGTGATTTTGTGGCTCCTATAGTGCTTTAAGTGGAATGACCTTTACACAGTACATTTCCCTAAACTGAGCTCAAGATTGGCAATATAAAAAAAGGCCAATAAATTATTACATTGCAATTAAAGCCCTAACCTTTTTTGATTCACAGCAAATATGCCAAAGGATGCATATAAAAGACAGGAGAGCAAAAAGAGTCTCATCCTATATTATAAAATGGTAAAAGTTAACACTGTAACAAGCTAAGTAGAGGTGTAAGAGTCAAATACTTGTAAGGTGACAGCCATAAATTCACAGGCTCACGTATACAGAAAACACAGTGCACAGCACCGAATACACCATTCAGTGCAATTGAAGATCTGTGATGAAGTGAGTAAGGGGTCTATGGTAGTGTGTGAGTGTTCAATTAAAGACAATGGATTTGGTTTCTGCGTTGGTGTGCATAACTGTGGAACTGTGTGACCACTGGATGTTTGGTGTGGAGGTGAGCTGTCTGTTTGATCACTTTAGCTGTACCACATTGGCACTCTGCTGGTCCTAAATAATACATGGGCCTGCAGGTGTAGAAACAGGCAGCCTGGGTAGAAGGAAGAAGATCGAGAGAGAAACAGAAAAGACAAAAAGCATCAGTAATTAATTGGAGATGAAAAGAAAAGGAGTAGGGGAATGGCAGGACTGAGAGAATGGCAGGACTGAGGAGAAAGCAAGCTGTCAGGGAGGTGCCCCGAATGGAGTGAGCAGATACTTCCAAGGCACTCAGCAGGGAGTCCCACAGAATGCTCTGGGAAATCCAACAGAACACCAAAAGGTAGTGGTGGGTAAAAGGAGAAGGGCTAGTAGGGTTCATATGGACCCTGAGGGATGGCAGCAGGGAGACATGCCATATAACTATTTACTATACTTGCTGCTTAGCAGATTTTACAGCAGTTTTAGAAGGAGGCAAAGAGGCTCATGAGTGGTTTATAAAGGGACAGGTCCTGGTGTTTTTAACCTTCGATTTAAACACGTGTTTGGATTACCATATATACTCGCGTATAAATCGGGTCTTGAAACCCAAAAAAACGATCATAAATTCTGACCCCGACTTATACCCTTATTCAAAAATGCAACACTTACATTTTTTTTTTTACATCTTCTTGATTCCTCCAATCTTGCACCAGTTTCTCAGACACATTGAATTTTGTTGCAGCAGCGCAGTTACCAATTTCTTTCGGCACTTCAATGACTTTTAATTTAAAGCCAGCTTCATATTTTTTTCTGACCGAACGCTCCATAGTAGATAAGGGATGCTCTTACAATAAAGGTGTATGAGGGTGTGAGATACAAAAAACACTTAACATTGCAAACGCCGCTTTGAAATAGTTCGTGTAGAAAAAAAAGGCAGTGTGCTCTGTGGTTACTCTCTCAGGTGGGCGTTAGCATATCATAAGACTGTACTGCACTTTATTCTTTGGACACTGAATTGTTTGTTAATTAAAGAACTTCACATTTTTCACAATCTCTTGCTGTTATGTGCTCTCATTGACAAGTCTGTCTTGGTCGTGTGACTATTGATGATCCATGTTCAAGGAGGAGTATGCTAGATGCAGGCAACTTGGGTGTCACAAGATCATTAAAAAAAAAAACCTAAAACTTCCTAAATAAATAAATGTAGGCAAAAAAATGTAACAATGTCTCCTAAGTACTTTGGCCTACCACAAAATGCAGCTAACAAAGAAACCAAAATAAAACAGTTTATGTGTAGTGTAAACACTGCATCATAGATAAAGTAAAACTGTACCTAAGCTGATGTGTGTCATTCTTCAGGCCACCTGACACACATATACAGAGACAGATGTGACACCACTGAGTTCACCATCTAAAGAGATCAACTTCAGAAACTATATCTCTGCAAGAGATAAAAAATTGCATTATATAAGCACACAAGACAAATGTGCACATCTGACACATCGCCTCAATAATGTTTTTAAGGCGAAGTAATAATGGCAATAAATTCCTCATTACATACAGTATACTACACACATATAAATGTAATTTTAAGCATGTTATTACAGTATAGAAGGCTCTTGTTTTTTTTACCACTGATTTACTAAAACGATATTTTAAAAAACAAAAATGAAATGAAAAAATTAGGTAAAACGGGCCATATAATGCCACAGAGAAACTCTACATTCAAATAGAGAAAACACAAAATCAAGTAAATAAAAGTGTGTCTGTGTACTGTGCAATTTTTCTTGCCCATATTATTAAGGTTTAACTACTGCAGGGGATAATTAAGCTGGCTATATGTTGATTGAATGCAACCCAGCCACAGGGGATGCACAAACCAGTGTGTTTCTTCGTTCTGGTCCCAAGCCCAGATAGATGGGGAGGCTTACTTCAGAAAGGGCATCTGGTGAAAAATTTTGCCAAATCAATATACGGACAACAATGCAAATTTCCATACCTGATCGGTTGAGCCCCGGGTTAACAATGACCGCAACCAGTACTGTTAGCCAACAGGGTGCTGGCGGAATTTGGGCTACTGTTGGCCGAAGAAGAAGAATGAGAAGAAGAGGGGGGAAATGTTTCTGGAGGCAGGAGGAGAGGAGGAAGGTAAAAAGAGTGGAACTGAGGGTAGAACTTTGAATGTTGGCATTATGACTGGTAAAGGGAGAGAGTTAGCAGATATGATGGAAAGAAGTAACGTTGATATATTGTGTGTGCAAGAGGCTATATGGAAGGGCAATAAGGCCAGGTGGATTGGAGGTGGATTCAAATTCTTCTATTGTGGTGCGGATAGAAGGAGAAATGGGGTAGGGGTTAGCTAGGAAGCATGGAGGTGCTTAGGAGAGATGGAAATGGAGTTTTTAACCAGATTTTTTAACGGAATCTTGGAAAGTGAGAGGATGCCTGAGGAGTGGAGAAGAAATGTACTGGGTGCCAATATTTAAGAATAAGGGGGATGTGCAGGACTGTAGTAACTACAGGGGGATACAATTGTTGAGCTGCAGCATGAAGTTATGGGAAAGAATAGTGGAAGCTAGGTTAAGAAGTGAGGTGATGATTAGTGAGCAGCAGTATGGTTTCATGCCAAGAAAGAGCACCACAGATGCAATGTTTGCTCTAAGGGTGTTGATGGAGAAGTATAGAGAAGGCCAGACGGAGTTGCATTACGTCTCTGTGGACCTGGAGAAAGCATATGACAGGGTGCCTCGAGAGGAGTTGTGGTATTGTATGAGGAAGTCGGGAGTTGCAGAGAAATACGTAAGAGGTACGTGGTGAGGTCTGCAGTAAGAGTGATGGATGCATTCAAGGTGGAGGTGGGATTTACATGAGGGATCGGCTCTAAGCCCTTTCTTATTTGCAATGGTGATGTACAGGCTGACAGACAAGAGTCCTCGTGGACTATGATGTTTGCTGATGACATTGTGATCTGTAGCAATAGTAGGGAGCTGGTTGAGGAGACCCTGGAGAGGTGGAGATATGTTCTAGAGAGGAGAGGAATGAAGGTCAGTAGGAAGAAGACAGAATACATGTGTGTAAATGAGAGGAAAGTCAGTGGAATGGTGAGGATTCAAGGAGTAGAGTTGGCGAAGGTGGATGAGTTTAAATACTTGGGATCAACAGTAATGGGGTAATGGGGATTGTGGAAGACAGGCGAAAAAGAGGGTGCAGGCAGGGTAGAATGGATGGAGAAGAGTGTCAGGAGTAATCTGTGACAGACGGGTATCAGGAAGAGTGAAAGGGAAGGTCTACAGGACTGTAGTGAGCCCAGCTATGTTATATGGGTTGGAGACGGTGGCACTGACCAGAAATCAGGAGACAGAGTTGGAGGTAGCAGAGTTAAAGATGCTAAGATTTTCACTGGAGGGTGACAAGGATGGAGAGAATTAGGAATGAGTACATCAGAGGGTCAACTCAAGTTGGATGGTTGGGAGACAAAGTCAGAGAGGCGAGATTGCGTTGGTTTGGACATATGCAGAGGAGAGATGCTGAGTAGATTGGGAGAAGGATACTAAGGACAGAGCTGCCAGGGAAGAGAAAAAGAGGAAGGCCTAAGAGAAGGTTTATGGATGTGGTGAGAGAGGACATGCAGATGATGGGTGTAACAGAGCAAGATGCAGTAGAAAGAATGTTATGGAAAAAGATGATCCGCGGTGGAAACTCCTAACGGGAGCAGCCGAAAGAAGAAGAAGAAGTCGATTGAATGCACTGGGAATGCCATCACAAGGCATAAAACTTAAAGCTATATTCCATTTTAACATGCAAGTACAGCTTTATATTGTTTTTGTAAATGGCCAGAAAAATAAATTCCCGCTCTTCTCACCACAATTACCTTCTGATTTGGAAAAAGAACCCCACTAGCTATGCTGCTTGTAAACAGCTTTACATGCTTCCTAGTAAAATGGAGTTCAGAACATGTGGCAGAAAAAAAAGCAGGTAATTCATTGAATGTGAAGCATTTGGCAGCACATTTTTGTCCCAAGCTGTTTTGTCATGTCACCCAAAATCACAGTGCATTGTCCCATTTTACATTTTTGGCCAACAATTTTTATTCAGTTCATTATTGTTATGTACAATTTTATTATGTAAAATTCATTCATTGAAATAATAATACATATATAAAAATGTTTCAGAATTTGTCTTAAGGAGTAAACAAGTCTCGATACAGAAGCCTGGCCCCAGCAGATTCCCTTGGTAGCACTGACCATAACTGAAACATGTCTTAATACTGCTGGACAAAAAATGCAAGGATCAAATTATGGTAGGCTATATTTGTCTGTATGGTGTAACGCTACAAAACCTTCCAGCACCTTTGAAATGACACTTGACTGATACTCGGCATACACAAGTGACACTATACACAAAGTTAACAATTCTTGTAGCTAATTTTATACGTTAATCTCAGCACAGCATGAGAAACTATTTGCAGGATTGACCAAAAGACATAAAATGTAATGAACAAGCAAAACAAACAAAAAAGCACAATGATACGAAAGTGAAAGTCAGTAACTGGTGCATGAAAACATTACAATGTGGTTGGATGTTCTAAATGACAGAGGATAAAAAAGTGAAATTGAGGCAACATGTTTTTGAAAAAATAGACAAGAAGATCCAACTGAAATGTTTCTTACAAAAGACAGATCTTACTTGACTGGGCTTCTAAAATGACCTATATTTAAAGAGATATGTAGTAGCTATCTAGGAGGAGATATTAGATAAGATAGATAGATAGATAGATAGATAGATAGATAGATAGATAGATAGATAGATAGATAGATAGATAGATAGATA
>JANRMT010062825.1:28230461-28276483 GCA_026402145.1 Polypterus bichir lapradei | reverse complement strand
ATAGATAGATAGATAGATAGATAGATAGATAGATAGATAGATAGATACTTTATTAGATGATGAATTAATCAGAATGGAGGCAGAATTAAAACTAAAGGAAATGTTCCTACTTTATGCTGGCGATGACAGTCAATCCTTAGAGCATAACAGTAACAAAGGCTAAATATGATATTTGCAAGTCATATTTTTTTCATCCAAATATATTTGCTTTGGTGCCAAGTATCTGTTTGCATGTTTGTCAGTTTCATTTTGATACAGTTTACTAATCTACATGTTTCAGATGAATGATGAATAAATAAACAATAAATAAAGAATGTTATAAATAACAATTTTAAATTCCTCGCTGTAGTGTGTACGAGCGACTAAGGTCCCTTTCAGGCAGGCTCAATATTTAGATTGACAGATTTATGCTTTATAAAATTAGCCACAAGATAAAACCAAATCTGTCTACCCAGTTCCTTTAGGGTAAAGTCTATCATGTTCTAAGTTTTAAAATAAAGATACAGCAATGCCCCATGGTGTAACACCTGCAGTCTTCTACAGCCTATGTTGTTTCACTGGAAGTAACATGGTAATGAAAGGCTTGCCTTGGGCAGCATATAGCTCATATATCACTTTGAGAGTGTAATTGGTTAATACTATAGAGTTAATTTTTATATGTAGTATATAATGGCATGGTATTGAGGAATGTTGGGGTTTTGTTCTACAGTATTTGTGGCATCTAATTATTATGAGGAATATTAGTGGACTGGGACTTTACTATAATGAATTGTTCACTTTGTTTGGTCATGCAAGATGGATGTGTAATGTAAAGGAAGTAGATTTAACACTAGAATTACCAGAGCCTACGAAAAAACTCGTAATTCCGTCCCACCTTAAATTGCTTCTTAAATCCCTTCAACCTCTCCGCCAGCATCCTTTGTCTTCTAAATGTGCTGATAAAGAGAAGCTAGGAGCAGCCGGCTATTCCATTCCCCCACCAATTTAGAACGTGGACGAACTTCTCTCAGCTCATGCCTTGATTGAGTATCTGGGAGTGAAGTGAAGTTTTAGAGTGGAAATAATAGATCGTTATTTGGAACACACACATTTCATGTCTGTTCCGTTTCTACAGTAATCTGTGTAAACACATTGTTAAAACAGAAACGTTTTTTATATTCTAGTAGTAGATGACAAAATGTAGGCATAAACTATATAATGTATGAAGCCTGAAGTCCAAATAACAAAGAAACATTTTCACAAAAGGTTCAAATATAACACAATTGCGCTTTTATTCAAAAATATAACTGCAGAAACAAAAAGCCGCCTTAACATGCGACATTGACGGCCGTTTATTATAACTGCCTCTGTAGTGCAATAGGATCAGTTCTCGCCTTGGAATCAAAAGGTCGCAAGTTCGATCCTGCACCGCTCCGTTTTGAGAAGTAAACTGCTCTTAGTCTTATTATTTTAGAGTAAAAGCATACATTTGATTTCAGTCTGTAACAGCCGGTGCAATTTATGATCCTTGTAAAGGTTAGATTTTTTTTTTTTTTAATTCACTTTTCATTCTCTCAGTCGCGTTCAGAATCAATCCATACAACCCCATCTGACACGGCTGTTTTCACTAAAGACGCGCTATAGCTCTGCAGTGTACCACGATGCATACTAACGCGACCCCCCCCCCCCCCCCCAAACGGTTCTGACACACAAATGCTGGCGAAGCTGCCGCCTTCGTATCTCACTGTCACTTGATTTTCTTTTTGTTCAGTTTTATTGAGTGTTCCTGCCAGTCCCCGCATGTTGCTGTATGCTGTTTCTTTTGTACTCCAGGACATGCAGTGGAGAGAATGGTAAAGAGCAGTAACTTTGGCGCTATATGCAATAATCAGACACTCCCCATCTGCCCGTGTCGCTCAAACACAGGAACATATGTTGGTGTAAAAGTATAACAAATGTGCACTTTTATTCAAGTGCACTTTTTCCATCGCCTTTTCCTGTAAGAAGCAATGTACACACTTCTCTCTATGCTGTGGTTTCTATTACACACCTGAAAGAAAGAGACAATATATGTAAAAATATCATCGCACTAATGCAATATTATTTGAAAACGAACAGCGTCAGATCGAGTGTGAATTTATGCAGGAACTGGAAATTCTCTGATGTGGGACCTTCCCCCAGGGAAGAAAGTACATGCCAGGTGCTCATTCAGTGTAATAGGAACCATAGCACAGACAGGTGTGTGCACTGCAACAAGTACACGTGTCGTAAATGTAGGAAGGACGGTCCTTGGCTGTGTGGGAACTGTTAATATTTAAATGTGATGATTTTATATAGCACGGAATGGAAATCAGCACTTCTTAGCATTGCACCATGCAAGCTGTCGTATCAATCGCCTGCTGTAACTTGCTTTCTTTTTTCTTCGGTTATACAGGTAGTCTTGAATAAAAGTGCACTTGTTTTGTTTGCGAAATGAAGTGTCTGCATGCACTTTTCGTGGCATTACACGTGTATTTTTTGAGCATGCCCGTTTGAGCATGCTCAATCACAGGAACATAAATTGATGTAAAAGTATAACAAAACAACGGGCAGATGGGGAGTGTCTGATGATTGCATATAGTGCCGAAGTTACTGCTCTTTACCATTCTCTCCTCTGCATGTCCTGGAGTACAAAAGAAACAGCATACAGCAACATGCGGGGACTGGCAGGAACACTCAATAAAACTGAATAAAAAGAAAATCAAGTGACGGTGAGATACGAAGAAGGCAGCTTTGTCAACGTTTGTGTGTCAGAACCCTTTGGGGGGGGTGCGTTAGTATTCATCGTGGTACAACGCAGAGCTATAGCGCGTCTGTATTCTGTTTCTTTTGTACTCCAGGGCATGTAGAGGAGAGAATGGTAAAGAGCAGTAACTTCGGCGCTATATGCAATCATCAGACACTCCCCATCTGCCTGTTGTTTTGTTATACTTTTACACCAACTTATGTTCCTGTGATTGAGCATGCTCAAACGGGCATGCTCAAAAAATACACGTGTAATGCCATGAAAACTGCACGCAGACACTTCATTTCGCAAACAAAACAAGTGCACTTTTATTCAAGACTACCTGTATAACCGAAGAAAAAAGAAAGCAAGTTACAACAGGCGATTGATACGACAGCTTGCATGGTGCAATGCTAAGAAGTGCTGATTTTCATTCCGTGCTATATAAAATCATCACATTCAAATATTAACAGTTCCCACACACCCAAGGACCGTCCTTCCTACATTTACGACACGTGTACTTGTTGCAGTGCACACACCTCTCTGTGCTATGGTTCCTATTACACTGAATGAGCACCTGACACTGTACTTTCTTCCCTGGGGGAAGGTCCCGTATCAGAGAATTTCCAGTTCCTGCATAAATTCACACCCGATCTGATGCTGTTCGTTTTCAAATAATATTGCATTAGTGCGATTATATTTTCACATATATTGTCTCTTTCTTTCAGGTGTGTAATAGAAACCACAGCATAGAGAGAAGTGTGTACATTGCTTCTTATAGGAAAAGGCGATGGAAAAAGTGCACTTGAATAAAAGTGCACTTTTGTTATACTTTTACACCAACATATGTTCCTGTGTTTGAACGACACGGGCAGATGGGGAGTGTCTGATTATTGCATATAGCGCCAAAGTTACTGCTCTTTACCATTCTCTCCTCTGCATGTCCTGGAGTACAAAAGAAACAGCATACAGCAACATGCGGGGACTGGCAGGAACACTCAATAAAACTGAATAAAAAGAAAATCAAGTGACGGCGAGATACGAAGAAGGCAGCTTCGCCAGCGTTTGTGTGTCAGAACCGTTTGGGGGGGGGGGGGGACACGTTAGTATGCATCGTGGTACACTGCAGAGCTATAGTGCGTCTTTAGTGAAAACAGCCGTGTCAGATGGGGTTGTATGGATTGATTCTGAATGCGACTGAGAGAATGAAAAGTGAATTTAAAAAAAAAGCTAACCTTTACAAGGATCATAAATTGCACCGGCTGTTACAGACTGAAATCAAATGTATGCTTTTACTCTAAAATAGTAAGACTAAGAGCAGTTTACTTCTCAAAATGGAGTGGTGCAGGATCGAACTCGCGACCTTTTGAATCTAAGGCGAGAACTGATTCTATTGCACTACGGAGGCAGTTATAACAAACAACCGTCAATGTCGCATGTTAAGGCGGCTTTTTGTTTCTGCAGTTATATTTTTGAATAAAAGCGCAATTGTGTTATATTTGAACCTTTTGTGAAAATGTTTCTTTGTTATTTGGACTTCAGGCTTCATACATTATATAGTTTACGCCTACATTTTGTCATCTACTACTAGAATATAAAAAACGTTCCTGTTTTAACAATGTGTTTACACAGATTACTGTAGAAACGGAACAGACATGAAATGCGTGTGTTCCAAATAACAATCTATTATTTCCACTCTAAAACTCCACTTCACTCCCAGATACTCAATCAAGGCATGAGCTGAGAGAAGTTCGTGCACATTCTAAATTGGTGGGGGGATGGAATAGCCGGCTACTCCTAGCTTCTCTTTATCAGCACATTTAGAAGACAAAGGACACTGGCGGAGAGGTGTGAAGGGATTTAAGAAGCAATTTAAGGTGGGACGGAATTACGAGTTTTTTCGTAGGCTCTGGTAATTCTAGTGTTAATGCTATTATGTATTTTATGTTTAACCTTTCCAAAACATTTCCTACTCATATTGCAACATTTTATTTTCATACATACATTGTATAATACCTTTAATTTTGCATTCAGATGTTTTTTTATCTATGGATGTGAATTAATGACCTATCTTAAAAGTATATCACACTTAAGCTTCACCAGCAAATATGAGCCATTACGTGTGGGAATGCTAAAGACTTTTAAAGAAAAAAAGTACTGTACTACTTTAAATTAATTTATAGAAGGCTGATAATACTTTTGTACAAAAAATGCACCTAACTTCAAGAAACAGGAACTGCTATGTAAGTTGCACATATGTCAACAACAATATCCTTGTATCTGGCTTCTCTGGTAAATTCAGTACTAAACAACAAGACTGTTGCCAGTCTAAAATATTATCATCTGCATTTCTTGTAGGAATTGTCCAGCTATCTACATAGTTGAAACAGGGAGACAGCTAGCACGCCATTTCAGGGAGCATGTTTGAGCTGTTAAGATCAAAGGACTTGCCAAGGCTACTGTAGAACACTACACATTGTGTGCTCAAAGACACATTGATCTCTGTTTGTGTTCTTTCATAGGGCTTCAAAGACACTTTTCAAAGAAAAGCCAGAAGAAGCTAAGCTCACCCTGAACCTTTACCACATATATTTCCAGGTCTTAATAACCAACTAACTTTTTAATCTCTCCCTTCTTCTTCTCTAATAGCACCATTTCCATGCCTTCTCTCATCTTTTCTCATTTGTTCTGCTGTGACTTTGTTCTCTCTGATATTTGTAATCAGCTCTTTTCATTTCTACACATGATAAAGGCTATACAGCTCAAACATTGTGTCTTTAAATATCTTACTTTTTCAGTGTGAAAATAACCTTTAACCTTTTTTATCTATAAAAACATTATATAAAAATTCATTTTTAAGCAGGTGTATTGAACACATGTTTCTGTCCCGTTTTAATAAAAAGTTAAGCGGGCAAGATTTTTTAATACATATAGCCTATTAAGTTTGTAATCTGTCACCCCAGACAGTACTATGGAAAAATAAATGCCAATAAACTGGTTCTACCTAAAATAAAATGGCTGGATGCTTTATCTTTGTCTTAAACCACACATTGCACCTTTTTGGACTTACTGTCATCCTCCTCAGTGAATGTTCAACTGTAATCCTAAAGTCCAAAAATAAAAAAAAAACAAAAAAACAAAAAAAAAAACAAAAATGTAGTGTCGACAGTCACACTGCAGAGTTTATTCTTTTTCTGTGTGTTGCATCATAGCTATTCATGAGCTGAATACTACTTTACTGTAATTCATTTTCTGTCCTCATTAAATCAATTCACTATGATGCTGCAGTAAACACATCTCATGTTGTGTTTTACTTTCCAAACAGGAATGGGAAAACCATGGAAAACCTTCTAAGACTCAAGGAATCATTAGTAAGCTTATTAAAGTAAAAATTTATTGAGCAATTACAATTAAATATAACATAAGGGGGCCAATTAACAAAATATAAATAACTGAATTGAAGAGAACAAAGAAAAATCAGATATTAATTACTTCAAAACAAAAAAATCAAAGAAATTCAAAGAGGTAATAACACAAATATGACAATAATCTACTTGAACACAAAATACTAAAAGAAGAAAGCCAAAATTAAATCATAAGGCAATAAATAGCCATTAATAAAAACTGGACTGGTCTATAAATGCTATGAATTCAATACTTTCAAATCAGAAAAAATCACCACACTAAACAGAAAATTAAAGTATAACAAATAAAAGTCTGAAACACAGCAGAAAATGCTACCTAGCATTCTCTTATCCCCCTCTTGTCAAAAAACAAACAAACAAAGAAACAGAAACTCTTGCAAAATGAGAACAAGAGGACACAAGACAGATTATGGCGAAATTACAAAACAATTGCAATGCAAACCATAAACTGGATAACAGCAAAGATGCAGGGGGACAAGAACACTATAAAGAAAAATGTAAACATGGATGAGGCACATTGCAATCCACACACTGCCCTTATTACTAAGCTCACAATAACATATTAATCTGATTTAAGGTTGCAATACACAACTCAATCCACTCTCACTAGGAGATAATGTCAAATTTTTATTCTCACGAATAAACCAATTCTTCTCTCAAAATCTTTACCACAGTTCTCTGGGAAGCTAAAAAGATTCTAGTGTGTCAAATAAATAATATATTTTTTTTAAATTGTATTAGAAATAAACCACACTGCATTCAGGAACTTATGTAACCAATCTCTAATGTAAAAATTGCATTGACTGATGTCCTATTTTAGTTGATGGTTTTGGGCGGTCAGTGACTAATTGTAGCTTAATTTCTTAAACATAGAATTAAAATCTATGTTGAAGTCTCAAGGTAAAATTGTACATAATAATATCAGAGAAACATTAACCCCTTATGATCTGCATATAATGAAGCCACATGTTGTTGTTTTTTTAGTGTAATGACTGCGCTTCTGATATGGATGTAAGCAATGCTAGAGCACAACAAGGAACAGTCTGGTCATCTTTTCATTTTACTCAGCTCAGACTATAAATATAACACAGATTCATGTCACTTGCAGAAATTCTCAGATTATTCTGCAATTATGGGATGTATTGATAAATGGAACAGAGTACAGAGTCAGGTAGAGAACTTTGTTTTTTTGTACGGTACTTAATATTCACTGCACTAAACGGCCTCTATACCCAGTCACTATTTGGGGAGTGGATGTAGAGGTGGTGTACTCTTATAAGTACTCGGGGATCCACATCAACGACAGGTTACACTGGTCTCACAACACAGAGTAACTATATAAGAAAGGGCAGAGCAGGCCCTTTTTATCCTTAAAAGACTTCATTCCTTTAATGTAGGTAGTGACATCCTTCACATCTTCTACAACTCTATGATAGCCAGTGCAATTTTCTACTCTGTGGCGTGTTGGGCATCATTTCAAGAGAGTCCCACTGAATCAACAAACTAATTAAAAGGGGCAGGCTCAGTTATGGCATGCACTCTGGACCACCTGGAGGTAGATGGGGAGGAGAGAATTAAAACAAAACTGAATTATGAAAAATTCTGTACATCTTCCCTCTGACATACTAACACTGAGGACTTACAGTCAATGAATTATTCAACAGAAGTGTGTCAAGGAATGCTACTGGGGCACCTTTATACCAACAGCAACTCATCTGCATAATGACTCACTGTAACTTTATTATTCAATGTGTGATGCTTACATATTTTCTGTCCTCTTACACTCATTTTTCAGATAAATTACTTGTTTTTTCCTTGTCCTTTTACAGTTAACTTATGTCAAACAGCAGAAGAAGTACGACTTTCAAGTGCTGTTCCAAGGGTTTGTCTAACTTGTACTGGAGATGTTTTGCTGTCATTAGTTGGAGGAGTAAAAGTTGTAAAGTATACAAAATATACAGGCTGAAGTAACCCCTTTCAAGGTAAATTTGAAACTGGAAACTAATCCTAAATTGAAGTTGCACAGTTTTATTTTTTTAAACACTGTTTTCAAGATATCTCAATAAAAATTTCACTTTTTTTCTTTTTTTTTTAATTTTATTAATTTTATTGTAATCGATCAATTTTTACAAAAAATAGGATTGAAAACAAGTCGACCCTGTGGAAGACGAATGTTCTCTTCGTTCCCTTGTACTAATTCATGTCTGAGAAGTAAGCTTTACTAAACCATGTAAAAGCATGCTTTGTTTTAGGAAACAGAAAAATATTTGTGCAAAGGACTCAAGGTCTAAGCATTCCACACATGAGTCTGCCTTATCACGTTTTCCCTTAGCTTATATCTGAACGCCATAACAAAAGGGGCCAAGAAATCAAGTTGCACAAGGGGCGTTGAAGGGGCTCAAGGATTGTGTATAATAAAAGTGTCAACTGTTACATTTCATAATGATATTAAATCACGCATTCTAGGGGTATAAAAACTTGCCCCACCCAACAGACGGGGTTCAGAAGAGCCCTGACGCTGTCATGTATATTTGATTGTCTGCTTTTCTGGAACTCTTCTCACCGTGACTCTGAAAAATAAAGCTGCTTTATAACCGCACCTGCTGTCTGGTCTGAAGTCTTCGTCCACAGTTTTTGGCGCCCAAACGTGGGGCAGGAGACGGGCAGACTACTCCTCGAGCAGGATCGTCCAGAGGATCGTAGTGGAGACGATTCCGGCTGGATCGGGTCCAGCTCCGGTAAAAGTTAGGACTGGCCTGCCTTGGGCGTTTCCTGCGTGTCGAGTCCCTGACCTCCTCCTAGCTGATACGAGGCACGACTTGACGGGCATTTCCAGGCAGGTGAATGGAGTCACGGTGAGTAGATCGGGGGATTCCCGTTAGTTTGACTGGTGTGCCGGAAGTAATACGAATATAGAAAGAAAAAGAATAAAAAGCATATGCAAAATAAAGAATAAGAGAGCATACTGTATCAGACCCATAGGAGGGTTCTAGGGACTCACAGAAAGTGGCTTTGGGACCCTACGGAAAACGGCACAGTGTGAATGTTAGCTAGTCACCCCTGTGAAGTGGAATAGAAAGGGGCGAGTGGCACGGTCCTATAATAATTTGAGGAATGGGGTTGAAAGGGCGTATTTAGAGAATGTGTGTCTAAATAAACGGGAGGTCGAGTTTTTCATCCGCTGTCTAGTTATACTCTTGTCTCAACGGGTTGCTAAGGTGACGGAGACAATACCCTGGCAGATTGACGCATACAAACCGTTTGATGAAGGGATCGGGATTAAAACCTCCATATCCCGGACTCCACGGGGCGTATTGATGTAGGATTCTGCTGATGCGAATAAACGGACACGAAGTCACCTGAAGCTGTAATCCGGGGATAGGAGCGGACGGCGGGTGGAACGGGGTTTATCGAGGGCTGAGTCATTTTCTGCTGAGATCCTGCCGCTTACTATGGGAAAAAACAATCAGCAAGCCAGTCAAACAGTCCCCCCTGAGTCCTAAAAACCTAATGTTAGAAGGATTATTTTCGGGTGATCGCCAGGCTCCTAGTGTGCTGTCGGGATCGAAAGGCGGGTCCCCTAGAAAGCTCATTGAAAAGAAGACAGGATTAGATTTTAAAAAAAGGCATGTAGGAAGTGGAATATGGACAGTGCAGGTAGATGGTGTAGTGGAAGGAACCGGAGGTATGAATGAGATACAAGACATTAGAAAAATACTGTGCAGAAATACACAGGGTTGTTGTAATGGAGGTCTTTATCGGATGGATATGTATGACAGATGGGAATTGGTTATTAAAGACCGTATGTTGGAAGCAGCACAGAAACGGAATGAGCTTTAAGCTGCCGAAGTTAAGACTAGAAAGGAAAAGGAAGAGCTGCTTATATCTTTACAGAAAGTGCAGGCTGATTTGGGACCCCAGTCTGAAGGAAGGAGGAAAATGAGTGATAAAAAAGACCCTTTATATCCCGTGCTCTCTTCCCCAACACTTTACCCACAACCCCTTCCACTGCCACATTCACTCATTGCCCCAACGGCTCCTGTGGTTACCGATACCCCAGTTACTGATGATTTCTTTGCTGAACAATATCAGTACAACACCTCCTCACTTATGGATCCGGATGATGAGACTGACGGCCACTTGTTAGGGGCTATGGGAGGCTCTTCTAACTTACACAAAAAGCCCTCCATTTCACAACGTACTAGAAGCAAGACCCTCCGAGATAAGTCCCCTGAATACCCTGTTTAAGTCTGTAGCAGTGCTACCATTAGTTAGAACTGCATCTCCCAGCAGTCCTTGCAGGGGCTGTTGGGGTCAAAGGTGGCCAGAGGGGTTTAAAAGGAGGGCAGGGGTCGAAGAGGAGAAAAAAGTTTGTAAAGTTTGTTTTGTGCATGTATTTATCTGTTGGACTGCCTGCCGTTTTTCTGCTATCCATCTTCGTGTCCTGGATTGTATTGTTTGTTGGGGTCTGGATATCATTTGTCTGCCTGTGTACTGTTACTGAGGACGTTGTCTGGATTCATTGCCTTTCACGGAAGAAGGAGAGCTCCTGAACCATTCATCTGTCAACCTACTTCAGCAACTACCGGTAGGACTGTGTTTTTCCATTTCCCTCGCTTCATTCAAATCACTGGACATAACTTCACCGCTGATTATTTCATACATGGACTTTACTGCGTGTTTTTCGTGTTTACTTGTTAAGTGTAATATCGCCGAAGGGATCAGGGGTGGTATTGTTGTTTCAATTAGTTAATTTAATTTTCATTATACTTTTTTATCGTTTAAGTTCCCAGCGTGTTTTCTTCTTTGTCTCTGTAGTGTGTGTGTGTGTCGTGCCAAGGCTGGGGTTGTTCCTGGTAATCCTCGTATAAAATAAATAAATCACCGTCACTCTCGACGGTGTGAATCTTAGCGGCTTCTGACCGCTACAGATTTTGGCGAGCCGGGTAGGAGCCAGGATTATTTACGACACCTTCTAGTGCGACTTCTCTACACTCTTTCAGAAGCATGTCTGTTGTAAGCGCAGTGCAGGGCGAGGTGCCTGAATTAAGTGAGCCGCTGGTTGATGTGCGTCCGCTGCCTAGACTGCGTCACGTTACGGTCAGAGCCCCTCTCGAGGAGGAGTTGAACCTGCTGGATACCCTGTGTGTCTCCAGTCCGGAGCAGCCCGAGATCGGCGAGGGACAGCTTCTGCAAGACCTGACGCAGCGCCTAGAACAGCTAGAGACGCGGGTTGATGACATCGCCCGCAGTTTTCTGAATCGTGATGAAACTGTCCATGATCTTATCGATGCCACGGCCGCCCGAGTTTCCGGAGAGGCGGTTGTGAGGGTGCAGCGTCTATATATAGTATATCTCCCCAACACTGTGGAACCTCCTAAGCCCCAGTACTCCGTTATAAACAAATTCAATTCTTTCACCAGGATAGATTTACCTGATTTACATAGAATAATCTCTCAAATGAAACCCTCCACCTGCGTCCTTGACCCAATACCAACAAGGTTTTTCAAGGAAGTATCAGACGCGCTTATTGATAATATCCTTGACATAGTAAACTCGTCATTAGATTCGGGGGTTTTTCCAGACTGTCTTAAGACTGCTGTAGTTAAACCCCTACTCAAGAAAAATAATCTTGACCCCTCTGCTTTTGAAAATTTTAGACCCATCTCTAACCTGCCCTTCTTAAGTAAAATTCTAGAGAAGGCAGTAATTATGCAGTTAAACGACCACTTAAGTAAACATGCTATTCTAGATAAATTTCAGTCAGGTTTTAGAACTAATCACAGTATAGAAACTGCACTCGTTAAAGTAGTAAATGACTTGCGATTAAATGCAGACAGAGGCCATTTATCTGTTCTCATCCTCCTCGATCTGAGTGCCGCGTTTGATACCATTGATCACAATATTCTTAGAAATCGCCTTAGTCAATGGGTGGGCCTCTCTGGTAATGTCTTAAATTGGTTTGAATCCTACCTGGCAGGGAGAAAATTCTTTGTTAATTGTGGTAATCACAACTCAAAGACGCATGATATTCTATATGGGGTTCCACAAGGCTCTATCCTGGGTCCGCTTCTTTTCTCAATCTATATGCTTCCGTTAGGTCAGATTATCTCAAGTTACAACGTGAGCTACCACAGCTATGCTGATGACACACAGCTGTACTTATCAGTAGCACCTGATGACACCGACTCTCTCGAATCAATAACACAATGTCTTACTGGTATTTCTGAATGGATGAATAGTAATTTTCTCAAGTTAAATAAAGAGAAAACTGAAATTGTATTGATTGGCAAAAACGGATTAAGTGAGGTTATCAAAAATAATCTTGACGCATTAGGATTAGAAGTTAAGACCGAAGTAAAAAATTTAGGGGTAACCGTTGACTGTAACCTGAATTTTAAATCACATATTCTTCAGACCACTAGGACAGCATTTTTTCACTTAAGAAATATAGCAAAAGTTAGACCTCTTATATCATTGAAAGATGCTGAGAAATTAATTCACGCTTTTATTTTTAGTCGATTAGATTACTGTAACGCACTGCTCTCAGGACTACCCAAAAAAGACATAAATCATTTGCAACGAGTGCAGAATGCAGCTGCTAGAATCCTAACTCGGAAAAGAAAATCTGAACACATCTCTCCAGTTTTAATGTCACTACACTGGTTACCTGTGTCTTTCAGAATTGACTTTAAAATTCTGCTTATAGTTTACAAAGCCTTAAATAATCTCGCTCCATCTTATATATCGGAATGTCTGACACCCTATATTCCAAATCGTAATCTTAGATCATCAAATGAGTGTCTCCTTACAATTCCAAAAGCTAAACTTAAAAGAAGTGGTGAGGCGGCCTTCTGCTGCTAAGCACCTAAAATCTGGAATAGCCTGCCGATAGGAATTCGCCAGGCTAATACAGTGGAGCACTTTAAAACACTGCTGAAAACACATTACTTTAACATGGCTTTTTCATAACTTCACTTTATCTTAATCCTGATACTCTGTATGTTCAATTCATTATAATAACTATTCATGGTGGCACTAAAATCCGTACTGACCCCTACTCTCTCTTCTGTTTCTTTTTCCGGTTTTTCTGTGGTGGCGGCCTGCGCCACCACCAATTTACTCAAAGCACCATGATGTCCCAGCATTGATGGACTAAAAGCCAGAAGTCCACGTGATCATCATCATCATCATCAAGTCCTTCCGTGAAAACCATAAATACAAAGAGGACTGTTTCATTTATGTTAGGTAGATTGCCCAGAGGGGACTGGGCGGTCTCATGGCCTGGAATCCCTGCAGATTTTATTTTTTTTCTCCGGCCGTCTGGAGTTTTTTTTTTGTTTTTTCTGTCCCCCCTGGCCATTGGACCTTACACTTATTCCATGTTAATTAATGTTGACTTATTTTATTTTCTTACTGTGTCTCTTATTTTTCTATTCTTCATTAGGTAAAGCACTTTGAGCTACATTTTTTTGTATGAAAATGTGCTATATAAATAAATGTTGTTGTTGTTGTTGTTGTTCGCGAAGTGTGTGCAGCGCCTGGAAGCCAATATGAGAGAGGAGATCAGGAGGCAGGTACAAGAGAGCTGGCGTGCCGTCACGCAGCCACTGGGGCAGTCGACTCCTGTAACGGGAGTGAGGAACGACTGGGGACAGTCGTCCTTGTCCGTTGCGGTGCCGCGAATGGAGTTTCCAAAGCTGGCCCCTCAGTGTGCACCCACGGGCATTGTCGACTTTGTAGAGGAGGTCGACATGTTCGTGGAGTTGCATCCTCTGAGTAGAGCCGAGCTGCGGGGATTCCTGAACACGGCACTCAGCGGGCCGGCACACTCTTGGTGGTTTGCTGAGCGGCACAAGTACAACTCCTGGGCGGAGTTTCGCGCTGCTTTCCTGAACGCATTCCTCTCTGACGAGTACCAGGCGCTGTTGGAAGAAAAGCTCCGGACCTTTGTGCAAAAACCATCGCAGAGCCTCCGGGACTTTGTCTTTGAATTCCGTGCGTTTTGTCTGAAGTGGCGATCTGACATGCGTGAGGAAGAGATATTGCGATGTGTCCTTGATGCATGTGACCCTCGGGTGGCTGCTGCTCTGAGGGGGGTAGTGAAATCGGTCGATGAGTTGGTGAAGGTGGGGTCCCGAGTGGAAAAGGATTGGGCGGCTATCGGGCTTAGTGGGTCTCGAAAGGGTCCCGCATCTCGAGATGTCCCCTGTCCGAAACCACGAGGGAAAGCCCCAGTGGATCCCCGGGCCGATCTCGCCCTGGTGCAAACCACCTTGCCCCTCTTAGTGGTGCCCGTACAAGTGCGGGGTGTCACTGG
Source organism: Polypterus bichir lapradei (assembly GCA_026402145.1). Lineage (NCBI taxonomy): Eukaryota > Metazoa > Chordata > Cladistia > Polypteriformes > Polypteridae > Polypterus > Polypterus bichir. The sequence goes on along the minus strand of JANRMT010062825.1, from coordinate 28,261,995 downwards.
AGAGGCGGTCGTAGATACAGGGAGCACTTATACCCTTATGAAATACAGCTTGTGGGAAAAGCTTAAAGTGCCTCATGAGCAGTTAAGGGAAAGTGCAAAAGTAAAATTCTTTCTTGCGGATGGAAGGGCGCACGGGGCAAAGGGCAGGGTTCCCATTAGGTTTTGCTTACATGAGACACACTGGGAGACAGAAGTGTACATCCTGGAAGATGACCACCTGTCAATGCCCTTGTTACTGGGAATGGACTCTCTGGTGTCAGTAGGTCTTACCATCCATCTGTCGCGGCTGGAGTATGAGTTGCCGGGGGGTGGAGTCCATCAGTTTGGGACGAAGGCTCAAAGTAATCTGGCTTGGCCTAACTTGTGTTATTACCTCGCGCAGTTGGTGGACGAGCCCAGCCCAGTAGAGAAGGCTATTCTTGAACAGCCGGAGCTCGTTCAGCCGCTGCTTAGGATGTGGCACTCTGTGTGGACGGACAAATTGGGTCGGACTGAGGTGGTGTGTCACCACATTCACACAGTCAACCCTGTCCCTGTTCGGCACAGAGCTTACAGAGTGTCGCCTCTGAAAAGAGGAATAATCAAGGAGTGGGTCGACCAGATGTTGGCAGATGGGGTCATTGAGCCTTCCACCTCGCCATGGGCTAGCCCTGCGGTGCTCGTTCAGAAGGCCGACGGGACCTACCGATTCTGTGTGGACTATCGGGAGCTGAACAAGAAGACCTTGGATGATGCTTACCCCATGCCCCTCATTCATGACATCTTGGAGTCTTTGCATGGGGTAGCGGTTTTCAGCTCCCTAGATCTGAAGTCCGGGTATTGGCAGGTGAGGATGGGGAAGAGTAGCATGGAGAAGACCTCCGTCATCACCCCGGAGGGGTTGTTCCAGTTTCGGGTGATGCCCTTTGGACTTAAAAATGCTGGGGCGTCATTCCAACGGCTAATGGAGCAGGTCCTCCGGGGACTCATTGGAAAGACCTGTTTTGTGTACATTAATGACATCATTGTATTCTCCCCATCTGTCTCACAACATCTGAAGGACCTCGACCACATCTTCCAGCGACTGCAGAAGGCTCATTTAACACTAAACACCAAGAAGTGTAGATTTCTAAAGGACCATCTGAACTTCCTCGGCCATGTGGTGTCGGCAGATGGGGTCCAGGTAGACCCAAAGAAAATTAAGTTCATTTTGGACTACCCAGCGCCCCAGGAGGTAAAAAGTCTCCAACGCTTCCTGGGGATGGCTGGGTGGTTCCACAAATTTGTGCATGGGTTTGCCGACATCGCCGCCCCTTTGTTCCAGCTGCTGAGGAAGGGATCCCCCTGGGAGTGGTCACCAACGTGCCAGGACTCCTTTGAAAGACTCAAACAGGCATTGATATCACCTCCAGTCCTGGCACAGCCTGATCCCAAATTAACCTTTCAGGTCCACACAGACGCAAGTGACCTCGGGCTCGGCGCCGTTCTTGCTCAAACAAATCAAGGAGAGGAGAGAGTGGTGCCTATGCTTCACGGTCTGTGAAGGGCGCCGAGTATAATTATTCCACCACCGAGAAGGAATGCCTTGCTGTCGTGTTGGCCGTGGAAAAGTGGCGTCACTTCCTGGAGGGGACATCCTTTGAAGTCTACACCGACCATAGGGCTCTGACCTGGGCATTCAATTGCCCGAAGACCATGTCTAGGCTAACAAGGTGGGTTTTGCGCCTCCAACAGTTCACGTTCAGGGTGTGCTATCGGAAGGGTTGTGCTAATGTGGTGCCCGATGCCTTATCCCGGGTGCACGAGCCCGCACCGATGGTATGTGCGGTATCGGTCTCTAACCCTTGGCCTGATCTTCCCCTGAACATGCAGGAAATCGTTCAATCTCAAGCAGCCAGTCCTGTATGTCAGGGGTTGAGAGAGGGCTTAGGGGGGAGGCCTGACCGCATACATTATAGGGAACTTCAAGGGGCACTCTATCGCTGTGTTCCAACAAAAGACCGGGGTTACCATTATCAGTTGGTAGTGCCCGAGACATACGTGCCCAAGTTCCTACAGTATTACCATGACAGCCCGATCGGGGGTCACCTTGGACGTACTAAGACACTGTTTAAAATCTTGGAGGTGGCATGGTGGCCGACGATACGCAAAGACGTCTGGTCCCATGTCCAGACTTGTACCACCTGTCAGCAATACAAGACCCCACCTGGTCTCCCCTCAGGACAGCTCCAGCCAGTAAACATCACTACCCCGGGGGAGAGCCTAGGCGTGGACCTAATGGGACCATTACCCACTAGTAAGGACCGGAAGACCTACCTGATGGTGGTTGTGGACTATTTTACCCGATGGGTGGAGCTATTCCCTATGGTTAATGCCACAGCCAAGAAGATATGTTCCACCCTGAAGGATGAGATCTTTACCCGATGGGGGGTGCCGAAGAACATCATCTCAGACCGGGGCCCGCAGTTTACCAGCTCAGAGGCCGAAGAATTTTGGAAGCAATGGGGGGTGGTTCACCTGAAGACAACAGCATACCATCCCCAATCTAATCGCACTGAGCGGGTGAACCGGACCCTGAAGACAATGATTGCATCCTTTGTCGGAGACCATCATCAGGATTGGACAAAGTGGCTGCCTGAGCTGCGGTTCGCATTGAACACGGCGGTGCACGAGGTTACGGGTGAGACCCCTGCATTGTTAGCTTTAGGCAGACAGCTAAACGGTCCACTAGAGAGGATAATTAATCATAAACCACCCAATCCAGACACCTCAATACATGATCATTTGCAAACCCTACAACTTATCTCACAACGGGTAAAGGAGAGGATGGTGAGGTCCCAGTCCAGACAATCTCAATCGTACAACCGGAGACATAAGCCTGTGCAATTCTCAGTTGGGGAGAAAGTCTGGATCAGGACTCATCCCCTCTCCAAAGCCTCCGATAAATTCACAGCTAAACTGGCCCCAAAGTGGTTCGGCCCGGCAACTATAGTCCAAAAGAAAGGACCAGTGACCTATGCGGCAGAGTGGGGATTGCCAGGGACAAAGAAAGTAGACACTGTTAACATCGCTAACCTCAAGCCTTGGTTCGGCCGTACACCACGGCCTGGGGAGGGGGATTGTAGCAGTGCTACCATTAGTTAGAACTGCATCTCCCAGCAGTCCTTGCAGGGGCTGTTGGGGTCAAAGGTGGCCAGAGGGGTTTAAAAGGAGGGCAGGGGTCGAAGAGGAGAAAAAAGTTTGTAAAGTTTGTTTTGTGCGTGTATTTATCTGTTGGACTGCCTGCCGTTTTTCTGCTATCCATCTTCGTGTCCTGGATTGTATTGTTTGTTGGGGTCTGGATATCATTTGTCTGCCTGTGTACTGTTACTGAGGACGTTGTCTGGATTCATTGCCTTTCACGGAAGAAGGAGCGCTCCTGAACCATTCATCTGTCAACCTACTTCAGCAACTACCGGTAGGACTGTGTTTTTCATTTCCCTCGCTTCATTCAAATCACTGGACATAACTTCACCGCTGATTATTTCATACATGGACTTTACTGCATGTTTTTCGTGTTTACTTGTTAAGTGTAATATCACCGAAGGGATCAGGGGTGGTATTGTTGTTTCAATTAGTTAATTTAATTTTCATTATACTTTTTTATCGTTTAAGTTCCCAGCGTGTTTTCTTCTTTGTCTCTGTAGTGTGTGTGTGTGTCGTGCCAAGGATGGGGTTGTCCCTGGTAATCCTCGTATAAAATAAATAAATCACCGTCACTCTCGACGGTGTGAATCTTAGCGGCTTCTGACCGCTACAAGTCCCCAAAACCTTTAGCACCCACATTTTCATGCCCTTTAATTGAGGTCCCTAACCCCCGACACGATCCCACACAACTGCCCCTAGGAAATGCTAACCCCACTACTGTAATGATACATCGTAACTGGGATATTCAAGAGCTGAAAGACGTAGTGTCCGAATTGCCTGATCTTAAGGTAATCGGTGGGTTCAAGTTTGTGGAACAGGTGCAGCAACTAGACAACATATATAAACCCAGTGCGGCTGAATGGATCCAGGTGCTACGCAGAAAGATGGGCACTACTTGGGCTACTGTCAACCAGGGGCAGCATGATGGAGTACAGTGGCAGTGGAATGAGGCATTGCCTCGTGGACAAAATAATGAGGGTCCTTTCCTTGCCCAATGGGAACCCGTGAAAACTGCAGTAACTGCAAAATAAAAAAAAGGGCACCGACTGGTCCCTTATTTCAGCTGCTAAACAAAAGAAAGATGAGACGGTAGATGAATGGGCACACCGCATTCAGGACTTGATGACAAACCATTCTGGCTTAGACAGCCCAGACGACCGGTTCAAGGCAGCAGTTCCTCCTTTTGTGTCATGACTCAGAAATGATACCCAAAATAAAGTACGCACGTCCTGTATTTGGATGGGAAAGTGCCACTTTTGATGAAGTTAAAAGACACGCGGAACATGCTGAACGACAGACTAAGCAAAAAGAGTCAGATACTCAGACCAAGTTAATCGCGGCACAAATGAATTATTATGCAGGTGGAGCCGCCTCAGGCAGGGGTCGAGGACGTGAAGGACGTGGATTTGTCCTAGGACAGGGGCGAGGTCATGGATTTTTACTTCCTAATCCGAATTCTTCGTCTGCTCAGCTGCCTCTCCCCTCAGATCAAGCACCTACATCTTGCCTGTTACAATGGGACATTTCCGCCGCAATTGCCCACATCAGCTTCCTCCACCGTCTGTCTTACCTGAACCTGAGGATATTTCTTGGTCCTAGGAATTCACAGGGACCCCCAGCCACTCTCTTCAGTTGCCTTTGCTCACTCACCATGCAGACACAGATCCTTTATTGATTTTGCTGGTGAATGGCACTGAAACTGCTTTTCTAGTCTGCCACAAACGATACAGTGACTGTACTTACTGCTTCTGGACAACCACATGTTTTGCTGGTGTCTAAACCTCTTCGGATTCAGCTTCATTCCAGTGGTTCCACTTTGATGCACCGTTTTTTGTTATATAAGCTCTGCCCTGTTAATCTGTTAGGAAGGGATGATGACTAAGCTCTCCCTCTCTATTTCTCTAATCGAACGAGGGTTTTTCTGTTCTATTCCTAAATTCCTGTGCCAAACCTCCCCCCACACTAAACCCTCTTTTGCAGCCTGGACCCTGAACATCTCCTCACACACCATTCTCCTTAAAGCCCTACACTCTTTTCCTTTATGTGTTTTTCCCCACTTGCAAGTCCCCAACACCCTCCACTGCACTGCCTAGTACTTCCCTGCTGAACTGGACACACCTTGGTTAGAATCTTTTCTCTCTTCAGGTACTAGCCCAGAGACCCTTCATATCCCTTGCATTTTTTTCTCATCCAACAAAGCTGCTGCTGTCAGTGCACCTCACATATTCACAAAGCATTTTCTATTTAGGAGGTTCGGTTCCCCATGTTTCTTAGCCAAATCTAGCACCGTTCGCTGGGTCGAAATTGGGGAATGAGTGGAACAATGTCTCAATAGGACGGACTGGCTGTACGTTGCTCCGGGTATCTTTTCTCTCACATCTCATTACTGCTGGGGCAATACACTATCAAAATGTACTCTGTACGTTGTCAAACGTTACCATAGAAAGATGCTCCACCTTAAATCCAGCTACTCTTCTACCAACTGAAGAGGGAAGGGGAGCCCCACAACTGTCATGATGAAATAACTAAGGTTATAAAACCTAGACCAGACCTACAGGAAACACCCCTATGAACAGGAGAGATAATTTTTGTGGATGGATGTTCTTTACGATTGGAAAATGGAACACCTTCAACCAGCTATGCAGTGGTCAAAGGTGACCACCTGCTGGAAGCAAACCGAATTTCTTCAAGTTTAAGCGTGCAGGCAGCTGAGTTGATAGCTCTCACCCGAGCTTGTCAGTTGTCAGAGGGAAAAATTGTAACTATCTATACTGATTCTAGATATGCTTTTGGAGTCTGCCATGATCATGGGGCATTATGGAAACTCGGAGGATTCAAGACCAGTACTGGCAAGCCCATTCAGCATCAAAAACTAATAGAATCCCTCTTAGAGGCCATAACAAAACCATCCAAGCTAGCGATCGTTAAATGTCAAGCTCACACAGGAAAACAGGATCCTGTCAGCAAAGGAAACAAATTAGCTAATCATTTTGCTAAACGGGCTGCGTATAATAACACACCAATCTCTTTATTCCAACAGAGAAATGATCAGGACACTGATAATCAAATTATTTCTTTACAGACTGCAGCCATGGACACAGAGAAGAGAAAATGGTCCAAAGAAGGGTCCCTCTCTGATGGAGTCTGGACCCATAAGCAAACTAACAAACCTTTCCTCCCAAAGGCTTCTTTCCTAGGTATGGCAAAAATCGCCCATGGCCTAGACCATGCTGGAAAAGATGCCATGGTTCAAGTTGTTGAAAAACATTGGGAAGCTGTAGGTTCCTCTACATATGCAGAGCAGTTCTGCAGGTGCTGTGCATTATGTCAAAAGTTTAATGTAGGAAAGGGCATCCAGGTAAGTCCCGCCGTTACATCTAACCCACTGGGGCCATTCGAACACCTCCAAAAGGACTTCATTGAATTAACACCATCAAAGGGGTACCGATACTGTTTAGTAACTGTTGATGTGTTCTCCCAATGGGTGGAAGCTTTCCCTTCCAAACAGGCAGATGCCAAAACTGTGGCAAAAGCTTTGATAAAGGAAATAATTCCTAGATGGGGCATACCGCAGAAATTACAAACTGATAATGGCACACACGTTGTAAATTCCTTTATAAATGAATTAACCACCTGGCTCCAGATAAATGTGCATCATTATTGCAAATACTACCCCCAGAGTGGAGGTATTGTGGAACGATGCAATGGTACCTTGCAATCTAAATTGGCTAAAATCTGTGAGCAAACAAATTTAACTTGGCCTGATGCTCTGCCTCTGGCCTTGATGGGATTAAGGGGAAGAACACATCGGCAGTTAGGGCTGTCGCCATTCGAAATTCTGACCGGATGGCCCATGCCAGTCAGCATGGTCATAGGTAATGTTACACTGCATACTGTGGACAATGATCTTCTTTCCAGTCTTACAGGTCTCCGAGCTTCTCTGAAGGAAGTCCATGAGCAGGTGAATCAGGCCTGGAGAACTAGTCCTCCATCAAAGGACTCCCCGATTCCGTTAGGAACCTGGATTCTGGTTAGAGGTACTCAAAGGAAACATTGGCATCACCCTTGTTGGAGAGGAACGTTCCAAGTTCTGCTGTCGACACCACACGCTGTTAAAGTTGAGGGACTGCCTGCTTGGATTCACATCTCACATTGCAAAAGATGGCACCCTTGATTGTGGTATCCTTGTTTGCTGCCATATCCCGAAGATGTAAAAAACTGGGTTAACTGGATAATTTACTTTTGCCTGGTGTTTCTTATGGACATGTGAACGAGTGTGCCCTGTGATAGGATGACATCCAGTTCAAGGGTTCCAGTGCCCACAACTTTGATAGGTGCCAGATGACCATGACCCTAAACTGAAGCGGGTTAGAAAATTGATGGACTGATAAATGTATGAAAGACGCTATATAATGCACGGCTTGAAAGAAAGCTGGATTTTTATTCTTCCTACAGATTATTTTCTAGAACATAATAGTAAAAATTGTATGCACTTTCAGCTATAAGAACAGCAATATTTGGACATTTTAGGGTGATTTATTTTCAAGTCGCCGGGGACTTCCTGTGCTTTGTTCCTGTTTGCAGGTTTCTGGTGGCTCATTTAGCTTAGCTTTAGCCACTGTTGCAGGTCCTGAATCAGAACACACCTCCACTCAACCTGGTTAAATGGCTAAGTCAGTTTTCATCTCTCTTACAGTTGCTTTTATCGTTCTCCTGCTTGTAGCTTGCTGTATTGTTCCCTTGATAAGATACACTGTATCCAAGTATTTTACTGCCTCTATGGCAAAGGCTTACTTTTTACGCAAAGAAAAAATGCTTCAGATCAGCACAGCCACCCCACACTCCTCCACCCACTCCACTCCATCCCCCTCTCCTACCCTTTCCCACTCAACTCTCCCCTGATCAAATATTTTTTGTTTGCTAAAAAAGGGGGGAATGTGGAAGACGAATGTTCTCTTCGTTCCCTTGTACTAATTCATGTCTGAGAAGTAAGCTTTACTAAACCATGTAAAAGCATGCTTTGTTTTAGCAAACACAAAAATATTTGTGCAAAGGACTCAAGGTCTAAGCATTCCACAGATGAGTCTGCCTTATCACATCTTCCCTTAGCTTACATCTGAACGCCATAACAAAAGGGGCCAAGAAATCAAGTTGCACAAGGGGCGTTGAAGGGGCTCAAGGATTGTGTATAATAAAAGTATCAACTGTTACATTTCATAATGATATTAAATCACGCATTCTAGGGGTATAAAAACTTGCCCCACCCAACAGACGGGGTTCAGAAGAGCCCTGACGCTGTCATGTATATTTGATTGTCTGCTTTTCTGAAACTTTGTTCACCGTGACTCTGAAAAATAAAGCTGCTTTATAACCGCACCTGCTGTCTGGTCTGAAGTCTTCGTCCACAACCCCCACCCCTTAGAGAGAGAGCATGGCTAACAGGGTAAAACTTAAGGCTTGTAAACATACCTAAATTGATGAGTTTAATAGGCTAATAGAGATGCAGAAATAATTGCTTCCTTGGTGTTTTAAGAGCTTATTCTAAAATATTATTGATTAGATCCTGCCAGGTTTTGAAAAAATTCTGTACAGATCCTCTAACTGAATATTTGATTTTTTCCAATTTCAAATAGTATAAAACATTGGTTTCCCACTGATTTAAAAGAGGAGAGTTAGGATTCTTCCAGTTTAGCAAAATAAGTCTGCGTGCCAAAAGTGTAGTGAATGCAATCACAGTTTGTTTGTCCTTCTCCACTTTAAACCCATCTGGAAGAACACCAAACACAGCTGTTAATAGGTTAGGAGGGATTGTGATACCAAGGCTGTCTGAAAGGCAAATAAAAATTTTGGTCCAAAATGATGTTAATTTGGTGCAGGCCCAAAACATGTGATCCAGTGAGGCTGGGACTTGATTGCAGCGTTCGCAGGTTGGATCTTGCCCTGGAAACATTGTGGACAGTTTTAGGTGAAACAGATGTGCTCGATAAATAATTTTGATTTGAATAATTGTATGCTTTGCGCATATGGAGCTCGAGTAAAGTCTCTGCATTGCTACTTTCCACTCCTTTTCTGATATATTGATTAAGAGATCTTTTTCCCATTGTCCTCTTGGATCTTTGAAAGGGAGGGACTGTAAAATAATATTATATATTGCAGAGATGGTGTCTAAGTCTTTGAAATTGAGCAATATTTTTTCCAGCATGGACTAGGGTACATGATGAGGAAAATCGTGCAGGTTCTGTTCAACAAAGTTCCTAATTTGAAGATAGTGAAAGAAATATGTAGCTGGAAAGTTAAATTTGGAATGTAATTGTTCATAGGATGCAAAGATATTGTCTATATAAAGATCTCTAAGCAATTTAATCCCAAATTTTTTCCAGATATTAAAAACTGCATATGTTTGCGAGGGTTGAAAGAGGTGGATCTCTTGCAGAGGTGCCACAAATAAAAGCTTCTTTATCTTAAAATGCTTTCTACATAGGTTCTATATTCTGAGTGAGTGAAGCACAATTGGGTTATTAGTATATTGCCGATAACCTGCATTTATTGGGGCACAAAACAGGGAATATAAAGAAGTACTGCAGGATTTTACTTCTATTGCAGACCAGGCCTGTGTATGTTCATCTATTTGTGTCTAGGTTTTTATAGCTTGTATGTTTGCTGCCCAGTAATAAAACTAAAAGTTGGGTAGAGCAATGCCACCTTCTGCCTTAGGTCTTTGTAGTAATTGCTTTAAAAATGATTTATTGATGTATATTGGAATGTTTTGAAATAAAAAAGTATCTTAGGAAAAATATTCATCTTAACAACGTTAATTCTTCCAGCTAGAGTTAGATGAAGGGTTGACCATCTATGCAAGTCTTGCTTAATTTTTTCCATGCAGACGGCAAAATTTTGTTGATAAAGAGCTTTGTGTTTACTTGTGATATTTACCCCTAGGTATTTAAACTGATCTGCAATGATAAAAGGTAGGGAGTCTAAACCAATACTATATGCTTGAGAATTCACTGGAAAGAGTACACTTTTATTCAGATTAATTGTGAGACCAGAGATCTTTTAAAATTCTGTAAGTGCTGTTAAGACTGCAGGCACAGAATTTTGTGGGTCTGATATATACAGTACCATATCATCTGCATGTAGAGAAATTTTCTGTTCCAGTCCTTCTCTGATAATCTCCTTTATCTGATCAGCATTTTGACAGTGAACTGCCAGTGGTTCAATGGCGATTGCAAATAGCAGTGGTGACAAGGGGCATCCTTGTTTGGTACCACGTTCTAGTTTAAAGTAGTCTGAACAAATGTTGTTAATACAAACTGAGGCTTCTGGATTGGTATACAGTAGTTTGATCCATGCACAAATGTTCGGGCCAAACCCAAATTTCTCTAATGTAGTGAAAAGGTATTTCCATTCAATCATGTCAAATGCTTTTTCTGCATCCAATGATAATAATATTTCTGGGGTGTTTGACTTTGTTGGTGAGTATATTACATTAAACAGGCATCGAAGATTGGAAGATAAGTGTTGACCCTTGATAAATCCAGTTTGATCTTGTGATATTACTGAAGGCAGCACTTTCTCCATCCTTCTAGCTATGATTTTTAAGAGTATCTTAACATCATTATTCAGAAGTGAAATTGGTCTGTATGATGCACATTGTAATAAGTTCATATTTTGTTTAGAAAAGACAGTGATTAATGCTTGGCAAAAAGTTTGAGGTAGAATTTGATTGTCTCTAGCTTCTGTAAATGTTGCTAATAGGAGGGGAGCTAGCCGAGCAGAGAATTTCTTATAAAATTTTGCAGGGTAGCCATCTGGGCCTGCTGCTTTCCCGCCTTGAAGTGAGTTTATAGCATTTAGTAATTCTGATAGCACCAGAGGTTTATCCAGTTCCTCCGCACTAAAAGTATCTATTTGTGGTATCTGTAATGTATCCAGAAATGTATTAGATTGTGTGTTGTCTTCTTTAAACTCAGTAGAATATAAGGATTTATAGTAATCTCTAAATGTGTGCATTATATTTTTATGGTCAATGATTTCGTCTCCGTTCGTGTTGGTGATTGCTGGGATTGCATTGCGAACTTCTTGCTTGTGGATTTGTTGAGTTAAAAGCTTATTAGGTTTCTCTCCGTGTTCATAGTAATGATGTCTGGATTTATAAATTAGTTGTTCAGTTTCTTTAGTTGTCAAGAGGTTGAGGTCTGAATGCAGAGCCTGCCTTTTCCTATGTAGAGCCTCACTTGGAAGCCTGGCATGTTCTTCATCTATTCTAGTAATTTCGCTTTTTAGCTCTGATACTTTCTTGGTTTCTAATTTATTCCTGTGGGAAAGATATGAAATAATCTGTCCTCTTAAGAAGGCCTTTAGAGTTTCCCAGAGTAATCCTGCAGAAACCTCTGAGGGTGTATTTTTCTCTAGGAAGAAACTGATTTGTTTGGATATAAATTCTCTGCACAGTTCTCATCTGCTAATAGAAGCGGTTAAGATGCCATCTGCGAGATGAGTGTGTCGGGCATAGTGACTTTAGCTCCAAGACAGAGGTGCATGGTTGCAAATAACAATAGCATCGTACTTGCAAGATTCAATCGTAAGTAAGAAATTATTATCTATAAAAAAATAGTCAATTCTTGAGTAGCAATGATGTACTGGTGAGTAGAAAGAATACAGTATGTTCTTGGGTTTGGGTTTAGAAACCTCCAGGGGTTTGATAAGTTGTGGTCAGTTACAAACTGTGTAATTGTCTTTGCAGTGTTAGATGTCATCACCCCTGTGACAGGAGTCCTAGCTAAGAGTGGATTTAAAACACAATTAAAGTCCTCAGCCATTATAATTTTGTGAGTGTTCACATTAGGAATGGATGCAAATACATTTTGTATGAATTCCTTATCATCGACATTAGGTGCATAAACATTTATCAAAATCATTTTACAGTTAAATAAGTTTCCCATGACATATCTCCCTACATGATCAGATACTACATCTGATGCTACAAATGAGACTGTTCTATGTATGAGAATTCCCACACCTCTAGTTTTCTTTGTAAAGCTAGAATGGAACATTTGGCCAGTCCAGTCCTTTTGCAGCCGGAACTGATCCTTGCTTAATAAGTGGGTCTGTTAGGTGAGAGAATACTTTCCTTCTCTTTAATTCGTGATTCAGGCCTTTAACATTCCAGCTCACAAAGTTAACTGTCCCATCATGGAGACATTGATTCTGAATTTTTGATGTCATTTTATAGTCTTAACTGGAAGTGAGACAGCTTTAACCTTAATTTCCTATTTCCCCAAGAGTTATTGCCATGCAGCCTATTGTTACGTTGGTAGTTATAATTATAAGGATTAAAAGGATAGATTAGATATAGCCTGCTCTCTTTCTCTCCACCGCTTATCCCCCAACCCCCCATTTTGCCACCCCACGTGAGGATGGACCCCACTTGACAAAGTCCCGGTCCTCTGACATACCTAGAGACAGAGCACGTCCAAAGCAAACCAAGCCCCCACGCAGTGGCGTTTTAGGATTAAAAAGTAGAGATATCTATTGCCAATATAGTCTAAATACTATATGCCTAAAATATAATCATTAACAAACTATAAGCATAAAATATAATCTTCAGCAATCTGAAAGTATTAAGATAATAAACCTAGGGAATAGTGTTAGAAAGTGGTCCAGGATAAGCATAGTAAGTCTTAATGCAGTAATAACAATAAACCAAGGGTATGACATTAAACAGTCTCCTTTAGGGTAATATAATAAACAAATAAATAAATAAAAGTTAATTAACTTCACTTTTCAAACAAATTTCCTTGAAGAATAAGAGTGCCAAATTAAAAAAAAATTAACCTACTGGGAGCCAAGTTATTTAATAATACTGACAGACAGATAGGGCGGGTGATTTATGCATTATACTTGAAAACACATAAAACATTGCTCAAATGAACTAAATAAGACATTTTGGGGATACTATAAGTTGTTATACTATCCAGAGTATAGAAATAATGGGGCACAAATTAATAGATATGTTCAAATGTCAGATGTACAGTGAGGTAGATCTTCAATTTACTGCTTCTAAAATTATAGATGTTCCTAAGTAATTACAAAAAAAGGTGCCAGATGGCTACCCATCTGAAATTACTATAAAGTGTTCTTCTAAATTGAGTAAAGTGAAGCTAACATAAAAGGGTCCCTCTATAAAACTTTACATCAGTCATCTCAAGAAAACTAAATACAGTTTGAAGTGTCAATTTTACTAAACAACTTCACTTTTAAATACAAAATGCAAGCTAATGAAAAAGTCAGTAGGTCATCGACCTAAGGATCTGAAAATGTACTGGGTCCAAAAAAGTAACATTGTCATTGTTTCATCTAACAAAAAAAAAATGATGATCTGCCATTATGTCTCCTAAGGAATATCTCCAGCCAGCTGACTAGCCTTTATCTTCCCTAGTATTATTATTATACTACTCTTTCCTTAAATGTAACATTTAAATATTTTAAAAGAAGCACAACACAAAAATAAAGGTCTGTTTGTTATAAAATAAAATAATAAACACAAATTTAATGGACAATGCCAAAAAATGTCTTTCCAGATGCAATTCTATCATTAGACTGAAGAAAGATGGTAGTGGTGCCAGTTATGAAGGCGGTGAGATGGAAGGGGCGGGCCCAGGAACTCCACAACCAGAAGTGATGTCATTTGCCCTCGACTTGTTGGTTTATGGATATGCAGTAGGAATGAGAGGAGAAGTGTTATAAGACAGCACCAACCTGTGGTTAGGGGTGGAAATGTAAGTTGACAGGCCTAGAAATTGTCTCCCAGGCATGCATATCTGACAACATATAGTTTTTAAATTACATATCCATATTTGACATTTTAATAAAAGGGTCACAGGAATTTTCCCAGTAATGGTCAGCACAAGGCAGAAAATATTTATGGATGGGACATCATCCAGTGCAGGTTATGTTCAGGTATAAAGTTATATTCACTTAAAATGAGATAACTTACATCAGGTGACAAGGCTAATATAAATGTTCTTGGATGTGGAAATATCTGTTTATTTTTTAAAAAAGGTAATTATTCAAAAACTAAACCCAGGGCCCTGGAGTAATGTGGATGCAGTGCTAAATAATATACCACAACGCCTCCCCAACTTAGATATCCATAAAATGCTTTTATTATTACTATAATACTGTCATTTCATTCAACATCTTTTTTAACTTTACTAACAATCTTCAGTAAGATGAAATATAGCCTGTTGTTACCATGCACCTTTATTATTGTATTGCAAGCTCAAAAGAGTGCATATCAACTAAAAGGGTACTAAAAAAGATATACTGCTGTGGTCCATTAAGCCGGGAATTTCTGTCTTATAATACAACATGGATTGTGTAGCTTATAACATATTTTCCCTCAAGAGTCTTTATTAAGATTGTTGACACATTGACTGAGGGTTACAGTAACATTTTAAGTAGAGAAAATAAATTATACTTTATAAATGTCAAAGCACAGTGATTGCAAAAAGATTGTACATCTTAGTTCATAATCATCTATCCTTCCCCAGAGCTATAAATTATTTTCAGTTTTGGATTCTATAAACCTCTAGAGAATGCTACTAAAAACTAAGTCCTGGGGCTTCCTATCTAGAAAGTTATCACAGTCCAAAGTAATTTAACCATTGCTTCATATGAAATGAATGTCAGTTGTTCAGTAAGTCAATACCCGAAATTAAAGGAATATTTTAATTACTTAATTTAAAAAACTACATCATTTTAGACCTGAAGTTATTATTTATTTGACTTCAAAGTTATTTGAGTAATTCCAAAATTGTAAGATTTCTCAATTATAAATAAAATAAAGAATATAGGCATTTAGCATGACTATTGCAAATTGCTTAACAAATAGGATTTATATAAGTACAGTGGAACCTCGGTTCACGACCATAATTTGTTCCAGAACTTTGGTCGTAAACCGAGTTGGTCGTGAACTGAAGCAGTTTCCCCCATAGGATTGTATGTAAATACAATTAATCCGTTCCAGACCATACAAACTGTATGTAAATATGTAAAAATATGTAAAGATTAAGCACAAATATAGTTAATTACACCATAGAATGCACAGTGTAATAGTAAACTAATGTAAAAACATTGAATAACACTGACACAAAACACCCAGGCTCCCTGATCAGCTACACGAGCTGGCTCGCTCGCGCTCTCTCTTTCTCTCTGTAGCACACACACCACCAAAGCCCCTCCCTCCCTACCTCAGCTACAGGAGCAGCCTGGCTCACGCGCGCTCTCTCTCTCTCTCTGTAGCACGAGCGCACACACACACACACACACCCCTCTATCCCCCCCATCCCTTCCCTGTCAGCTGCCCGTGCTCTCTCTCTCTCTCTCTGCGCTTGCTCGCTCGTGCTCTCTAATCTCTCTGTAGCAGGTGCTCGCGCAGCATTTTTTTTTAAATGAGTTAAGCACAGCAGAAAAAAAAAACATCGCACAAATCCGAACTGCATTTAAAAACCAACTCACAAGCAACCACAAAAGTAACATTGCAGGAGATCACGCTATTAAACTTAAAGCCTGATCGCTGTAAACAATGTTTTTAAAATGAGTTTTAAGCACAGCAGAAAAAAACATCGCACAAATCCGAACTGCATTTAAAAACCAACTCACAAGCAACCAAAAAAGTAACATTGCAACAAATCACACGATGAAGTCCTCCATGTAAACAATTTTTTTAATGAGTTTTAAGCACAAGGAAAAAAGCGAACATTTGAAAAAAGAGAAATGTAACATCGCACCTAATCACGCTATGAAAAACTCCATCTGTAAACACTTTCACGAGTTTTAAGCACAAGTAAAAAAGCGAACATTTGAAAAAAGAGAAAAATAACATTGCAACAAATCGCATTATGAACTAAAAAATTAACTTTTGAAAAATCCGTAATACAAAAACCACCAAGAAAACTAACCTTGCATGAGATGAGTTCTGGCATGAAGTGTTTTCCTTCTTGTGATTTCTTGGGTTTCTGGTGCTTTTAGCTGTTTAGCTGGTGGGAGTGAAAGCCTCATGCAGCCATTCCAAAAAGAAAGTTCTTGTGACCCTCCACATTACTGGCAGTCTGGCTTTGTTTACATTATGCTGCTTGAAAGCACAAGGGTTTTCAGATTGGTAAATGAGTAAACTCGTAAACAGTTTTTCCACCTCTTGTAATTTCTTTCTTTACTTCGATTTCAATTTTCTTCAAAACTTTCTTCTGTCCACTCTTCACTTGCTTAGAAGCCATAGTTAACTGCAAAAGCACACGAAATACTGTAGAGCACAAAGACAGTGCACGTCTTATTGAAAACAATGAACAAGGAGCGGCTTTGCTTAAATGAAAAAGCCAGGCAGCTCTCTTTCTCTCTCAGGCTGCCTACAGATAGGCAGGCAAACACGTGCAGCAAACTCCTCCTCCCCAGCAGGCTCGTGGAATTGGGGGGATGGTTCACTTACTGCCTGCAGATAGGCAGGCAAACACGTGCAGCAATCTCCTCCTCCCCCTCCCCAGCAGGCACGTGCTCGCTCACTCTTGTAACCTCTCTCTCTCTCTCTCTCATTTCTCCTAGGGCACGAAGCAGAAAATGGCCGACAGTGGGGTAACTCGCGTTGAAATCGTAGTGGAAGAACTACAGGCACTCGACGGACAGATTCAGAAACTCCTGTCCCGACGGAGATACCTTAGGGATCTGAAGGCCCGGCTGTTGGATAAACCGTCCGCACCATCTATAACCGGCGAAACATCAACCCCACGTTGTGCCGACCTCACCCCCGCGTCTCGTAGGAGCGACGCCGCTGATGACCTCGGTGGATTTCAGCTATGCAGGCGGGGGGTCAAGGCCAGAGCACCTCCATCGGCACAGGCGAGCATCCTATCCCAAAACCGGTTTGACCCTCTCCGCGTCCCCAGCTCGCCTTCAGTCCCTGGTGATGTAATAGTGGTAGGTGATTCTATTGTTAGGAACCTTAATGTCGCATGCCCTAATGCAAAATCGTTTGTTTCTTGTTTTCCCGGTGCTCGTGTCCGAGATGTGATGAGACGTGCACCAGCAGTCTACGAGAAACACAAGGAGAGGGCAATTGGAGCAATCGTTTTGCATGCCGGCGTAAACGACATAAGGCAGCGACAATCGGAAATCCTGAAGGCTGATTTCGCAGCTTTGATTAAAGACACGAAGGAGAGGACCCCATCGGCAAAGATCTTCGTTTCGGGTCCACTACCTCTCGTCAGACGATCCAACGAGTACTACAGTCGGCTGCTAGGATTGAACAACTGGCTACAGGGTTTCTGCAAGAAGAAGGATGTCGGTTTCATCAACAATTGGAATCTCTTTTTGGAAAGGCCGCGTTTCTTCAAGCGTGATGGCCTGCATCCGAACAGTTTCGGCGCCCGGGTCCTCTCCGAAAACATAGCGAAGGTAATTCGTTTATCTTGACTATCTATCTCTGCTCTTAACCCCTACCGAAATGATACTGTTGTGCCAGGTCATAAGTGTTTAATAGAATCTTCCGTTAAAGTGCACAACATTAGTACTGTAATAAGCAATCTCAATGCACGTAGAAAATCTAGGAAATACGGCATAAACTCCAATAATCTAATTAAAATTACCATTTTAGAGGAACAATGTATCAAAACTATTAAAACAGATCACAGATTAAACAAAAAATACACACAGAGCGGCGCTAATAAAAATAACTTAGTCCCTATTCCAAATATCAATAATGCACATAGTATTCATCTCTGCACTTCCGAAACATTAAATATGGCACTATTAAATGTTAGAGCTTTAACTAACAAAACGTTTTTTATCAACGATCTTATTAGTGATAAAAAAATAGATTTTATTGCACTAAGTGAAACGTGGCTTAACTCAAACGGCGCGGCTGTTTTAATCGAATCTGCGCCTCCGGATTACAGTTTTACTCGTGCAGACCGCCAGGGAAAAAAGGGGGGCGGATTGGCAAACATTTACTCGAGCCGGTTAAAATGTAAAGATGTCAGTTTTGGTAAGTTCAAGTCCTTTGAATATCTCGCCGTTGTTATCCAAGGAGATGCTCAAGTTCTAGTATTATCCGTGTATAGACCTCCAAAATGCAACGCGTCTTTTATTAAGGAATTCTCTGACTTAATGTCAATTTTAATTACTAACTATGACACACTCCTAATAGTTGGCGACTTTAATTTTCATATAGATAATCAGTGTGATCTAAAAGTAAAAGAATTTATGAACCTCCTGGATTCATTTGATTTGAGGCAGCTCGTAAATCAGCCTACACATAAAGCAGGTCATACGTTAGACTTAGTGATTACTAAAGGACTGAAAGTTGAGGTAAAGCAGATCATTGATATTGGTCTATCGGACCATTTTCTTCTACTTTTTAATATAGAAATAATGATAAAAAACACCCATGAGAAGCATATTGTTAAAAAACGCTTCTTTGACTCAGCAGCAGCTTTAAAACTTACAAACATTCTAAGCAATCAGTCCGTTTATAGTGCCAACTATAATAGCAAGGATAATGTAAATAGTAAGGTGGAAAAATTTAATACTAAAGTGAGAGCTGCTGTTGACATAGTTGCACCTGAAAAGACAGTAAAAAAATCCTCTAGTATTGTTATACCATGGAAGACCCAAAGAGTGTCGGACTTAAAGAGAACATGCCGCAGAGCTGAACGTAAATGGAGGAAGACTAAACTAACTATCCACTATGAAATATTAAAAGTCAGAATAACAGAATACAATAACACTGTCCGTCTTGAGAGACGCTGTTATTTCTCCAAGATTATAAATGACAATGCTAGTAATCCCAGAGTCTTATTTTCTACAATTGATCACCTACTAAACCCAGGTAACTCACAGGAATGCCTCCTAAGTACTTGCAATAACACCTGTGAGGCTATCGCTGTATTTTTCAATCAAAAAATTAATGATATTAGAAATAACATAGTATATCCCTCAAACACTAAGGATCCTCCTAAACCCCAGCATTCTGTTATAAACAAATTAAACTCTTTCACTAGGATAGATTTACCTGATTTACAAAAAATAATATCTCAATTAAAATCCTCCACCTGCGTCCTTGACCCAGTACCAACAAGGCTTTTCAAAGAAGTATCAGGCGTGCTAATTGATAATGTTCTGGACATAGTAAATTCGTCATTAGATACGGGGGTCTTCCCAGACTGTCTTAAGACTGCTGTAGTTAAACCCCTTCTTAAGAAACATAATCTTGACCCCTCGGCCCTTGAAAATTTTAGACCCATCTCTAACCTGCCTTTCTTAAGCAAAGTTCTGGAGAAAGCAGTCATTATGCAGTTAAATGACCACCTAAATAAACATGCTATTCTTGATAAATTTCAGTCGGGTTTTAGAATAAATCACAGCACAGAAACTGCACTCGTTAAAGTAGTAAATGATTTGCGAGTGAACGCAGACAGAGGCCATATATCTGTTCTCATCCTCTTAGATCTGAGTGCTGCATTTGACACTATTGATCATAATATTCTTAGAAATCGCCTTAGTCAATGGGTGGGCCTCTCTGGCAGTGTCTTAAATTGGTTTGAATCCTACCTGACAGGGAGAAAATTTTTTGTTAGTTGTGGTAATTACAACTCAAAGACACATGATATCCGATTTGGTGTTCCACAAGGCTCTATCCTGGGTCCGCTGTTATTCTCAATCTACATGCTTCCATTAGGTCAGATTATCTCAGGGCACAACGTGAGCTACCACAGCTATGCTGATGACACACAGCTGTATTTATCAGTAGCACCTGATGACCCCGATTCTATTGATTCACTAACACAATGTCTGACTTGTATCTCAGAATGGATGAATAGTAACTTTCTCAAGTTAAATAAAGAGAAAACTGAAATCTTAGTGATTGGCAATAATGGATACAATGAGGCTATTAGAAATAAACTGGATACATTAGGATTAAAAGTCAAGACGGAGGTAAAAAGCTTAGGGGTAATTGTTGACTGTAATCTGAATTTTAAATCGCATATTAATCAGATCACTAGGACAGCATTTTTTCACTTAAGAAACATAAGTAAAGTTAGACCTCTTATATCACTGAAAGATGCTGAGAAATTAGTTCACGCGTTTGTTTTCAGTCGACTAGATTACTGTAACGCACTCCTTTCAGGACTAACCAAGAAAGACATAAATCGTTTGCAACTAGTGCAGAATGCAGCTGCTAGAATCCTAACTAGGAAAAGAAAATCCGAACACATTTCTCCAGTTCTGATGTCACTACACTGGTTACCTGTGTCATTCAGAATTGACTTTAAAATTCTGCTTATGGTTTATAAAGCCTTAAATAATCTCGCCCCTTCTTATATATCGGAGTGTCTGACACCTTATATTCCAAATCGTAACCTCAGATCCTCAAATGAGTGTCTCCTTAGAATTCCAAGAACAAAACTTAAAAGAAGTGGTGAGGCGGCCTTCTGCTGCTATGCACCTAAAATCTGGAATAGCCTGCCAATAGGAATTCGCCAGGCTAATACAGTAGAGCACTTTAAAACACTGCTGAAAACATATTACTTTAACATGGCCTTTCTATAACTTCAATTTAACTTAATTTAACTTAATCCTGATACTCTATATGTTCAATTTCCTCATAATAACTATTCAGGGTAGCTCTACAATCCATACTGACCCCTACTCTCTTTTCTGTTTCTTTTTCCGGTTTCTTTGTGGTGGTGGCCTGCGCCACCTCCACCTACTCAAAGCTTCATGATGCTCCAACAATGATGGATGGACTAAAAGGCAGAATTCTACGTGACCATCATCATCAAGCCTTTCCGTGAGAACCCTAAATCCAAAGAGGACTGTTTCATTTATGTTAGGTAGAATGCCCAGAGGGGACTGGGCGGTCTCATGGTCTGGAATCCCTACAGATTTTATTTTTTTTTTCTCCAGCCGTCTGGAGTTTTTATTTTGTTTTTTCTGTCCCCCCTGGCCAATGGACCTTACTCTTATTCGATGTTAATTAATGCTGATTTATTTTGTTTTCATATTGTGTTTTTTATTTTTCTATTCTTTATTATGTAAAGCACTTTGAGCTACTGTTTGTATGAATATGTGCTATATAAATAAATGTTGTTGTTGTTGTTGTTGTCTTGCTCTCTCTCTCTCTCTCTCAGCTCAGGAGGCAAGGGAAACTGGCTTGTTCAGCAAACACGTGCAGTAATCTCCTCCTCCCCCTCCCCAGCAGGCACATGCTTGCTCGTTCTTGCTCTCTCTCTCTCTCTCAGCTCAGCTCAGGCAGGCAAGGGAAACTGGCTTGTCCGGCAAACACGTGCAGCAATCTCCTCCTCCCCCTCCCCAGCAGGCACATGCTTGCTCGCTCTTGCTCTCTCTCTCTCGCAGCTCAGCTCAGGCAGGCAGGCAGGCAAGGGAAACTGGCTTGTTCGTATACCGAGTGTGTGGTTGTGAACCGAGGCAAATGTTTGGCGAGCTTTTTGGTCGTGAACCGAGTTGTACGTGAACCGGGACGTTCGTGAACTGAGGTTCCACTGTACATGTGATTATGTGTTAAAATGTCACATGTGCTTTGAGTTACATTTGTAAATATGAACAATATATACAAATCATGTGGAGTGAATTGAAGTTTGTGTATGATTATAACAGAAGGAATATATGCCTCTTAGCTAACAGAATTTTCTTCTTTGCGAAACAAAATTTCATATTCTACTCTTTATTCTTTAGTTACATAAAAATCAATATTTTATATTCTGTTACATTTAAACAAAAAGTCAATATTGCTTTATTACTGCTTAAAAGTAGCATGTCTCCAAATAGACATATTATTATTTTCAATAATTTATATTAATACTTAAATTCATGAATTGCTGTTTGGTACTGTTTTATTGTTTGTTGATGTTATATACAGAGTCAAGACAAGTTTGTCTAGGATTTCAACATCTTAATCCCATTGAGATCTTCTTCCTCTTTTGGCTGCTCCCATTTAGGGGTCACCACAGCAGATCATCCGTCTCCATTTATCCCTGTCTTTTATATCAATTTCTGCCACACTGACTGCCTTCATGTCCTCTCTCACCACAACCATAAACTTCCTCTTTGACCTTCTTTTTTTCCTGGCAGCTCTTTCCTTAACATCCTTCTCCCAATATATTCATCAGCTCTCCTCTGCACATGTCTAACTTGTCTGGCAGTTCAATCCTCAATATTCTTTTCCTGATGTTCCCCTCATCTCTCCTCTGCATGTGCCCAAACCATCTCAATCTAGCCTTTCTAACTTGGTCAACAAACAGTCTTACTGGTGCTTTGCCTCTAATATACTCATTTCTCATCTAGCCTGCCCTTGTTATTGTGAGCAAAAAGCATAGCATCTTCAACTCTGCCACTTCCAGCTCTGCCTCCTGTCTTTTTGCCAGTGCCATCTTCTCTAAACCATACAAAATAGCTGGTCTTACTACTGTTTTATAGACCTTCCATTTCACTCTTGCAATCAATCTTCTATCACAAATTACTCTTCTCACTGTTCTCCACTCAGTCCACCCTGCCTACACTGTCTTCTTCACCTCTCTGCCACACTCTCCATTGTTTTGGACTGTTGAACCCAAGTATTTAAATTAATCGTACCATTACACCACTTTCCCTCTCATTTATGTACATTTACTCTGTCTTACTCCTAATGACTCTCATTCCCATTCTTTCCAGTTCATACCTTCACCTCTCCAGGTTCGCCTCAACTTGCTGTCTACTCTCACTACAGATCACAATGTAGCCCGCAAACATCATAATCCATGGAGACTCCTGTCTGACCTCATCTGCCAGCCTCTTCATCACCACTGCAAACAAGTGGTTAAGAAAGGGTTCAGAGCTGATCCTTAATGTAATCCCGCTCTCAACTTGAACCAGGCTATCATTCCAACCACACACCTCACTGCAGTCACACTGTCCTCATACATATCCTGTACCACCCCCACATACTTTTGTACTGCTCCCGACTTCTACTAGTACTCCATAACCCAGCTCTTGGCATCATGTTATGCGCTTTCTGTAAGTCCACAAACATGCAATGCAATTCCTTCTTAGAAATCTCAGTATGAGCACTTAATCCTTAAAGTGGGTATAGGGCAGAGCTGTTTTCCCTGCAACAAGAGTTTGATGACTGACAGCCTTCCACCCACCCATTTTGCTCATTCTTCACTCCTGCCTTTTGGAATAATGCTGTGAAGCTTACTGCACATGGTCTGCAGTACTGCTCTCTGAGGATGAGGAGGAGGAGGAAGCTCATGTGCAAAGATAAGTGTCTCTACTTAGACTGCAAATGAGTTCTCATCTCTAAGGTATGTTATTACATTTTAGAAACCTTTTATTCAGTTTGCGTATTCAAAGAGATTTTGGAATAACAGAGATCTTGTCCGATGATCGAGTGTGCTTTGAATACACAAGTATGGGAATTTATTCTCACTCCACAATGCTTAGAAATAACATTGTACATGAGCACCACATACAGTGGGATGCAAAAGTTTGGACAAACTTGTTAATAGTCATTATTTTCCTGTAAAAATCGTTGGTTGTTACGATAAAAAATGTCAGTTAAATATATCATATAGGAGACACACACAGTGATATTTGAGAAGTGAAATGAAGTTTATTGGATTTACAGAAAGTGTGCAATAATTGTTCAAACAAAATCAGGCAGGTGCATAAATTTGGGCACCGTTGTCATTTTATTGATTCCAAAACTTTTAGAACTAGTTATTGGAACTCAAATTGGCTTGGTAAGGTCAGTGACCCCTGACCTACATACACAGGTGAATCCTATAATGAGAAAGAGTATTTAAGGGGGTCAATTGTAAGTTTCCCTCCTTCTTTAATTTTCCCTGAAGAGTAGCAACATGGGGGTCACAAAACAACTCTCAAATGACCTGAAGACAAAGATTGTTCCCCATCATGGTTTAGGGGAAGGATACAGAAAGCTGTCCCAGAGATTTAAGCTGTCTGTTTCCACAGTTAGGAACATATTGAGGAAATGGAAGACTACAGGCTCAGTTCAAGTTAAGGCTCGAAGTGGCAGACCAAGAAAAAATTCGGATAGACAGAAGCGACGAATGGTGAGAACAGTTAAGAGTCAACCCACAGACCAGCACCAAAGACCTACAACATCATCTTGCAGCAGATGAAGTCACTGTGCATCGTTCAACCATTCGGCGCACTTTACACAAGGAGATGCTGTATGCGAGAGTGATGCAGAGGAAGCCTTTTCTCCGCCCACAGCACAAACAGAGCCGCTTGAGATATGCTCAAGCACATTTGGACAAGCCAGCTTCATTTTGGAATAAGGTGCTGTGGACTGATGAAACTAAAATTGAGTTATTTGGGCATAACAAGGGGCGTTATGCATGGAGGAAAAAGAACACAGCATTACAAGAAAAACACCTGCTACCTACAGTAAAATATGGTGGTGGTTCCATCATGCTGTGGGGCTGTGTGGCCAGTGCAGGGACTGGGAATCTTGTCAAAGTTGAGGGACGCATGGATTCCACTCAGTATCAGCAGATTCTGGAGACCAATGTCCAGGAATCAGTGACAAAGCTGAAGCTGCGCCGGGGCTGGATCTTTCAACAAGACAACGACCCGAAACACTGCTCAAAATCCACTAAGGCATTCATGCAGAGGAACAAGTACAACGTTCTAGAATGGCCATCTCAGTCCCCAGACCTGAATATAACTGAAAATCTGTGGTGTGAGTTAAAGAGAGCTGTCCATGCTCGGAAGCCATCAAACCTGAATGAACTAGAGATGTTTTGTAAAGAGGAATGGTCCAAAATACCTTCAACCACAATCCAGACTCTCATTGGAACCTACAGGAAGCGTTTAGAGGCTGTAATTTCTGCAAAAGGCGGATCTACTAAATATTGATTTCATTTCTTTTTTGTGGTGCCCAAATTTATGCACCTGCCTGATTTTGTTTGAACAATTATTGCACACTTTCTGTAAATCCAATAAACTTCATTTCACTTCTCAAATATCACTGTGTGTGTCTCCTATATGATATATTTAACTGACATTTTTTATCGTAACAACCAACGATTTATACAGGAAAATAATGACTATTAACAAGGTTGCCCAAACTTTTGCATCCCACTGTATATTTTCTATGTCCATGAAATGAGTGTAAACTGGAATCTGAAAAAGAAAAAACTAAGAATAGTTAAAAGTGAACTGTTATATGTATGAACTGTATGTATGCTTTTTAAATATCTGTATAGTAAAAATGAAAAAATATGGTTAATTGAAATAAGGAAATGTAAGTAAAATGTGTTCATAATATAAGGAATGTTTTTTTATCTAAAATTATAAAAGAAAGTACTTTGTTACCCCAGAACAGAATGCCCTTTTAGAGGATAAAGATAGTGGGAGTGACAGTCTGGTTTTGGGCCAAGGGGCTTATTTGTAGAGCTATGAGCTGACAAGGCAGCATAAATACATTGAAAGATGGTATTAGAATGGACTGGGGGAGAGCACCTCTTTTGAAGAAGAATGGCATAATAATGGCATAATCTGTGTTATTACCTCTGAATAACTGTAAGATAATAGTTTTTCTTTGCTAACTATAATTTAACTGTATTACAGAGGCTATCAGATACAGCAGTGAAAAAGCTAGAGTTGTTCTGTTAAAGAATAGCAGAAAAAAATTTGGACCAGGTGATGAGATGTAAGTTTAAAAATACACCATGACCAAAGACAGAAAATCAGACTGATCATTTGTCAAGCCAAAACAAAATCCTAATTTGTACCCAAAGAAATGTAGAAATAACGTTGTCATGCTGCAAAAACAATAACTAAAGCAAATGCAAATTCTTACAGGGACAATTTGGAATAAGAAAGTACCCAGCACAAACCATATATCATTGACTCAGTGATGTTGTGCATACATCCTTCTAGGTCATTTCCATAGCAACATCAAGACAACACTGCCACAAAATGCTAGCGATCAAAACAAACTAATGGCATAAGAAGAAGATGGAATAAAATGTTCAACTGTGTTAAAATAGAGACAAAACAAGGAACTAAAGTCAGAAATTGATTCAGGATCCAAGAGCCTTAAGCATCGGAAAGGTGCTACATAAATAAAATATTATTATTATTGTTATTATTATTATCAAACCATTATAACTAAGCTAACATAATCAACTCAAAAAAAGTTCCCCAAAAAGGAGTACAAAATTATAAACAAAGAAAATTTACAAAAAAAATATTACTATTACTTAATCTTTTATTGTTGTATTTTGTTTTGTGTTTTATTAAATAACAAGCAAATTATAGAAAAAGATCTAAATCTGTTAAGTAGTTCTCTTGTGAAAAATGGACAGACAAACATTGTATTTTATATCTATACACACTGTATATAGATATAAAACTATTGTAATATTAACTTTGTTTAGATTCTTAGATTTTTCTGGTCTCAGAAGTTCACGTGTAGGAGTGTGTCGACCTAGGGGTTTCACTGAAGAATTAAGCAGACTTAGGAAAGTGAACTATTGGAAAACAGGGGCTTCAGGCCAACAACAAGTAACCAAACCTGTTAGATCTCCACCACCAGGTGCTAGGCCCAGTGGTCTGGAACTGCAGAATGAACCTTCAAATTAAAGGTTGGTAATCTACAGCCTGCGGGCAGCTTCCAGCCCTCCACCAAAATTTGAATGGTCGCTAGATGATTATTTTAAGCATGTCAATGATGTCACTAGCATGTAACGAAAAATGCATTTTGTCAAGTGCGAAGTTTAACATCTATTCGACATCTAAGCAACCACACTTCAGTCCAGTTGGAGGCAATAATGCACCATAAGAAAAAGAAGATATCTGAGAGATGGTAATGTACCTGAGGGTGGTGTTATCAGCATTCCTGAATAGTATATAAAAAAGCTGTTTTTCAGGACTAGCAGTCAACTGAAGGCCACTGAATTGAGGGATGTCTTGCAAGAACAAGATATTTGTTAACTACTCTAACAGGAACGGTAGATGTTTCACGTGGCATGTAAACATTGGTTTCGTCCATCTTGCAGAAGCCTGACAATGATTATGCAGCATTACTGCTGAGGAAGACAGTTTGCCTGATGGCTTCGTCAGTATTACAGGACACCACAATGTTCGCTGGAATTGATTTATGAGGCATCAGGTTGGCGTGGTTTTCTATCAGTTTTGTATAAGTAAACTCTTAATAACTTACACAGTTTTTGATTTTTTTTTTTTTTATTCAAAGTAAACTTTAACCTGCAAGATATATCCATGGCTACTAAATGAAAAATTGACTTGGAGTTCTGAGTACAGTAAATAAGGAATACAATATGAAGCAACATTACGAAACCACATCCTAATATAAGCAGATTTTCTGGGCAGTTTAGAATAAATGGAATTCAAAAACGTGAAGTAGGCCTAAAAAGACAGCAGTATTTAAGAAACAAACTGAAGAATCACAGTGCAATACTCAGGCAAAGCAAGCTATGCTGTCTCAAAATTATTAGCAGAAAATATGAAAGTCCTTATCGAAAGAGATTTCATTAAAAAATGTCTGTTGACTGTTACAGAAATTGCATTTCCTGTAAAGAAATCTCTATTTTCAAATATTACTTTTTCTGCAAGAATAAATTACATGATGAAAGATATATCTTTGGAAATAAAAAATTGTTTGAAGAATGATTGCAAACTTGTACAATATTTTTCAGTAGGCAATTATGAAAGTTTAGACACTAAAGATTTTGCACAGCTTGTAGTTTTAATACGAGGTATTTTATTTAATTTTGACATATTTGAAGTATTTCTTCAGCTTGTTGCTATGAAAGGTACCGTATACACTCGAGTATAAGCCGACCCGAATATAAGCCAAGGTACCTACTTTTACCTACAAAAACTGGAAAAACTTATTGACTCGAGTATAACCCTAAGGTGGGAAATGCAGCAGCTACTGGTAAGTTTCAATACCGTAAATACCCGCATATAGGATGATACCATGTATAGGACACAGTGGATTTTTGACCCTAAAAACCATGGAAAGACCTGTGTACCTGTTTATAGGATGCATCCTGATTTTGAGTTACTAATTAAAAGCACTGCCGCCAGCGCCAGTGATTGTATCCATGCGTTTGTGTTAGGCTGGAGTCTCTCTGAACAACAAAGAGTGAGAAACATACTAGACGGCAAAAACAACGTATCGGTGACATGAAAATTCAAAATAAAACAATTTCCAAACGTTACAATAAGGCATACAGGTGGATGTATTATAAAATGAGCTTTCAAAAGCCGTGTCATTCTCCAAAATCGATACAGTATTAGCGACACTACACCTGAAAAATACTTTCATTTGAAATGGTGTGAAATGCCAGCGCAGGGGCGATGGCTAAATCGCGCGCGGACTGAGGCATACCCCGGTAGCTACAATTGCAGCACTGCTAACCGACTGTCGCTTGAAAACAAACCTTGAAATTCAAATTGGATTCAAACCACTCCTCTCTGTCCCCATCACACAGCCATCGAAGGCGAAGGAGAGGCACTGACACATGCGCACACGATCATAAAGTCCAATGGACGCTCCCGTCTACGTGCCAAGAGCATCACACATTGAATAACACTGAGAAAACCTTGAACAACAGAGAAAACTAACACTGCAATAGTTCGCGCTATAGTGCTAGGAACCGCTCGCTAAAAACACTTTTTTTTTAATGAGTTTTAAGCACAGGGAAAAAAATGAACATTTAAAAAATCTGTAATTTAATAAACCACCAAGAAAAGTAACACTGCCACAATGCACAGTATGAAAAGATCGCTGTAAACAGAACTGAAAACAAAAACAAGCCTTTTCTACCTTATGCGTCCAGTCCTGGAGTGCCTGTGTGTGCCTCTCTCTAGCGCATGCCTGTGTGTGTGTGTGCATGCCTCTCTCGCGCATGTCTGTGTGTGTGCCTCTGCGCGCGCCTCTGTGTGTGTGTGCCTCTCACGCACACGCCTGTGTGTGTGTGTGTGTATGCCTCTCTCTCCCGCGCTTGTGTGTGTGTGTCGCGCGCTCTCTCTCTTGCTCGCTCTCTGTCTCTTGCTCTCTCTCTCTTGCTCACCCGCGCTCTCTCTCTGTCTTGCTCGCCCATGCTCTCTCTCTCTTGCTCGCTCGCTCGCTGGCTGCACAGGAAATGCACAGGGAGAAACTGAACATGTACAAACCGAAAGAGAAACTGTATCCATGTATAAGATGCACCTGGGTTTTTAGGCCTACTTCTTAAGAAAAAAAATGCGTTCTATATGTGGGTATTTACGGTAATCAAAATAAATACCAATAAAATTACCGTACATTAATTGAGACATCAGCTCATTAATTGAGCACACAGCCTGGAATGAGTCTCACAGAGACTGCACAGCACCATACAGAGCCCGCAGCAGTTCTACTGCCCGCAGACCAAACCAGGTACAGTGGAACCTCAGGTCACGACCGTAATTCATTACAAAACTCTGGTCATAACCCGATTTGGTCGTGACCCGAAGTAATTTCCCCCATAGGACTGTATGTAAATACAATTAATCCGTTCCAGACCGTATGAACTGTATGTAAATATATATTTTTTAAAGATTTATAAGCACAAATATAGTTAATTATACCATAAAATGCACAGTGTAATAGTAAACTAAATGTAAAAACATTGAATAACACTGTGAAAACCTTGAACAACAGAGAAAACTAACACTGCAAGACTTTGCACTATAGTGCTACGAACCACTTGCTAAAAACAATTTTTTTAATGAGTTTTAAGCACAGAAAAAAAATGAAGATTTGAAAAATCCGTAATTTAAGAAACCACCAAGAAAAGTTGTAACGGCCGACCCCTTACCCAGCCGGCAGCTACACCTCCAAGGCCTGTGGCCTGGATAATTTACTGAGATGAATCTAACTATCAAGCCGTACCTCTAACAAAGTACACTTTTCCCCACAATTGACGGTGTAAATATAAAACTCACAAAAGCAGATATGTAAAATTATACTGATTAAATGTATTAAATGAAACAACAAGACAAATGCAAAAAATAGAAAGAAACTTAAATATAAATATCCCTCCACCACATAAACAACGAGACACCACCATATTTGTTAAATTTTGTTAAAAACGCTTCTTTGACTCATCAGCAGCTTTAAAACTTACAAACATTCTAAGCAATCAGTCCGTTTATAATGCCAACTATAATAGCGAGGATAGTGTAAATAGTAAAGTGGAAAACTTTAATTCTAAAGTAAGAGCTGCTATTGACATAGTTGCACCTGAAAAGACAGTTAAAAAATCTTCTAGTATTGTTATTCCATGGAAGACCCAAAGAGTGTCTGATTTAAGAAGAACATGTCGTAGAGCTGAGCGTAAATGGAGAAAAACTAAACTAACTATCCATTATGAGATATTGAAGGCTAAAATAACGGAACACAATAACACAGTCCGCCTTGAGAGGCGCTGCTATTTCTCTAATATTATAAACTAGCAGAATACCCACGCTTCGCAGCGGAGAAGTAGTGTGTTAAAGAAGGTATGAAAAAGAAAAGGAAAAATTTTAAAAATAACGTAACATGATTGTCAAAGTAATTGTTTTGTGTATTTGGCGGCAGCGTCACAAAGTTGTTTTCGTCTAGCTGCATCAGAAAATGTACCACGACGTCTGACATGCCTCCTTTTTACTGTTTTCTCACAGCTTGGATTGCTGCTGTCATAATGGGTTTGAGTCTACATATATATATATACATACATATATACATATACACATACATATCTTCATATCTATATACATATATACATATCTATATACATATCTACATATACACATATATATATATGCATACCTATCTACATCATATATACACACACATATACATACATACATACACAGACACACACATATATATAATTTGTGTGTGTGTATGTATGTATGTATGTATGTATGTATGTGTGTGTGTGTGTATACACATATATACAAACATACACACAGGTATATATATATATATGTGTATATATATATGTATGTGTCTATATGTGTGTGTATAGCTTTGATCACTGAGTGCAAGGGAAAAATAATAAAATGTAGTCTATAAGTTATTAAACAGTAAAACATTAACGTTTTAAGAAGTAAAGGTACATTGAGCACTACTGGAGTGGTTGCGGGTAAACTACATTTTAAAGACGGTATAACAGAACAGGTAAGTAGTACTAACAGCAGCTAAAATGTATATGGATCATCTCTCGGTAGTAGATCCCTTTTGAAAGGCGCTACACGACGGCTGTGGTATAGAAATTACATTTTCTATGTGAAAGTCCAAATTTCTGCCTCT
>JANRMT010062825.1:28214935-28230061 GCA_026402145.1 Polypterus bichir lapradei | reverse complement strand
GCATTACCCGTGGGCATGAAAAACGCCAGCGGCAGCCTGTCTATTAACTTAATTTAAAGTTTAGGTTTATACCTTGCTTTGTTTCCGAACTAGCTGCAATGATAAATATGGTAGTATATGTCACTCGCTCGCTTCTTATTGTTTCGCTGCCTTCTCAATTATATAATGCATGACACACAGCTGTACTTATCAATAGCACCTGATGACTCCGACTCTTTCGATACACTAACACAATGTCTTACTGGTATTTCTGAATGGATGAATAGTAATTTTCTCAAACTAAATAAAGAGAAAACTGAAATTTTAGTAATTGGCAATAATGGATTCAATGAGGTTATCAGAAATAAACTTGATGCATTAGGATTAAAGGTTAAGACGGAAGTAAAAAACTTAGGGGTAACTGTTGACTGTAATCTGAATTTTATATCGCATATTCATCAGACCACTAGGACAGTATTTTTTCACTTAAGAAACATAGCAAAAGTTAGACCTCTTATATCATTGAAAGATGCTGAGAAATTAATTCACACTTTTGTTTTCAGTAGACTAGATTACTGTAACGCACTCCTCTCAGGACTACCCAAAAAAGACATAAATCAATTGCAACGAGTGCAGAATGCAGCTGCTAGAATCCTAACTAGGAAAAGAAAATCCGAACACATTTCTCCAGTTTTGATGTCACTACACTGATTAGCTGTGTCTTTCAGGATTGACTTTAAAATACTGCTTATGGTTTATAAAGCCTTAAATAATCTCGCTCCATCTTATATATCGGAATGCCTGACACGTTATATTCCAAATTGTAACCTTAGATCCTCAAATGAGTGTCTCCTTATAATTCCAAAAGCTAAACTTAAAAGAAGTGGTGAGGTGGCCTTCTGCTGTTATGCACCTAAAATCTGGAATAGCCTTCCAATAGGAATTCGCCAGGCAAATACAGTAGAGCACTTTAAAACATTGCTGAAAACACATTACTTTAACATGGCCTTTTTATAACTTCACTTTAACTTAAAACTGATACTCTGTATGTTCAATTCATCATAATAACTATTCACAGTGGCTCCAAAATCCGTACTGACCCCTACTCTCTCTTCTGTTTCTTTTTCCGGTTTCTTTGTGGTGGCGGCGGCCTGCGCCACCACCACCTACTCAAAGCATCATGATGCACCAACATTGATGGACTGAAAGCCAGAAGTCTACGTGACCATCATCATCAGGTCCTTCCATGAAAACCCTAAATACAAAGAGGACTGTTTGATTTATATTAGGTAGATTGCCCAGAGGGGACTGGGTGGTCTCTTGGTCTGGAATCCCTACAGATTTTATTTTTTTTCTCCAGCTCTTGGAGTTTTCTTTTTGTTTTTTCTGTCCACCCTGGCCATCGGACCTTACTTATTCTATGTTAGTTCTATGAGAATTAGGTAGACAACATTATATCTCTGTTACATAGATGACATCTTCATAATCTGGACTGCCATTTTCCTGCAGATCATCTAATGTTGTCTACCTAATTCTCTGCATTAAATGTCCTGACACTGCACTCTATGTGGGAGAAACTGGACAAACACTCCGCCAGAGAATGAATTTACACAGATTCCACATTAAACATGGCAACACAGATGTTTCTGTAGCGGTCCACTTCAACAGCCATGGACACTGTGAAAGGGACTTTAAAGTCACAGCGCTTATGGGCAACTTCAAAACACAGCAAGAGAGAAAAGAATGGGAAGTTAAACTCATGTTAAAATTTAATACATTACAACATGGGTTGAATAGAGACAAGAGTTTTATAGCCAGGTATGAGGACTGTTTGCATCTCTCAGACTGACACAGATAACCTGTCTACAGACCCACATTGTTTTGAAAAACTCATCACAAACTTCAAAGGACTTTGTTGGACAGTTATCTTATCTAAAGATCTTGACCATACATTGTTCCTCTCTCTCCTGTTTAATTAATCTTAGCCTGAATGAACCTATTAATTTTTTACATTTAAGATTTTTCATTTAAAGATTTACCATTGTTGCTTCTTGTCCTAGTGTGTGGATATAAACACAGGAAACTTCAGTTTCTGTATTACATCTTGCCTGAAGAAGGGGCCTGAGTTGCCTCGAAAGCTTGCATATGTAATCTTTTTAGTTAGCCAATAAAAGGTGTCATTATCCACAATGGTTAATGAAATTGCCTTTTTATTTGATCTCACAAGTCATTTAAATAATTTAAATACCCAGCATAGATTTACATTTGAAACCAAACTACAACTTTGGGAAAATCAAATTAATTAACACAATTCTGCACCCTTTCTGAATTTAGAAGAGAGAAAAACAACTAATGTTCGGGAATTTGTTTTGATTATTAGCAAAATAAAAACTAATTAGTGTCCCGATTTGCAGAAATTTGAAAATATGATAGGGAAGTGAAGCTATTTGCTACTCCCTTTTGATGTTGACATGAATAAAGTTCATAAATTTCAAATGGAGCTTATTGAAATACAATGCAACGCTGAATTAAAATTGAAGTATCACACAAATGATGTAGCTATCATCTATTTTTATGAAAAGTACATTGATTGTGAAAAATATCCCAATATACTGGACCATGTTAAGAAAATGCCATCAATTTTTGGCAGCGCATACATGTGTGAGCAAGTTTTTTCGAAAATGTCATTTGCCGAGAATCAATTCCAAAGCCAATTCACTGATACTCATTTAAAGGACGTGTTAGTTATTGCCTACTGAGATCGATCTGTCAAAATTGAAAAACGTACAAAAAATGCAAAACCAAGTATTTCATTAGAAATTTTTGAGGTTTCTTTTTTTGTAAGAAATCCTGATTATTGGATGAAATGTTATTTTTTTAAATACTGCTTATAGAATAAACTTTACACAACACTTTCTTTTTCCCTCGGCCCACCAAACTTTCGAATATTTATATTTTGCCTGTTCTACAAAAAGATTGCTAAAATATGCTTTAAATGCTCAAAATTCAACATTGCCTCCAAATACCACTCTAGATTAGGGGTTCTCAAACTCGGCCCTGAGGACCCACTGTGGCTGCAAGTTTTTGTTCCAACCAGATTCATAATCTGTGACAACACCTAATAACACTGATCTCATTTAATTAGCTGTGATCAAGTGATCACGGATCTTCTGGAGGATGACCCTAGCAAGGACCTTACCAGGCACCAAGAGCAGCATTATCCCCTTGTAGCTAGTTGACACAATCCACTTCCCTTTCCAGATGGGGACAATAAGTCCTGTTTTCCAGTCAGTTGGGATAACCCTCATCTCCCAAATGATAGAAAAAATTTCTTGCAATGCCAGTAGAGCAGCTTTACCACCAGCATGGAGAAGTTCACCTCGGATACCACAGATCCCTGCAGCCTTCCCAACAATCAGCTTGTTCACCACCTGTGCAATCTCATTGAGACTGGGTGCTTCACAGCTAATTGGAGGATCAGCCTCAAGAACCGTGGACTCAGAGATGTCTTTAAATAGCTGCTCAAAGTAGCCAGCCCAGTGGGTCACAACTGTATCATCCACAATGACCATTCTATCACCCTCCCTAACTCTCCAAGGAGCAGATCGTGTGTAATTCTTTGATTACTCTGTAAGCAGGACGTGGGTCACTAGACAATAGATGGTGTTTCACTTGCTTCCTCTAACAAACTTACTTACTGTAACTACATACTAATAAAATTTCTTGTATGTTTAAAGTCAATAAATCATTCAGGAAGGGTTTTTAGGGTGCTCTGTCACCATGCAAAGCATGTACTGAACGGACTGTGTTACAGAAAGGGGGGAGGAATGTGTTTCTACATCAATCAAGGTTGGAGTAATAATGTGACAATTCTTTTAAAATTTTGCTCTCACAACCTAGAACTGCTTATTATAAACTGTAAGTTATTTTAATTAATTATTTAATCTGCAGTGTGAAAAAAAAAATTTAATCTGTGAAAAGGTTGTAGGCTGTAACTTATTTCACATTCAAGTTCTATATGAGTCCAAAGTAAGCAAGTGGGCCACAAAGATCATTGCTGATCTGACTCACCCAGGGCATCACCTGTTCACAAGTCTTCCATCTGGCAAACATGTTTGTACAGTGAAAATTAAAACAAGTCGTCACCTAAACAGTTTTTTTCCACATGTAGTTATTCTGACTAATCAGGTCTGAGCTTTTACTCAATAGCCACTGTATGTATACCTGCACAATTGGCTGCCTGGACTTTTATCCCTACTATTTTTTGATATTTGTGTATTGCCTTTGTATGATGCATGCTATTTTATCATTTTATACTTTATCTTCTTGTATTTATCTTTTGCATTCTGTGTTGTCCTTGTATGTTGCATCAATACTGCCAAGACAAATTCCTAGTACACACTAGTGTACCTGGCCAATAAAGTGAATTCTGATACTGATTCTGATGAAGACTTGACCCACCCAGGTTGTATGATTCTATGTAACACTCCATACTTGCTGTAATTGGTTTTGATGGAAATCAGTATCATTCTTGAGTTAAAAGTTAAAGTCAGTGATTCTGTTTTACTGCTACTAGTGGGCTGGGAGGATAGATTCATAATTCTTTCTCTAATTTCAGTCCTTTATGGGCGCAAGGGAACACCTTTGTGAAGACCCCAACTGGTGGTAAACAGAGTTGAAATAAATGTCTGAAAAGTACTTGCCATTAAAAACAGTCCAGGGGCCTCATGCATAAACGGTGCGTACGGACAGAAATGTTGCGTATGAACGTTTCCACATTCAAATCGTGATGTATAAAACCTACACTTCACGTAAAGCCACGCATTTTTCCACAGTACCTCATACCCTGTCGTGTGCAAGTTCTCGGCTCGGTTTTGCAGACTGGCGGCACCCAGTGTCAAAGCAGTGCTAATGTTCCTGTGTGGTTACCCTTTATTTCTTAGAGCCACATTTCTGACGCGGCTTTATAAATACACTGAAACTAACTGCATATTGTTTATTAGTGTAATGCATCTGATTGTAGATTACCTGTAACAATATAATGGCCCAGGGAATAGCCATAGTATTCCAAATACCATAACTGCTTCAGCGTTGTTACTCTCACTGCACCATCTTCTTCTTTTTCTTCTTTCAGCTGCTCCCTTTAAGGGTTGCCACAGCAGATCATCTTTTTCCATATTACTCTCACTGCACCACTCGGAATATTTATATCACTGTATCTGAGTGGGGAATCACAGCAGCAGCTGATTGGAAAGAGAATTATCGGTATACAGCATCAAGCACATGCTGCCAAAGCCACGGCAAAACGTTTCAAAGCCTTTCCTGTACGGACCTCGCAGTTCAGAAACAGTTTCATCCCAAGAACTATAAACGCACTCAATCAATTGCTCCTTGTAGAACTGTTTGTACCTATAAGTACAATTACCCCACTGTAAACTTGCACTACAGTTATAATATTACACAACCTGCGCCACTTTATAAAGCGTGTATTTACATATGATGACAATGTCATTTTTAAGATTAAATGCAGCAAAATATGTTGATTATATTATACAGATAAAACTTTAACTTCATTTAAATAATCTGTATTGTTAATAATTAAACATGTGAGGACATGGTGCCGCAGCACTAGCAAGTTCACGTATTGTTCCTGCCTTGTGCGCTGTATATTTGCTGAGGCTGGCGCGACACCGGAAGGATAGATGGATAGAATAATTAAACACGTACTATGAAGATATTTCAATGTTCCTTAAAAGTTTTGAAGAATTGTCGTTGTAAGCTTACAGATGGCTTAACGTCTATTACAGAGCTGATTGTGTGGCGAATGGGTATTTGGGGAAAGAAAAGTAATGACAGGAATTGGAGGTTAGTACGTTTGAAAGAGACAGTACTGCTACAATAAATTATTTCATCAAAGGTCGCGCATGGAGCAACAGCATCTTGTGTGAGACATGAACAATCACTGTCCCATCGTGTTCCCATGTTTAATAACATGCTTTCATTCATCATGAAAATGATATAACGAATAC
Organism: Polypterus bichir lapradei; assembly: GCA_026402145.1. Classification (NCBI taxonomy): domain Eukaryota; kingdom Metazoa; phylum Chordata; class Cladistia; order Polypteriformes; family Polypteridae; genus Polypterus; species Polypterus bichir. Next base: position 28,224,053 of record JANRMT010062825.1, on the reverse strand, counting down.
ATCTCAGTATTTTAATTATTCAGAGAGCTGTAATATCACGAATGTAATGGATTCTGTGTCCTGTCGGAGAAAGAGAAAGAACGGAAGCACATAGTGATTCACACACATAGAGCACATAGAAGATCAAATACAAAACAAAATATTTAACATGCTACTTTAGTTACGATGGGATTTGGGAAACTAGTAAATTAAATGAATTTAAGATGAAGTTTATGATGTTCTACTTTAATGACAAAATAAGCTACGTGATTAAGGTGGAAATTTCGACATTAAAGTTGACATTTCGTGCTTTTTTCCCACTGTGTGCCTATTTTTTTTTGTCTGTACCCTAATAAGCTCAGACGGTGGGCTACTATGTCACTCAATCAACTTCCGTTTGTTGTTTATTCCACTGTTTAAATCAACAAATAGTATGTTTTTCCTTTGCCTCCACATGGTATTCTCTGAAATTCTTATATTTTCCTCCGTGTTTTTCCCATTGTCTTTTCACAGAACACTGAGCTTAGGGGCTTTTATATTGATTTGCATATTCAAAGAGGCATAATTCTGGGAGGAGTTGGGGCGGGACAGCACACGCGTGCAAGAGCATTACTTTTCATGCTGACTGGGATTTATGTAGCGGAAGAACGTGGAAGTTGGAGTATGCACAGATTCCTGCATCTGGATTTTTCTGTGCGTAAGCACATTTCGGCTTTTGTGCTTACGTCATGTTATAGTGCGAATTCTACGCACGGCGTTATGCATGAGGCCCCTGGTTAGAAAGCAACATGTCATAGAACTCCAAGACAGTGAAATATGTTCGGTACAGCAGAGACAGTAAGACAGTTAAGAAGTTACAGGTAACACTTGTACAGATGGTTTTGACATTTCTTCTTATCCCTTATCTAGAAAAGAACTTAAGAGATTATTTGATATATGTCATGTTAGGTGCGTGCACCAGGTGATCTGATTGCACAATTAAACAGCACCCTCATTTTAATTGGATTCTCCATCCAGTATTTTGAATTATATGTTTGATTGACACATGAAATTATTTTCTTCCCAGAGATGTAATATCAATTTGTTACTACAGCTTTACATTCTGGTGCTAAAATTTTACTCTAAATCATTTTAAAAAGCAACCTGTTTACAACAATAAGGTTGAGTCATCTCTAAAATACCAGAGTTTCATTCAAAATGGTTGCTAATCAGTAAGGCCAAAAATAAAATGTTATTTGTATTGATTATATAACAAGCTCTGCTGTAGCTCATAATAACACAGTATCGATTTACACACTATCTACAATTGACATGTCTCCTTTTGTGGGATTAGGAATATAGAATTTGCAGTTCACTAGACTTAATTTTTGGAAATGAAGCAACCACTTCTCTTTTAGTGTCTTCTTTATTAGTCTGTAATTCAGAAAGAGTCCCTGCAAAGTGTTGAACAATTTGATTTAACTCTGCAATTTGTGGCTGAAGATTATTATTTTTGAAGCCTATTGTGCTGGTAGAGAATGTGCTTCTTCTATCTCAAGGGCATTGATTCTAATTCCTTGCTTGAAGACATTACATTGTTTGTTTTGTTCAGATATTTAAATGCAATTTACTACTATCCTAAAGCAAATCACCAATAAATTCTCTAAATTAATATTTCTATCATGATGTAATTAAGCCTAGTTGTAAGCAAATTTAAAAGTAAACCTTAGAAGAAAACAAAATTAAGTCACATGTATAAATCTACTGTATGTTGTATGTATGTATATATGGCAGTGACTAATTAGAGGAGGACACATAACTGCAACAGGGTGGACCAGAGATGCTCTTTGTCTTTAAACATCACATTACTAAAACCGTAATTAGCCTCCTATCGTGTGTTGTCAAGATAAAAAGTCACAACTCTAAAATAAAGCAGTTTTTGTGGTTCACTCCCTAACTATCTGTACTTCTTTACACCCAGTCCTCTCTTTTAACTATCATGCCACTTTTTCCTTTCTGTTTTTCTTCTTTCCCCTTGACTTCTTTTTCCTGCTACTCACTTTTCTTCTCTCTCCTACGCCCATCCTTCATCTTGATACAGTAATTAAGCAACCTAGGAGCTCTTCTAAGAGACATGTTTGCCTGTAACATGCAGCAGACAGATCACCTCTTTTAACCTCACCCCAGTCCCACTAAGTTAAATTGTATCATGTATGATATATGCCACATCAGCCATGAACGTGAAAAATGGGAAAAAGGTTAAATATATAAAAATAAAAGATAAATTCCAATTCTGAACAAATCCTCATATGCCATCTTTTACAAACCAATTTCTGAAACTTTATATTTTTGGATTATGTGGATTTGGATTTAATAAACAAAGGAAAAAAGCTTTTAAAAACTGTAATACTGTAGCCATTTCCGGGACCAGACCTGAGAATGACATGCTCCTCAAGTGGCCACAGACTGTCAGAGAGTGAAGAAGCTGGCTCTGAAAAGCAGTAACATGAGGAGAGTTGTGGGGACACAGACACAACACTTAGAGAGCACTTCAATCATGTCTCCCAGCTGTTAAAGCCCATTGGTCCGGAAGCATGGCTGGCGGGGAGCCTCAGATTTGGATCGTACGCTTGTGTTGACTCACAGAGATCTGGAGTATAGTGTGGCATACGTGAATGGAATGAGGCAGAACCAGGTAGCGTGTGCAAAAGGACAAAGAGACCAAAAAAACAGGGAGAGCATAGTGCTGCTGAACAGCAAGGTGGCACACTGGAGGCACGATGAAGAAACTAACGGTCCTATTGAGGGTTACTAACCAGTAATCAGTGCAAAGAGGCTAATATCTCCATATCTCCACCTTCATCACAATATAACAGTCACCAATAGTATCTTATATCCCCCAAAATGTTGTAATTAAATATTAATAGAAGACTTCTTCTTCTTCTTTCGACTGCTCCCGTTAGGGGTCGTCACTGCGGATCATCATCTTCCATACCATACTAAAGCAAAAAAAAACACATTGTAAATTGTACCACAGAAAGACAAAGCTATATAAATAATCTAAAGCTATATAAAGAAATAATCAGCATATATCAATATTGATTTAGCTTACAAATGAGTTGAAATACGTAGCGTTGAAATAATAAATTTTATAATTCAAAAAACTCAAAATGTCCATGAAAAGCTGCATGTGCTACTAGGCAGAAGGCCACCCACTAAAAAAATAAATACATATGTACGAGGGGGTACCCAAAAATAACCAGAATTGGAAAAAAAAATTTTTTAATAATTTTTACTTACTGAAACTTTAGTCTCCTTCAAAGTACTCCATGCAGGAACAAGAAAAAGTCACATGGAGCAAAATCAAGTAACATTTCCCCTCGTTTGAAACACAAAAAACACTTGTAGACCTGTGTTTTACTTAAAGCTTCCTCTTTAAAAGCAGTTTCAAGCATCACTACAGTTTCAGCAGCTGTTTTCCCTAAGAGAAAACAAAATTTAACGCATACTTGCTGTTCTTTGTGATGGGTGATCTCATTCTTCACATTCATTCACATAAGGAGTACTTTGAAGGGGACTAAAGTTTCAGTAAGTAAAAATTATTAAAACAATTTTTTTTCAATTCTTTTTATTTTTGGTTACCCCCTCGTACATGCATCTTATTACAATTATCAAAAAAAACTTGGTATAAGTTCAGCTTTCATATATAAATTATCTGAATAGGAGAGATGAAAGAAAATGCTCTTGCCACAATGTAACATTATAATATAATGTTAGTTTTTAGTTGTTGTTTAATAATCAGAAGTATAATTTATAGTGTATATATAATACACTTTTCTAGTCATCTTCCATCCAATGTCCGTTTTCTTTAGCCCATTTTTAACCTTTTATTTTTATTTGCCAAGTTTCAGGTATGGCTTTTAGGCCAGCATACTGGACTCATCTTTGCACTGGTATTTGGCATATATTTAAGAAGAAGTCAACTGAAGACCTGTAAGGGGCTTGTTTCTCAAATTACAGATTTTCATGTTGTGATGCCCAGGTACCCACAGCTGGTATCTTCATGTGCGCAGGACATTGATAGTCATGACCAGGATGAACCATGGCGAGTAAAAACATTTCACAGTTTATTTTAGAACAGAGAAAAACACTGCTCCAACATGTGCAAAACAGTGTGTTCAATACATAAATAGATAGCTCAATGAATACATTCATAAAATCTTGCCTTAAAAAGAATTAGAGTCTTGTAGATTGCAAATAAATGATCAAAATAAATAAAAAGAGATCCTAAACAGGAGAGGTAAAATGTATGTTATTGCAAGTGAATGGATCGATAATGCAGGATTGCAGGTTTGCAGACTGGTGGGGGTACTGTAATGGCATAGAGGAACTTTTTAAGTCACCTTGATAGGAGCGGAGCAAAGTTTGAATACTACAGGATATTTGAATTTGGTTGTTACTTATTGGTTTCGTGGCAATAGCATACCCATCTGTGATTGACTGGATTGCACAAGACTGTGAAAAAGCTGGAAAATCAAGGAGCATGACAGTTAAATTATCATTATCTTGATTCATCTGTGCAATAAGAATAAAAAATTAGTTAGTCTAAGGGCCCCACCAACTACTAATTTGCAAAATGTATAGAGCACATTGGGAATGGTTGTTTAACACTAGAATTACCAGAGCCTACGAAAAAACTCATAAATCCGTCCCACCTTAAATCGCTTCTTAAATTCCTTCACACCTCTCCGCCAGCGTCCTTTGTCCTCTAAATGTGCTGATAAAGAGAAGCTAGAAGCAGCCAGCTATTCCATCCCCCCACCAATTTAGAACATGCACGAACTTCTCCCAGCTCATGCCTTGATTGAGTATCTGGGAGTGAAGTGGAGTTTTAGAGTGGAAATAATAGATCGTTGTTTGGAACACACGCATTTCATGTCTGTTCCGTTTCTACAGTAATCTGTGTAAACACATTGTTAAAACAGAAACGTTTTTGTATTCTAGTAGTAGATGACAAAATGTAGGCATAAACTATATAATGTATGAAGCCTGAAGTCCAAATATCAAAGAAACATTTTCACAAAAGGTACAAATATAAAACAACAATTGCGCTTTTATTCAAAAATATACTAAGCAAAAAAAGAAACGTCCCTTTTTCAGGACTGTGTATTTCAACAATAATGTTTTAAAAATCCAAATAACTTTACAGATCTTCATTGTAAATTGTTTAAACAATGTTTTCCATGCATGTTCAATTAACCATAATCAATTAATTAACATGCACCTGTGGAATGGTCGTTAAGACCTTAACAGCTTACAGAAATTAGGCATTTAAGGTCACAGTTCTAAAAACGCAGGACACTAAAGAGACTTGTCTACCGACTGTGAAAAACACCCAAAGAAAGATGCCCAGGGACCCTGCTCATCTGCGTGAACGTGCATTAGGCATGCTGCAGGGAGGCATGAGGACTGCTGATGTGGCTAGGGCAATAAATTGCCATGTCCACACTGTGAGACGCCTAAGACAGCGCTACAGGGAGACAGGAAGGACAGCTGATCATCCTCGCAGTGGAAGACCACGTGTAACAACACCTGCACAGGATCGGTACATCTGAATATCACACCTGCGTGACAGGTACAGGATGGCCACAACAACTGCCCGAGTCACACCAGGAACACACAATCCCTCCATCAGTGCTCAGACTGTCCGCAATAGGCTGAGAGAGGCTGGACTGAGGGCTTGCAGGCCTGTTGTAAGGCAGGTCCTTACCAGACATCACCAGCAACAACGCCGCCTATGGGCACAAACCCACCTTCGCTGGACCAGACAGGAGTGGCAAAAAGTGCGTGAGTTTCTGCATGACAGCAATGTCAGTGTTCTGCCATGGCCAGCGAAGAGCCCAGATCTCAATCCCATTGAGCACGTCTGGGACCTGTTGGATCGCAGGGTGAGGGCTAGGGCCATTCCCCCCAGAAATGTCCAGGAACTTGCAGGTGCCTTGGTGGAAGAGTGGGGTAACATCTCACAGCAAGAACTGACAAATCTGGTCCAGTCCATGAGGAGGAGATGCACTGCAGTACTTCAAGCAGCTGGTGGCCACACCAGATACTGACTGGTACTTTTGATTTTCAGCCTCCCTTCATTCAGGGACACATTGTGAAACATTTTTAGTTTATGTCTTATGGTGTTGACTCTTTTAGTGTTCATACAAATATTTACACATTAAGTCTACTGAAAGTAAAAACAGTTGAAAGTCAGGGGACGTTTCTTTTTTTGCTGAGTATATAACTGCAGAAACAAAAAGCTGCCTTAACATGCGACATTGACAGCCAGTTATTGTGACTGCCTCCGTGGAGTAATAGAATCAGCTGCCGACTGGGAAGCAAAAGGTCGCGAGTTTGAACCTGCACCACTCCATTTTGAGAAGTAAACTGCTCTTAGTCTTACTATTTTAGAATAAAAGCATACATTTGATTTCAGTCTGTAACAGCTGGTGTAATTTATGATCCTTGTAAAGGTTAGCTTTGTTTTTTTTTTTTTTAATTCACTTTTCATTCTCTCAGTCGTGTTCAGAATCAATCCATACAACCCCATCTGACATGGCTGTTTTCACATAAAGATGCGCTGGTATTTGAAGTTCGTGCACATTCTAAATTGGTGGGGGGTTGGAATAGCCGGCTGCTTCTAGCTTCTCTTTATCAGCACATTTAGAGGACAAAAGACGCTGGCGGAGAGGTGTGAAGGGATTTAAGATGCGATTTAAGGTGGGACGGATTTACGAGTTTGTTTGTAGGTTCTGGTAATTCTAGTGTTAATGTGTTATTGGGTCCAAAACCTAATCAATCACTTAATTTTTATATTCCTTGAAAAGGGATTTCATAAGCACAATCCCCAAAGACAAGACTGTTTTTGGAACCTTTTGATGGATTTAAGCAATACAAGTTAAAAAAAGTACATAGATAATAAGCAAATCAAAAATATGTATAAGGAGAACAAAAAAATAACTCCATGCTCTGAAGATGGAAATTAATACATAGTTCTTAAAATAGCACTAATCAATTTCCCAGATGCTCTTTTGTTCATTATTTTCCACCTCCAAAATTCAATTATATTCATAGAAAGATACAGTTTATTTCTGCCTTTGCGTCCTTGTTCTTTCTACTACGTAATCTCCCCAGTATATATGCAATCTGCAAATAATAATAATAATAATATGTTTATTTTCTTCTGTACACAAGGAACTCTCTTTAGATCTCCATGGTAAATTTGTGGTAAAGCAAAGATCAAGGCAAAGGTATGCAACCTTTTCTGAAACTTTAAATATACCCTGGAGCACAGTGGACATCTCTGATATTCAAGTATGAAAAGTGATTGCAGAAATGGAAAATTTGAGAGATTTAATCAATTGAAATGATTGATTCATAAAGATTTAATCTTTCAGAACGTTTAAAAGATCACATCACGCTGACATCTAGTGGATGAAACTAATCAATGAACCCTTTGAAATCAACACATTTTTATGTCATGTCATCCAATGGTGTGCTATTAAGTTTGTACACCTATATTTGTCGACATCTATATTTATATGCATATATCTGCATCATAGTGGCTTTAGCTCTGAGCTGTGCATACACAGAATTCAGGGTGATGCATTTTTTAATCAAGCAGAATTATGGTGATGCATTTGTTAATCAGGGTCTTATGCGAGAACCAATCCTTGCCAAACTCTCATGTGCATTTTGAGTTTCCTCTTGTCCTTACTCGAGCTGCATTCCGATTAGTTATATCCGGATAAGCCAACATGGCTTAATAGAATTGCTTTTGTATCTTTTCTCTTCAAAGCATTATAATGACCACAGAAACTAGGTAGTACATGTAATCAGACTATGGTAAATAACATGGCTCTGTTCAAGACACTCAGGAAATTGAGGTAAGGCTTTGGAAACATCTAAGTTTTGTACATGCTTTTAAGTGGTTGAAAATTAAGTCATGTGAAGTAGCAGTCAATTAACAGGACAAGAATGTGAGATGTAGCGTTGCATGACTGTACAACTGAAAGGTTTTGATACAGGTGTTGACAAAATGAAGCCTAGCTCAGCATACTCATGTAACCTAGTTCTTTTTATATAAACTTTGCAGTATAGGTTCCAGAGCATTTTGAATTATTATTTTGAGTTTGTCATCACTAATATAAATGTAAATACTTGTAAATTATTCAAATAATTTAGCACAGTTAAAATACATCATCAGATGTCATTGTGGGCAAGTCTTATATAAATAGAAATGTGCAGAATTGACCTATTTTTCCCAAAACCCTGTCATATCAGCAACCTTGAAGAGGGACAAAGCTAAGGTAGTAGAAATAGAGCAAATAACAAAAATGGGAATCAATTGTACATTATTACAAATATTTAATTAATTGGCCATAAGTTAATGTCTAAGGCTACATAGTGTGACTAGGATATGGTTAATAAAAGGTTGCCAAGTTTTAAATATTCTCAAAAGTTTATTTATTACGTTTCTAAGAAACATAGCTATATCGGTTCAGATATATCTATTGGTTAGGATACATTGGTTTAGATATATACATTGGTTAGAATGCATCAATTCAGATATATAATTTGTTGGGATACATTGGTTTACATATATACATTGGTTTGAATACATCAATTCAGATATATACATTGGTTGAGATATATATAAATTGGTTTGTATAGATCCGTTCAGATATATATACATTGGTTAAGATATTTACATTGGTTGAAATACATTGGTTTACATATATACATTCACTAGCAGAATACCCGCGCTTCACAGCGGAGAAGTAGTGTGTTAAAGAAGGTATGAAAAAGAAAAGGAAAAATTTAAAAAATAACGCAACATGATTGTTAATGTAATTGTTTTGTCACTGTTATGAGTGTCGCTGTGATATATATATATATATATAGCAAAATAACTGCACTTCGCAGCGATGTCGTGTGTTAAAGAAGTTATGAAAAAGAAAAGGAAACATTTGAAAAATAATGTAATATGATTGTGAAAGTAATTGTTTTGTGTCGTCTAGCTGCATTAGAAAATGTACCATGACATCTGACACGCCTCCTTTTTACTGTTTTCTCACAGCTTGGATTGCTGCTGTCATAATGGTTTTGAGTCTAC
>JANRMT010062825.1:28192051-28206617 GCA_026402145.1 Polypterus bichir lapradei | reverse complement strand
GAAGAATGTAAGATCTTTATGGACTATAAGAATGTTTAAATTGATTCAAAGTGTGTATAATTAGAAAGGTGTATTCCTTAGAAATGCAAATGGATGTGTGTTTCATGTTTTAGGACACTCCTGTATGTCATAAATTAAGATTTAACCTTAAGCTATGTATAACCTCGGAATGAACTGCTAGAGGTTTTTTCTTTTGTAGGATATAAAAAAGAGAACGTTTTTACTTTAGGTATTCTGCCAAAATCCAAATCAGTTGACTGAGTTGGAAAGAGGCAATCTCACATTCTCTCTACTCACCAAGAATTAAGAATAAAGAAATTATTTTTACTTAAATTGGGTTTAAGCTCTTCCGTTGTTGTCCAACTTCAGCGCTCACAATATCATATGTGGGGGATTTGTCATATTGATTAGTCAGGAGGTGCTGGATAAAAACACTGAAGTGATTTCAAAGCATTCATAAGTGATTCTATGTAATTTTCTATTTTTTTAAAGCCTATGGTAAAATAAAATTGGGGCAAAGCCCTATTCCTTGTGTTTATGAGTCTTTGTGAAGCAGAGTTTAGCTTCTGTTTATTTTCAGGTTCTAACACCAAAGACGAGAACAGTACAGTCGTGTTTTCAGGTTGTCCTAAACTAAGACCATACCGGACAAAAATATTTTATTATTTGTAAAATCATTTCAGATCCTTTAATAGCACCCTTAATGTTGTTGCTTACTAAATATGATAGGTGTCTAAAGAAGCATTTGAGTTATTGCATACTCATGACACCGAATGAGTGATTCTCAAACTTCCTTCATTAAATTCAATTACTCCTTTTTTTTAAACTGCAAAGATCCTGATTCATATTATAGTATTGTTAAAAGTAAAGCTAACTTTGTTGCCATTTATTGATAAATTAATTACTTAGAACTCATTAGCATTGCTGTTAAAAGGTTGATGCAAAGCATTGTCATCATTCCTTTCAACATAAAGTTTAAATATATTATACCTTCTTGAAACATTTGTGCTGTAGCCTGCTAGTGCAACAAAAAAGTTGTGTTTGTCATATACAGTAAGTAGAATAAACTCAGTTCAATATATTTTTCAGCAAAAAAGTTGTATTCCACTCCACACTTAGGACACATGTCAAATTTTAATAAAAATATACCACTCAAGGTTAAAAAAATTGTCACAGCAATGACAGTTGACTTCTCTATAAATAATAAAACAACAAATTGCCCTGTTTTCAAATTCTGAGAATATTCCAGTATATGTCAAACTGACAAGTGCTATATTTCTGTGTAGGATATTTACTGTGTACACAGTTAAATAAAATCAGCCAAAGCATTTTTTATGTCACTTTAAATTTACAAAGACAGATCATAGCAAGCTACTACAAAATATTTATAGTGAAATGACCATGTAGACAAGTTCTTCTAGGAGAACCAAATGCTACAAATGCCACTTGCTAAGAAATGACTGAAGTTTAGAAATAACATTAAATTATATATTATTTACGTTAAACAAATATTAATTTCAAGGCAGACTTAGATCTATTGTAATTTCTGCATACAAATGGCAGCATTTTGAGAATAAATGTGCATGCTATTATTACATAGCAGTGTATCTGTGGTCACTCAAAAGCCTGACTTTCACATCTACCAAACCCTAACCTCCACTACTATTGGCTAATTTTCATTTGCCCCATGGCAACTGAAATCTATTTGTATTTAGATCAAACAGAGTCAGAGAACACTAGCAAGTGACATGCTCCAGGTCACACAACAAAGCCAAAATGTATAATCTTATGACTTTTAGTCCAGCTGTTTAGCTGAAAGAACACATGCATTACATAGCATTCACAGTATTACATTTATACAAATTTGGGAGCCGAGTGTCACATTGCATCTGTAAAGAAACACAAGTTTAAAGGCAATGTTGTATTAGAAAAGCAGCTTATAAAGGGAAGAATCTTGTGTTAGCCCCTCTTCTAAACAGCTGTAAGGACTTTAAATTAGATTTTCTTCTTCTGAAGAAAACTGCATCTGCAACAGTTAAAAACTGAGCTTCACAAAAAAAATGAAAGATGATATTTTTAACAAAATTGAACACAGTAGTTTAATCTAGCGCAAATCTGCTTATTTTATAAATGCTTTAAGGCAATTACTTCCAAGAACCACCATCTGCTAGAACATAACAATAATTCTAAAAATAATTGTTTTCAGAAGTATTTAAAAGCTTAGATACTGAAATCTTGGTTCTGCCACCTTTTACAGGAAAATAGACAGAAACTTAATTGATCACTAGAGTGATGCGGTGTTCTCTTTTAGTTTAGAACATTTAGGCCAATTCTAGAACAGGCCATTCAGGACAACACAGCTGAACATCCTGCTGTATATTTACCAAAAGATGATGTCCCTGTGGGTGGGGTGTTTAAGACTGCAAATGTATTTTTCCAAGGTAAGTATAACAGTTAAAACACACTAGAAAAGTACAGAATAAAATAAGTCTTTGCAGGGACACACAAAATGATTCTTTGCATAGTTCAGGACACTGGATCACTGGATTGCTGATTTACATGAAAGGCTCTGGGGTTTCTATGTTAAAATGAGTGAAACAAGGAAAGTGAACTTTAGAGATACCTTGTTAAGTGTTTTGTTTGTAAAGGGTTTTGAAAACAATAATCAGAAAGAGAAGCTTGCTATTTTAGCAACTGAGAATCTTTTTGAGAGCAAGACAGAGATATTTAATCTAGGTTACTGAGTGCATTACAACACATGCTAGTACTGGAGGAAAAGTTTAAAAACGTAGAACTAATCATCATGCATATAAATGAAAATTTCAGCAGCCAGCTCACCTATCAGAAACTCCAAAGTTGCAGCTTTGTGTAAAAGGAAAAGCAAAGAAACTGGAATCCTTGCTTCAACCTGCTAAGGCAGAGAACAGGGGTCTGGCCAGACAAAGCGAGACACTTGGCAGACAGCCTCAAGCGCCTCTAAAGAACAAGCACATACTAAATCACATACACATAGGCATCAGGCTGACCAGGCAAAATGTGACACTGCACGTGGTGATTGGCATTTCAATTCAATTTACTGATTCTGTTCTTTGAAACTACCCATTTAAGCGAATTGATTCTTTTGATTGATTTGATTCATTTTTAGGTCCCCTTCTGATTACATCACAAATATATAATTTATTAATTAACACATTAATATCAACATTAGGTATGTGTTTATATATTAATATTATTGTTTATTGATTTATATTTAATTCATTACCTATACATATATGAATTATACAAGGGTACAGTGAAACCTCGGTTCACAAACGTCTCGGAACACATACAAATCTGGTTATGAATACAAAAATTGCCAAACTTTTGCATCTGTTCACAACCACACACTTGGTATACGAACAAGTCAGTTTCCCTTTCAGTTTGTGTGTGCCGATGATTTCCGCACGTGTTCAGTCTCTCCCTGTACTGTACATTGTTCTCGGTGCATCACGCAGAGGGACTGTCCTTTAAAACTGTAACCTCCTCTCAACCCAGCTTCCTCCTGTGGTATAGTGGGTCCACAGCTCCCTTCAAAAAGGCCACTTTTAATAAATAACTAAATAAATAAAGCCAGTGCAGGTGAGAGAGAGTGCAGGCTCACGTGCTGCTAAGAGAGAGAGAGAGAGAAAGCGCAGGCTCGCGTGCAGCTTAGCAGGGAGCCTGGGTGTTTGTCTCAGTGTTATTACACTATGCATTCTACGGTATAATTAACTATTTTTGTGCTTAAAAATAGATAGATAGATAGATAGATAGATAGATAGATAGATACTTTATTAATCCCAAGGGGAAATTCAAATAATCCAGCAGCAGTATACTGATACAAAAAAAGAGTTTTAAAATGAATTATGGTCGTGAACTGAGGTTCCACTGTATATTTATACAGTGGGAGCCACGTCAAACAGCCGCCTGGAGCATGACAGGTCCATGACAGGACCATGACAGGACCATGACAGGACCATGCACGATCCGTGCACGGAATGTGATCCCCCGCGATGACGTAGTTAACGATGCCCCGCCCCATAAACGCCCCCATGCGCTTTCTAAAAAGATGGTTGCAATGCTGTATAATCCCGCCAGATGGAGCATTGACTGCTTCAGTTAACTGCAGTGTCCAGGAAGCCCTATACCGTATCTTTAATATACTGTACAGGCAGTTCTTGTATTGTCAACATACTGTAGTTTCATAAATAGATGACGTGGTAAAAAAAACAACAAACCGATTAATAAAACAGATTTGTTAAATCACTCAATACACAACTCATGATGATACGTAAGCGTATTAGGGCCACGGTGAAAAAAAAATACGGACACAGTGAAGAAAAAAAAATCAAAATGTCGAGATTAAAGTCGACATGTTGACTTTATTCTCGACATTTCCACTTTATTCTCGCCATTTACGTTGAGATTAAAGTCGACATGTTGACTTTATTCTCGACATTTCCACTTTATTCTCGCCATTTATGTCGAGATTAAAGTCGACATTTCCACTTTATTCTAGTAGTTTATTTTGTCAGTAGAATGTCGCAAACTAAACATCTTAAAATGAATGTTTAATTTACTAGATTTTCTCAAACCCCGTCATAAGTTAATGTAGCACATTAAATGCTTTTTATTAAGTGTTCCCCGACCCAGTTTTTAATCTCTATGCGCTTCTTAAACTGACTTCCTCTTGCACACAGACAGCAGACAGCGATCGCCGCACATTGACTTCATGATATTCCTGCTCTATGAACATTCAGAATACTAACATACAGTGCATGATATCTTCTTCACGATGAAATGCATTAAAGCATGTATTAAACACGGGTGGCGGGGGGCACGGTGGCAAGGCTGTAGTGCTGCTCCCTTGCATTACGGGGTCCCCAGGTGTATGTTCAGTGTAGTGAACTTTATGACAGGTGTGACGAGGCTCCAAAAAACTGGATATATGAATGGGTATCGCACTGGTTTAACTGGAATATCGTGTAAATGTTGGCTTCGTGATGTGGTGGACGGAGACACGAACGCAGAATTCAATGGATGTTCTTCTGAGCGGGCTTTTTTTATTGCATGCGTGCTGTCTCTATCTGACGTACTAAACCTCCAGTTCCTATCCTTGCTTTGTTTTTCTGTACATAACCAATCACCACACGATAAACGTCTTTGTGAAATTAAAACAAGTTATAAACTTAGACCTCAGAGTTTTCAGAACTTAAAATGCATTAAAGCATGTGGGGGCACGGTGGCGTGGTGGTTGTGCTGCTGCTTCGCAGCAAGGGGGTCCCGGGTGTTCCCTGCCTTGAGTTTGCATGTTTTTTTTCTGGTGGGTCTACTCGGCGTGCTTTAGTTTCCTTTCAAAGACATGTAGGTTGTGGGGTTTTGTTATGTATTATTGACCCTGCTACTTTATGTGTTCCACGTATTCACCCTGTGATGGGTTGGCACCTCATTCAGGATTTACTCCTGATTCACACAAGATGCTTGCTGGGATGGGCGCAACCCTGAATGGATGGCATAATTAAACATGTATAATGAAGATTTTTTTTTTAATTTCTGAAAACTCCATCCCAGCAAGCGCCATGCCCCCACATGCTTTAATAATTTAAAGTTCTGAAAACTCCGAGGTCTAAGTTTATAACTTGTTTTAATTTCACAAAGACGTTTATCGTGTGGTGATTGGTTATTTGTAGAAAGACAAAGCAAGGATAGGACCTGGAGGTTTAGTACGTCAGATAGAGACAGCACGCATGCAATAAAGAAAGCCCGCTCAGAAGAACATCCATTGAATTCTGCGTTCGTGTCTCCGACCACCACATCACGAGCCCAATATTTACACAATATTTAAGTTAAACCTGTACGATACCCATTCATGTATCCAGTTTTTTGGAGCCTCGTCACACCTGCCATAAAGTTCACTACACTGAACATACAACTGGGGACCCCTTAATGCAAGGGAGCAGCTCTATAGCCACGCCACCATGCCCCCCGCCACCCATGTTTAATACATGCTTTAATGCATTTCATCGTGAAGGAGATATGAAGTATTTCTCTTAGTATTCTGAATGTTCTTAGAGCAGGAATATCATGAAGTCAATGTGCGGCGATCACTGTCTGCGCCTCTCAGTGCAAGAGGAAGTCAGTTTAAGAAGCGCATAGAGATTAAAAACTGGGTCGGGGAACACTTAATATAAAGCATTTAATGTGCTACATTAATTAATGACGGGGTTTGAGAAAATCTAGTAAATTAAACATTCATTTTAAGATGAAGTTTAGTTTGCGACATTCTAGTGACAAAATAAACTATTAGAATAAAGTGGAAATGTCGACTTTAATCTCGACGTAAATATCGAGAATAAAGTGGAAATGTCGAGAATAAAGTCAACATGTCGACTTTAATCTCGAGAATAAAGTGGAAATGTCGAGAAAACTAGTTAGTAAAATATTTTTTAAGACATCCTTAATAATCCTTAAAGACAAACGCCCTCTGCCAGACATCTGCCAGATGAAAAAGATGACGTCGCATAGACGTCTCCGCGACGTGTGTGTGCTATCTGGGTTAACAATCCTTAAAGACACGGTACGTCTGTAATCTATCTATACCGATCATTGTAGGTACGGAATACAAATGCAGGCTATGTACAGTATTTTACATTATGGTGTATTTTACCTAGTTCCATTTAATACACTGATAAATTATATTTTGTTGCAAAGCGTCTTTTTGATTAAAAGAGGAGTGACATTGTGAGTTTGTGACACTGACAGTAAGCTGTAATGTTAACTCCAGACTTGGTAAACAGACCATTAAGTTATCTAAAGTTATATCTGACCGCTGCTGGTGCTGCCAGTGATTTTCAAAACGGCCAATAAAAAACTAAACTGGGAAATAATCTGTAAACTACCCCAAACAAATTTTATAAAAATAAATAAATAAATAAAGTCACCACTTACCGCGAATAGTCCATTAACACTAGAAATACCAGAGCCTACGAAAAAACTCTTAGATCCGTCCCACCTTAAATCGCTTCTTAAAACCGTTCTCACCTCTCCGCCAGCGTCTTTTGTTAATCTAAATGTGTTGATAAAGAAAAGTTGCAAGTAGCCGGCTATTCCATTTCATGTGTGTTCCATTTCTACAGTAATCCGTGTAAACACATTTTAAAAACAGAAACGTTTTTCATATTGTAGTAGTAAATGACAAAATGTAGGCATAAACTATATAATGTATGAAGCCTGAAGTCCAAATATCAAATTAAAAGCTTCACAAAAGGTACAAATATAACAGAACAAGTATACTTTTATTCAAAAATATAACTGCAGGAAAAAAAGCCGCATTAACATGCCACATTGACACATACGTACATCAACTGCCATGGTAGTGTAATGGTATCAACTGCTGACTTGTAACCAAAAGTTTATGAGTTCGATCCTACACGATTCTCTTTTGAAAAGTAAACTGCTCTTATTCTTACTATTTTAAAATAAAAACATACATTTGATTTCAGTGTGTAACAGCCAGTGTAATTTATGATACTTGTAAAGGTTAGTTTTTTTTTATTCACTTTTCATTCTCTCAGTCGTGTTCAAGATCCCTACCTCCCATCCCCCCCAACCCCCCCCTTAGGGCTATCGCGCGTCTCCAAATAAATCACATTTGAGCTATAGCACGTCTTTATGTGAAAACAGCATTGTCAGATGGGGGGTATGGAGGAATATTTCGGACAAAAAAAAATAAATAGATAAATGCGTAAATAAATAAAAGTACTGTGAAATGTGAGCATAAATAAATAAATGTATCATGAAATGAAACCTTAATAAATAAATGTATCATGAAATGAGAGCATAAATAAATAAGTGTGTCACGAAACATGTTTTTTGTTGCTTATTTATTTATTTAATTTTGTCCGTAACATTCCTGCAAACCGTCATGAAATACGACTTGAAATAAAACTGTCACTTTCACTCGTCAAAGTTGAGAGGGTGGGCTCTAACATGCCCTCTAGTTACTGATTGGTGAATCGATAGCACAAGAATCAATTAGAAAAATGCTTACTACTGCCGATGAAATTGATTCTGCCGAAGATATTACGTATTTCAGAGAGAGAATTGAAGATTTATCGGAAGAAATTACGTTAGCGGCCCTTTTAGACTCCGATATAGGTAAAACTATTTTTGAAATTATCGAAGAACAGGTGGAACGGACTCTACTACAATCCAGTTCAGGTGACGCAGTTCCCTGCTCTGGACATCCATCCTTTGACATTCCAGCTGAGTCAATAGAACACCTTCTGTTATGCGGTTTAAAAGTACGACAGATTGCAGATCTATATGGTGTATCAGTGGAGACGATCACAAGGCGAATGAGCCAGTTTGATATACGGTAAGCTGCAACGGCTGTAATAGTTTAGGTACTTTGACATGGAATGCACAAAGCAGCTCCAACTAATATTTTGAACTGAGTATTTGACCCTTGTTTTACGGGTATAAAGTCAGGTGCATATTCGCAGCTACTTTTTCAAACAACTCTAGTGGCAAAGTTGTTCTATTGACTCAGCTGGAATGTCAAAGGATGGACGTCCAGAGAAGGGAACTGCATCACCTGAACTGGAGTGTAGTAGAGTCTGTTCCACCTGTTCTTCGATAATTTCAAAAATAGTTTCATCTATATCGGAGTCTAAAAGGGCCGCAAACATTGTAATTTCTTCCGATTAATCTTCAATTCTCTCTCTGAAATACGTAATATCTTCGGCAGAATCCATTTAATCGGCAGTAGTAAGCATTTTTCTAATTAATTCTTGTACTATCGATTCACCAATCAGTAACTAGAGGGCGTGTTAGAGCCCACCCTCTCAACTTTGACGAGTGAAAGTGACAGTTTTATTTCAAGTCGTATTTCATGACGGTTTGCAGGAATGTTACGGACAAAATGAAATAAATAAATAAGCAACAAAAAACATGTTTCGTGACACACTTATTTATTTATGCTCTCATTTCATGATACATTTATTTATTAAGGCTTCATTTCATGATACATTTATTTATTTATGCTTTTATTTATTTGCGCATTTATTTATTTATTTAATTTTGTCCGAAATAGTCCTCCATCGGGGGGGATGGGGGGCGAATAACCTTCACCGTTCTGCCTGCCTGAACTCCCTGTCTATCTATATAGTAATAACAGTAATTTTATTATTATATAGGACCTTCCCTGTCTGCCTATCATATAGTGCCTTTCCTTCCTACCTATCTATATATCTATCCCCTTAGCTGTTTTTATATATCTACTGTATTATACAGTGCCTTCCCTGTTTATTTATATATCTAATGCCTTCTCTGCCTGTCTGATTGCATATAGTGCTGAACTTACTGCTCTGTACTATTCTGGCCTCTGCGTGTCCTGGAGTACAAAAGAAACACCACCATACAGCAACATGTGGGGACTGGCAAGATCGGGGAAAAAAACACGCGGTCACTGATTACAAACCGCAAGATGAATGAAAGAGACAATATATGTAAAAACATCTAATGCAATATTGCAATATTATTTGAAAACGATCAGCGTCAGATCGGGTTTGAATATGCTCCCGATCTGACACTGTTCGGTTTCAGATAATATTGTATGTGCTGTGTGTTGAAACTGCTGCACTGAATAAGCTGACTTCTTCTGTAAGAGCGTCAGCGTGTATTCAAACCCGATCTGACGTTGTTCGTTTTCAAATAATCTTACATGTACTGTACTATTTTAGAATGAAAACATAATTTGATTTCAGTCAGTCTGTAAGAGCCAGTGTAAATGCATGATAATTGTAAAGGTTAGCTTTTTTTTTTTAATTCAGTTCCATTCTCTCAGTCGCGTTCACGATCCCCCCCCCCCCATCTGACAATGCTGTTTTCACATAAAGACGTGCTATAGCTCAAATGTGATTTATTTGGAGACGCGCTATAGCTCGAATGTTATTTATATAGGGAAGAAAGTACAGTGTCAGGTGCTCATTCAGTGTAATAGGAACCATAGCACAGAGAGGTGTGTACACTGCAACAAGTACACATGTCGTAAATGTTGGAAGGGTGTGAGGGAATTGTTAATATTTGAATGGGATGATTTTATATAGCACGGATCGGAAATCAGCAGTTCTTAGCATTGCCCCACGCAAGCTGTCGTATCAACCGCCTACTGTAACTTGCTTTATTTTTTCTTCACTTATAGTCTAGAATAAAAGTGCACTTGTTTTGTTATACTTGTAAACAACAGATGTTCCTGTGTTTGAGCGACCCGGGTATGCTCAAAAAAAATAGACGTGTAATACCACGAAAAGTGCACTCAGGCACAGCAGTTCGCAAAAACATTGGTACGAGAATGCAGTCACAAGTACGCTGCAGAGCTATAGCGCGTCTTCAGATGGGAGGGGGGGTTGAGGTAGGGAAGGATCTTGAACATGACTGAGAGAATGAAAAGTGAATAAAAAAAAACTAACCTTTACAAGTATCATAAATTACACTGGCCGTTACACACTGAAATCAAATGTATGTTTTTATTTTAAAATAGTAAGAATAAGAGCAGTTTACTTTTCAAAAGAGAATCATGCAGGATCGAACTCATAATCTTTTGGTTACAAGTCACCAGCTTATACCATTATACTACCATAGCAGTTGAGATACGTAAGTGTCAATGTGGCATGTTAATGCGGCTTTTTTCCTGCAGTTATAGAATAAAAGCATACTTGTTTTGTTATATTTGTACCTTTGTGAAGCTGTTAATTTGATATTTGGACTTCAGGCTTCATAAATTATATAGTTTATGCCTACATTTTGTCATTTACTACTACAATATGAAAAACGTTTCTGTTTTAAAAATGTGTTTACACGGATTACTGTAGAAACGGAACACACGTGAAATACGTGTATTCCAAATAATGATCTATTATTTCCACTCTAAAACTCCACTTCACTCCCAGATAATCAATTAAGGCATGAGCTGGGAAAAGTTTGTGCACTTTCTAAGTCGATGGGGGGATGGAATAGCCGGCTACTTGCAACTTTTCTTTATCAACACATTTAGATTAACAAAAGACGCTGGCGGAGAGGTGAGAACGGTTTTAAGAAGCGATTTAAGGTGGGACGGATCTAAGAGTTTTTTCGTAGACTCTGGTAATTCTAGTGTTAAGCCGCCATCTTAATCTCTGTAGTGCAGTTTGGTAGCGTCAATTCGGCGGGGGAGGGGGTGGGTTGTTAAAATCACGTGATTGCAATTCAGCGCAGCTAAATTGCTGGCGTGTGTTAACGTGTTCTTGAGAACAAAGCGCCATCTAGTGGTGGAACCAGGTAAATGAATAAATAGGGCATGAATGGGCGTGTTTACTGTGAAATCTTGACACGCCTTCTGTCAGTAGAGGGAGGGGGGGATCACGGCGTGCATAGGGCAGCCGTACGCCATTCGCACGCCATTCACACGGCCGCGGCTATTTGACGTGGCTCCATCTGTATATAACCAGAATACATCTAACATAATAATTAATATGCCATTGGCATGTTTCACAAAGCATGATAAAAGAAGATGTATTATTAAAGTAAGACGTTACATTATAGAATCACAAATGAATAAGAATTGTGCAAATCGTAATGACTCATTCATGAGTCAGATGAATGAGAATCATTAGACTGATTCTCGGGTAGTAACTAATTCACAAATCAAATGGGCTGAGACCCATGAGTTAGGTGGTTCTTATGCATGCACTTTACACAGACTGAGGCAATGTGCAAGGATTTAGGAATAGTCTTCTGAACTGATTTGTTCATACTCATGAATCAATTTATAAGATTCCCTAAAAATAGTCATAAAAAAGAAGAAACTGTAACAGTTACACTAAAAATGCATCGGCATCACCTTAAAAGACTATTTTTCAAGATACACTGACCATTACAAATCATTTTTAGATGTGGTGTAACATTCAGATATTTTGGGGCATCAGTTAACTGATTTGGAAGTTGGAGCTTTTTAAAAATTTTTAGTTACTTAACACTAGAATCCCTGAAGACTATGAAAAGACTTGTAAACATGGCCCACCTTAAATCCCTTCGCACCTCTCCATTAGTGTCTTTTGTTTTGTAAATGCGTCAATCAGCACAAGGCAGCCTGCTACCCTCCCCCGCCTTGATGGAGCTCAACTCTCCAGGCTTAAGCCAAGGCTTCTTATCTGCATGTGGGGTGCCTGGAGTTGTATAGGGTAAATAATACAGTATATCGTTATTTGGAATACATGCATTTCATGTGTGTTCCATGTCTACAAAGATCTGGGTAAGTGTAGGATGAAAGAAAATGCTGAACACATACCTAAAGAAGAAACTTTTTCGATGTTTTACTAATAATGACGTGAAGTGTATAATGTGTGAAGACTATAGTCCGATATACTCTATTCTTTTAACTACTGAACATTTCAAATTTGAATTTGCAACACATGGTTAAAATAAGCACAATGTATTTAGGTAATATATATTTGCTTTATTTTTTTTTTTTTTGTGGGTCAGATGAGGTCTGACTGTTTAAAAGACAGTGAAAATAGGAAGGAGTGTTCGTATTGTTTTCTGTGCTGTTTTTTGCTTTTTCAAATAAATACACTTTGAGCGACCCCATGCTGGCTATTCTACCTGTTTTTTACATACCCGCAAGTATTCAGTGTGATATGCAGTCCAATTTACAGCACTGGTAATCCAGATTTGGTAATCTAGAAAGGTTTATATCTGGATCAGAGTGATTCAGTCCAGTTGTGCTTTGAAAACCTGGGACAAAAGTAAGACAAATTACATGATCCTGGATGACAAATAAAGGGATTACAAATTACAGATAATTTAGATCCTCATTAAACCTTTTGAACAACTACAGTGCTCAAGAAAGTGCACTTTGTTTAAAATGTGACTTTTCAACTTTGTTAATTAATATTTAATTACCATTACATAGCAGTTTTTTTTTTTTTTTACTTGGTCAAAAAAATGTAAAAAAGACAAACCCATTTAATGGAGTAAACTTGCTTTTTCACAAAGATTAGGCAGTATTTGTGCTATGTAAAATCATTATTGAGAAGGTTCAGGATAAAATTAGAAACAGGACAAATGTCAAAGTCCAGAGAACGCCAAGGGCCAAACTGAAAACAAAAATGGAATCACTGTGACTTTGAACTTAAATAATCAAGGTTGAGATGTGGACAGAGGGAGATTATAAAAGTAAAGCACGCAATGCATTCTGTATATGGTTTATTACTAACACATGTTGGCACATAGTTATTCAAGTTTTGTCATTGTTCTGTTTATCTCTGACATTTGCTGATATTCTGCACATTGAAAAAGAATGTTAGGTTTATTGACAACTAATTATCTATGTGGTTTATCTATGAATGTTTTGTATGTTGTGGCTGGTGCTGCCTGTTCTGTTTCCTCCTGTACTGTAATAGTATACGCAGAATGAAAATGCAGAAGGGTAGACAATTTAAATATTGCACATATGGTTAGTATCATATATTACCCATATTGACCCTAGAGAAGGGAAGAATTCTTGTTTAAAGAACTAGAATCTGGGGTTGTTCTTCATCAAGTGGATTAATCATTGATCCCTAGCTGCTGTATCTATACTAATAAAAGGCAAAGCCCTCACTCACTCACTCACTCACTCACTCACTGACTCATCACTAATTCTCCAACTTCCCGTGTGGGTAGAAGGCTGAAATTTGGCAGGCTCATTCCTTACAGCTTACTTACAAAAGTTGGGCAGGTTTCATTTCGAAATTCTACGCATAATGGTCATAACTAGAAGCTATTTTTCTCCATTTACTGTAATGGAGTTCAGCTGGAGGGGCGGAGTTTCATATGACATCATCACGCCTCTCACGTAATCACGCATTACGTAGAAAGCCAGGAAGAGCTACAAAATGCGCTTTAGAAAACATGCATTATATAATTAAGAAGGCAGCGAAACAATTAGAAGCGAGCGAGTGACATATAAAACCATATTCAGCGGCTCACGTGAACTGACGCAGTGCGCAGACAAAAAGTAACAGTTCCAAAGAGTGCTGAACAAAAAACGAATTACACTGCTACGCTCAAATAGATAAACCACACGCCATGGCGCGATAGTAAAGCATTCGCCTTTAGCGCCCACGTCCGAGGTTTGATTCCCGAGAGGGGATGCACTAAGTATGTACGCGCGCTTCTCGATTTGTTTTAACCTCGCATCCCCTTAGTTTGAGACGTATGAAAACGCATGCGGTTAACGCAGAAAGACAGATCACCTATTCACCTATTGAAGCTTCATGAATAATGGATACTTTATTCGCGATCAATGATTGTTTTGGTAAAGCCATACTCAGTGTATTCATTAGATGAACGGTAAAAAAGTAAGAGCGAGGGGACGGTAACTTACTGAAGCACACAAGCAAAACCACAATAGCACGCGGGCTCGATGTACTGACTTGCGCGATCACATTCCAAAAAATATTTCTTTTCAAGTTCTATTTAGTCCATATGAGTCAAACTCAAGGCCCACGGGCCACATCCGGCCCGG
>JANRMT010062825.1:28161814-28191651 GCA_026402145.1 Polypterus bichir lapradei | reverse complement strand
TATATATGTGTATATATGTATATATATGTGTGTGTGTGTATATATATGTGTATATATGTATATATATTTATATGTATATATATATGTATATATATATATGATGTGTATATATATGTTTATATAAGTGTGTGTGTGAGTGTATATATATATGCCAGCAACACTCATGACAATGACAAAACAATTATATTGTCAATCATGTTACGTTATTATTAAAATGTTTCCTTTTCTTTTTACTTCTCTGCTGCCAAACGCGGGTATTTTGCTATGTATATATATATATATAGATAGAGAGAGAGAGAGATGACAACAACACTCATATCAATGACAAAACAATTACATTAACAATCATGTTACATTATTTTTAAAATATTTCCTTTTCTTTTTCATAACTTCTTTAACACACTACTTCTCCGCTGCGAAGTGCGGGTATTCTGCTAGTATATACTATACAGGATGATGTTATACAGCACAGTATTGGGTTTAATGTTCAACATTGACAGTGTTGTTTACTGCCCACAATATCGACTCATTGATTTGTTTACCCTGAATGTGACTTTTCATGGAGTAACATTATCTTTATACTGTCTAGTTGTGAGTTTTACTTGAGATCATCAACCACAGTCATGATTTACTGTCACAGTTGAGTCCAGAGTAATTTTCCTGATTTATTATTCAGCTATTGCAAGTAAGTCTTGAGGCAAAGAGTATTTGAATGTGCTTTTTAATTATCCCTTTATTAAAATAAAAAGAGGAAAAAGTCTAATGCAAATTAAAAATAAGACATTTGACAAATGAGAGGAGAACACTCAGTCTATCACACTCATATGGTAAGCTAATAGCAAAGTTATCCCTACATTCCACCCAGGCTAATTAAACTAAAGAAATGGCAGTTCAGCACTACATGGAATTAAATAGCATAAAACATTAATTGCATAGTACACTATTATCAAATGGGTTGTAAAATCTGGAAAAGCAGTGCAAGTTCCACTGACAATTACAAATCATTTTTACACATTTAAGTGCAATTAACAAGAAATTAGAAAATGTATGTGTGTTGCACCATTCAGGCGCATTTGGGGAATTGTTAACTGATTTGACAGTCGGAGCATTTTTAGTTACTCCATCAAAGAGTTAGTTATGACATTTTTGGTTAGTAAATATTTTGTAATAATATTCAAAACTTATATGTGTTAGTAAACAACATTAAACACATGCCTTTCATCAATATATTACATTGTCATGTAGTTAAAAAAGCAGCATAAATTAGCGTGTGGTGTCTTAACAGTTTTCATTAGATTAAATTAGATAAACTTTATTAATCCCAAAGGGAAATTCACAGAGTAGATTAGAATTCAAGCGATGTAAAAATTACGTATCCTGTTGTTAGTTGTTGGTTAGGGAAGGTCTATGACTAATTGTAGTTTAAATTTCTGAAACAACATTTTTGAAAGAAGCACCCAAAGGAGAATTAAAATATCTTTTGAAATATCAATGTACAATTAATGGCTTGTTCAGCTTATAATTTAGAGCATTTCTAGAGTTTACCAATACATTTTAGAATCAGAGACATGTCAGATCATTACAGTACATGGATAAATCAGCTGTGAGGTTGTTTTTAATTAACAAAAGTACTGATTAAATACTGAGTACATACAGTATTTGTTTACTCTGTGCTTACAAAGCGACCCTTACATAATTCTTTTTTCTCTTACATTCATTGCTAGATAACTGACTTTTTTAGAAGTTTACAATTAACAAGTGAGCTGGTGTACTAGAAGTGTCTTCTTTTCTTCTTTATTCCATAGCTGGCACTTGGAAAGGGGGTCGACCTCTTAGCCAATACGCTGCTGTTGGTGCCGCTGGATTCCGTGCTCTATTCACCACATTGTAGTCGATCGGTTGCGACGGTTCTTGCTAGAAGTGTAGCTTGCACACACCTCACCAGGGGCCTCATGTATAAACGGTGCGTACACACAAAAATGTTGCATATGCCCATTTCCACGCTTACTTCAAGATGTATAAAAACTAAACTTGGTGTAAATCCATGCACATTTTCACAGCAGGGTCCCCCCTTGTGTACCTAACTTTCTCCTTGGTTTTGCAAACTGGTGGCACCCAGCTGTTTCTGTGGTCTGCTTTTCTTTTTTAGATTCACATTTATGATTTGGGTTTTATCAAATACACAGAAATTAATTGCATATTGTTTACAGATTTAATTCACTTGATTGTAATTATTCTGTTGCAATATAATGATGCATGGAATTTGCCAAACTATTCCAACTACCATGGCTGATTTAGCATTGTTAGAAGACGTTGCAAATCGAAGAATTAGAAGGGAGAGTTTATTTATAAATGATGATGACTGGCTTCTAAGTTGATTTCGATTTCCAAGAGCTATCCTTTTGGAGCTGTGTGCTAAACTAGCACTGGCTTTACAAATGCAGACTTTAAAGAATTGTGCTCTACCTGCTCCTTTGCAAGTTCTGTCCACTCTCGGGTTTTTAGCCACAGGAGGTTTTCAAAGTGAACTTGTTGACCCATCAGGTATTTCTCAGTCATCACTGCATCACGCCATGCCAACTGTATAGGATGGTATTATTCTCTTGTCATTCTGATATATAAGATTTACTTACACTGTGATTGAACTGGGAAACATCAAAAAGCAATTAACAGCAACATCCAGTTTTCCAAATGTAATTGGAGCAGTCAACTGCACGCACATTGCAATTGCAATAGTGCTGGACAAGTTACATCAGCCAGAGGTGAAGCACCAAAAGAATGAGCAGGCATTAGCAGAAGTGCCTACAAAAATGACAGCTTCACACAGTCGCAGGTGCTTTTTCCAACTAGTGCGGCAATAGACAGGCAATCCTTTTAAGGATAAAGAGCAGAGAATCAATCCATTGTGGTGCTCAGCACCGACGCTACACTATAAAGGCACCTTCAGAGAATGTATTTGCTTATACATTAAATAGAAAGCATTTCCACTCTATTAATATGCTGTGCTATAGTGCACAGAATGTGTGTTGTACTGTGCAAGCATGTAGCGCGCTGCATATATAATGTGGCATAAAATCATGGCTTGACTGTACCTGAAGAGACAGAGTATGATGAACCTGACCCTGACCCACCAAATTATCAGTCAAATCGGAGAGCATTACAACTTTGTTTGAATGTAATTAGCAGAATTGATGAAGGATATCATCAAGGATGAAACTCTTCATGTCAGGGGGCAGTTGGGGAGAATTCTAGGAGCCCATTCGGACATGACCATAGGCCTGGTGAATGAGGCTCCTTACCCCGCGGATATCAGAGCAGGGTTTTATACCTTGTACGTCTACAGAGACATTGTGTCTCACCAAAGAGTCGGAGACAGCTACGTCCCTCTCTTGAGATGCGTACATATTGAGGATGAGATGAATAAGATTACCACAATCACTTATGACAAACCGCACTACGCTCCGGTCAGCAAGACTCAGTTTGATACTTTGACCATTGAAATAAAGACGGATCAGAACAAAGCGGTTTCATTTCAATTTGGCAAGGTCATAGTCAAGTTACATTTCAGACCCTCTAAGAGGTGTGTGCACGACTAATACAGAGATGAGCTCTTACCTGGACCCTAGTCCTTACGTGCATTATTACGAAGCCCAAGCGGGTAGCGGACTCCCCGGTTTCTCAGGGGCTCCCGTGATGTACGGTTTTGGGATCGGAGGAATATTTCGAGGTCTGTTTAGAAGAGCTCTGCCTCTCTTGAAAAGAGGCTTCAAAATTGTCAAACCACACATTAAATCAGCCGCCAAGAATATCGTCAAAGACGTGGTGGCAGGGGCCATGTCCGGAGCTATGACTCGAGGAAGCGAAGAAAATCAAGGGGGGGTCGGGGCTGATGATAATGAGGAAAACTAAACGTAAGAGACCTCCCGGTTCACGCGCGGGGCCCATCCTCAAAAAGACGCGCCGTTCAGCATTTACATAATTTTCTTCTCTCAGCCACAAGGATAAGTCCCGCGCCCGCAGAAAAAAGAAATTGAAAAACATTTTTTTTAACTCAAAATGTCTTTCGTTCATCAAATGTCTCAAGAGTGTGTGAAATCTGAACTGGACTTGTTTACGGTTCCCTATACTCAGACTAGCGTAGAAAAAAGCATCTACATCAAGGTACCCCCTCTCTCAGCTCTATCTGAAGTCACACCGCTAGAGTTTTTGATTACTGGGAACGATTAAGACTACTTGGATCTGAATAACACGCTTCTACACGTCCGATGCAAAATTGTCAATGCTGATGGAACTAATCCGCCCCCCGTGGCCAGGGTAGATCTTTGTTGATTATCCAATAGCCGCTTTATTTTCACAAGTGGATGTGACCCTCGGGGACCGTTTAATATCACAGAGTTCCAGCCTCTACCCATACAGGGCCCTTTTTGAGGAATTGTTAAATTACAGCAATGAAACTCTCAAGTTCCAATTTGCTTCAGGTCTTTTTTACAAAGACACAGCCAACGAACATGAAAACACCACCTTGGATGGCCGAATGATGGATTCAAAAAAAGAAACAGTTATACAGCACAGGGTAAAACAGTAGAACTCCTCTGACCTATTCATTCCTACCTATTTTTTCAAGAAAAATTAATTCTAAACGGGGTGGACATCAGAATAAAACTGGTTCGGAGCAAAAATGAATTCTTTCTGATGTCCGGAGATGCCGAATGTTACAAAGTAAACATTTTATCCGCCTTTCTTTTTGTCAAGAAAGTTAAAGTTTTGGCGGTGGTGAAATTAGGGCACACCCACACTCTCACAACCTCCAATGCCAAGTACCCCGTGGAAAGAATGAATATGAAAGTTCTCAGTATGCCGGCAGGGTTACATGTGAGCAGTCAGGAGAACTTGTTCTTGGGGCAGTTGCCCAAGTACGTGGTCATAGGCATGGTGGATAATGAGGCCTTTTCTGGGGATTACGCCAGAAACCCCTTCAATTTCAAGCATAACCAGTTGGAATTCCTGGCCTTGTATTTGGATGGAGAGCAGATTCCAGCCAAGCCCTTTCAGCCCAATTTTGCTAACGACAACACAGTTCGAGAATATTACAACCTCGTGTTGGCATCTGGAAAGCATTTGAAAAACCAGCCTCTAGCCATCAGCCGTTCTGACTTCTCCCGGGGATACACACTGTTTGGTTTTGATTTGACACCAGATCAAGAATGTGGAGACCATTTCTCCTTGGAGAAAACCGGTAACATGAGATGTGAAATACGCTTTTGACAGCCTCTACTCCTTACTGTGAATCTAATAGTGTACGCCGTCTTTGACAACATTATTAAAATAAACCAGAGAAGAAACATCCTTTATGATTACTAACAAAGCATGAACACTCTACAGATCTTGGAACTCATGTCCAGTAATCCGTACACAGAAAATCAGTTTTACGGAGTGTTGGCGTGCGACGAACTGCCTGAAAAAATACTTACGGAGCCCCCGGCCATGATCATCGTCAACACTCACCGTCAAAATCAACCCGGAGAGCACTGGTTGGCGATACGTCTCAGAGAAGACGGAACTGGAGAATTTTTTGACTCCTACGGGGCCCCGCCAGACTTTATCTGTTTTCCTGAGGAAATATACAGCTTTTTAAACAGAAACTGTAAAGAAATTATTCACCATAACCGACAGCTTCAAAGCTGGTTTTCCAGCGTCTGCGGACAGCACTGTATTTTTTTCCTGCATCACAGAGGAAAAGGACATTCTTATCAAGAGATCATGAACTTGTATTTTAATGAGGTCACCAAGAACGATGATATGGTTTAAAATTTTGTCAGTACAACACTTGCCTAACAACACTTCTAGAGGTTTCCAGGATCACCGCTGTATGCAAAGTTCTATGACCTGTAATTATCTTAATAAAGAATAGACAGTCTGTATAATCAAATGTAATATTTTATTAAACAAAAATATAATTATATTTCAATAAGGAATCCATTCATTATTTTTGCGAGATTTGGTTTTCTTGCCAACAGGTGTATTGGAAGCAGAGGGCAATGCAGCGGCAGTAATAGAGGCAGCGGACCCCTCTGGGGCAGAAGGTTTGAAACTCCCTAGAAGTTCTCTCGTGTTGGCGTTTGGCACGGCAGAGGCCGGAATGTTCGAACCGGCCAGGGCCTTAACAAATTCTTTCCAACCCCTAGGCCTACGATAGGACGGGATGTTGTGCCGGGCGGTCAAGTTCCACATTAGATCGACCATATTCGTTCCGGGTAACGGTTCTCCACGAAGCACAAACTCTCCCAAGCCATTCCAGTAGGTTGTATTAGGGTTATACGCCATTTTCTGTAAAATAATTTCAGTGTATTTTTTTGATTTATCCGGCGCACTTTTCAAAATCTCGTCGTACACACGGTCTTCGGGGGCACTAGGAGTCTCTTTGAGAGCCCCCTGCGGTTCCTCCTTGCTCTCGGCAGGTAGCAATAGCTTCAGAGGACCGGTTTCTTTATCTGCTTTTTTCACAAAGGTCAAGTATCTTTGCAAGATGTTCATATAAAGTTTAACTTTTGCTTCGGCAGTCAAGTCACTACGTTCAAGTATGAATTTCATTTGTTTATCCAGTTCACTTTCCGTAGCGCTTAAAAGGTCGGTGGAAGCTGAGTTTTTCTGTTGCCATTGAGCCACTTGCTGTTGAGGGACCAGGTACATCTTGCGTGTGTATTCCATATTTATAGTCTCGAACCTATTAAACTAGTAATGAAAGGAATGGCGGCGCTTAATAAGGCTCTGAGAAACCCTCCTTTCTGATTTAAAAGGGCTTTTTTCTTTTTAACGGTAAGTTTTTTAGCACTGAGTTTTTTAATGGCGAAACGATGTTTCTTCAGCAACTTGAACTGTCTGGACATCAGAGGGAAGCGTCCTTTTAAAGTATTGAGAGCTATTTCTGACAGAGCATAAATTAAATCGTCCGGAGCCTCGCTCAGCACCGCTTTTCTTCGACGACAGGAGGCCCTATGTAGGGTCTTGAGCAGAGGGAAATTTCTTTTTATTTTGCACGACATGCCGGCTCTTTCTCAAATACCTGGAAAATGGAACGTCTTTATCTGGTTTTGAGAAATTGGGCTAGCAGCTCGTCGTAGAGGCTGCCAGCAGCTATAAAACCAGACTATATTGTCTGGGCGACGAGAAAGCACATGGTCCGTGTGCTCCAAAAGCTTTTTCACAAAATGCGATTTGCCCGAAAAAGAGGGTCCAGAGACTATTTTCGAGAATGGATGCTGAAGTCTAACATCAAAACCCTCTTTAGTATCCATAGGGGAGAGATGTGAAATCGGGCAATAGAACCCTTTTGTTGTACACCACTCTGAATCTTTTTCTGAGTGGACGATTTTGCAACGTCAGGTTCTTTTTGTTCCTATGAATCTGTGCTCCATGAACCGTTATTTCTTTTGTGAAACCGTGTGCTACAAAACTATGCACTAGATCCATTAAAGAGTATAGGTTTACCACTTGAGCCGTTTCGTGATTGAGAGTAATGCCCTTTACCTTCAAGCAGACCTTGCCTTTGAACGTTTTGTACGCGTATGTTTTCGGACCCCCAGAAACAAACTCTTCTATGAAGTCGTCAGGATCTAGTTCGCTGGTGAGTTCCCCTAATTAGTCCCCGAGCGGCGGAGTGTACTGCCCGGTCGAGGCTGTGAAGATAACGGAATCTGTATCATGATACAGAACCCTTGGCCCTAAATGTTCCAGCAATTCTTACAATTCTAGGCGGGCATAGGCCGTTGTGAAAGCGGCGATCACCACATTGACTGGACCGGGTAGAACGTATCTGTCATCAGTATACCTCCATTGCACTTGAGCGATTTCATCGCTGACAAAACCAAAATAGGATATCCGATACATATCTGAGAACAGATAATTGAAGAATTCTTGGGTGTGTTTAACAAACGTTGTGGTCAGTTGGTTAGGTTTCTGACCGAATTTTCCCCAAAGAGAATTCAGAAATAACTTGGAAATTTGTCTCTTAGCGGGGTTGGAGGTGATGTTTTCACTCTCCAATAATACACCTTCTTTTAAGAAATAGTAATCAACATAACACCGAAGGGATGCCTCGTCC
The DNA here is from genome assembly GCA_026402145.1 of Polypterus bichir lapradei. Taxonomy (NCBI): domain Eukaryota; kingdom Metazoa; phylum Chordata; class Cladistia; order Polypteriformes; family Polypteridae; genus Polypterus; species Polypterus bichir. The sequence continues at coordinate 28,183,550 of JANRMT010062825.1, read as the reverse complement.
TGGGTCTACGAGGGCCAGCCAGAGGCCTCCTGTTTGCCTTTCAGATGAATTTTGATCTAATCGGAAAATAAATCTGTGGTGCTCTGTTCGTAGTGCCATATCTCATGTATTTTTAAGACTCTGTATCCTTTATCTAAGGCTTTTAGTATTTCAACACTGCACCAGGTTCCTGTTAAGACTAGAATTACCAGAGCCTACGAAAAAACTTGTAGATCCGTCCCACCTTAAATCGCTTCTTAAAACCGTTCTCACCTCTCCGCCAGTGTCTTTTGTTAATCTAAATGTGCTGATAAAGAAAAGTTGCAAGTAGCCGGCTATTCTATCCCCCACCGACTTAGAACGTGCACAAACTTTTCCCAGCTCATGCCTTGATTGATTATCTGGGAGTGAAGTAGAGTTTTAGAGTGGAAATAATAGATCATTATTTGGAATACACGCATTTCACATGTGTTCCGTTTCTACAGTAATCCGTGTACACACATTTTTAAAACAGAAACATTTTTCATATTGTAGTAGTAAATGACAAAATGTAGGCATAAACTATATAATGTACTAGCAAAATACCCGCGCTTCGCAGCGGAGAAGTAGTGTGTTAATGAAGTAATGAAAAAGAAAAGGAAACATTTTGAAAATAACGTAACATGATTGTCAATGTAATTGTTTTGTCACTGTTGTGAGTGATGAGTGTTGCTGTTATTTATTGTTATATATGTTTATATATATATATATTTATATATATATATATATATATATATATATATATTTATTTACACACACACATATAAACATATATATATATACATATCTATACATATACACATATATATACACACACACACATATATACATACATATATATATCTACATATATACACATACATATACATACACACATACATACATACACACACATATATACACACAAATACATATATATATACATACACACACACATATATAAACATATATATACATATACATACATATCTACATATATACACACACAGCTATTTCGTATCAGTGCAATACGCTGCTTGTTAAAACAGATAACTCCCGCTCTTACGTGCAAGTCTGCGTGGATATTATGAACAATCATATCTGTTCAAGTTCTATTTAAATTTTAAATAGAAGGAATTTTTATTTAGTCGACAGAAATATCTTTGGTAGGAATGGTAAAAACAGAAAGGAATATTATTTCTGAATAAATCAACTCAAACCTTAAACAACTTATAATATTTTGCTCTCCATAAAAATATATCCTGTCTAAATTATACAAGTTAGAAATAAAGTAAACGTTAAAAGAACAAACATTCAAATTTCTTTACTCTTATGTAATTTTATATAAAAAATAAACTTAGATTTTAAATATCCCAAAAGATTTTGCTCTCCATAAAAATATATCCTGTCAAAATTATACAAATTCAAATATGAACATGCTGCATAACAAAACCTGGAAATATAAATAAAATGTGTTCCTTTCAGCAATAACAAATCAAATCATTCAGTTGTCTTTGCTCATATGTCATTTTAGAGCTGGACGCCTGGCATCTTTTTTTGGCAACAAGTTCGTTTATGTTTGGTGTGAGGTTCTGTGTTGTGGAGATTCTCAGGATGGACTGCAGGTGCTCATCAGTGAGGCGACTCCTGTGTGCTGTTTTGTTAGTCTTTATCACTGAGAAGAGCTTCTCACACAGATATGTGCTACCAAACATGCACAAGGTTCGAGCCGCATGTAGACGGACTTTTTTTGTTCTTCAAAGTCACTAAAGCGCCGTGCGCTCAGTTTATCAGCAAAGTGCGTATTTGGGAACACCGTAGTGACGACTTGGTTCAACATTACTTGGCAACAGGGAAAGTGGGGCAAGTTGCACTGGTGAATTTGTGTCTCCCATAAAAGCAGCTTCACTTGAAATCACTTTGTGATTGTGCACGGGTAAAAACGTCCGCTGAAGTGTCAGATTCTTATTTAATTCTTCTGCTTTCTGTATCTTCTGCATTGCATTCAGGTCTTTCAGGTTATCCTGATGTTTTGTCTCATAGTGCCGTCTTAGATTAAATTCTGTAATTACAGCCACATTAGCTCCACAAATGAGACACACGGGTTTACCGGCAATGTCAGTAAACATATACTCAGCCTCCCATCGGTTTTTAAAGTCTCTATGTTCAGAATCACCTTTTCTCTTCGGCATCGTGTGGGCTAGCTTCGCAATAACTTGCAGCATCATAAGCTAGACTTGATTAACGCAGTAAGTGTTCGGCAAGGCAGCTGAAGTGCTGCATTATGGGATCTGTAGTTTATTGTGTTACCAGCGCTTCATATACCCGGGCCATTAATAACAATAATACAGTATATAAAATGATCTCGCGGGCCGGATATAATTACACGCCGGGCCGGATGTGGCCCGCGGCCCTTGAGTTTGACACATATGGACTAAATAGAACTTGAAAAGATATATTTTTTCAAATGTGATCGCGCAATTCAGATAGAGTTGACGCGCACTACAGCCTGCATGCCTCAATAAGTCATCCTCCCCTCGCTCTTACTTTTTTACCGTTCATCTAATGAATACACTGAGTATGGCTTTACCAAAACAATCATTGATGGCGAATAAAGTATCCATTATTCGAGTATGTAGATCGGGGTATATATATACATATATATATACCCGCGTATCGCAGCGGAGAAGTAGTGTGTTAAAAAAGCTATGAAAAAGAAAAGGGAACATTTTAAAAATAACGTAACATGACTGTCAATATACAGTATTTGTTTTGTGAGTGTTACTGAGTGTTGCTGTCATCAAGGATTTGATTATCATTATTTCTTTCAATCAGGTTCGTATTTGTAAGATGTGTTGTGTTCAAGTTACATTCCGTGTTTGTCAATCGTTGTAAAGATGACAGGTTTCATTCATCGATTCGTTTCTTACTGCATCAATAAACAGTTCGTCTTCTTCTTTATCTGAGACCTGACACACTGCATGCACGGGTTTTTTGTTTTACACTGTCTTCCTTTAGCGGGACATTGACTTTTTCCACCGTGTGCTTTGTTTCCGCAGTAGCTGGATTTATGAATTGTATGTATCAGACGCTTCATATTTTTTGCTGCCTTTTCAATTGTGTAATTCGGTTTTTGTTCAGCACTCTTTGGAACTGTTGCTTTTTGTCTGTGCACTGCGTCAGTTCACGTGAGCCGCTCGGTGTACATGCATCGAAGGTTCCCAGCTGTGCTGGTGCCATCTCGTGCTATGTCCATGGCTGCATTTAATGTTACCGAAGTCCGGGCACTTAAAACTTTCTCTCACAGTTTCGCTGAGTTTGTGCCAAACACCACCCTGACCATCTCATCTTCCTCTGCATAAGCACAGTCCTTCACCCGTGAATATTTAGTGGCAGTTTGCTATTGGATTGCCGCTGACGGACGGCCTTATATGGGCAGGCACTAAATTACAAACGCCAGCGGCAGCCTGTCTATGAACTTAATTTAAAGTGTAGGTTTACATTGTGCTTTGTTTCCAAAGTAGCAGAACTCATGAATATGGTTGTATATGTCACTCGCTCGCTTCTTATTGTTTCGCTGCCTTCTCAATTATATAATGCATGTTTTTTTCAGCGCTTTTTGGAGGTCTTCCTGGTTTTCTATGTACTGCGTGATTACGTGGGAGGCGTGATGATGTCACACGATACTCCGCCCCCACGGTGTTCAAGCTCATCTCCATTACAGTAAATGGAGAAAAACAGCTTCCAGTTATGACCATTACGCATAGAATTTCGAAATGAAACCTGCCCAACTTTTGTAAGGAAGCTGTAAGGAATGAACCTGCCAAATTTCAGCCTTCCACCCACACGGGAAGTTGGAGAATTAGTGAAGAGTCAGTCAGTGAGTGAGTGAGTGAGTGAGTGAGTGAGTGAGTCAGTGAGGGCTTTGCCTTTTATTAGTATAGATGAAGCCTGTAGTCCAAATATCAAAGAAACACTTTCACAAAAGGTACAAATATAACAGAACAAGTATGCTTTTATTAAAAAATATAACTGCAGAAAAAAAGCCACCTTAGCATGCCACATTGACGCACACTTGTTACAACTGCCACGGTAGTTTAATGGTATCAGCTACTGACTAGTAATCAAAAGGTCATGAGTTCAATCCTGTGCAATTCTGTTTTGAGAAGTAAACTGCTCTTACTCTTACTATTTTAAAATAAAAACATACATTTGATATCAGTGTGTAACAGCCAGTTTAATTTATGATACTTATAAAGGTTAGTTTTTTTTTTATTCATTTTTCATTCTCTCAGGTGTGTTCAGGATCCCCCCCCCCCCCCCCCCCCATCTGACACTGCTGTTTCCACATTCCATACAACCCGAATCCTCTTTTTTCATGCGCTCCCACTGATGTTCCCAAATCACTCTAACTGTCAGATTAAATTTTTCATATCTTCAGTTTGTTGTCATTTTAAGCCAATCGGCATAAGGCGTACCCATGAGAGGATGTTTAGCATGCGCATCGTAACACTCTGGACAACCGTGATAAAAAACATCCAGCAAACTCAAAGGCCATAGGGACACCCTGAACTTCGGCATAACCGTCTAGATAAAAGGAACCCATCTTTACTTCACCGTGATTCAGGGCATGTCGAATGCTTATTTTTTTCCTTCTCGGAAAGATACATCAACCATTGAATAGACGCATTAGAATAAGCTTTGTGAGTGCTTTTGTAATGATCGCTCCAAATTATTCCGATCGCATTATCAGGCATGCAATTTTGTCTGTACATGGTCAGGCAGAGAGAAGCTAGCGTCATACACTGAAAAGGATCAATATTACCGATCCTGAACACTTCCTCTCTAAATTTCATGCATGCTGTTCTTAAAATAACCACGTCGTTTCTACAATAATAAGCCATTTCTCTTCTAAAGTTGAAGGTACTGCTTTTAATCGAATCGTACCAAGACAAAAATTCCTCTCTTTCCTGGCTCATCATTGTTGAATGCCGTAATATTTAGGTTCGGGGTACGGCCCAACATAATTTTGATTTTCAATGGTGTTAAAGAAATGGGGAAAGTACCCTTTTTGAGCCTGGAATCCCAGGGCTTTGGGCATACTGGTCAATTTCATAGGTAAGAAGCTCAACGAGTCGATAAATCTCAAGTCATAATCTTGTCCGATAAAACGCATTAGTTTACATCCCTGAGCTGTAACAATTGGAGTTTGCCCGCTCTCTACGAGATATTTCATCAGGAAATAACCATCATACCCCTTAGAATTGTGAGCTATGAACCTGTACTATTGGTATTTTCGACGTCGATATCTGTGGAAGAACTTTGCGACACAGTCCTCCCCGGCCCGACTCCATGATTGACCGTTCCAATGTATGCAGTGGATGTAATTGGGGATGTGGATGCCATCATCTTGACAGCACTCAAAATCATAGAAAACGTACTTTTCATGGATTGGTCTTTGCGGTAAGCTTTGAATAAAACACTGATGATTTTAATCTGATTCTTTCGTGACTGCTCTACAAATGTGACAGTGTTTGGGTCGACACTTGTGAGGTTTTGAATCGGCTTTTAAGCTGTATCTTCGTTTGCAGAGGGGACAGACTTTATGGACGTCGCAGATACTTTCAGAACTGTGCGTCTTTTCATTCAATTTGCGCATTTTGCGGAGTTTGAAGCAAAACCTTGATTGACATAAACGATGGCAATCGGAACATCGAAAAGCCTCCCCGTCAACCCTTTGACAGTCTGTAGATAAACAGACGTCACAGTGTTGCTCACAACGATGTCGTGACGGATTAGAATACCCCGTGTAGCAGAAATCACAGATGTAGGAAAATCCCAGAAAGCCTTTTAGATTCAACATACCGTAATAATGTTCATAATGCAAAAACAGGAAAGCAGTCTTTGTTTTTCTGGCCTGGGACGCTTCAAATTTTAATAGAGCGCTAGCGTTCGGTTCCCGGTACCAGATGACAATTTTAATTCCCATTAACCCCTCAAACTTTTCAATATCTGAAAACGTTACTTTCTGATCCGTTGATAATCCGACCCTGACGTGCAATCGATGAGCCTCTTGTTCACACAATTTCTCATTGTTTCTGAACCTAATGTCTAATACAGCCAGCAATCCCCTGGCAAAACAGCACTGATCATCCGGGTTGAAGGATATCCACAGGTGTTTCAGTTTCTTTTGAACGATTACATCGCTGAAAAGGGTGCAGGCTTTACGCCTAGAACCCCCACCACCAGATGGAGCCCTCACTACCTGAACGATTAGCATCAGACTGGAATTGACTAAAATAGTAGCGTGACTCTGGAGAAGTAATTCAATTTGATTAAAAAAATCCTCCACAGAAAGCATACCTGTGGGGGTTAGGGAAAAAACACAGGGGCTGAGAGATTCGGCACATAATTCTAACTGTACTAGATCATTAGGATTCAAAGTGCTCGTAAAACTGTCTAATATTTGTTGAAGGGTCTCGTGTATATGATTAAAAACTTCGGCGAATGAATCAAGTGTGTAGGCCTCAGAAAAATTGAAGCGATGTCTAATCTCGATATTGTTAAATTTTGGACGCTCTGTTATAGACAAATTATTTAATCTAGAAGTGGAGGGCTGTGGGGAGTTTACTGACGGGGCTGGAGCCGAAGGATTGTCCACATGTGAGGTATTTGGTTGTGGAGAGTCGGCTTCGAGACTCGAGTTTACCCCGGAAGGCTTAGCCACTGGCAAACTAATAACCCATTAAATATTTTAAATATGTCAAGCCTCTTAAATTAATAGACTTCATTCCTTCCATTCTTATTTTGATAGCTTCACTGTCGTAAACCTGCAAAAAATTATACACATGGTAAATTTACTTCTAGTAAAGTAAAAATAATTTTGTTCTTTTCAATTTAGTTTATTTGCATTTATCTAGGTTCTTTTATATTTTTCCACTTAAGCAATTTTTCTCAGTAAATCTGGGTTCTTAGATAAATATGAATAGAAATCTTTACATAGAATGCTATTGAAATTGAATCTTGGAAGCATTAGCCTCTTAATTAAATCTGTTCTGCCATTTTGAAAACAAGGATATGTGCTGTTCATGTACTCTGTGAACTTGCACTTTCTTTTCGGCATAATGGTTATTCCTGAATTTATGTAAATGAAAGAAGTATAAAAATATTATTAAATTACTTGAAAAAGTGATTTATTACTTGATCAACTGATTACTAAAAAGATATTGCATTTATATGACAGAATAAATGTGTGATTTTTTTTTATTAACTGAAACTTTAATAGTTGACTCATTCATTTACAATTGCAATTTTTGAACAATGGGTGACAATAACATTTTACATTAAAATATTTCAAAGCAATATTTACTCACACTTAAATATGACAGACTGTACCTGGATGTATAAAATATTTTGTTTCATCAAGCTGATGAAAGAAGATCTCATACAGAAAACGTGAAATTGTAATTTTGATTTTGAATAAATTCACTTAGTTACAATGAATTTGCATTACAAATAATTAAGAAAATGAACAACATTTGTAGTGAACTGTCTACTTACCAAGAAGATAAAGCTGAATTTAAAAGATGAAGTGAAAAAGCCAAGTTGGACAGACATTGACTATTCTCGTCAATATCTGCATTGTTTACTACCGGAATGGAAGTGAAGAATCTGGGAAAAAAGTGTGTGAACTGCTTCTGCAAATGCTGACTGGTGTATGGCTTTCATTTTTTACTAATGATAAGGATATGGATATTTTCAAATTTTACCCAAAATTCCGGACATTTTCAAAATATTATAAATTTCTCCCGGACAGTCCATGGTGTGTTAAAAATGAGGACATGCCTGGGAAAATGAGGACGGTTGGCAGCCCTAGTCCTGCCTTTTGCCTAGTGCTGACAGAATTGGCTCTTGATCCTCACAACAATGTTTTTAGAATAAGAAAGTATGGAAAATGAATGAATGATAATACAGTTTTAAAAAAATGCAGTTTGCATGTAGTGGAATAAAGATTACACTTGCAGAAGAAAATGACACAGGAAGAATATGTGTGATTTATTGTGTAGAAAAATATAAAAACCAGCAAAGTACACTGTTGGAATCTCTTTTGTTACCAAAATAGGGGAACACTTTAATTCCATTACTAATATCAAAATTAAACAATATATAACATTATATGTTTCATTACTACTTATATGAAAAATTGTGTCACTCAAATATGTCACTGAGTTATTGAACTCAATTTTATTCTCTACGGTAACACTAGTACGGCTAAAGAGTCATTTTTAAGAAACACATACACTCAGGCCATCATAAAAATCAATTGGTATTTACAGCGTAACATTCAGAATCAATCAGAGTCCACTTTATGTGACTTTTTTATGTAGTTTATTGCTTTGCATATATCTACTAATAACAACTCTTGTAATAGAGCAGGTGGCTCAATAGTAGAGTGACATGTAATGTTCTTGACTTCAATTAGTGCCACAGAAGAGTTGAGTGAATTTTTGCAGTTGCCCACAGCACCATTTTCAAGAGCCAAGGCTGCCATGAAAATTGTTCTCAAATCCCATGCACTACCCATAAATCCCTTGAATGACTGACACAGAAATTAGAAAAAAGAATAAACTAAAAATGTTTTGCAACACCTGCATTTTACTTTTGTAAGCTACAACTAAACAGATGCAACCTGATTTGAGCACCTTCTCACAAGTGCCTAGGAACACAGTCAAAAACAATGACCTGGCAAATTTGAATACGCACACATCAAAAATCAGTCACTTTCTGGGAAAAGCCTACTCAGTAAAGTAGTTAGTCAGCATAATTAGGGAAAACTGCATGTGCAAACAGAATGGTAGTGCTGTTTCATATTTCCTAGGTCTTGGGTTAAACTGTGTTTGAGCAAATGTGTCCTGTGAAATAATGTCACTTTGTCCAAGCTTGGATTCTGCCAGCGTTGTTGCAGCTGAGTTTGTTATTGTTGGTGACCTTATATTGGAATATATGGGTGGGAAACATACTGCTGAATATGTGCATTTTTGATTGTTAGAACTTTAAAGCTGAAGGTCCAAGTAAAAAAAAAAATTATGAAGTGAAAGAATGTATACAACAGCAGTTCTCATATTAACACTTTGAACGTGAGGTACGAGTTAAGTCTTTTGTCATTGAGCTTGTCAAGATGCAACATACAAGAGAACTTGTATCTCCGTATACAGCCACTACAGCTGCTGCATCTCAGCTACTCTACTTAGTACAGTGCAGCCATCTAATGGATTGCCATAGAATTTTTTTAGTGGGAACAGCATGCAGAAAATAGTCCTGTAAACTGATTTTATGTTGTTGCAAAAAAGTTAGAAAGCTGCTGATGTTCTGAAACAGCTAGATTTGTTGCATATTGAATATTCTGATGACAATGACAATAATCAAGATAGTGACAATCAATTGGATGATGTGGAACTTGTAGGCTCTGGTACTGATAGGGATTGTTGCCCCAAAGACATTCTTTCATCACAAGGTATCTGCCATGTCACGACTGTCAGAACAGCAGTACATGGCTATTTTGCTGGACAGTGAGCACAAAACGGTAACCAACTACCAAATGTGTTGTGTGAAACAAGCGGGGACAGGACAAAGAAACATTCTGTTTGTGGCAGATGTTCTTCTAGACCTCCACTTGCAAAGTGCTATGCTTCTAGGACTCTCATTCAAATAAAGACTTTTAGTCATGTTGCTGGTAAAAATAAAGTAAGTTTCTCTACATTTTTGGCAAAGTTACTCTTGATAATAAAACTGCTGATTTATAATGCATTTCATTTTATTTTTTATCCATTTTGATTGAGCTCATTATTTATTACATTTGTATAGACCTACATAAATACTGTGCTTTAAGAAGTCAGTAGCAGTGAACGTTACTGATTATATGCAGAGATATATAATATAGTTTTTCTCAGTTTTTATACCTTATGTTTCAGCAATTAGAACATTTTCAAAAGTGTGGAAAAAACACTAGCAAAACTTTTGCCACAACCCTACTTACTACTTTAGTTGGAAAACAAAATAGCTTGCATTATCTTTTAGAAATCTGGAAACATATTACAGAAGGTTTATCAAGTGTGATTTATTTCTTGACTTTTAAATTCAGCTTTGAAAGTTTGAAGAAATCTAGAAGCATCCATCCATTATCCAACCCGCTTTATCCTAACTACAGGGTCACGGGGGTCTGCTGGAGCCAATCCCAGCCAACACAGGGCACAAGGCAGGAAACAAACCCCGGGCATGGTACCAGCCCACCGCAGATTATTACAATATTCTATTTCTAATTTAGCTTGGGGAGGTTATAAGAGAAGCTCCCATTGACTATGCTCTAATAAACAGGCATACATTCTAACATAACTAAGAAAATATTTCTATCAATTTAACATAAGTTGAAACTGAACTAACTTTGAGTGGATTATGTTACGATGGTCTTTTAAGTGTCCTTGAGGGCTAGGGACATGTCTGCCAACTATGCTGGAGCGATTATTATAGTTAAAATTGTGATCTTAGCTGTGTGACAGCAGTGCCAACCACTGCTCTACCGGGCCTCCCTGAGATAAGATTATGTCACATATTCAATTACAGAGAAAACATACTTTCACACAGATATACAGTAAGTCATAGAAATTCTTGATCAATTGTGGTCACACACAAGATAATATCTCACAGTAATAAAAACCTTTATAAGTGATTTATTTATTGTGTGATGCATCAGCTTAACCAATCTGAGATGTTTGACTCATGTAGCTCTGCAGGGCGACAGTTGTCTGCACCAGTGGTCCTCAACCAGTACACCAGGGCACCATGAAAAGTTGAGAGATAAAATAATTTAACACATGAAACATCATAGCCAGCATCAGTTGGTGTTTTTTTTTAATCTTTTTCATCAGTGTGCTTGTTGTTCCTGTGCTTCTTTAGACTTTTCCTAATTTTCTGCACATCAAATGTTGTTGCATCTCTGAAATTTCTATCAGCTAATGTTATTAATGATCTTTTTTTTTTTTTTTTTTTTTTAATACAAAAGACCCCATTACCACAACAAATAATGCCTTTGAACCTTGGCCCCCTGGTATGAATCACTGTCCCTCTCCTTAGGCTCAAACTTGAATGCATTTGCATATCCTTTTACCTCAACAAATTCTCTCCTGCTTCAGTTATTGACATTACTGGACATTGTTTACCTGATGAGAATGGCTATCTATCTTCAGCAGGCAATAATTAACAAAAACTGTCACGTAAAAAACTAATAAACAGTCAATTGAAACAGCATCTCTGTGTTTTTCATAGACTGGAATGCAAAGTACACATCCAACATGAATTTGACATGGGAATGACAAATAATGGACAGAGCAGTCAAGCTCTAAGTGAAGAGCTAGGTTTTCACAGACAAGGCAGAGCAGACAATGAATGAAAATTTGAGAATAAATGGTGGGCTTTTTATGCAAATTAAAGGACTAATGCAATGAGGTACTTAAGGTACCCTTTAGATAAAAATGATTTGAGTGGAGCTATATTGAAATGCTGACGCATAAATTGAATTTAATACAGTAATCCCGCGCTACTTCGCGGATTCATGACTTCGCGGGTTTTTAAATATAGTAGTAGTATTTCCTAGTCTAAGAACAACAAAACAAGTTTGGTGACTAAGTGCGTTGTAACACGGGCTGTGATTGGTACATGGGAGGTAGACGAATAATCACAGCTTCCCGCTTTCTAATCGGGCCCGTGATTGGTGCTTTGACTGATGCCCAGCTCCCACAGTATCTCCCCTTGTCTCTCTGTCGCGGCCATTTCGCTTCAAGCTTTTTTGCATAGCGGTTTACTTTACACTGTACTGTGTGTGATTTTTTTGTGGTTTCTTTGTGTTGAACTTCGCTTCAATCTTAACCCCCTGCAATGGATCCCAAATGTGCTCCTTCTTCCAAGGCTGGTGCTGAGCCTAAACGCCGTTCGATCAGTCCAATTTTGCAACAAGGTCGACGACGTCATGACCGACTACAAGCTGCTCTTCGACCGGAAAAAAAAGCAGCGGCAGCAACTGCCGATCACAATGTTTTTGCAGCCTCGCAAAAAGGAGCCAGTTCCTACTACTACTACGGATACACCTTCAGAAACCATGGAAGAGGTGCCACAGGAAATGTTAGGTAGGTCCCTGTTATTAATAGAGTAAAGGGTGGGTTGTAAACAGTACAGGGAGGGTTTAAAAACGTCCAAATACACGTTAAATAATTAAATAAATATGGTGTCTCTACTTCGCGGAAATTCAGTTATTGCGGCCGGCCTTGGAACCTATCTCCCGCGATAAACGAGGGATTACTGTACACATAATCGCATGTATTAAATCACATACATGATTTAATGACAGATGTATACATATGCAAAGAAAATATTTTTTTGCATTTACATACATTGCTGCATTTACTTGTTGGATTGCTCCATCCACAATGTGCCATCTCGCATGCTCTTCTTTTCCAATGTAAAACTGATGCTTGCTGTGCACTTCATATTCTGACAGCTTTGCTGCTACTATATCAGACTGCTGAACTGCATCATGCATTAGAGGTATGGACAGACATACCAATTGATGAGCAAGGGTTCAGCGTTGTAGCCTCTCGGGGGAGTCTGCTCCATCCAGCATTGGCTGCTACAGTTCTTTGATGTTAACATTGGCCTTGCAAAGTGGTTTTATCTTGTTGCTATCTTTCATTACTTACCACAACAGTTTTTAAAAAAATGCACATTAATATAAACTATCCATCCATTTTCCAACCCACTGAATCCAAACACAGGGGTCTACTGGAGCCAAACCCAGCCAGTACAGGGCACGAACCAATCCCAGGCAGGGTGCCAACCCACTGCAGAACACACACAAACACACCAAGCCCAATTTAGAATCACCAATCCACCTAACCTGCATGTCTTTGGACTGTGGGAAGAAACCCACACAGACACAGGGAGAACATGCAAACTCCACGCAGGGAGGACCCGGGAAGCGAACCCGGGTCTCCTAACTGCAAGGCAGCAGCGCTACCACTGCACCACCGTGCCACCCTAATATAAACTAAAGGAGTGAAATAAAATATTGCTGTGTAATTGCTTGTTGCTCTTACATAATTAGTCATATCACTTTATATATAACATATATAATAACAGTTTGTAAATGATGTTATTACTGAACCTACACTCCACTGTCTTTATTTTTTAAAAACAATTGCACAGGTTATAACACAGAGTAAGTTATTTTTAACACAGAGATAATGATCAAATCACCTTCTATATTTGTATATTATATCATCTATTGGTCTTGGAAAAGAAGCTGCCTGTGAGTTAAATTATTTTTCATATTAAATTAAACCTGTTCATCTATAATTATATAAATAATAAGAAATGTGTACAATTATTCATGTTAATAATAATAATAATAATTTATTTTGTAAGAGATTTTTTGAAGTTCCTTTATTTTTTTAAATTGTTTCCACAAATAAATGGTTCAGTAAACAATTTTTATGCAGCTTATATTGTACATATGTAGAGGCAATGGTGTTTTATAATTAAAAAAAACACACTTAACATTTGTAAAAAAAAAATTCAGGACATAAGTGGAGCTAAGCTACAGCACACTGGCTCAGCATGTAGCATTGCACGGGGCTGTTCTTTTCTAACTAATTTATGCTTACAATCCAAACAAATACAGTTTGGTGTCAAGTTACAATTAAATTAAAAAATAGGAAAAAATACACCTACAGCATAATCAATCACATGGAAAAATAAAAAAGCTAACTTGCACAATATACATGGGGTCCATTTCAGTTTTTGTTGAATTATTTTTAAATATGAACCAGTCTAGTTGCTGAAATTACATCTTATGTTTTTATATTGCATTGCAGAATTATGTAACTTGTGGAACTGATAAAATGTAATATATAGTGCAGAGCATGAGCATTATGGATTTGAATAAGCTTTTTATGGGATGATGTGTATACCGACTGATTAAGTGATTATCCATCACTCTTCTTAAACTGTGCTATCAAGTGCCTGCCTTGCTAGAGCATGTGCTTTAGTAATTCCAAATACTCAGATCATAATGCTTATTTTCTTATTTTCCAGATAGTTTGGGATAAAATTACTCTTTATTCTCTAATATTGTTATTTTCAAGCAACATTTGACGGGACAACAGTTTGTTATAAAAACTCTACTGTGTCTATTTGCTTGTCATCTTGTCTTGCTTGATTGGAAGAATCCTATTACACACTCCATAGGTAAAAGGGAAAATTACTCTTATATTACATAAAATTACAAAAGATAAACATTTTCTGTGGTCCAAAGTTTTTTCAGAATTTAGCAAGAATTTATTGCTGTTATACAAAAATAAAGAAGTTGGGCATTTTTTGAGATTTTTGATGTTTTGGCATAGAGAAGGTACAGTATTACTTTATACTGGGCTTTTTGTTTATAGAATGTTAACAAAATGGCCTCTCATGGACTCACAATAATAAGGCTTCTTTGTCTTTCCTTGGATTTGGGGAGTTCCACCTTGCAGGTTGCCTCGTCAGTCATGGGCCAGTGACTGGAAAGGGTGGAGCCAGGGTGGGATCAAGCTTGGGGCCAGCTCTCACTGGTCATTTTTTCAGCACCATTAGCCCCCTCTCATCCTAGTATAGGTAGTATATACCTCTGGCGATCCCTGAAGGTGATCCTCTGACAACTTATGACAGCTACATATTTGATGCATACATTTGATGTTTATCTATTATTTCATTTAATATACACGTGTCAGAGTTAGCTCCAAGCATCATCAAGCCTCACCTCCATTTGCACTTAATAAAACTCTTGTGTTCTTTCCAATTATCATTGTCTTTTACCATTTATGGACATTATGCATTGTGCTTCTGATTAGACACTCATTAGGTTCTTGTGTCAGCAAGAGTTAACAGCCAAATAGTTGTAATTTTCTCAAATTGATATTAATGAACACTACTGTTGAAAATCATAGGAAAAATCCTGTAGTGTGATGATGAATTAATGAATGAATATACCAAATAACATGCTTTGGTCAAACTACCAGAAGACATAAACACTGAAAAACCTTCTTCATTTAGTATTAAAATACTGTTTATGTTTGCTTAGTGAGTTTTTATTCGCCTTGTGTCACACATGCACGTTAGAGGATCTCCATATGGGAGATCATCTGCTGGTTCTTGAGGCTCCAGTCCTACATAATTCACAGTGCTGCACAAGTGCGGGATCCTCCATGACAATGCTGATGCCCTCTCCTTGCCACGTGACCTCTCAGCCAGATCCATTCGCTCCCCTAGGGTTGAGCTGAGTAGGAGGCTGTGTCACGCGTTCTTGTTGGAGGATCTCCTTACGGGATCTGTGGAGGTATGTAATAACCCCCTGGATCAAGAGGATCACTAACATTGTCTTTTCTTTCTCTCCCTGCAGAACCAAGAAACTGCCGAATGAGGGCACCTGACTCCACCTCTTACGGTACCCCGTCCGTAAGAACCCTTGCTTCCCGGAAGGAGGACTAATTTGGCATTTTGAACTGCTGGACGGAGCTCCCAAGAAAGACTGACCCTAAACCATGGCTAAAAACCCAAATCTATCTTTTGTAATTTGCAGTCCAGAACAAGGGCAACAATCATGCAATTTGTTGGTATTTTGTATTCTTAAGACATGTATACCTTAATTTAACTTAATATTCCATCTTTGTTTTTGTGCCTGTGTTTCCTGGTATGCTACAGTGTTGCTCTGTGTTCAAAGCCAAAACACTCCCTGAATAACATTCAAGTAGAACCTCTAGTTTCAGAACACGTACAAATCGAGTTACAACCAAAACGTTTGCCAAAATTTTGCATCTGTTCACTACCACACGCTCTGGTGGCGAACAGAAACACTGGCGGCCAGTTTCTCTATGCGCCTTCGTAAGCGCCAATGATTTCCCATTCTCCATTTTCCTTTTTTTTTTTGTTTGCGTATACAGGGCCTAACAAAGCAGCTGATGCTGCAAAAGGAGTTACAATGTTAACCAAGCAGAGTCCTCAAGTGCTGGAAGAGGTGGAAAAACTGTTGCTAGTGTGGTTGAACAAGAAGCACCTTGCAGGGGATAGCGTATGTGAGGAGATCATATGCGAGAAACCCAGGAAGATTCATGGCGATTTGCTGAAAAAAAAAACCTTCTTCAAGTGGCAAAGGTGAGACATTTAAAGCCAGTAGAGAATGGTTTGAAAAGTTTCACAATGGAAGTGGCATTTAATTTTTTTTACTTGTGCTTAAAACTCATAAAAAAAAGTGTTTACAGCGAGCGGTTCGTAAGCATCTAGCACGAACTCTTACAATGTTAGTTTTCTCTGTTGTTCAAGGGTTACACAGTGTTATGCAATGTTTTTACGTTTAGTTTACTGTTAAACTGTGCATTCCATGGTATAATTAACTATTTTTGTACTTAAAAAAAATATTTATATACAGTTTGTACGGTCTGGAACGGATTAATTGTATTTACATACAATCTTTTGGGGAAATTACGTTCGGGTCGCGACCAAATCGGGTCGCATCCAGAGTTTTGGAAAGAAATAACTGTCGTGACCAGAGGTACCACTGTAAAAAGAAAATTGTAGTGGCCTGAAGACTGAACATTTACAGAGTGAGTGGGGCAAGGTAGCTGAAGAGGTTACTGCAGCGAGCTGGCAGACAAAGCAAATATAGATAGTGTGGTGACAGCTACCTTTGTGTGTTAGTGGCCTTCCCAACAAGACCTTATCTTTTCCATACCTTTCTGAATCAGGCACACTGCATTGAGTGTGATTTAATTAAAAGTGCTGTTACTAACAAGGCAGTAGGAGAATGTGACAAAAGTCTGCATGATGCTGTTGGACAAAAGTTAGCTTGATCCATGTTGGAAGTCTCAGAAATGGCAGTGCTCAAGGAAATTCGAAGTTCTTTTTTTCCTACTCTGGGCTCCTTGTGTTGCTGAGACCTAGGCACACCTCGCTTCTCATCTGCCAGCTTTACTTGGCCCTTTCATGTGGATTCTCTCTCTCGCTGGGCCCACAACCGGCGTCTTCTTGTAGAGCTGTCTCTTCTTCCCTGGAGGTAAGTCTTGCTGTCTTTGTGCCTCACGTCATACCAGCCACGTACCCGAGTCTGCCTGCAAGCCTCTGTGCTATGTGTGAATGTATTGGCAGCGTTCTTAGTGGACCGTCCCTCACCCCTGCCTTCTCCTTCCCAGAAGTTTAAATCTCCTTCACTCCCTGCCTAGATCAACAGGATGATGGATTAAACAATGGCACATCCAAATTTCCTGGGTTTAACAAATAATGTAAACACAGGCTAACAAAAAGTATTGTTATCAACTATCAATGAGTACACATATACTGATTAGAAACTAATATTCTCAGACATGTTCATTTGTAAGTCAGGTAAATACAAATATTTTCCAAGGAAGGAGCAGTTCTCTTGTCACAATGTTGTATTGTTTGTATATTTAACCAGTTAAAACTTCAAAGCAGTGATTCTTTTGCAAGACAGCAAATACCTATATCTTTAGACAGTCATCACAATAATCAGTAACAGGATTACCTAGGAAATTTGCCTTTTAACTTCTTAACCCAGTCCAAACAATGGGTGCCTATTGCCTCTTCATCTACTGTGTTTTAAGTGTAATATTTACATGTTCCTTTGCCTAAGAGAGAATGAATAAAGAAAAATAAACGCTTTTTGTCTAACTGGAACTCACAATACAGATTAATAGTCTCAATTTCCTTAGAGGGGTGACTGGTCCAGCTGTCCACTATCCTAAATATATACCTGATAGTTCTCCCTCTCCCTCTCTCTCTCTCACATTGTCTTTTACGGTTGCTCTACATTCCTCCTAGGTCAAGCCTTTGTGCCATCTTCCTTTGCAACTCCAAGTTTTCCCAAGTAATGTGACTGAGGCTGCCTTTTATTCCGGTCTTGGCTTATTATTGGGACAACACTTGTTTTTGGTGTCAGCAATGCTCTCAGAAACTCCTGTAGCCTTCATCACCACAACTGTCTCTGTCAGCATCATATCTCCTTGCATCCCTGTTTTCCCGTATTTATTTAAAGGGCTTGACACCAAATATATATATTCCTGATTTTCCCTGTTCCATGCAAAAAAGTATAGGGTTGCAGTAATTTGGCATTCTTCTTCTTTCGGCTGGTCCCGTTAGGGGTCGCCACAGCAGATCATCTTCTTCCATATCTTTCTGTCCTCTGCATCTTGTTCTGTTACACCCATCACCTGCATGTCCTTTCTCACCACATCCATAAACCTCCTCTTAGGCTAGCGTTTCTCAACCTTTAAGTATTTGCGACCCGAGTTTTCATAACAGTTTTATTCGCGCCCCCCTAACATTTTTTTGAAAGGAGCCCACTAATACCAATTTGTTCTTTTTTAATTAATGATATATCATAGATGCATATTTTATTATATCTACTTAATTTTTATCGACATTTATCTAACTCTATATTTTTATAGCATCAGAATGTAGTTTAAGTTAATTTGTTTTGGATTCAATAGATGTATTTTTCATATTTTTGGTTCTTGTTTTCTTTTTTTCACATCTTCGCACCCCTTATTGTTACTTCACACCCCCCACAGTTTGAGAACCACTGTCTTAGGCCATCCTCTTTTCCGCTTCCCTGGCAACTCTATCCTTATCATCCTTCTCCCAATATACCCAGCATCTCTCCTCTGCAAAACAACGCAATCTCGCCTCTCTGACTTTGTCTCCCAACCATCCAACATGAGCTGACCCTCTAATGTATTCATTTCTAATCCTATCCATCCTCATCACACCCAGTGCAAATCTTAGCATCTTTAATTCTGTCACCTCCAGCTCTGTCTCCTGCTTTCTGGTCAGTGCCACCGTCTCCAACCCATATAATATAGCTGGTCTCACTACCGTCCTGTAGACCTTCCCTTTCATTTTTGCTGATATCCATCTGTCACAAATCAATCCTGACACTCATCTCCACCCATTCCACCCTGCCTGCACTCTCTTTTTCACCTCTCTTCCACAATCCCCATTACTCTGTTCTGTTGATCCCAAGTATTTAAACTCATCCACCTTCACCAACTCTACTCCTTGCATCCTCACCATTCCAATGACCTCCCTCTCATTTACACACATGTATTTTGTCTTGTTCCTACTGACCTTCATTCCTCTCCTCTCTAGAGAATATCTCCATCTCTCTAGGGTCTGTTAATCTGGTCAGTGTGCTATGCATCCTTAAGGTCTGCTAGATTATCTACCCACCCTAGCATCATGGTGGTATTTTCTACCACCATCATGAACGATTCTTTTGGCTTGGAAGGCCTTATATTCAACCACTTTCTTATGCTACCTTTATCCATAGAACTTTATTACTAACTGGGTATCTCTTTTCATTCTTCCTGCTTAATCTTCTAAATAGCAATAATAATAACAAACGTAGAGTACTCTGTCAATAATAATAATTAGTAGGGAAACAAAGATCCAGATATTACTGATTATGCCTCACAGCTCTTGGAACTTGGGTTTGATTTCCAGCCTTTATGCTGGCAGTGTGCAATTAACATGTTCTTCCTGTGTTTTCAAGATTCTAATGCAGTACAGTTAAGAGGGTGGGGGTGGGTGGGGTTGGGTAGAATTTAAATGACAAACAGTGCCGCCAATTGTCAGTTAGCTAGACAGACACAAACACCAACTGTCAAAAATAAAGAAAATCTTCATCCTTTATTTTGTCCAGAGTGACCAGAATGAAAAATGTTTTCTATTTGCTCATTTTCTTTTGCGTTTTGTCTCCCTGCATTCATTTTTCTTATGATGACTCTTTTTCTGACTACTGTGTATCTTTAATTTTTTCTCTCTCTGTCTTAACAATAGACTCTTCAGTATCTATAAAACATGGTGAATTAGAAATTGCAATAACTGCTTGTAAATGACCATACACAGTCTCACTGTGCTGCCTACTATGTATACAAAAGACTAACAAATGTTTCATTATTTTTATTTAACTAGGGGGCTTCACTCCCTGCTCACTTCGCTCGCCATCCACTTTGTGTCTCGGCCGCTTGTGTTGTGAAGAAGGGGGCTGAACGTAGCCCAAGGAGATGCAGTTGATCCTTCGACAATAGCATTCACACAACTGAGAAATGATTGAACCGTGTGTGTGGTTATGTGGGCAGGACTTTTCCAAATCTCTTTGCATAAGCTCCTGTCTCGCAGGGCTTCTGGCCCTGGGTGTGGTTACATCTCTTGGGACGAAGACTTGTCTAGCAGGATGTGAAAGTGTCTCTCTATAATAGAGAGATGTGATGACTTACTTTTAAAGACACTGATTAAAATACAGATATATTTTTAGCCTAGCTCATTTATTTTAAAAAAATAATAAAACAAGAAAGTATCCAAGTGTTATATACTTTAAAAACATATTTTCCTTTTTGTTTCCTCATTACAGTCTGAATTTCTTCCTAATACTGACAGACATGCAACTGAAATTAATGATAACACTAGTTATTAAATGTCACAGTAGCTAAACAAAACCTTGCATATCTGTTCTGCTTGCAGTTAACTCTTAAATTGACATGGACCCTCACCTCCTTGATTCCCTGCAGATTAAATGGTGTAAACTAACACATTTTGCTTCTCCGTTTAGTGTAACTGCTCACACCAAAAATGTGTCAGGTTTAAAACTTTCTCTACTTATGCATGTAAAAAATTAAACAAAAGTAATTCATGCAGTGCAGCACCTTTTAAGTTTAGTGTAGGCCATAATTTATGACAAGACATAACAATAACGTATGATATGGATGGCAATGCCCAAAAACTCAACTGTGTTTCTGATATGGATGTGAGCATCACTGAAGCACCACAAGGATCAGTCCTGTCTCCTTTTCTCTTCACTCTGTATACCTCAGACTGTAAATATAACACCAGTTCATGTCAATTGTAGTAATTCTCAGATGATTTTGCACTTATGGGGTGTATTGATAAAGGAGAGTATAGGAGTCAGGTGGAGAACTTTGTTTCATGGTGCAAAAAGAATTGTCTACAACTTAACATCAGCAAAACCCAGGAACTGGTCATTGACATTCACTGCATCAAAGAACATCTATATTCAGTCAATATTCAGGCAGTGGATGTAGAGGTGGTCCACTCCCACAGATACTTGGGGGTCCACATTAATGACAATTTGGACAGGTCTCTTAACACAGAAGAGCTATATAAGAAAGGACAATTTTCTACTCTGTGGTTTGCTGGGCTGGTAATATCACTTCAAGAGAGGCCCACTGAATCAGCAAGTTAGTTAAGAAGGCATGCTCAGTTATGGGAGGCATGGGTCTAGAAACCCAAGCTGGAGGCAGTAGCAAAGGAGAGAATTAAAACAAAATGGAATGTCTTTATGAACAATGCTGCACATCATCTTTCTGACACTCTAACATGGAGTACTTTCAGCCAATGAATCATTCAGCAGAAGTGTGTCAAGAAACGCTATTGGGGCTCTTTTATACCAACAGCAATATGTCTGCATAATATCTCACTGTGACTATGACTGCCAAGTCAGAACTCTTCTTCTTTTTTTAACTTTCTTCCTTTATTTTAGTCATTCTAGTGTGTCTTCAGACCATCTATCTATCTATCTATCTATCTATCTATCTATCTATCTATCTATCTATCTATCTATCTATCTATC
>JANRMT010062825.1:28131615-28161804 GCA_026402145.1 Polypterus bichir lapradei | reverse complement strand
ATCTATCTATCTATCTATCTATCTATCTATCTATCTATCTATCTATCATAAGAAAAGTGTGTAGGATTTATTTATTCACCAGTAGGCTACACTGCAATCTAGCAGAAGTGTTGGACTTACTGTAAAAGATTATTTCACATGACTAATAAAAAAAATATATTAAGAACATTTTCCAGACATAGTGAATTACAGAGAAAAAATGTAAAATGCAATATTTGTGCCTTCTAGTGATGTAGTTGGGGAAATTCACTTGTCTAGAAGTCATTTAAAAACAAAGGTTTTCATGCCAACTGATACTTCATGGGAAGGACTTAAAGATCTGCAGGGTGGTAAGTGTGTACTGACAATATTGTTCTAAAATACTTTTGTAGCGATAAACTGTGACTTTTAATTTTCATATGGTTAGTGTTGGGGTTATATGATTTTCTCATGAACACACACAGTCCCCATTTGAAGAACTGTTTTAAACTGAAAATACACTTTAGCATACTTTTCTTTTGGAAACTACAATGGCAATTTAAGTTAATGTCATTAGGCATTAGACACAAATAGAAATTAAATGACATGTAGATAACATTATGATACTGTGTTCAGCAATACAGTAAATATTACACAAGTATAGTGCTGCAGAAATTATATTAAAAAAAAACTTGTATAAAAGTAGTACACATAAATAATGCCTGTTCCCATTAGGTCTCCTTAGCTTAATTAATGAATAAGTTGCCAAAAATCTTAACATTGCATAATGTCATTGTGCAAAATGAAAGCAATATTCAGTAAATTTCAAACAGGGTAGTAATTGGCATCAAAAACAATGTATATTTTTCATTTAATGGTATTTCTTCTTCAGCTAAATGGTAATAATTAACAGGCAATTGTTCACTTCTTAGGATAACCAGTATCTCCTAGTAGGGTGAAATGACACCTTTTATTGGCTAATTAAATAGATTACAAATGCAAGCTTTCAAGGCAGCTAAGGCCCCTTCATCAGGCCATGGGCATTAGCTGCCTCTAAAGCTTGAATCTGTAATCTATTTAGTTAGCCAATAAAAGGTGTCATGTTACCCTACTTAATCCTGTATCAATCTATGGCTAACTGTGGAATAGCGGGTCCACAGCTCACGTCAAGAGGCTAGTGTTAAAATAAATAATCACTGCACTCACGGCTTAGCGAGGGGGTGTGGTTGTGTGGCTGGAGCGGTTCCTGGGGAGCTAGTGATGTAGGCGTTTCTCACCTAAGTGCATCCGTAATTGTTCCCGGGAGCTGCTGATTGCCACAGCTGCCATGTCCTCTTCATAAATAGAAGTGTGAGGCGGCTAGGTGAAAGTGAAAGTAAAAGAAACTGAGGTTACAGGAAGCAGCAAGAAGAGAGAGAGCTGGTGTGAGTGAGCAAGTGAAGGCTCGCAGGCAGGCAGCTGGACAGTGAGCCCTAGCAGGGGTGTTTGGCTGACACTCGGGGACAGCTAGATCTGGTCGCTCCTGCTGAGCGCTTTAGAAGAGCAGGAGTGACCGGAAGGTGGTTGGCTTGCTGCAAAAGGTAGTGGGAGTCAGGAGGCTTTGGAGGTGGCAGCCCCAGCGTGTGTGGCCTGGTCGCTGGGGAACACAAGTTATAGTCTGGAGATTTCTACGGAGCCAGGGACCGCAGGGCTACAGGCAAGAAGGAGAAGATCAGCTACAGGTAGGGTGACTCCCCTGGTGCATAGCCTGGATGGAAGAAGCAGGGGAGCCGCCAGTTGAAGGAAGCACTGTGTTTATTTTTAAAGAAAGGACTGCTTCCAGCCATAGTATTTTAACTTTGTTTTTATGGATTTATTCATTGGATTTTTAACCTCCACCTTTTCAATTTTTTTTTAATGGATAATTTATTTTTGGAAATTGATACAATGCACTTTGTTTGAACACTTGTTTTTGTTTGTTGTCTTCATTAATAAAAGCACTTAGCACTTTTTTACACCATCCCCTTGCTCCATTGTAGTGCCTCACTGCCGAGCTCTTCGGTAACATTACTGACGGTGCAGGGTTCAAGGGCTCCTGGATGGACGATGGGAGCATACCGCAAACCCGCATCATCACATTCGGTGGCAGTGGTGGGATGAGCTGGCAGTGGAGACAGAAGAGGAGACAGAGTAGCAAGCGGGATTGGTGCCAGACGTTTTTAAAGAACCCACGGACCCAAGCCAGAGGAGGACATTTTTAAAGGACAGATTTTTTTAATGAACAGTTATTTATTGATTGTTTTTATTGTCATTTAAAAGTTTTTATCCTTTTAATATCCTGTTTTTACGAAGGGGGCTTGGGTTGGTTTTATTGGGAAATTGTTTTAGTGCTTTTATTTATTTATTGATTAAGTGCACAGGTGAGAGACTGTCCGCATCCGTAATTGTTCCCGGGAGCTGCTGATTGCCACAGCTGCCACGTCATCTTCATAAATAGAAGCACAAGGCAGCTAGAGGAGGAGAAGAAAAAGAAAAAGAGGTTGCGGAGTGAGGAAGAAGGCAGGAAGCTGGAGTAGAAAGCTGGTGCGAGAGAGAGAGAGTAAGCGAGCACTCACAGGCAGCTGGATTGAAGAGCCCCTTACGAGCAGTGTATGGCCGACACAAGAGGAGGGGCAGTTGGAAGTGGTCGCTCCAGCTGAATGATTTCTAGGAGCTGGAGTGACCGGTAGTATGGATGACTCTCCACGGAAGGCAATGGGAGTCGTGGAGTCTTGGGAAGATGAGACTCAGCATGAGCGACCTGGCCGTTGAGGAACCCAAGTCTCGGTCCAGTAAGGTAGCCGTACTGAGCCAGGGAACAAAAGGCAACCAGACAGTAGTAAGGTAAGCTACAGGAAGGGCGACTCCCCTGTTGAGAAACCCATATGGGAGAAGCAGGGGAGCCGCCAGATAAAGGAAGACACCGGGCTTTGAATTTTTAAAGAGACTGTTTCCAGCATTGTTTTAACCTGATTGTTTTTGAAAGACTTTTTTCTATTGGATTTTAACCTCCACTTCAGTTCTGTTTTTATGGATTATTTATTTAATGAAGACTTTTTGAAACACTGTACTATTTATTTGAACACTGTTTTTATTTGTTGTTGGTTTTAAATAAAAGCACTTTTGCACCATCCCCTTGCTCTATTTATTGTGCCTCACTGCTGTGCTCATCAGTAACATTGCGAGATGGGAGCATGCAACGAACCCACATCGTCACACTAACACGGTACAACACTCGACTGCTAAGTATCTCCTAAAGAAATTCTCC
This sequence comes from Polypterus bichir lapradei, assembly GCA_026402145.1. Classification (NCBI taxonomy): domain Eukaryota; kingdom Metazoa; phylum Chordata; class Cladistia; order Polypteriformes; family Polypteridae; genus Polypterus; species Polypterus bichir. The sequence continues at coordinate 28,158,560 of JANRMT010062825.1, read as the reverse complement.
GTTCTTCTGTGACAACATATTCAGCTGTAGACAAACAGGGAAGATGAAGCTATTTGGTGAAGAAAAGAAGTAGACAGGAACCTAAAGAACAAGACAATGAATTCTTGTTACAGGAATGAAAAGGTCAGAATTGCAATAAGCATATCAGATGGATCAATCATTCACAGCAGGATCATCTTGTTTTCAGTTCCAATTTATTCCTAAAACATTGGCTTCCACTTATAAGTGGAGCATACAATATACTATTACAAACACACTGCAGGTAAAATAAACTATAATGATACATGAAAAAAATGTAGTATATAGAGAGACTGGTAATGTGTGCAGTTTTTTAATAATTAGGATTCTTAAAGCATCTAAATGGCATATTAGAAAAATAACATTCTAGTAGGTCAACTAGTCAACCCCAGTCACCCTACCACTAAAAGCACTCCATAATGCACCATAGGGTAGGCATGTCCAGTAAAATATGATTGAAAGTGTGTAACTGTTTTCACCGTTTGCATTCATTCATTCAAATAAGTACACTAATGGCAGGCATTAAGCAGTATCTCTCATAGTGGCATGGTACAGTATTCACAACTTTGAAAGTATTCACCTTTTATTGTTATACATCATTGAACCACAGTGGATTTAATTTGGCTTTTTTGACATTGATCAAATGAAATAGACCCAAAGTGAAAACAGATCTCTGAAAAATTATCTAAATTAATTACAAATATATAACACAAAAATAATTGAACATAGAAGTATTCATCCACTTTAATATGACACACCTAAATCATCCCTGGATTAGGCAGTTTGTTTTAAAAGTCACATGATTTGTTAAATGGAGAACACCTGTCTGTATTCAAGGGATTTCATTTGATTGTAGTATAAATGATCCGGCTTATCGTGAGTCAGTATTGTGGCTTAACCTACACAACAAAGACAAAAGAGAACACTCCAAGCAACTTTGTGATAAGGTGATTGAAATGCATCAGTCAGGGGACGAACACAACAAACTATCCAAGTCATTTAAGATCCCTCAGAGTCCAGTTAAATCAATCATTAAAAATGGAAAGTGTATGGCACAGTTGTAAATCTGCCTAGAGCAGGTCGTGCACAAAAATGTACTGACGATGTAAGAACATTGAATACGTTATAAGCTACAGTGGCTGAGATTCTAGAGACTGGACAAATTACAACTGTTGCCCAAGTGTTTCGGCAGTTACAGCTTAACTATAGAGCAGCAAAGAGAAAGCCACTGTAAAAAAACAACACTCAGCGAGTTTTCCAGGAGTCATATGGGAGACGTGTAGCTAAAGAGGAGAAGGCTCTACGGTGTGATGAGACCAAATTGAGCATTTTGGCCATCAGACTAAATGCTATGTTTGGCCTAAGCTAAACACTGCACATTATCAAAAACACACCATCCCCACCATGAAGCATGGTGTTGGCAGTGGTTCAGATGCTTCTCTGCAGCTGGCCCTGGAAGGCTTGTGGGAAAATAAAGGAAAATGGAAATACAGAAAAATCCTGCAAATATGCAACCCGTAGCGTAAAGCCAAAGTTATGAAGGAATGGCTAAAAAACAACAATGTTAATGTTCAGATCTCAATGTATTTAAGAATTTGTGGCTGGACTTGACAAAAGCTGGGTGAATACTTATGCAATATATATATATTTTTTTTGTTTTATATTTCTAATTAATTTAGATCACTTTGCAGAAGGGCGGCATGGTGGCTTAGTGGTAATGGTGCTTTCTGCCAGTAAGGAGACCATTGTTCATATCCCAGGTCCTCCCAGTGTGGAGTTTTCATTTTCTCCCCATGCCTGTATGAATTTACCACAGTTCAAAGTCATGCAGGTTAGGTGAATTGGCGATCCTAAATTGGCCCTTGTGTGTGGGTGTGTGCCCTGCAATGGACTGGCACCCTGTCCAGGGTTTGCTCACTGCCTTGCACCCTGTGCTAGTTGGGATACACTCCAGCAGACTCCTGCAACCCTGTTCAGGACTAATCAGGTTAGAAAATGTCTGACTGACTTTGCAGAGATTTTTTTTTCATTTTGACATTAGACTTTTTCTGTTGATCAATATCAAAAAAAACAATTTACATTATCGTGATTCAATGATGTATAAAATGTCACGTGTGCACTTGGGGAACAACTTGTGAGGCTTTTTCTCCCTCAATGATCAGGCCTAAAGTTTTTTTAAAGGTGGTGATTGTACTTTCGCTTATACTTTCTGACCAGTCTCGCCCGAGGATTACTGGTTAGGGAGGGCTACGTATTACAGCCACCCTAATTTTCTTAGTGATGTTTTGATAAGTGATTATACATTAGGCTGGACTATACCAGTGGGTTTCCTCGTGGGTGCAGGTCAAACTAATCAAACCTTTTTGACACTGTAGCGAAAGCACATAACGGCGAGTGATAACAGAAATGTTGCAGCTGGAATCAATTAAGGCGAAACTCTATATCCATTCACCACTACCACCTCATCCTGGGGCAACAATAAAGGATTAGTGACCAAACAATATTTCTCTCCCCTTGCCCACCTGCAGTCCACAGGTTTACCGAAGTGGAGACAGTTGGGGATGGTATGTCCATGCTCTCTGCACTTATAGCAGTGAGGCGAGTGTGAGAATTTCTCCTTGGGCATTACTGCAGGTTCCGATTTATGGTGGTTGGGCTCTGTATGGACAACTCGTCCCTGGGGCTAAGCGTGCCGAGTTGTTTTTTCAACCTGAATGGCGACCTGGGGCCTCATGCATAAACGGTGTGTATGCACAGAAATGTTGCGTAAGAACGTTTCCACGTTCAAATTGCGATGTATAAAACCTACACTTGGCGTAAAGCCACGCACTTTTCCACAGTACCTCATACCCTGTCGTACGCAAGTTCTCCGCTCGGTTTTGCAGACTGGCGGCACCCAGCGTCAAAGCAGTGCTACTATTCCTTTGTGGTTACCCTATTTCTTAGAACCACATTTCTGACGCGGCTTTATAAATACACTGAAACTAACCGCATATTGTTTATTAGTGTAATGCATCTGATTGTAGATTACCCGTAACAATATAATGGCCCAGGGAATAGCTATAGTATAGTTCCAAATACCATAACTGCTTTAGCGTTTTTACTCTGACTCCACCATCTTCTTCTTCTTCTTTTTCTTCTTTCAGCTGCTACCTTTAAAGGTTGCCACAGTGGATCATCTTTTTCCATATTACTCACACTGCACCACTCAGAGTATTTATATCACTGTATCTGAGTGGGGAATCACAGCAGCAGCTGATCAGAAAGAGAATTATCGGTATACAGTATCAAGCACATGCTGCCAAAGCCACGGCAAAATGTTTCAAAGCCTTTCCTATACGGACCTCACGGTGCAGAAACAGTTTCATCCCAAGAACTATAAACATACTCAATCAATTGCTCCTTGTAGAACTGTTTATACTTATAAGTACAATTACCCCACTGTAAACTTGCACTACAGTTATAATATTACACAACCTCCGCCACTTTATAAAGTGGGTATTTACATATGATGACGATATCATTTTTAAGATGAAATGCAGCAAAATATGTTGATTATATTATACGGATAAAACTTTAACTTCATTTAAATAATTTGTATTGTTAATAATTAAACATGTGAGGACACAGTGCTGCAGCGCTAGCAAGTTCACGTATTGTTCCTGCATTGCGCACTGTATATTTGCTGAGGCTGGCGCGACAATAAAAGGATAGACGGATTGAATAATTAAACACGTACTATGACAATGTTCCTTAAAAGGTTTGAAGAATCATCGTTGTAAGCTTACAGATGGCTTAACGTCTATTACAGGGCTGATTGTGTGGCGATTGGGTATTTGGGGAAAGAAAAGTAACAACAGAAATTGGAGGTTAGTACGCTTGAAAGAGACAGTACTGCTACAATAAATTATTTCATCGAAGGTCCCGTATGGCGCAACAGCATCTTGTGTGAGACATGAACAATCACTGCGCCATCGTGTTCCCATGTTTAATAACATGCTTTCATTCCAATCATCGTGAAAATGATATCACGTATACATCTCAGTATTTTAATTATTCAGAGAGCTGTAATATCACGAATGTAATGGATTCTGTGTCCTGTCGGAGAAAGAGAAAGAATGGAAGCACGTAGTGATTCACACACATAGCGCATGTTGAAGATCAAATACAAAACAAAGCATTTAATGTGCTACTTTAGTTACGATGGAATTTAAGAAACTAGTAAATTAAATTTATTTAAGATGAAGTTTATGATGTTCTACTTTAATGACAAAATAAACTACGTGATTAAAGTGGAAATTTTGAGATTAAAGTTGACATTTCGTGCTTTTTTCCCAGTGTGCCTATTTTTTTTTTGTCTGTACCCTAATAAGCTCAGATGGTGGGCTACGACTCCCTTTTCATGGCGAATTTGATATGTGACTTCTTTTTTTATTTTGGCACTGTGTGACTTTGTGAACTTGAGCTTTCGAGTTTCTCCAACACGCTATGTCACTCGATCAACTTCCTTTTGTTGTTTATTCCACTGTTTAAATCAACAAATAGTATGTTTTTCCTTTGCCTCCACTTGGTATTCGCTGAAATTCTTATATTTTCCCCCATGCTTTTCCCATTGTCTTTTCACAGAACGCTGAGCTTAAGGGTTATTTATATTGATTTGCATATTCAAAGAGGTGTAATTCTGGGAGGAGTTTGGGCGGGACAGCACACTTGTGCACGAGCATTACTTTTCACGCTGACCGGGATTTATGGAGCGGAAGAACGCGGAAGTTGGAGTACACACAGATTCCTGCATCTGGATTTTTCTGTGCGTAAGCACATTTCGGCTTTTGTGCTTACGTCATGCATGAGGCCCCTGGTGATGTTCAATGGCCGATATAAGACCATCCATCGATTTGTACTCTTGCCTCCGGACCAGCTTGGCTAGATGTTCGAGTAAGGCCTGAACTAGGAAATCACAAAAGACTAGTTTGGTGATTTCCTTACTGGTGTTAATTTCGGGATTTAACCAACGACCAACATGACACCATATTTTATAACCTTGGGATCTAGTTGGTTTTTCATCTGCTCATCTGCTGATCCAGAGTGATACCATATTGCCGGAGTACTTTGGTCTTTAATTTGTCATAGTCCCCAGGGTCATTCTCCAACAGAATTAGCACAATGAGCTGAGCCCCTTTAGAATGACGCCAATATGTGTGCCCACTGGGTGTGATCCCAGTGATGCTGGGCAGCAGTTCTCTCAAAAATGAAGGAATATGTTTCAGTATCATCTTCTGAGTGCAAAAGCAACAATGTCTGAGAGGGACCCATTTGTAAATCTCATTGAAGAGCCACTTGAGCATGGCTACGTACCTCTGCAGTCTGGGTTTGTTGTTGTCCCAGTTGTACATGAAGTTGCTGTATCTGTTCCTCCATCTATTTGAACATTTTGGCTACATATAGGGGCTCTGACATTGCGTGAGAATCCTGCCTATTGTGCCACTGTAAAGAGAAAAACACAAAAGAAGCTCAAAAAGGATCTGGGGCACCCATAGGCAAATCCCATATATTGAAGGGAGCGCAAAAGGTGCAAAAAAAAAAGTGTGCTAAAGCGCTTAAATGGAGACTAGTCCCATGTGGAGATCAAGTCTGGTCTAAGATGGAGGTGGCTTCGGATAAGATGGTTTCTGGGAGGAAGAGGTGGGTACAGTTGGCCAGTACCCGGAAGTGATGTCATGGATGGTGGCATGTCAGTCTTCCTTTTTACAAAGGGGAAAGAAAAGGAGATACTATTGTAAATTGTTTCCCAAGTGCACGCGTGTGACAAATAATGAAATGTAAAAACTTACATAGGGTAAATACTTTTTATAGGTACTGTAGATAACTTCTCAGTATTGTCTAATATAAACTAGAAAACAATTACTGTCAAGTACTACATGTAATTAATTTAAATAATCCATCGTTTTGCATAAACAGGAACGTGATTGGCAATTTTTTTACAAAAGCTATGCTCTTCATATTTTAAAATGAAAAGCTTTTTCACCCTTCACTATATTTTTATTTTTTTCTAATCGCATATACATCAGATTATTATCATCCTAAATGCATCATGTTGTCCAAATTAAGATGTCAACAGAGTTCTCTTTAGGTCTCAGCTGGAATAACACAAGTCTGAAAACACACTGAACTCTTATTGAAAATTCAAGGCAGGTGGTTCATGACAAATGCATTCCTGTAGAGATTAATGGAATTAGTAATCAAAAATTAAAGCCTTTTTGGATTTACAACATTCAACTGCCAGTTACTTATAGATTTCTTGACTGACAATATAATTGCATTTTCTAAATGTACACCTTTAAGGAAAAGGCTGATATTATTTATTGTTAGTTTCATAAATTATAACTACTGCATTAATATTAAGAGTTCAACAAATGCTATGCCAGAGCTACATTAAATAGTCAGAAAAAAAGGAAAAAAAGAATAAGTGACTGAAAGAAAATACATCTTATTTGTCCACATTAATCACCAAAAAAGGAAGTGTATTTATTGGCTGGTAACTTAAAGGATATGGATTTTTAGTGGAGGAAAAAAAGATTGTTGAGGCAGAGTTGATGAGATTGAGATGGAAATCACCAGCAGTAAGCCAAATTATTCCTAACAAAATTTGTTGTATTTTCATGCCCAAATATTACCAATTAGAAATTAGAGGAAAGCAGAAATTGCCTTATGTTCCTGTTCTGGACTTTTTTTCTGAGGTAAATGCCTGCAGGTAGCTTATGCTGACTGACTCCCACCTCCTTCTTGACATGTCAGTTCTGAGCTGGCACTGGCCACAAATAAATGAAACAGACCCTATCCTTACATTCACACCCTCCCTATACTCCATCACTAGTTTCAAATGAAGTAAAGTTTCCTCTCTCAAATAAATGTCAGGTACACTTGTCAGTGTTTTCTTCCACACAAAAAGCTGTTTTCTTAAAGGAACTGTCCAACACACTTATATTAAGACACTGACTTGTATTGTTGCATGAATTATATGAAGGTACAAAACTTTGTCTAAGAAGAAACTTATTGGTTAAAAAACAGCCCAGTATCAGTGAATAATGGAGGGAAATGCATCATTTTAAGTGTATTTTCTGGTATCTTTGGCTGCATTCATTGTTCCTATGGAATTAATAGTGCTCAGACCTAACTTTTTCATCATCACTGTGACTGAGTGTAGTACAAGTCCAGAAGGGGTGGCATAACAGGAACAAATACCATACAAGCTGGTTTATTCAAGATAATATCAGAATATAGGAATGCAGAACCCACTAGGACTTATCTAAGAAGAATGTTGTTTTGGCCTACCACCAGAAAATTCTCTCTCAGATAGTTGTAATGTGAATAGGTAAAAAAGCAAACTCTAATCACATTCTGATTGATCATGCCTATTACTTGGCCTTTCCTGATTATATCCTGTGCATTACAACGTCTCATTTTTGATTGGTTACCCTACATGGAAGAAAACCATATTTCAACCTAGCAAGCCTATAATAGTTACTTTCCAGTTATGTTATTTACCTGTATTCCCTTCTTCTTACCACTTGGTTCAAATAGGTGTTTCATGGATTTCTTAAGGTAAAGATCTGTTCAGTTTAAACTAAATGAAGAGTTTGTTGCAAGAAAGCACTTTGGTATATAAGGTAAAAAATAATTTTTCATTTTAATAAACCCCCTTTGGCATTCTGCACTTTAGCAAGAAGAAAGTTCTTCAAAAACTCAGACATCCATCCTTTTATTATCAAGTCTACTTAATTGAGTTTAGAGTTGCAGGGACCTTTCCATCAGCTTTTGGCATAAGAAGGAACCAAAAAAAGATAGAGTACCAGTCCACCACAGGATACAATCACTTCATACTTGTTAAGTTATATATTGCTATGTGCTACAGCATGCCTGTGATAGCCTGAATCACAGTATTGGTTTGCTTTTAAAGTATAACTATTTACAGCCTTATTTTCCATTTTATAGATAGTTAATGTGCATGTACCTCTGGTAATATGAGGTAGTGTGGAGTAGTGCTCCGGGAAGAAACAGCTGGACCTTGTGTGGAGTTGCTTTCGAGATACACATAAGCCTGGAAACCCACTGAGCCACGCTTGCTCTCCCACAATACAAGTACTGGTGTCCTAGCATTACTATGCAGATTAAAATGCCGCTGATTAGTTTGACAGCCAGGAGAAAGCATGTATGATGGTTGTATTTAAAGTCATAAGCAAGTAAGTCAAGGGCCTAGGAAAATTAAGGAACAGAGCTCTGAGAGAAGGATTTGTTCATCAACTAGAATGTATGTGTTCATGCAAGTCTGCACTTCTGTATTTAGAAAATACCTAACAAAATGTATCATACAGCATGTTGAATATGGAGTCGCTCAGTTTCATTAGCAGGGACCGAAGATACATTAGTGGGGATTGGATGAGAAAATCCAATGGAGTTATAAAACACCAGAACAGAGGATGGTGGCAATCTTTTCATTTTAACCTTCTGATCATAGTGTAGGAGAGAAGTTTAAGTCCTAGAGAAGAATGTTAGAACTGATCTGGTGAGCTAGCTCTCTGCTTATTTTTGTTTATTTTTCTGCTTGAATAATATTTTTAAGGAAGAAAGAAGAATTGGATTATTTTCATATATATTTTTGTTTTCTGTGTCATTTGAATTATGTTTAATAACTGATGGCATGACACTAAACTTTTAATTTGTTAGAGAATGTGTTAAAAAAGAACAGTTGTTTTGCACCATCCATTTTTTTTTGGATTGTGTCTCTCAATCTCATCCTGTTTAGGCTCAGTACATGAGCTAGAAGATGCCTGGGGATTAGGTCCGCACAGTGGTTTAAAAGCATGGGGCATCACAGTGTTATGCAGTGGACTGACACCCAATCCAGGATTTATTTTCATTGTATAAACATTGCTGCTGATGTAAGCCCCAGCTATCCACAACAAAACTAAGTGGATATTACTTTGATCTTGGGATTTATTATGGTTCTATATAAATACAAAATTATACATTATATTTAAGCTCTACATTCTAGCATTTAAAACTGATTTCAAAGGAAATGTTGATTTTGCCATTTTCTTCATCAGGGAAGGTCAGGTCAAGTCAGGTTGGGGAGCATGCACTGGTACAGTATGTTGCACACCCACCACATGACAAAACAGCTCTGGATCCTGGTTGGCAACCCCCCAGGCAGACACATGGTCCAGTTCCCCAAGAGAAATGACAATCTATCTGTCACTGCCAGTTGATATGTGGGCATCCCCTAGGCCTGGTGCATTTGCTCGGGTCCTCAACAATCAGGATTCTATGAGCCAGATCACCCTCGGGGAATCACGCCTGATGGCTGTAGTGCTGTAACTGATGCTCCCTCACAATGCAGGTAATGTGCCTCATTTTGGACTCCATGAGCAACTGTTCATTTGACAAAAAGTCAAACCAATGGTACCCAAGGATTCTCCGAAGAGACACAGTACCAAAAGAGTCCAGTCTTCATTGCAGGTCACTGGATAGTGTCCATGTATCGCAATCATATAGCAAAACAGGAAGCATCAGGACTTTAAAGACTTGGACCTTTCCAGCGACCCCATGACACCCCATGCTATCCCAATCCATCTACCAGTCACCAAAGACATGAATGTCTCTGCTGAGGAAAGTAAACCTCTCGACTAGGTCGACATTCTCTCCGGAGACATACACACTGATGATGGCTGTGCCCAATGGGTAATTAAAGGCCTAGATCTTGTTTTTTGTCCAGGACACTCGCAAGCCCAGATACTCAGACTTCTCGCTCATTCTCTCGAGAGCCCAGATCAGAGCCTCCATTGACTCTGCAAAGATCACAGAATCATTGGCAAAGTCAAGATCAGTGAATCTTTCTTCATCAAGAGATGCCCCACACCGCTGGACCCCACAACCCTGCCCAATACCCAGTCCATGCAAGCATTGAATAGACTAGGACAAGAACACACCCCTGACGAACCCCAGAATCAACTGGGAAAAATGCAGAAGTTCTTCCTTCACTCTGCACAGAACTCACAGTACCAGTATAAAGGCTGGCCATGATATCCTGCAACTTTGGAGGGTTTCTGCGAAGTCCCAGGGAGTCCCACAGGGCAGCTTGATCAACTGAGTCGAATCGTTTATGAAAATCAGTAAAGGCGGCAAAGAAACCCTGTCAATATTCACGGTTGTGCTCCATGAGAACCCTCAGTGCCAGGATGTGGTTGATGGTAGACGTCTTAGGTGTAAAACCAGACTGGTCCAGTCACTAATAGGTGAGCAAGTGATCATGGATCCTATTGAGGATGACCCTAGTAAGGACCTTACCTGGCACTGAGAGCAGTGCTATCCCCCTGTAGTTGCTGCAGTCCAAGCAATCACCCTTCCCTTTCCAGATAGGGACCACAAATACAGTTTTCCAGTCAGTTGGGATAAAGCACATCTCCCAAATGGAAGCAAAGATTGCATATAATGCATGGAGGACAGCCTTACTATCAGCCTGGAGAAGTTCACCCTGGATACCACAGATCCCTGCAGCATTCCCAACCCTCAGCTGGTTCACCACCTGTGCAATCTCAGTGAGATCGGGTGGCCCATAGCTAATTGGAGGATCAGCCTCAAGAACTGTGGACCCAGAGATGTTCAATGTCGTAGGTGGATGATCAGCTTTAACAACTGCCCAAATTAGCCAGCACAGTAGGTTGTAGCGTCATCTGTAAGGACCATTTCATCAGCCACCCTGACTCTCACTCTCAGAGGAGCAGATTTGGATCTGCGAAATGTTTTGATTCCTTTATAAGCAGGACGTTGGTCATGTTGCTATCAAGCCGTGCGCTGCGACTCCTCTCAATGATATCCAGGGTGCCGTACGAGATGAAACACCTCCTTCTGGGAACACTGGCAACACCAACATAACCCTCAGCAACCTTCAGGTTCTTGTCATGGAAGGTCTCCAATATCACAATAGGATCAGCAGTTGCACCCAAGTCTGCAAGTTCCTCACACAAACTGCATGCAAACTCATTAGAAACAGCCTGATCTTGGAGTCTGGCCAGGTCCAGGCTTATTCTTCTAGTAGGTGGTAGCCTACTGGACCTAGGCTGGATCTTCAGAGTAGCAACAACAAGTCTGTGGTCAGAATTCACAAATTGGGCACTTCTGTAGACCTTGCAGTTCTATAGGACTCTCCGGCCTCTGACAATGAGGATGTAGCCAGTTTCCTTCACTGGATCACCAATATTGGATTACCAAGTCCAACAATGCAGCTCAGGGCACTGGAACCAAGATCCAGCAATTTGCAGCCCCTGACCTTTTACAAAATCAAGGAACAGGAGCCACTTTCACCACGGTCACCAGACCCATGGGGACCAACACAATCCTCATTTTCTTCATAATAGAACATATTAACCAATGACCTGAACAAAATTTGAATTCACTTTACCCTGTCCAGAATAACTAAGTGAAGTTGTCATAAGAAATCCAATAACCTTTATACCTACAATGCTTTTATAAATTCTGTCATTTAAGTGAGTTGGATTCTGCAGCTCACTTTGGTAACTAGGTCAGACATCTCTTGCTTGAACAGTTTCAGAACAGAATTATTACATGCCATGTGGGAATATATGCTTTAGGACATGTTATACCATTGGCTTTCCAGTAAATTTAAGGTAAGAATGCATGGAAGCCTGGTTATAACAATTAGGTTTTGTATTTTAATACTACTTACATTTCAATTGGGGTTGAAATATGTATTCACAATTGATGGAAGGAAACAATAATATTCATCCATCCATCCATCCATTTTCCAACCCCCTGAATCCGAACACAGGGTCACGGGGGTCAGCTGGAGCCAATCCCAGCCAACACAGGGCACAAGGCAGGAACCAATCCTGGGCAGGGTGCCAACCCACTGCAGGGAAACAATAATATCAGTAGCATGATTACTTAGTGCTATAATATTATTATTTGGGTGACAAAACACACAGTTCTTAACACTAGAATTACCAGAGCCTACGAAAAAAGCATTGCATTGCAACAGGTACACATGTTGTAAATGTAGGAAGAATGGTCCTTGCATGTGTGTGAACTATTAACATTTGAATTTGATGATTTCATATAGCGCTGAACTGACCTCTCTGTGCTATTCTTTCCTCTGCATGTCCTGGAGTACAAAAGAAACAGCAACATGTAGAGGCTGCATACGCAAGATCAGAATAAAAAAAACACGCAGTCACCGATTACAACCGCAAGATGTTATGCGAATGAATATGAATAATATATGAATAATGTTGCATCCATACCACAATGTTTTCCGAAATGTACCATACAGGTCATAAAATGAATAATTCCAAATATCATATATACCTTTGTATATGTTTGTATCAATACAACAATACCTTTGTATTGTTTATGTCTTTGTTTTTTTTTTGGGTTTTTTTTTTGACATCATAGACCATAAGGTGCATACTAATTCAGCATGAGCAGGAACACTCAATAAAACTGAATAAAAAAAAATCAAGTGACGGTGAGTTACGAAGAAGACAGATTCACCAGCGTTTGTGTGTCAGCTTTTATCCCTCCAGATCATAGAATGTCCAGTTCCATTGCTTCAAAACACCTCTCACATCTACAGTTATTCCCAGTTTCAAATAAAACTAACAGCGTCAGATCCTTGGGTATGTATCATGATCGTGACTGAGAGAATAAAAGAGAAAAAAAAACGGTAACTTTTACAAGTCCTATAAATGTACACCGTCTGTTACAGACGCAAACCAAATGTATGTGTGTACTGTATAATATTAACAATAAGAGCAGCTCACTACTGAAAACGGCAAATATAGGAGGCAGTCAGGATCAAACTGGGGACTCTTGATTACAACTAAGCAAATCTTACCACTACGCCACGGAAGCTGTTGTATTGGTCTTGAACCTTTTGTGAAAGTGTTTATTTGATCTTTGGACTTCAGGCTTCACACATTATCTAGTTTATGCCAACATTTTGTCATTTACTACTAAAATATAAAAAACATTTCTGTTTTAACAATGTGTTTACACAGATTATTGTGGAAACAGAACACACATGAAATGCATGTGTTCCAAATAACAATCTATTATTTCCAGTCTAAAACTCCAGCACTTCACTCCCAGATAATCAATCAAGGCATGAGCTGGGAGAACATTGTGCATGTACTGCGGCTGTGGGGGAATGGGATAACAGGCTGCTTGCTGCTTGTCTTTATCGGCACATTTACAGGACAAAAGATGCTGACGGAGAGGTGCGAAAGGATTTAAGGTGGGCCGGATCTACGGGTTTTTTTGTAGGCTCTGGTAATTCTAGTGTTAATAACTACAAGCTATAATTTGCCAAGTTAAATCATATAAAGTGAGCATGATGGTTTCATATCAGATTCTTTGTTCAACCCACATTTTTCATTCAGGAATGTTTATAGCTTTGCCAGATCCTATTTCAAAATATATTTGAGGAATTTGGATCTAATTTGTTTTGAAACTCACTTGTACTGATCATCAGCATTTTTATGTCACTTATCCTGAGGAAAGCTGTGGTGGTGAATTGCTGACCTGCACTGTCCAGACAACCCGATCCTCAGAAACATCCTATAAGCATTATCCGTTTGCTCCACCTGGAACCACTTTCTAACTGCTTGCCTTAGCCCTATAGCAGGGCTGTTCCTTCCACAACCCTTCTTCTTTCTTTTGAGTTTTTTTTCTTTTGATTTAACCCCTGGCTTTTTTTCTAGACTTCCCCTCTTGTCCCACTCTCATTCCCCCTTTGTCCTCTTGTGGATGTGACATCCTATTTATAATTTGTGGAGTGCAAAGTAGAACAGCTGACCTATTCAAGCAATCAGCTTGCCTCCATACCAAACACCCCATGTCCACACCCACACCAACAGGTACACTGATTTTACTAACAATGTGTACACTGCCACTGACCTCTAAATGCTCTTTACCACAGACGACAAGAGACAGATAACTTAAGGACAGTGAGATTTTCCAATTATTTTATGCATCTATCCATTAACAAAATTTCACTGTCATGGGGGTTGGAGCCTATCCTGGTGCAATTGGATACAAAGAAAGAACTCGTCCTGGATGTGACCCTAGCCCGTACCAGGGGCCTCATGTATAAATGATGCATATGCACAAAAATATTGCATATGCCTGTTTCCATGCTCACTTCATGATGTATAAAAACCGAACTTTGTGTAAAGCCACGCACATTTTCATGGCAGCCTCACACCATGTGTATGCACTTTTCTGTTTGGTTTTGGAAAAGATCGTTCTCCAGTGGTAAAGCAGTGCTACTGTTTCTGTGTGGTTTCCTTTTCTTTTTTAGGTTCACATCCATGACATAGGCTTTTTCAAATACACTAAAATTGATTGCATATTGTTTACAAATTTAAGGCACTTGATTGTACTCATTCTGCAACAATATAATAGTGCGTGGAATGACCGAATTATTCCAAACACCACAGCTGCTTTAGCGTTGTTACTCTCAGTGCACCACTGAGAGAATTTTAATCCACTGCATCTGTGTTTGGTACTGATATTACAGCTGTACAGCAGCTAATCGGAAAGCTCTACAGTGGGATGTGTCGAGAGCGCAGAGGATTATTGGAATATGGCCACCAGCATCTGCATTTATTCCACTCACCCATGCCACAGTTTATTTGAACTTCTCTCATCTGGCAAATGCTACAGAGCCTTTCCTGCACGGACCTCGAGGCTCAGAAACAGTTTCATCCCAAGAGCTTTAAACACCATCAATCAGTCTATTAAGTGCTCCCAGTAGAAATGTTTGTACTTATAATCACAATTACCTCACTGTAAACTTGCACTACAACTGTAATGGTCCACACCCTGAGCTACTTTATGAACCATTCACACTATCTGTACTATAAGTACATGTATATTGTACTTATGCTTTCATATTGTATACTTTTCATTGTTTTATCATATTATTATTATTAGCTTATAATTATCTTATGGATGAGTTGCATATTGAACGTATGGGGGGCAGCTTAAGGACCCGACTCGCACCGCGACAAGTTGTGCCAGTGGACCAAGACAGCATACTAACCTATCTCTCTTTCCCCATAGAAAAGACAAAGCGCCGCCGCCATAAGCCTGCCAGGACAATCCAAAGAACAGCACTTCCGGGTTCCTTTCTTTCCTCTGGTCCCCCATCGATGACGTCCAACACCCATACTCCACCACGTTTTCCCAGCATTCCTTGCTCTTAATTTCCGGTCCGCCACTTTAAATTGTCCATCCACCCATTCCTTTTGGTCTTATTATTTTTGAATATTATTGTACCTGAATCTTTCTGTTGCAGTATACGGGGCTTAAAACCCCCAAACCTTGCTCATCGTGTCTGTGTTTTATTACAACTGTTAATAAACTTATTGGGGTAATTATGGGGGCTGATGAGCTAGCACCCCATCCAAGGATTGTTCCTGCCTTGCACTCTTTGCTTGTTGGGACTGGCGTGACCCTGGATGAATGGATGTATGGGTGGATGGAAGGATAGCCATTTATAATGATGACTTTTCAATGTTCCTTAAAGTTTTTGAAGAATTGGTGTTCTAAGCTTACAGCTGGAGAAAGAAAACAGAAGGACAGGAATTGGGGGTTGGTACATTTGACAGACACAGTCCTGCTGCAATAAGTTATTCCATCCAGGGTCGTATGCATCCCAGCTAGCATCTTGCGGGAGGCAGGAATAATCCCTGGACGGGGTGCCATCTGTGCCCCCACATGTTTAATACATGCTTTAATGCATTTCATCATGAAAATTATATCAAATATACATCTTAGTATCTTATATTAGTAAAGAGAGCTGTAGGCACGTGCATGTGCGTTAAAATTCATATTGATTGGGATTTATAAGGGGGAAGTGTGTGGAACTTTGTTTACGCACAATTTTATGCATCTGAATTTTTTTGTGTGTGAACACATTTCTGTTTCTGTCTGTACACCATGTTTTAGTGTGTATTCTATGCACTGTGTTATACATGACACCCCAGGGCACACCCATTCACATATGTGACCTCATTACAGGTATGTTCAGAATCACTGATAGACCTAAGCCAAGTGTCTTCGGGATATGGAAAGAAAGGAAGAGTACAGGTATTTATTTGCTTCATAAAACCATCCTCTAAGGGCAGGTTTATACTTCACGCTCAGAACACATATGTGCCCGCATCATGGCTGTCACACGTTTCGAGCGTTCATTTCACGCATCCTCTGAGCAGGTCCTCTGAAATTAACATGACGCGTGCACGAGTTGCAGTACCAGCAAAAAGTCGGGGGGCGCAGTGTGCTAAAAGTTGGAAGGTGACGTCAGAGTCTCTGTTTATTATCTACGTGTGACAGAAAGCCGCTCTGAGGATTCTACAGAATCAATGTGCCTGCTTCGATGTTTGATGAATGGTTCGATGTGGTGAAGCAAAATGCCGACATACAAATGCATTCGTGGTGCTTATATATTCAAGCGTCACATATTCCCGATCGTAATGACACGATACATTTTAAAAGTCTCACATACCATTTTTTGTGACGTCTTTTTTTTTTTGCAACTTCATAACAGCAACATAATGCACAGCGCTGTATTTGAGCCACAGAGAAAAAATTAAGGACATGGTGAAAACGTGTATTTTGTGATTAAAGTGGAAATTTTGGCTTTAATTTCGAAATGTCCACTTTAACCTCGTAGTTTATTATTAAAGCAGACCGTCGTAAATGTCATCCCAGTTTTTAATCGCTGTGAGCTTCTTGGAACTGACAGCAGCGGCAAGCAGCAGTAGATCACCACACAGAACACATTAAATTTATGATATTCCAACTCTCTGCAAATTTAGAATCTTTAGATTTATACTTGATATCACTTTCATGATGAAATGCAATAAAGTATGTATGTTACATTTTACAGATAAATTGTTAATTACGTTTAAATAACGAATACTGTTAACAATTACACACATGGGTGTGACACGGTGGCGGAGCGGTAGCACTGCTGTCTCGCAGTGAGTCATGTCGCTGGTATTCCCTGCTTGGAGTTTACATGTTTTCCTGCTGGGTTTCCTCACTGTGCTCCGGTTTCCTTCCAAAGACATGCAGATTTGGGGTTTTGGTGTCAATAAAATGACTCCAGTTTATGTCTGTGCTTGTATTCACCTTGCGATACCCCGTCCAGGGATTGTTTCTGCCTCGTGTCCAATGCTTACTGGAATGGACACATCCCTGGATTGATAGATTTAATCATTAAACATCTTTTTCAGAGATATTGTGGTAAGGTGTCATCGGAATTTAATGGGTGTTCCAGGTAATTCACAACACAGATAAGCCGAACCTGTTCTCACCGTGATAATATCTTGCACTGCCACCTGGTGGATTCCTCCAGATTTACGTAAAGTATGCGTGCAAGTATAAACAGTCAAATGCTAGCGTAGCAGGAGCGTCTGCTGCAGCATGCGTCGCGTGAAGTATAACCCCGGTCTTATTGTTTACCTTTATTAAATATTATAGCTGATGAAGAAGTTTTAATTATCTCTCAAATCAATTTTTCTTTGGTAAATAATATTAATAAATGCACTTGTTATTGTCTTATAATTGCAATATATGGCCAAACTACAAATATTTATTTTTTTATACATTTAATAATAATCATGGGCAAGCAGTTCTGCTGCCTTTTTAAAACACAATGATTTTCCTGTAACAATTAATTTAACAAAAAGATCAAAAGTACTCCAGTCACACTTAAGCCTGACTAAGATAGGGAAATTCAGAAAATAAATGGATTACAATTGCCTTTATTATTCCTTCTTAAATATTTAGAATAAATATTGTATGTAGAATTCCACTTCTATTAAAACAGTGCAAAATTGTTTGGCATGAATGTACTTTTTTTTTGTTTAATCTGAGACATCGGTTACATGCTAAAATGTATTCTCCATCAGGCATTATGTTAAATATATACTGTACATAGTAGTAATGCTGTTTCTTCATAACTGCAATGTTGTGCTGTGCACTGGACTAGAAATGGCCACACTATGCTGTACATTTAATTTGTTTTAGTCTATACTTAAAATTTGACAGTTTTCAGGAATTGTTTTGTTAAACTTTTTTAGCTTAATGTAGATATTCCCAGGAACAGAAAAGGAAACTTATGGAGCATTGCTTACCTTAGGGTTTTCTTATCAGTTATGTTTCACAAATTGAAAACTGCCTGCTTGAAAACAGAGAGAGACAGATAAGCATTGCATGACAGATTCTGAAACAACATGTTGTCTCTACATTGGTTTATCAATCTCTATCATTCAAGTGTGCAACATAGTTAATTACATTTTTTCTATGAATATTGCCATTGCATAGCATTGCAAATGGTATGTTAAAGTCATTCTTAAAATGTTAATTATGAAAGTTTAATAAAAAAAATCTCTAATTAAAATATTGTATTAATTTTTATTATTTTCTAAACTTAAATTTTGTGATGTGGGGTTATAGGGAGGCTGAGCCTATTCCTGCAGTATCAAGGAAAATGAAGATGTCAACCCAGGATAGCATAATAGTAGGCCCACTCCCATTTACTCATACTGGGCTAATTTAGAGACACCAGTTAATCTAAAATTTACAGTTTAGCTTTTAATTGTTAGATCAAATTGGAGTAATCAAGAATACCCATCTAGACACACTGTAAACTCAGCATAAACAATGTGGAGGACTGGATCTGAAGCAAAGACTCTGGAGCAGTGAAGCTGCCTCAATTGTAACTAGTGTCAGGCTCATGCTAGTAGGGAGCAAATGCAGGGCTATGAAACAGACAGCATTACCTCTGAGAAGGAGAGGGTGCTGTTGGAACCTCCTTGCTGTTGGATATTCTTACAGGAAAATCATTACAAACAGAATGGGGAACATTTTCTTTTGGGATTCGTAATGTAATGTGTAGAGTAGTGAAACCAATAGTAAGAGGAAAAGCAAAATGGACCCCTTTAGAAATTCCAGTACCTGACACACCTGTAAATTTAAAACAGTATCATTTGCCAGGAGGTTTGCAAGAAATAGGAGAAACAGTGGAAGAGTTATTGCGGGTAGGAATTATTCGACCTGCAGTTAGCCCTTTCAATTCTCCTGTGTGGCCAGTCAGAAAACCGGATGGTTCATGAAGAATGACAATAAATTACAGAGGTCTAAATGCTAAAGCACCGCAATTGACTGCTGCAGTTCCTGATATTGTTACCATCATAGAAGACATCATGGATAATGCAGGAGTGTGACATGCTGTCATTGACCTGGCTAATACTTTTTTCTCTATTCCAATTGCAACCCAAAGTCAAGATTAGTTTGCATTTACATGGAAGGACAGACAGTACACCTTTTAAGTACTGCTGCAGGGATACCTACACAGCCCTACACTATGCCATGGACTTGTAGCAAGAGATCTGGCTACCTGGCCAGATTTGGAAAAGGTACAATGTTTCCAATATGTGGATGATATAATGTTAACTGGGGATGAATCATCAGTAATAAATGCATTACCTGTTTGAATATCCCACATGGAGAGCAGAGGATGGGCTATAAATAAAGACAAAATCCAAGGATCCACCAGAGAAAATTTAAATTCAGTTAAATTTCTGGGCATGATATGGTTTGGGCCAGAAAAACGAGTGCACCAAAAAGTATTTGACTCTTTGTATAAGTTAAAGGCACCAACTAACAAAAAAGAAGCTCAATCCTTTGTGGGACTAATGGGCTTTTGGAGTGCTTTTGTGCCACATTTGGGACTAATTATAAGACCCATACATGATGTTGTCAAGAAAAAGGCACGGTTTGAATGGACAGAAAAACAACAAGCTGCTTTTGAGGCAGTGAAAGAAACTTTAGTCCAACACCAAGGACTGGGACCTTTAAAAGCTAATTTGCCTTTTGAACTGGAGGCCACAGAACAGAACAATATTGCTATGTGGAGCTTGTGGCAAAAGCATGGCAGTAAACATGTTCCCGTTGGCTTTTGGAGCCGACAGCTGACAGGATCACAGACTAAATATATACTACTTGAAAAGCAGCTTCATGCAGCATACTGGGCCCTTTTGCACACAGAGAGGCAGACAGGTCCTGTTCCAGTAAAGCTACGCACTAACTTGCCCATTGCTGGGTGGGTTAGAGATAATGGCCTGGGAGCGAGAGCAGGCGCTGCCCAAAATCAAACGTTATGCAAATGGAAATGGTATTTGCAAGCAAGAGCACACTTTGAAGGAAAAGACACGAGTGCCTTACAAGTGGCCATGGCCGGAGCTGTGATTTGTGAGGATCCAGATGACATACCACCTGTTTGGCCTGTAGTGGAGTCGCAATTTAAAGAAGCACCAGCATACGATCATTTGACACCAGCACAACAGAAGAACAGCTGGTTCACAGATGGGTCAGCGACTGTGGAAGGAGGAAAAAGGCTTTGGAGAGCAGTAGCTTATCAACCTCACACTGAGACCATCCTGCAGCAACAGGAGGAAGGTAAATCAAGACAATGGGCTGAACTTATTGCTATAGCTATGGCATTAACAGAAAATCAAAGCTTCCCTATAGTTGTTTATACTGATAGCTGGGCAGTTTTTCAAGGACTAACAGTTTGGATCACAATGTGGAGAAGGGCTGCTTGGACTATTCATGGAAGAGAACTCTGGGGTGGCACAGAACTGTGGGAGCAGCTTTGGACAATGGGCACGAGAGGGGAAATTCTCATTGGTCATGTAGATGCCCATGCCCCACTGATATCCCTTGAGAGGATTTATAACCAACAAGTTGATATAATAGCTGCTGTTCGAGAAATCAACCTGGAAGAAGCCTATACAGAGAATGATGACCTGTTCAAATATGCTGAAGTAACTGTAATCGAGCCTTCCTCAATATAATTAGCAAGGTGGGCTCATGAAACTTCAGGACACATGGGAGCAGAAAAAACATACGTATCAATGGTGTCATC
The DNA here is from genome assembly GCA_026402145.1 of Polypterus bichir lapradei. Classification (NCBI taxonomy): domain Eukaryota; kingdom Metazoa; phylum Chordata; class Cladistia; order Polypteriformes; family Polypteridae; genus Polypterus; species Polypterus bichir. The sequence continues at coordinate 28,137,526 of JANRMT010062825.1, read as the reverse complement.
AGTGATGTATACCAGTCACTACTGATATTGTTAAACAAATAGTGAACAATTGCTCTACATGTACAGAAGTAAAACAATGGCCCCTACAGAAGAAGGCAACTGGTAAACTGAAGAGAGAAATGGGACCAGGACAAATTTGGCAAGTGGATTACATTGGGCCACTGCCACGAGAAAATAAACTACTATATGCTCTAACTGCAGTAGATACTTATTCTGGTTACAATCTTATCCATCAATAAGAGCTGACCAGAAAGCTACACTTAATGGACTAAGCCATTTAATCCAAGCATATGGAGTGCCTGAAGAAATCCAAAGTGATCAAGGAAGCCACTTTGCTGGGAAAGACGTACAAGAGTGGGCTCAAGGAGCTGGCATTCAGTGGACTCTACATATCCCTTATCACCCACAGGCAGCAGGAGTTATTGAGAGAATGAATGGCCTTTTGAAAGAACAAGTTAAAAACTAACTGGGCATAATCATCTTAAAGGCTGGACTAAAGTTTTAAAGCAAGCCTTATTTAATCTCAATAATCGTCCGTTGGCTAGGTCCACACCTTTTATGAGACATCAGAATGTCGGAGGAGAGCCACCTGTGTGTGCCCTCCGCCTGACAACAATTAGTCCACTGGCAATCAATGAATTAACTCCCACGGGGTTATTGGTTAGGGCACCTAAGTCACTTACAATCAAATTAAACTCATCAGAAAGACTAATCTTGGGAATAACAGGTCAGTGGCCAAAGGAATGGGAGGTTAGAATAAATGTTGAAATGCTTGTAACAGATGCATGTTTAACAGAGACATTAGATATCTGTTTAAATGAATGGTATTTAGTATTAGAAAATCAAGGCAGTCAAGACATACACATAGCTGAAGGACAGGCCATATGTAAATTGCACATAGAAAAAGTCACACCTGTTTTAGTCAGTATTGAACAGTTTAAAGGATAAATTGGAGGGAAGGTAAGGATATTAACTCCAGGGCAAAAGCCTAGGGCAGGAGAAATAATAGCTGCAGGACCAGGAAACACTAGATTGGTTCTTTTAACGGGCTCTCAGTCGCCCCTCTGCTTTCCCTTACACAGATTATCCTCACGTGTGGAATAATCGGGACAGACGGTTTATGGACCGGATGGAGTTGATGCACCCCCTACAATAAAGTCTTTTGGGCTGCTGATACGCCAGGAATGGAAAAGTATGTGACCTTGAACTTCACACTTACCAACAACTGTACCTGGCAGTTACGAGACAAGACACTTACGTCTCAGTTTTCCAAGAAACTGGAATATACTGAACTGTTACCTTTCCCTGTGATGACTTATGAGGATACTGAAATAACTGTGACTGTGCATAATAATATATCTGCCTGGTTGGCTATGATGAATTGTAAACCTGATTCTAATGGAGGATCATGTTGGACAATTGAAGGGGGCAACTGTTGACTGCAATTTCAACACCCGAGAATGATGTAGTATTATATGTGCTTAAACAGGAAGCAACAACGAATGTAAAGGTACCAGTAATGTTATGGGAAATTCATAAGACTAGGAGTGGGAATGGTTATCCATTTGATGCAACATTACTTCGACAAATAGGTTGTAAAAAAGCTAGGATAGCATATAAAATAATTACTGTAGCACTCAACATTAATGTTAGTGGGTTTGATATAAAACGTCATGAGTTTCCAAGAGGAGAACATATAGTACCCTGCAGTACAGGTGCAACATATAATTGTACAAACATACAATCCTTATGGCCTCCTCATAAGGTAGAAATAAAACAAAGACCAAAGCGAGACATTTGGGGAGCTATAGGAACTGGTTTAGGAGTAGGAGGTTTAGGTCTAGGGTCTCTTAATACTGCTGATATAGCAGCAATATATAACAAAATATCATCTATTGGTGTGAAACAAGCCAATAGTTTGCAAACTTTGGCTCATTGGCGGCCAGAGTTGGAAGACAGACATTTACAGGAGTTGCTTTTATGGAAGACTCACCATGGGTGGTTAAATGAGTCCTTATGGACTGGTTTGCAAAGCCAATGGGCCATAGATGAAGAATCAGCTTGCTATTTAAAACAGATTACAGTAATCCCTCGCTATATCGCGCTTCGACTTTTGCGGCTTCACTCTATCGCGGATTTTAAATGTAAGCATATCTAAATATATATCACAGATTTTTTGCTGGTTCGCAGATTTCTGCGGACAATGGGTCTTTTAATTTATGGTACATGCTTCCTCAGTTTGTTTGCCCAGTTGATTTCATACAAGGGACGCTATTGGCGGATGGTTTAGAAGCTACCCAATCAGAGCATGTATTACATATTAACTAAAACTCCTCAATGCTATAAGATATGCTTCCCACGCGGTGCTTGATTGTTTGCTTGTCTCTGCCTCTATCTCACCCTCTCTGACATTCTCTGCACCTGCCTGAGGGCGTGTGAGCAGAGGGGCTGTTTGCGCAGAGGCTGTTTGCCTAGACGATACAGACGCTCCTCTAAGAAATGCCGCTTTATCGCGGTGCTTCCGCATACTTAAAAGCACACTTATTGATTTTTTGATTGTTTGCTTTAATCTCGCGCTCTCTCTCTCTCTCTCTCTCTGACGGTTCTCTGCGCCTGACGGAGGGGGTGTGAACAGAGGGGCTGTTTGCTTAGAAGATACTGACGCTCCTCTAAAAAATGCCGCTTTATTGCGGTGCTTCGGCAAACTTAAAAGCACACGTATTGATTTTTTGATTGTTTGCTTTTCTTTGCGAGCGCTCTCTCTCTCTGAAATTATCTGCTCCTGATGCAGACACTCCTTTGAAGAGAAGATATGTTTGCATTCTTTTAATTGTGAGAAAGAACTGTCATCTCTGTATTGTCATGGAGCACAGTTTAAACTTTTGACTAAAGGGTGTTATTACATGTCTAGAGGGCTCTAATGATGTTAACAGTGTGGGAGAGTTTATAAGGGCTTAAAATATATAAAAATAACCATACAAACATATGGTTTCTACTTCGCGGATTTTCATCTATCGCGGGGGGTTCTGGAACGCAACCCCCGCGATCAAGGAGGGATTACTGTATTGCTATACAGCAGTATTTAAATTTTAAGACAGACTGGGGATTCAAAGACCCCCAGCATTGGAGAAAAGAATTAAAATTACCATTAGACTGGTGGTTGCTGCCAAAGTCCTTCATGTGTAAGGAATCAATATACCATGCTGTATTTCAGGTAGCAACCACTGCTGAAGAATACAATGTTTGGTGTCTGTTTCATGTTTTGCCTGTTTTACTAGGAGGAACATGGTGGGCACCCATAGTAGATAGAAAATGGATAGATCTGAATAATAATACTGTTGAACCTGCCTTTTGTTACAACTGGCAAGAAAGGTTCGTATGTCAAAGGGTGGGTACATTGCCACACCCCTGTTTGCACCCTTTAGCTGGAGACTGTTATTGGTGCCAAATAGCAGTAAATTCCACTGAAGTGTTTCAAACTGATACCATTTCTGCATGTGCAGTGACAATAAATAACATCACTTGGAATGATGGTACCCATTACAAGGGCCCAGGGGTATCCTGTCGCACCAATGTTAGTACTATACGAGATGACTATTATGGAAGAACTTACATGTTAACTACATGGAAGGATATACATTGGGAAGCAGAAGCTAACCCGTTCCTCCATTTACAATTTGCCTATGAGATAGAATTACCTAAATATAAAGCGATTGTAGAGCATGCTAAACAATATGAACATCTTTTTAATGTAATGTTACAAAAAGCAAGGGACCTACTAGTAAGATTAAAAACTGATGAAAAGAAAGTAATTACCTCTGCAGAAGAAACTGAAGAGATATTTACACATCACTGGTGGGATTTTTTCACTAAGTGGTCACCATCTAGTAACACTATTTTAAATGTACTTGTTCATCCAATTGTACTGTTAATTATTATTATTATCATTTTTACCATTACAAATATTTACTTACATTTGCGTATTAGACGAGTGAAGCAGGAGCTAGATCGGCACTACACCCCACGTCTTTACAAGCATTCTTGAGGAGCTGTTTACATTGTAAAGGGGGATCGAGTACCTTTTGCTTTGTGGATAAGATCCTCAGGGATTGTTTTGTCACAGATCCAGTGACAAAGGGTGGTTTGTTATAATAAATGTGTTATAATATTAAGATTTATGTCACTGTATCTGTTATAGACCTTTTTAAATGTATTTTTCATTCTTTTTCTGTGTAACATGCCATGCAGAGCTGAGCCAGATTTAACATAGAGTGTCAGCATTCAGAATTGCTGGGCCAAGCAAAGCATATAGACAGACAGGGACAGCTGGAGGACTGTGTTGTCAGCACTAGAGAAAACTGAGTGTTATTTGAACCTACTGTTTGATATCAGCACGAAATTGTCTGGCCTTGTTTGGAATTGTACTGGGGGCCTGGGTGTGTAGAAAGCAGTATAAAAGAAGATTGGAGCATTGCCAACTTTGAGAAACCGTGTGGACGGAAGACATTGGTCCAAAATCTTCCTGTGTTGTGACGATGAAAACAATTTCTACAAGCCGGGTCCCCAAAATCCTCGGAATGAAATCTGTCTGTTGTTTCTCCCGTCTGTACTGCAACGTAAGCCGAAATTAAACCAAGCTAAGTATATCCTTTCTTTTCTGTGAGTTTGTAGCCGCCTATCGCTTAAGAGAGGGATATCGCCGTTATTATTTACAATTATTTAAATACAGGTTCATTAAAACGCCGCAATATAAAAGAACATATTTCCAAGGAACTAAACCCTCCCATCGGAAACAACAGTATGTTCTCTGACATCTGACATCAAAGTGATTTTAGAAGGGAGGCCTGCATACTGATTGGTTGGACTGGAGAGAGGCTTAGGTTGAATAAGTTTTGCATCTAAGAGAAAGAGTGTGAAAAAGAAATAGAAAGAGAAAGACACAACCGCAACCAGCATGCAGGAGCAGAGACTGAAGACATGGAAATGACAAAAAACTTGAAACCAGCCACAAGAAAGTTAGATGGTGTGCTTTGTGGAGCTAGTTTTAGACCCATTCATCATTTTGTCCCAGATTTTGTGGCTCTGATGTTTATTAGAACCTTCATTGTTACAAATTAATGCTTAAGTAAGTACATAACAGACTAATGTATCTGAACATTTTAAAAGAGACGTTCCCATGATACCTGTCAGCTTGCAGACAACTTGACTGACTCACACTTGGGGACCACAATAGTTGGATGGCTCTCTAATCATGCTAGTGGCCCTCTGAATACAGAGTCCATTGTAGATGTCCAACATGGAAGGCATAGCAGTCCCAGCAATCTTCTCTGCTGTTTTTATGACCTGCTGGTTAGACTGATGATCTGAAGCATTGCAGGATCTAAACCAGACTGTAATACAGGTTGTAAAAAACACTTTTGATGGTCCCTATAAACAAAAAGGAAAAAATGGCAGCGTCGATAGATTCAAGCGCTACAGGAAGTACATTTTTTTCTTCTCATTCTTGATCAGGGAGGAGACATGTTAGGTCCAAGAGAAATCTACAACACATATCAAGTGTACGGTGTAAAAGAATGAAAAGACACAGCATAAAGGGTTGGGGTTTGCGGCCCCGTATACTGTAAACAAAAAAAATTATTTTCCAACAGGTCAAAATATACAAACAAAATTGTTCATATGCGCGACGCCTTCACAGGCGTCGGCGGCCATTTTATATAGGAGGAGCCGGAAGTGGAGGAATGCTGGGAAGGAGGCGTGAGGGATGACGGGATTGCTGACGTCAGGGAAGATGGCGGAGGAAGGGCGGAAGTGGACGTAGTGCGGTCAGGTTATGATGGCGGAGCGTCTTTTTTCCTAAAAGAGAGAGCAGAAAGGTTAGTACCCCGCCATTCCCTACCGGCGAACGTCCTTC
>JANRMT010062825.1:28059568-28131605 GCA_026402145.1 Polypterus bichir lapradei | reverse complement strand
AGCGGTTTCAGGTCCGTCCGCGGCCTCCTACTCGCGCATGCGTGACAACGGTTATATGTTAGCTCCTGCCTTGTATTTGCTGTTATTGTAAGCACCGGCACAGGGAAAGAGCTGTTTTGTAAAATGGGTAGATGAAAAAGAAGTGTATTCATTTAAAAAAATTACACACACAAAAAAAACATAAGTGATGTTTTAATGAGAGCTGGTCATTCTGGGAATACAAGCTTGCAAAAAAGGTGGCAATTTGTTTATTTCAGCTACTTTAGTTGGTAACTTACTGCACATATCTGCAGTATACTTCCCTGTAAGAAGTGTTATTGTCCTACATTTTTATGAAATTGTGCCTTAGTTCCCTTATTGAAAAAATTTTTTTTTTTCTTCCATTTTAAACATTTCTGTAATACTGCACCTTCTTTTGTGTAAACGAGAAGATTCAAATCCTTCAGGGTTTTCCATTTGCTCAGACCCTGTAGCTGTGGACTTTTTCCAGTGACACTGTTTTCATTTTATAATATGGATTTTCTCTCTTGTATTTCACATAGAAGCAGAAATATGAATTGCTGGATACTGTTATGTCTGTTTGCACACCATATCCTGTTTTACCCTAATAAATAAAATATGGTCCCTTAAGAGCTCATGTTGTACACAGGCACTTCTGAAAATCATGCCATTCCTCCTCAACAGGGCCAGATTATCAAAACAATCTGTCAGATATCTTACCTACACACTATTCTATATTAGTTTATTCTAATATCTTTAGGAGCTTTAAAATAGTTACAGAACTATCTACAGATAGCACTGCATTCCTCTGACGGTGGACCTCATTTTGAAGGTGATACTAAAAGCTGCTCATTGATATTAGAAGTAATGCCAACCTGATACAACAAATGGAGTAGAGAGCATCAGACATTTTAAATGCCTGAGGCTACTCGGGATGTGCTTTAACCTCAACACAAATAATCAATAAAAATGCAGAAAGTGCTGGCAACATAACTATTCACTAAGCAGGCTAAAAATATTGATGAATCTGCTAGGATCTTACTGAATTAGCACAAACGTTACTTACAGATGGTACTGACCTTTTCTTTCTTGGCCTGGTAAGGTGATGAGTGTAGTGGTGGGGTTGGGATTTGTCTATGGGAATCAAGAGCAAGGTGTGGAGAAATAGCAGTCAGAGTGACTCCTGGGAATAAAGAAAAGGAGTGAACATTATAGGGAACAATGCAAACAACCTGAATGGCAACTTTGACATCTGCTTATTTTGGAGGAAACACATGACTTCACAATCCAAAGCAAATAAAAGCAGAAGCACTTATCCACAGTTTGGTTATACTTCTCAATAAGAAAGAGTGACTGGTAGGAACATTTTATTTGAAAGCCAAGCTACAACACCCTTAGCACATTCTTAAGGATTGGCTGACACTGAAAGCATTACATTTTAACATATCTTCTGCTTTTTTTTTCTTTAACATGTTTTATATACTAATCAACTGGTTGACTGTGTGTGTATGTGTCTTTTTACACCTAATTGGGGGTTTTGAGGGCAGTATATTATGAATCTATTGTTAGTTTTTGTAAGAAAGCCTTAATTTTGTTTTTGTTATTTTTATTTTTATCATAACTACCACCATATTGTGCAAGTATGGCTGGCTATTTTTGTGCTGTAGTTGCTAGGGCCAACTTTGCGTCTTGAGGGCTTAGTCTTCAGAGGTCATGATCCTTGTCCAAATACTCGTTGAGGATACAAGTCACTCGGAAAGGTCACTTCCTTATCCAAGCTTGCAAAATACTCAAGTTCTATGATCCTTGGCTGTTTGTTTGTTTTTTTTTTTTTTTGCATTTTGGCTTTGATAATGGTGCAGTTAACTTCTATGTTCCAGTTACTTTTTCTGGTTTTGAATACGACTCTTGTCCCAGTTAGTATTTCAAATCTTCTTGCTAGGTCGTTGGCATAACAATACATTTCTAAATCCTTATTTCATATGCCTTAAGACATAAAAACACAGGATGGGATGCAACTCCTTTGTAGTGCTAAGCCCTACTAATTTATACAGAGCAAGTATAAAGAGACTAAATAAACTGGCTCACCGTTCAAGAGATTTGGTTTTGATACCATGGTTAATTGCTGCATTTCTGAAATTTGTGGGTTTCTTGAGTGATTGATAACTCTAAATTGGCCCAGTTTTAGTGAGTGTGGATGTGGGTGCCCTGTGATTACTCAGTGCTCAAACCAGATTTTGTTTTTTTTATTGTGCTGCCCAGACATGCTGTGCGCAGTGCTACCCTGTAATGGGCTAGGCTGATTTACCAAATTGATAGAAGGATATATATTCAAGGATATTACAAAATGATGTGGATATCTTTAAAACTTACTGTTATTGATTTCCCTAAAGGAGACTGACCAATGTGAGATCTGAAAACTGGTCAATGGAGCTGTAAGACAGTAGTTCAATCCACTGTGTCACACAAATACATACGCATACATAAATAACTGTTTCAAAGATTTAGGACATTTTTTGATCCCCAAAGAGAAAGTACCATTTATCTATTTATTTATCCATCTGTGTCCTGGTGAAAATGTATGCTGATATTAAATTTCCTCAATAATTATATTGTAGATATATAGTGCAGTTACTGATGTAATGATGGAGAGGTTTGCTGAACATTGCAGAAAATTTTGAAATGTTTATTATTTTAAGTCCTATGTGAAAATCGATCATTTCATGTAGTTGCTCTTCTGGGAAAAGGTAATTCAGAATGAATTGATTTCCTGTTAGAAAATTTACATGCAAGAAGAATGTGTCTTGTTAGACCTCGTTGATATACACCATGTATTTTAATGAAGAAAATGATGCACATATGAACTGCGTCCTAATTTTCTTTCTTCAGTTATCTGTATACTTGTGAGCTAAATTAACAGAATTTATAAGATTGCTCATTTACTGTTGTTTTGTGTTTTCTGCTGTCTGTCTGGTTTGCTTGTGCGGATATTAGGATAGCCCATACAGCATGTGATTGACAGTGGCACGGCGGAAGGCGAGACATTCGGTTTCTTTTTTCTGATGGAATCTGCATAAATCGCACTGTTTTTCAAAACAAGAGAGGAGGACAGCCATCGAGAAAAAAATTCGGAAAAGACCTAACCAGATAGATCAACATTTGCCTGGGCCATGAGAAAAGGTTTCGCAGCTTCAAAAGACCTGTCTATTAGGTGGTGGTCAGAGATTCACTCTAGGAATGCAAATTTTGCATTCCATTATTACGAGCGGACTCGGGTGAGCTCACAAAGCCCTTTTTTTTTACAATGGCACAGACTGACTGTGAAACATTTTACAATTAAGATTTCAGCTGTCTTGGTTCAGCTGGCATTCTACAATCCACTTGTTGTTAACAGCTGACTGGTACTTTGGACTTGGGTGTGAACCTTGGAGGGGGCTGGGGGTGGGATTTTCCACTGTATATATTTTATTTGCACGTATAGGAGTTAGACTTTTTGAGTGTTGTTTTTGTATAATATATTTCTCCCTGTTTATGTTGCTGCCTTAGAGCTGTTTTTTTTTTATATACTATATATATTCATTTGTTTTTTTCAAGCTTATCATTTCAAAAGGGGATGTACGGTGGGGCACTTAGGGGTGCGACATTGTCTTATCCTTTTATCAGCCACCTTACTAGTAGGAAGGTGAGCAGAAGTGAATGGCCCATGTCAGGGTGTTGGGTCCATTGCACTGGAAAACAAAAATGATATACTGTTATTTTTCAACCTTTTTTAAATCATTGTCCTCTTTTTTATTTTTTAAGCCAAGGACATTTTTCAAAGAAGTGTAGTGTAGTGGGTGTAATAAATATAGCTAATGTCATGCTATTGAAAACACTAAATAGTCACTCTAATCTCTCTTTTGGAGGTCACTTAAAATTGGTACGACAATCCTCCAAAGGGCTCTGTACCGGTGAGTCTGTAGGTGGGGATAGATGCCGAAATAGGATCCATGTTTTATAACTGGTATGCTGGTTTTCTGTTTTTATTTTCAAAGCTGATGTTTTGTTCTGCAATTAAATGGATTTCTTGTTCACAGCTCAATCATGAATGGCTTTACTCCAAATGTCTGTTAATCACAACACATTGCCAGTTGTCAAGATTGATGTTAAACTTCCTCAAGGTTGTTTTAAGGTTGTCATTCTAACAGACCCAGATTTTTATAACCTTCATTAAGCTTTCAGGTTTTGTTTTGTAATTTTTATGTAATGTATAAATGTGTTTCAACATAATTTTACAAAATTACTAAAAAGTCATCCTAATATATTCTCTTTCAGTAACAGTTATTAGTATTCTCTCAGAATATGGATTGAAAAAGTTAATGTATTACCTTTAAGAACTTCACAAAAATAAAATCTATTCATGTTATCAACAATCTTGATTTTGTAAAAATCAGTAAGTTAGTAAAAACATTTGATGGCTACACATTGATAGGCTTGCTTAACCCACAGATGTTTTTTAACCCATTTTTAATGTGTTGACACATACTTAATGTTACCAAAATAAAGTGAATAATGATGAAAAAAATGTAAAAAATATTAATTTACTCACTAATTTAAGGAGCCAGGAAGATCTGACCATCAGGACCATGTTGTTGAGTGAGCAAACGAGAGAGAAAGATGAATGAAAAAGTGAAAGATGACATGAGTAGACCACTCTGCATCCTTAGTATGCCTCTCCAATTATAGGATTCTACTGGGCTACCTTCCACCCTCACCAACATATCTGTGAAACACAGATAAGAAGAAAGATAAAGAAACTTTCTCCAGTCGAAGGGAGGGGTGGGGCTGAAAAAGTAAGGAATTAAATTCAATTCACACCAGCAAGGGGCAGCAATGTGTTAGAAAATTATTCCTCCTTAAATAGAGACAGAAAATATTTTAAATAAGGAAACGACTGGAAGACAGACAAAGTCAATAAACATGCCAAGCTGAAACTGGTAATTTAAACAATTAACCGTCAGAGCACAAAATGCTAATTAAAAATGAAGATTTAAAGATCAAAAAGTTGTAGATGCAAACAAAATAGAAATTTGCTCTCAACAGCTCACAGAATAAAGTAGATGCATTAAGTAGATGGGTCGCTGCTGTAAAGGATATCACAAGTGATGTGCACCCAAGTACTTCTGGGTAAGATCTACTGTACATGAAAACACCAACGCTGTTGCAGCACCTGTAACAAAACTGTAATGATGCTGTGGTAAGGCACAAAAATATTTCAACTTTTAATGGACACGTTCTAGAGAAAAACAAATTTAATATTTGGGTTTTTTGGGTAACAGGCCATTACCAGTGGGGTTCCCATCTATTGAGAGCACTTGAGGTTTGTGTTTAATAGAAACGGGTTTTATGTTTCTGGAGTAGTGTCAATAATAAAATATTTGACTTCACCACAATGAATAAGTGCAGATAATTTAGTGTTGTTTGTAACCTCTGGCAACATAAGTAGAATTTTGCAAAAGGTTTGACCTCCTAAACTCACGTACCTAATACTGACAGAATATTTGACCTTTACATTATGTTCCCTACATAAGCTCAATTTTCTCCAATGCTTTTATTTCTTACATACAAGTTTGTTTCATTAAATTTCTTTAGTTTGTATGATCTGTCACAAGAGGACTAGTATAGTCCAGAACCAGAGGTGCCTGCCTTCTTTGGAACTGGAACAATGGAGGATGTTTTCCAGAGCAGCAGCAACTTAATGACAGACTGAGCAGGTGTCAGAAGATGACATGAAGTTGGTCAGCACAGGCCTTAAGAACTTGAGGACTGATTCCATCTGGTGCTGCGACTTCTCCTTTGTGTAGCCTCCTTGGTAATGGGTCAATTAATTATTGTTAATGCATGTCTTTTGTAATACAGCCATCTTGATTTTTAACAACTTAAGCCACCTAGATTAAGCATTTAAAAATTAAATCATTAGTGTTTTTGCTGTTGGGTTTAGGGAATTTATAAACCATGATGACATAATTAAAACATGTGACTTTGCATGTAACATAGATCAAACAACATACCAACATTTAACTATGTGCAATGATTACTTTATCGCACAAGTGACAAGTGAAAAAATAAAATGACCTGTTTTTATTCAGCTACTGATACCTTAAATCAATGATATTTTTAATGAATATCATTGGCTAAAAACCAAGAAAGAGGTCAATTTTACATTGAGAGAAGTTCAGCCCGGACACAAACAGACTGACACTCCTTTCAATGTCCGTGGGCCGCTTCTCTTCCGTCCACTGGAGCTTCATCCTACTCCAGCACCCGACTCCAGCTCTTCAACTGTAGGAAGGTGGCCCCTTTTATAATCACCCGGACTTGCTCCAGGTGCTTGATGACATTCTTCTGGCGGCACTCCTGGTGTGGCAGAAGTGCCACATGAGCACCCGGAAGCACTCTGGGTGTCCTTGGAATGTCCTTCCTCCACTTGCCCAGGTGTGACGAAAGTGCCGATCTCCCGGGCTCAACGATGCTTGGGGTGCCCCCTGGCGGTGGCCATAGGCCCCAATGGGCTTCAGCATCCTTACTCCATCCCCTTGGTCCCCTCCTTATCCAGGGTGGTTGCCCCCCGTGGCCCGGGGGATGTATAGACCACCTCCCGGTCCTTCCAGGCATACTGGCTGGGTCTGGCCCCCAGCCTCCTGCCACAACATGTATGGCTAAACAGTTTTCAAAAACATGAAAAATTGTCTGTGAAAGAGGGTGCAATCTAAGAAACAGACAGCATACAATATACAAATGTGTGTTTGGCGATGTAACGCCTCGGCAGGGTGGATGCTGGAAGCGGCCTCAACTCAGGTACTGCACCCTCCATCAACTGCCCCATTGTGCTGCCCTGCTACTGATGTACCACTGCATCTTAGCTGCTGTCTCACAGATTTTGCAGTGTTGAGATTCCACTAAAATAGCAGTATGGTAATATCTTCCTGTATTTCTCTCCCTCCACTATTTTAGTCCACATCCTCCTGTCCTCTATCCCTTTCTCTCTCAACTTGTTAGCTGTAAGAACCCTTTACTAACACCCAGTAATACTTTCTACCCTACTCTTATCAGTCTATTACTCTCCCATCTTCCCTCCTTCACACTTTAGACTAGGGGGTTCCACTGAGGTGTAAAATGGTGTTTCAAGGATTTGGGACAAGGAGGAAGGCTGTGTCAGGAGTCGCCAAAATTGAGTGATTTGTGTTGTCCAGATTTATCATGTTGCAATCGGTGTGTTGCAGTGTGTGGTCATTTGTAGGTCATTTATTAATTAGTGATCTTATTCCATCAAATGAAAAGAATCAAACGTTACATGTGCAACTGTCACATGTGAATGAGTTACAGAAATGCATGCTGTCCTTCCTTGCTGCAGTTGGTGCGTTTGTAAAGACAAATACCTTTATTTAAGAGAATGGAATTTGTAATGGCAAGGTCTAGTATTGAGTTCTGTGCAAACCCTAATGGTGAAACTCACTTATTTCATGGTTTGATTGATATTTTTGCTGGGGGGGCGGGTCAAGGGCGACTGAATTGGTGCAATACCTGCTGCTGACACTCTGCCTACCTCTTCTGTTGGCAGTCCTGGCAGTAGTGCAGCAATTTTAATTATGCGTCACATCTGTTTTTGAACTAACAGTACAAGTCTTATTTTGAGACAAAGCTCATTGACTATGTTTCATTGCTTAGCGATGCCAGTTTTTTTACAGGGGTCTCCAATCCCCCAAACCTCTTGTTTGTTGATTGTGTGTCATTTCCTCTTTGCATTTGATGCTTCAGAGCATACCCCAATCCCTGTATCTTCATTCAAGTCTCTGAGCTTCATGGGGGACACATTTACAAGATTATTGAAATTTATAAAGGTAAATCTCTCAAATCACGTTTACTTTTTTTTTTTTAAAGTTTATTTTTTGAGTTTTAGTTTGCTCAAACACAGTACTGTATGTGGTTAGGAATTAGAAACTTGACTTCTCCATCTTCAAATGCACAATAACTTTTGAAGGGGGAGTGAATATAAATCAAATATTTTCTAGGGGTGAGGGGAACAGAAGAAGTTGAGAATCACTGCTCTAGACAGCCTCTTCCCACTCAGTGGTCCCTTTTTAAGTCCTCTACTGACATCATCATGAGTTGTGGTGAAGGAAGCATCCATCTGGTAATAATTTCTGCTCCCTACACATCTACCCACAGTGCCTTCCAGCTGCCCAGCATCACAATATGCATACAGTACATATATTCTCAAACCTACTTGATCTAATTTAGGCCTACAGGGGATGAAGACTATCTCAGCAACACAAGGGTGCAGGCTACATATCCATTTTCAGTTACTCAACCTGCACATCTTTGTGGATGTAAGAAGAAAATCAGCATATGAAGAGGACACTGGGAATACAGGCAAACTTCACATTAACAGCAACAAGGAGAAGGGCTTGAACCCAGAAAAATAGTGCTAAGTAATGCACCACTATGCTGTACTGTCAGAGAGATGAAAGCAGAGTTGCGGTCAAGGGCACAGTATCACCATGGGATGGAGCCAGTGGCATGAAAAATGGCAGCAACATTTCCAGGAAACCTGTATGGTGAAAAAGATAGAGAGAACAGCTGGGAGAAAAAATTAAAAAAAGAACAGAAGACTCACTGTCACAATTAAGGCATGGTGTGCAAGCAGAAGCCACTGGAGATGGCAAAATAAAAACAGTCCTTATTAGAGTGCCTTATTTTTGTAAAAGAAAACAAATTAAATAAAGAAGAGTTTTAAGGGTGCATCAGTCAAGAAATGTGAAAACATAAATCTGATGCCATCTGACTAGAAAATATTAGGTCTTAAAGAATATAGGAAATCTAGTCAAACTAGAGCTAAACCATTGTGAAAACCGAGCACAGTTTGCTGTATCTGACATGGAAAATGCTTGAATATAACTTATTCTGTATTCAACCAAATTATTTGGGATACAAGCAGTTCAGTTTCCAATGACAAAGACAAATGTATAAATACATATGTACTCAAACTTTGGCATGCCAAGCACAATTATGCAGTGAATGGTTTTATTGTAGTTTCTGTATCTGCCAAATTGCATAAAGATCTGCTTGGGCACCAAATTGCTTTAATACTTATTTCACTTTTGATTTGTTATAAAAGCTAGTAATCTCTTTTTTGTGTATATTTGAACCAAGCTTGTCAAATGACAAAATACAATAATAATAATCCCAAATATGAATGTAACATATTAGCAATTTATACCCATTTAAAATTAAAGCAAAATTCATTTTAACTTTATTTATGTGATGTGAAAGGTACTCCAGTACCTTGAAACACTGCAGGTTTTAAAAAGTATATTGAAGACCAGTTACTAGTTAATGATTAAAATATAAGTCTTTAAAATTTTATTAGAAACATTTTTCATTAAGACTTAATATAATTAAAGTGTAATGTATGCAGGCATTCCTGGTATTTGAACAAGCGATATATCACATTTACACTTAGAACATTAAAAGTAATTTTGATTTTCGGTCTCAAAGTCTTAAATCCATTTGGATTTTTTTTAATTAGATGCCTTCGCATGATCAATAACTTGGTATTTGAGGTTTTAAGTATTGCTCACTAATTAAATTATGTCCCTGGGGAGCATCTAAGTATATCAGTGCCCTTTTCCTTTGCTATCTGGTTTATTACCTACTATTTAAAAAATATACTGTTGCCTAGATTCAAGACAGAAACATGAAATAAGACGAGATACAGTATAGCATATTACATTTAATATCATTTTCATCTTGTTCACAAAAATTCATTTGATTTTAAAGCCTTCATACTAGAGTAAAAGATTATAGGGAGCCTGAGCCCAGCATCATCACCATTATCATAGTGTATCATAGTGTAATGAACACAACCTACAAAGGGTAACCTGCTACATCTCACCAGACTGATTAGAATGGGGTAAAAACAAATGGCCAACACCTTAACTGTGTTTCCTCCAAAATTCTTCCCATCCTTTTACAAAATTAATTTACTTTATTAAAATTAAGGAATTCACTGAAAAAATATTCAACATTATCCATACCCAAACACTTAAAATGCATTGTTAAATATCTAAAATACGTGCCCTCTCAACTAGCTCCTTGCCTCCAGTTTGACTAGTTTTATATATATATATATATATATATGTCCTATACGGTCTTCAGACATTGCAACAATGATTTATTAGAAGGCTATTACAAGGCCATTTTGTAACCCACCCAGTAAGACAACAAAGACTGTAGGAATGGAAATATGAATTTTTAACTTGGTTAATTAATTTTTAGTTTTGTTTTGGCAATACTGGTAAATAATCAAATAGTTCAGCAAGGTTCCTACTTTATTTTCCTTACCATCCTTTGTTGTAGTAGGCTGGTCTCCAGCCGTTTGACTTGGTAACCGAAACACACTCATTTTTAAGAAACACAATCATACAATGTATTAATAAACATAAGGATTAAGGAAATATGACAACTGCACATATATTTTGACATCTAAGACATGACACAGGCAGACTAGACAGACAAACATATAACATAGAGAGACTGGCTGTTTATTTTTTACTTAGAATTATAATATATCTTGGCAGAGATAAATAGTTTTATGACACCAAGAGGTTGTCAGTTCTCTGCTCCTCATACAGAGAACAGCTCATCAGCTTTTAATTTCAGGGAGAAGATTCGGAAGGTAATTTGATGAGTGAGAGCAGACCTTTCATGGGAGTTTCCTTTCAGTTTCCTTGAGAGAACTGAGAGAGCCAGAGAGTGTCCCCAGCATTGGCCAAATGGGAATGCGTGGAACTAGTTTTAATGGAATGTATAATTTCTTCTAATTGGATTAAAGACACCTACAGTAATAATATCAGTGTGTCCTCATAGGTTGAGTTCTTCTGCCCATCAGACTTGACATCTTTGTTCTTGCTTGAGTCCATTTTGTGCTTTCTCGCTAAGGAAGTTAGCAGAGGGGCCTCCAAAGAGATAATAGGACTGATTTACACACAAGCAGATTCTGGTACAAGCTGGAGTTCAGTCACTTAGTTTGGAATGTAAATGGTGGAAGACACAGCTAGATGTCTGCTAAATCTTCTGCCTTACAGGTTTGGTGTGCTTCTAAAGCCTATCAGAATGGGAAATACCCACTTTATCCTACACCTCCTTGGATGTGTAGTTTCATTAATGAGTCATTTTTTTCACTTTCTGCAAGGACTGAACAACATAGTATGTGTGTTAATGCTGAAACAATATAAATGTCTTAGTATTTTATAACCATCTATTGATTTTACCATGTTGCTGTGTAAAATGGCCCTATATATTTTCACTGTACGAGTCAGTGAGAAGTCAAGCAAAAAAGACACCTTTCATTGGCTAACTAAAAAGATTACAATATGCAAGCTTTCGAGGCAACTCAGGCCCCTTCTTCAAGCAAGATATAAACATCTTATATTACATCTTGCCTGAAAAAGGGGCCTGAGTTGCCTCGAAAGCTTGCATGCTGTAATCTTTTTAGTTAGCTAATAAAAAGTGTCAGATTCCTTGACTTCTCACTGCATTCATAATGGCTAACACGGTACAACACCCTAGTACTACAGACTACAGAGTCAAATTGTTCTAATATAGAAAGAATTTTCTTTTTTTCCAGCAAACTGTCAACCTTTAATATACTGTTTGAATTTCAGTGTAAAGTGATAATTTATTTAAATTTATTTTTAAATCATTTGTTGGTTAAGCCTTCTAGATATTAAGTTAAGCTGTAGTATATAGTCATAAAATTGAACTTCATTGATTTTGATATATGTACTCATCATAAAGATAACAAAAGTATTTACATCTATAGTTTGTATGAAAAACATATATTTTAATATGATTAGGCTCCACCTACAGAAAAGCATTCAGTATAAAATGTCATTTTACAAGCTATTTCAGCATACCACACTTAATCTCATGGTGGCCTTAGTCAGCGCAAATCAAGTTTAATAAATAATCTGAGATTATTTCAGTTTTCCTAAAGGTATTTATTTCTCTTTAAATTGTAAAGTGTAGGAAGAAAAGAAATATCAATGGATGCATTTCATGGTCATTTATCTGGAAATGATGAACCTGACAGGCTACAGTCTAGTGATTTACTTTACTATTTTATTTCATCAGTTGTAGCAGGAAAAGATAGGATTAAATCTATGAAATGTATCAAGAAGATGTACATTTTTATCTGTGTTTTTTAACTGCTAATATTAAAATAAAGATTCAAAATTTAAAGCCAAATTTGATACTCTATTAATAGCATGTAAAATTAGTGAAATTTTTACACATGTAAGTAATTTCAAATGATGCTCTGAAAATTGACTAAAACTACAAGTAACAGATGCATTTTTCAAGGGATCAACATTAAACATATGCTTTAAACTTGATTTAAACTTCACATATGCAAAGGATGGCACCTCAATAAATTTTATAAATAGTAGTAAAACTACAGTATAAGCTAAATTTAAAAATAATAAAAATCACAGAAGCAGACAGATGGGAGGATATTTTGCTGTCTTCAAATGGGAGTAAAGCATACTGTACATGTGAACAGGGTGCACCTCTTATAGAGAATAAATATTTGGACACTTGTTTGCTTTATTTAGAGAACTTTTTAGCTTTAGGCAGTGTTTCATGTCCATGCTTCACGTAATACTAAATCTAGGAATGTAACTGTGTGTTTCTGAATACATGACTCTGTTTAGAAGGATAGATTATGGTTATGAAAATCATCAAAAGAAAATATTGAGAGATAAAGTAGTGTGTGGCATAAAAACAATCACATTCAGAAATAAACTGCAAGCCAACTCATAAATGATTTCTTGAAAAAGATCTGAAGGAGGTTCAGGCTGTTGTAATAGGAAATAAATAAAACAGAACGTCCCCAAGTCTCTGCAAAGAGGTCAGTGCCAAATATATTTTAGTAAAAAAAAATTAGGCAGTTAGTTATGTTGTAGTATTCATTGAAGATGGATGTTCAATCTGGAATAACTTCTAAGATAGCAAGTATTTACTATTACAAATGTTCCCTATAGCAGATTAAAAATAGATATCCAAAATATTGGGCCAAGGGAGAGAAGTACATTATAATCCTGCCTTGCACCTAATGATTGCTGGGATAGGCCCCAGCTTCTCCACGACCCTGCTCTGGATCCATTGAACAAGAAAATGAATGGTTGGATAATCCTAAATAGACTTTTGAAAGACTCAATTACAGAGGAGATTATAGTATACAATGCTAAAATTAATCCATTTATAGTACAAATTGAGGAAAAAATACTCTTCAGAGGGTGTCCGTCATCTCCTCTGAGATTGTGACTGCAAGAAATATTGTCCTAATACTTTTTTTAAGGAGTCTTGACTGTTTTGTAGGTGTTTAAAAGACTTTGAAATTATTACTCTGGCTGTAGGTCTGTTTGAAAGTGTGCTCCTATAGTATATACTGGGGCTAATTTTGAGAACTGATTTATTTTACAGTGAGCAAATTCTCTTAATTTACACATAATGAACAAAATTCAAGTTGTACGTTTCACAGAGTTGCTTCAATTAAGCGCACTAGACAGCCAAAATCAGTTTATTAGTGTGCCTTGAAATTTCTATTGTTTTCCTGGTTTTCATCTTACTCTCTCTAATACTAACTGCTGTTCTCTCCTCTGAAATAATATGAGCATGAGAAAAAAAATACTTGTAACACATCTTTGGGCTTTGTCATCTGATTACTCCTTGACCCTTACCCCTGGCATATGACATCAAACATCATATGGTATTAAAAGAGGAAAAAAATATATATATATTTTTTAAACGCAATTGGATTGAGACAAAGCAGATCAGAAAAGGGTGGGAGAAACAATCATACTAAGAGATACTCTCTGAGGTAGCAGTCTCCAGAAGATGCCAGTGGTAACTCACAACCCATAGATCATTAACATCACACTGTTAAGTAAAGAAAATTGTGTCTGTAACTAAAAACCATTGCCATGTGAAAAGCTTGGGATTGCATTCAATGAAAGAAATACTTAAATTTTAAATTTAAAGAAATTAAAAGCATACTTTTTATTACAAATTTTAAACTACTGCCTCAGATGTTTTCTAAAATGGTGTTATGTCAGGTTATGAATACAAGTATGTATGTGCAAGGAAAAGAAATTGCATTTGGTCCCTGAAAATAAAAATATCTAAAGAAATACATACTGTACAAGACATACATCTTAACCCTTATTAACCATATTATAATAATAATGATGTAAAAAGTGAATCAAATTTATTTCTTATACCTTTTAATTCAATTCAACACAACATGAACCCAGATCATGTTGCAGTAGTATTTGGTGTAATTCAGGAATCTTTAGAACATTAGAATATATATAGAATATAGGACGCCGTTCTATTACGGGACAAACACTTCTATACTTGCTTGCACCATTGCAGTTTAGTGATGCCAGTCAATCAGGATATACTGTAGGTGAGAACCTGATGAGCTCTCAGAGTTTTATGTTGATCAAGCTGTGAACAACAAAAACATTTATTTGTATACCATGTTTTCATACAAATGATGTAGCTGAAAGTGATTTACAAGATGAAGAAAGAAAAAAAGAAAAAATATAAAAATTAGGCAATACTAATTAACAAAGAATAAAGTAAGGTCCGATGGCCAGGGCAGACAGAAAAAACAAAATCTGCAGGGGTCCCAAGTCCATAAATTATCTAATGATGGTCATTTGGACCTCTGGCCTTTAATCCATCAATGTAGGGACTGCACAGTGCTTTGATCAGAAAACCGGTAAAAGAACAGCAGAGAAATTAGGGGTTAGTACAGATTTTGGAGTCATGAAAAAAAAAGATAATTAAATGCATATACAGAATATCAGAGTTACACTAAAATGAAGCTATGAGAAAGCCATGTTAAAATAATGAGTTTTTAGCAGTTTTTTAAAGTGTTCCATCGTATCAGCCTGGTGAATTTCTATCGGTAAGCTATTCCATATTTTAGGTGCCTAACAGCAGAAGGCTGCCTCACCACTTCTTTTAAGTTTAGCTCTTGGAATAATAAGCAGACACTCATTTCAAGATCTAAGGTTACGATTTGGAGTGTAAGGTGAAAGACATTCTGAGATATAGGATGGAGCGAAATAATTTAAGGATTTGTAAACCATAAGCAGTATTTTAAAGTCAATTCTAAATGACACAGGTAACCAATGTAACTAATGAAACACAAGAATTAAAAGTTAAAGTAAATGATAACAATGTAGATGGGAGTTTACTGCTGATGAGTGAACCCAGCTGAATTCACTTCACCTTGAGTTACACAAAACAGCAGAAATATTCAGGAACTTAAATCAAACTCAGTGAAATGCATTGAAGTAAATGGGGAGGGAGAAACTGAACTAGTTTTGAATGGATTATAATGGTGCTACGGTCTGTTTATGTGTCCCTGACAGGTAAGGATGCATCTGCCAACCACGCTCACCAATTATTGTGGCTACAAATGTGACCTCAGCTGTGAGGCAGCAGTGCCAACCACTGCACCAGCATGCCTACCTGAGATAAAATTAATAGAATTAAATATTGTAACAGTAAAATTTTGTGCAGACAGTGGCAAACAGGAAATATGATTTTAGTAAGGTTTTCTCCCCCAGAGATCAATTGCAGTTACTCACCTGTCTTGAATGGAAAAGTCCAGCTTGTTTTTTCTTTCCCTGAAACTTTTTTCATTCACTGTTGCTCTTGCTAAATAACTGCAAAACCAAAGCACATAGATTCTTCACTCCTTCCTGTTTGTATCAACTGCACAGCAATCTGGATAATACTATATTGAGGGGTTAGACTCACATACAGGTCACATACAAGCCTACATAAAAACACATTATCTTTATGGCACAAATACATCAACACATTTCCAGTGTCTTTCTGTGTATGTTTTTTATGTTTTTAATGTATTTACTAGTTAGCTGCTAATTTTAGGCTACTACTAGGATCAGCTTTATATAGTGGAGGCGCTGCCCCATCCAATATTGGCTGCCACAGATCTGTGATGACATGATGGTTTTGGTAAAAAGAAGTTTTGTTTAAGCCAGCTGCACAGAGAATTTCCAGGAAAATATTCAGCAATCAAGGTCATTGGCGAACACAGCATATTCTGCCATACTTTGCCAATCAACTCTGGTGTTTACTGTATACTATATACAGATATTTAAGTAGATATAATGTAGCATGCTATAAATACAACTTTGCTACACAGTAATATATAAGGTTACCATCACAAGGCATGACAGGTTAGCAGAGGTTACACTGTATAGTCACAAGCAGTTCAGTTTTTAGTTTCTTGTCAGCAGTACATTCAATACCAAAAGTGTATAGATGTCCAGTGTTAATTGTTCTTTTATATAATTCAAACTGTTTTGTTATATTCTTGAAAATGTAGCTTTATTCTCAGTTTACAGTAGCTTTAAGTTTATAAAAAAAGCTACAGGGGTAGAAGCCTAGGAAGCAGCATGTTTTGACAGCTCTACTAAAGATAATTACCAGCATTCCTGGATTTCCTGTCATGATATTGTATTGCAGAGAAAAATGCAGTCTCAATGAACTAGGTGATATTAAATCCCAGGTAAATTCCCTATATCAAGGCCTTCTGCAAAGGAGTTCTGTGTTGAGTAGTAGTGAGATCATCCTAACAACAGCATGATGAATCTTATAAAATTTAATTTTATGCATTACTAAAAAAAGAATCCAGAGTAAAAAATAAAAAATGAGGATGATTAAAAAATTAACAAAATATATTCCCCTGTCTGAAAAATAATTGTCGGATTAGTGTTATAATTGCTGGAATTATCATCATATCATATGACTAGTTTTGATAATATAATACAAAAAAACTATCATTTCAAGGGTTTTGAGTTTTGCAGACTAAATAGAAGGTTTAATGAGGGTCTGTTATCACAGATCATACCCTCATTTCACAATGAAAAATAACTGAATCTTAATCTTAAGAGGCTCTATTTATAGTACTTTGGAAAAATCATTTTATTCCTGCTTGGACGATATTATGCATGAACAGTAGTCTTGATGTAGAAAGGAAAGAAGACAATGACTGGTCAGTTTTATTCTTTGTTTCTCAATTGACTGTAACACCGTTTATAATTACTTTAAGATACGCTTGTTGAACTGTTTATCATTTGTGAAATAAACCTGTAATTGATGTAACATAGCACTGAACCTTAAAAAAATAATTGCAGAGAGCTTTGGATACTGTTGATGGTTTTTTAAGTTTTGCTTTAGTTTCTTATTATTATTCAATATCTTTAAATGAAATTTAATAAATAGAAAAGTTAAAAGGAAAATGATAATAATAATAATAATAAATTATGCAACATATGTATTATATTGTCATTTTCTAACCCACTTAATCCATAACAGGGTTCTGGGGGGTGCTGGAGCCTATCCCAGGTAGCATAGGTTGCATGACAGGAACAAACTCTAGACAGGGCACAAACACACACACACCAAATACACACTAGGGACAATTTAGCATCACCATTTACCCAGACCCACATGTCTGTGGACAGTGTGGTAAAACCAGAGTGCCTTGCAGAAACCCATGCAGACACAGGGAACAAATGCAAACTCCATGCAGGGAGGACCTGGGATGCAAACCCTTGTCTCCTTACTGCGGAGGTACCATTGCACCATCATGCTGTCCTAATATTATTATTATTCAAAATTTATTTTTGGACAGTCCCATTGCTACCTTATATATACAATACAATACAATACAGTTTATTTTTGTATAGCCCAAAATCACACAGGAAGTGCCGCAATGGGCTTTAACAGGCCCTGCCTCTTGACAGCCCCCCAGCCTTGACTCTCTGAGAAGACAAGGAAAAACTCCCAAAAAAACCTTGTAGGGAAAAATGGAAGAAACCTTGGGAAAGGCAGTTCAAAGAGAGACCCCTTTCCAGGTAGGTTGGGCGTGTAGTGGGTGTCAAAAGAAGGGGGTCAATACAATACAATACACAGAACAGAACAAATCCTTAATACAGCATAATAATACAAATTTTAGAAGCACGGAGCAGAATTTAACTGTAGATGATATCCCATAATAAGATTTGGATATTTTTAAAATCCTGGAGACCTCATCCATCAAGCTGCCTCCCCATTTGGCCATTCCACGGCTGAAACGTTGCTCGGCCAGCCAATCCGATGAAAGGACACCTTTTTCCCATGATTCCTGTGATCCTCCATTGGCAGGTGGGTCGTGGCACCAATTGCCACATTTGAGTAACGAGAACAGAAACAGAATAGGTGAGGGTTAGTAACAAATTATAACAATCAAGTTACTTATGTTTTAGTTCTAATGACTAACAACAGAGATGCAGTCTGTACAGTTAATCAGCAGCTCTAGTCAGAATATGCTAAACTGAAGTAGTGAGTCTTCAGCCGAGATTTAAAGGCTGAGACCGAGGGGGCATCTCTTATAGAAGCAGGAAGACCATTCCACAATTTAGGGGCCCTGTAACTAAAGGCTCGACCTCCCACTGTTATTTTATTAACCCTTGGAATCATAAGCAGACCGGCATCTTGAGATCTTAATGTGCGCTCAGGTTTGTAAGTCATGATAAGTTCAGACAAGTAAGCCAGACCTTGGCCATTTAATGCTTTATATGTTAAAAGGAGGATTTTGAAATCTGCCCTAAACTTAACCGGGAGCCAGTGTAAGGATTTAAGAACTGGAGTTATGTGTTCATATTTTCTTGTTCTTGTAATAATTCTTGCAGCCGCATTTTGGATTAACTGGAGGCTGTATAAAGAACAGTTTGAACAGCCAGTGAACACCGCATTGCAGTAGTCAATCCTACTAGAGATAAATGCATGAATTAATTTCTCAGAATCCTGTTTATTTAGAAAGCGCCTTAATTTCCTAACATTTTTAAGATGGAAGAAACATGTTTTGGACAACTTTGTAATATGTGCTTTAAATGACATGCTAGAATCAAAGATAACTCCTAGATTGCGGGCTGATTCAGTAAAATGAATTGGGATTACAACTGAGTTAAATAATGACAAAATATTGCTGTGATCAGCGTCATTCCCTCCAACAATTAACATCTTTGTTTTATCTGTATTTAAAGACAAGTAGTTCTCATTCATCCACTCCTTTAATTCACTAACACAACTAATTAAAGACAACATCGGAGATACTTCATTTGATTTAAATGAAAGGTATAACTGGGTGTCATCTGCATACGAGTGAAAATTAACATTATGTTTCCTAATGAGAGATCCCAGTGGAAGCATGTAAAGTGAAAACAGTAAAGGTCCCAGTACTGAGCCCTGCGGGACACCATATTGAACTTCTGTGTATAATGATGGAGTACTGTCAGCACATTTCTGTACGTATTGGAATCGATTTGATAAATAAGAACTAAACCAAGCGAGCACGGGGCCTGTAAGCCCAAAATCGTTTTCTAGCCTGTGCAGTAAAATGGAATGGTCAATGGTGTCAAATGCTGCACTTAAGTCTAACAACATAATTACAGTGGAGTTTCCTTCATCAGAGGATATCAGAATGTCATTTACAACCCGTGTTAGTGCAGTTTCTGTACTATGAACAGTGCGAAAACCAGATAATAATATTAATAATAACCAGAAAATATCAGGCCTAGGCCTGGACACAGGGCATTTTTATGTATTGTGTATACATATATACATTTAAGAGTATTGCGCTTTTGTTAAGGAATTTCCTTACTACTTAAGAAATATTTAAAATGGTCGCTTGCTTTAGTTTTATGTATGTATATTGGTCTATATGTAATGTCTGAAGGCTTTTGTGTATTGTGTGTTGGATGGCAACAGTGGTGGATACAATAATTGGCAGAATGATCACCATTCAAGTCCATTCTCCAAAAGCAGCATATTCCTCCTCTCAGTCCTGTATACTCCTGTATTTTATATGTGTGTGTGGTAAGGCTGTCCTCCTGGCATCATCCCAACTGACTGGAAAACGGGACTTGTCGTCCCTATCTGGAAAGGGAAGGGTGATCGCCAGGATTGCAGCAACTACAGCAACTACAATAACACTGCTCTCGGTGCTGGGTAAGGTCCTTGCTAGGGTCGTCTTCAATAGGATCTATGATAACTTACTCAACTACCAGCAACCGGAACAGTCTGGTTTTACGCCTAAGACATCTACCATCGACCGCATCCTGGCACTGAGGGTTCTCATGGAGCGCAACCGCGAATATCGGCAGAGTTTCTTTGCAGCCTTTGTCGATTTTCGCAAAGCGTTCAGCTCAGTTGATCGAGCTGCCCTGTGGGACATCCTGAGGATTCATGGGATTCCCTCGAGGTTGCTGGATATCAAATCCCGTAAATGCCAAAAGGGACTCTGCTCTGTTGGGCCCTTGAGCAAGGCCCTTAACCTGCAATTGCTGAGCGCTTTGAGTAGTGAGAAAAGCACTATATAGATGCAAAGAATTATTATTATTATTACTGTGAGTGCTGTGCAGAGTGGAGGCAGAACCTCTGCGTTTTTCGCAGTTCATTCTGGGGTTCGTCAGAGGTGTGTTCTTGCTCCTACTCTGTTCAATGCTTGTATGAACTGGGTGTTGGGCAAGGTCGTGGGGTCCAGCAGCTGTGGGGCATCTGTTGGTGAAGAAAGGTTCACGGATCTTGACTTTGCTGACGATGCTGTGATCTTCGTGGAGTCAATGGAGGCTCTGATCAGGGCGCTCGAAAGGCTGAGTGAGGAGTCTGAGTGTCTGGGCTTGTGAGTGACCTAGATAAAAACCAAGATCCAGGACTTTAATGACCTCTTGGGCACAGCCATCAACAGTGTGTCTGTTTGCGGAGAGAGTGTTGACCTTGTTGAGAGGTTTACTTACCTTGGCAGTGACATTCATGTCTCTCATAACTCTTCCTATGAAGTCAGTAGACAGATTGGGAGAGCATGGGGGGTCATGGGGTCGCTGGAAAGGGGTGTGTGGCGCTCACAATATCTATGCAAAAGGACGAAGGTTCAAGTGTCCTAGTGCTTCCTGTCTTGTTATATGGTTGCGAGACATGGACGCTATCCAGTGACCTGAGATGAAGACTAGACTTCTTTGGTAATGTGTCTCTCCGGAAAATCCTTGGATACCGTTGGTTTGATTTTGTGTCGAATGAGCGGTTGCTCATGTAGTCCCAAATAAAGCACATTACCTGCATCGTGAGGGAGTGTCATTTACGGCACTTACGACCATGTGGCGCGTTTCCCCGAGGGTGATCTGGCTCGTAAGATCCTCATTGTTGAGGACCCGAGTGGCTGGACCAGGCCAAGGCGTCGCCCACATAACACCTGGCTGCGGCAGATAGAGGGTCATTTCCGGAGGGCAGGACCGGACCGCGTGTCTGCCTGGGGGGTTGCAAACCGGGATCCCGAGTTGTTTCATTGTGTAGTGGGTACGGCAATGCACTATACAAGTGCATGCTCCTCAACTTGACTTGACTTGACTTGTGTATTATGTACGCTATATGTGTTTGGTATTGTGATGTCATTATTGCATGTAGTTTTATTTTTGTTTGACTATAATGGTTCTGGTTGATTATGGTGGTTAGGTTTGTCTATCAGTACAGTTATATCCCAGTATATTCATGTTCATGTGTGGCATTTTCCAATATTGTTGTGGGGTCAGATGTACTTATAATATGGTTTGTATATGTCTTCTTTTAGCTTGTGTTATAGAGCCAGTCCATAATATTTGCCTTCTCATTGTCTGTGCACTGTCAAAGATGAGACAAGAGCCATAAAAAGATTTGGGCAGCCACCCGTATAATTTTCCTGGCTGCAACATGGAGATTTTTTTACCACAGATGTGGTGTACTGGTTTGAGTCCAAAATAGAACTGACTGATGAGGTTGAGATAGTGGGTTTTTAAAATGTTGACAGAGGAAGTAAGGTAGTTATGCCCAAAACCAGAAGCAATGTCATCGGGCTCATGACCAGAGTCTTCTGGACCGAAAGTGACGTCGTGGAGCTCTTGGCCAAAAGTGACATCAAGGGGACCAGGCGGAATTTCCTGTAGTGGGTCTGCAGTGGAAAAAGAGAAAGGATCAGTTCACCTTGCCACCCCCTTGTCTGGCGTGGAATTACCTTCCTTCGAGCCCTTCAGCTGTCTCCCATGCGCACATGTGTGACAGCACGTAGTCTGTTTTTGGCAGTAGTTTGTAACCGGATGTAATATGTTTAATTGTTTATTGTTTAATTGTTTCTTTAGTGTGACACTCCAAAGGTATGATCACATTTTTTAGATAATTTTTGGTCTTGTTTTTATTCATTACTGACTGTTGTACAGTTCTTCTGAGATGTGTTAAATAAAATTAAGAGATTAAATCATTTATATGACAACAAGTAGAGAGAGCAGTGAGATACTGCTGTACAGGCTATGTTATGCCCTTGGTTGCCACATTGATGCCTCATTTAAATGAGTCTGGCTACACACAAAGGCAGCACGGTTTCACTGTATCTGTTTTCCTGGTTGCGGGTGGGTAAAATAGTGTTTTACCACACTAATAGTCACCAAATTACATGATAACACATTAGATTAAATATATTAATTGTCATTGGGCAAGGATGGTTATTTTGTATTATTAACAATAATACATTATTTGTATTATAAGTCTATTCCTTATTTTTTTTAAATGATACAGACTCTTCCTGTGTCAGTGACATGCCATTTTACCACCTATGGACAGCATATTATTGTCTGAGGCATTGTAAGTCTGTTTGTCACCAATGTATAACTGCAATGGAATACGTGAGTATTGGTGTGGTGTACATATTGATGGCTGTAGTTGTGTGGCATACATGTAGGTGTATTTTGAGCATTTGTGAAAGATGAGATGTATATTTTTATTTTAGAATACACTGTGTGCACAATTATTAGGCAAGTGAGTATTTTGACCATATCATCATTTTTAATGCGTATGTTCCAACTCCAAGCTGTATTAACTTGAATGCTTATTGGATTTAAGCACGTCAGGTGATGTGTATTTATGTAATGAGGGAGGGTGTGACCTAAGGAGATCAACACCCTATATCAAGGTGTGCAGAATTATTAGGCAGCTAGTTTTCCTCGGGCAAAATGGGCCAAAAAAGAGATTTAACTGACTCTGAAAAGTCAAAAATTGTAAAAAGTCTTTCAGAGGGATGCAGCACTTTTGGAATTGCTAAGATATTGGTGTGTGATCACAGAACCATCAAACATTTTGTTGCAAATAGTCAACAGGGTCGCAAGAAACGTGTTGAGAACAAAAGACGCAAATTAGCTGCCAAAGATTTGAGAAGAATCAAACGTGAAGCTACCAGGAACCCATTATCCTCCAGTACTTTCATATTCCAGAGCTGCAACCTACCTGTAGTGCCCAGAAGTACAAGGTGTTCAGTGCTCAAAGACATGGCCAAGGTAAGGACGGCTGAAACCCAACCACCACTGAACAAGAAACATAAGTTGAAACGTCAAAACTGGGCCAAGAAATATCTGAAGACAGATTTTTTTCAAAGGTTTTATGGACCGATGAGATGAGAGTGACTCTTGATGGACCAGATGGATGGACCTGTGGATCAGTAATGGGCACAGAGCTCCACTCCAATGTGGAGGTGGGGTACTGGTATGAGCTGGTATTTTTAAAGATGAGCTAGTTGGACCTTTTTGCATTGAAGATGAACTCAAAATCAACTCCCAAACCTACTGCCAGTTTTTCGAAGACACTTTCTTCAAACAGTGATACAGGAAAAATACCATGATTTTTATGCAGGCCAATGCTCCATCACTTGCATCGAAGTTCTCCACTGCGTGGCCAGCCAGTAAAGGCCTTAAAGATGAAGGAATAATGACATGGCCCCCCTTCCTCATCTGACCTAAACCCTATCGAGAACTTGTGGGCACTTCTTAAACGCTAGATTTACGGGGGAGAAAAACAATACACCTCTCTGAAGAGTGTCTGGGAGGCTGTAGTCACTGCTCCACAAAAAGCTGATCGTCAACAGATCAAGAAACTGACAGACTCCATGAATGGAAAGGCTTATGACTGTTATTGGAAAGAAGGGTGGCTATATTGGTCATTGATTGATTGATTTATTTTTTTTGAAATGTCAGAGATGTTTATTTGTAAATTTTGAGGTGTTTGTTTATTATTCTCACTATAACAGATGAAAATAAACAAGTGAGATGGGAAAATTTTCATTTTTCCTTTAGTTGCATAATAAATCTGCACACTAATAGTTGCCTAATAATTGTGCGCACATATGTATTCCCCTGATGATGTTCACACTCACATTTCCGTTGTGAAACATTCAGGTTTCAGGTTTATTAACATTTTGGATTGACTGATAGCACTGTGTTTGTTCCATATTAAAATTAATCCTCAAAAATACAACTTGCCTAATAATTGTGCACACCGTGTATATTTAATTTGTTTGTATTGTATAGATTTTTGCTGTTGGAACCCATGGTATTTGTATATTTAACTATCTGCCATGGCTTGGATTCGGTTGCAATTTTCTAGGGCAATTTTCAAGTATTCATTGAAACACCACTGTCATTTATATAGTATACAGTATATAGCATAGCATTATAATATAATATATACAGTATATATATATATATATATAGTGTATAGTATAGTATATAGTATACATATGTAGCATATATAATATAGTATTCCCTATTCTACATTAATTGTTTTACATTTTTTCAGTCTAAACTTCATTTGTATTTCTTGTATGTACAGGTTTTGATTATATCTAGATAATTTGTAATTGTTTGTTCCTCCATATTATTATTATTGTAAGAGCCAATCTTAGAAAGTTAATGTTTTGAGTTAAACTCATATTAATGTTTGCTTAATTTGAATAGAATATAAATTTCTTTCATAGTCATAACTTATGGTATAGTCTTTTCCCCCTATAAGTTAGCAAAAGATAGAACCTTCTTACTATAACTGAGTAACAGTGTGATAATAAGCTTAGTTGTGGTAAGAACAAGTCCCAGTAAAGAAGGACTTAAAAGACCCATTTTCAAGTTAGAAATGGGATAAGCATACAGTTTTCTGACCATTTTGAAATGGTTCAGAAATGTTAAGTAAATAGTAACGATTTGAGATGTAATAAGATTAAGCCTACAACTGAACTTTTCTTAACATTAATTTTTCTTTTTTTTTTTTTTTGCTGTTTTAATTTTCTTTTTTGTGTGAACTGTTTTACTTTGAAACTTAACTAAACTTTAAAAAACGAAGATACGGTATTTTGTCTGTGGAATCATTTCTGCGTGTCAGGCTTTTGTTGTATCCCATTTTTTGAGTTGAAGCTGCAGAACTTTGGTAATTTTGGGAAAACGCAGCTAAAATTATTATTTGTTAAAAATCAGTACAGAATTTAATTATGCATAAACTGTGTCACTGTAAGTTACAGTGCATACTGTTCATTAATCCATTTCTAATATTTTAGCATTTGATAAACTGATAACAGGTATTTAAAAAAAGGCTTTGGCTGCCACTACACTACCTGAAAAAGAAATTAATCATTAAGTGTGATTAACTATTTGTAAACAGTAACAACATTATACGTACATATTTTATAAAGTTTCATTGGATGCCCACAACTCCAACACTATGCCATGGAGTA
Organism: Polypterus bichir lapradei; assembly: GCA_026402145.1. Lineage (NCBI taxonomy): Eukaryota > Metazoa > Chordata > Cladistia > Polypteriformes > Polypteridae > Polypterus > Polypterus bichir. The sequence continues at coordinate 28,105,903 of JANRMT010062825.1, read as the reverse complement.
CAGACAAGATTGAAAAAATATGTTCAAATGACAACTCATGTTCAAATGGCATAGTGTTTTCATGAATGAATGTGTGTGTGTGTGCGTGAGAGAAACAGAGGCAAATTCAATCTCATTGAAGTGGTTACTGGAATATAAAATGAACATTATCGCAAAGGTATAATGAAACAAGTGTGCTTTTATTCAAGAATTAAACTGAATAACAAAAAATTCAAGTGACAACAAGGTACCAAGCAGACATGATTCATCAGCGTTTGTGTGTCTGCTTATACCCCTTCAGCAATATCTTTTACAGGTTGCAAAACTTTACACCGGCTGTTACAGACTGAAATCAAAGGCTTTTTCTTTTTAGGCGCATACACCATTATCATGACATTGTCCATGCATTTCTCGAATTTCCTTTCATCCTCTACTTGCCCAGATTTTTGTAGACACGGAACATGCATGAAATGCATGTATTCCAAATAACGATAATTGTATTATTTACCATGTAAAACTCCAGGCAGCTCACACGCAGATAAGGAGCCTTGGCTTGAGCTGGGAGAATGTTTTGCCCGAGTTGAGCCCTGTCAAGGTGGGGGATGCAACAGCAGGCTGCTTGCTGCTTGTGCTGATCAACACATTTACAAAACAAAAGGCACTGATGGAGAGGTATGAAGGGATTTATGGTGGGCCGGGGTTATGAGTTTTTTTGTAGGCTTCAGGGATTCTACTGTTAAATATCAAACAGGACTAAAGTATAGTATCACACATAGATAGATGAATAGAACTTTACTTGTCCTCAGGAAGAAATTTGGCTTTTTATCAAAGATGAATGAATAAATAAATAAAAAATATTGTTATAGTATGATAAACAACAAGCCTCTCTCAAATATACACCAGAATAACTAAAAAGAAAGAAAACTAAAAAGAATGAAAGATTCTGACTTGGCAGTTACAGCCACAGTGAGGCATTATGCTGGTGTACTGTGTGGACCACCGGGGCACGTACAGCTGTCCTAACCAAATACAAATAGGCCAAGAGACACAAGTGTAGCATACAACGCACTTTATTTCCATGGGGAAGCAGTTTTCCTCTCTCCCCACAGCAGCATAATCCAAATAAGCAAAAGCACCAAAACGCAGTCCTTTAATTCTCTCTTTCTCCGCCTCCATTCCTCTCCCAGCAAGCTTTGTCCACCTCCTCCAGTCTCTGGTTCCCTGAATGGAGTGAGGCGGTTCCTTTTAAGCAGATCCTTTGAATGTTTCAGGTACCTCATTGATCAGACCTGGAATCACCCCCAGGTGTGGTGAAAGCCCTAGATAGGACTCTGCTGCTCCCCCTGGCGGCCACCACGGAACCCAACAGGGCTGTGCCACACTCCAACTCCCACTGTACCCCTGCGTGAATTCATGGTGCCACAGCCATCCAGGAGGGCTGCCCTCCAGTGTCCCGGGGAGGTAGTGTCTTGTAGATGCTCTCTACCCCGCTTCATCCATCCAGCTGGCATCCTGATTGGGTAATGACCAAGGTAGCCTGTCACAATTGCCACCAATATAAAGGAGTCCCCGTAGTGTTTCTTGAGACACTTCTTATAAATTATTTGTTACCTGAATATATTCAGTGTTAACGCATCAGAGAGAGGCCTAATAAGCACATAGCAAGTATCAAGAGGAGTATTACAAACGATATACATGCAAATTGCATAACTGCAAGAGTATATATCATATAAATAAAAAGCAAAGTAACTGAATATAGAAAATTGATAGTTATAGGGAAGTGCTCTAACACCTAGCATCCCAAGTTAATCTTCTTCTTCTTCTTCTTCTTTCGGCTGCTCCCGCCACAGTGGATCATCTTTTTCCATATCTTCCTGTCTTCTGCATTTTGCTCTGTTACACCCATCACCTGCATGTCCTCTCTCACCACATCCTAAGTTAATATACTATATATAAACGTCTACACGTGGAAGTGTGTGTGTCTGTCTGTCCGGCTCAGAAGTGTGAGGCAGCCCGGAAGTGCGAGTCAACAGCATGAAGTTCAAAAAAGCGACTCTGCCACCAGTGTGAAACAGCCGAGAAAAGAAAGAAACTCACTTAGCCACTGATAGACAACAGAGGTGAGCATGACGGCAAAACGAAATCAAAGAGAACCTCGCTTAGCCGCTAATGCACAACTGATGCGATTGATTGATTGAAGTGCCAGAATCCATGGTTTCTAGGATCCCGGGCTTTTTACAGCACAGCTAGTACTATATAAATGACTGTGCTGTGTTAATGAGTACTTGGGACAGAAAAAATCTGAAAACAAAGGGACAACAATTACAAACAGAAAACAGGTTGTTCTTCTGTTTGGTTTTAAATGTCAAGGCAAAGACTCAACAATAATCCTTGTAAGGGAGTTCACAAAGTCAAACCACACAGCTCAATGAAACTGACAGAAGATGCCAGCTTTCTCCCTGGTTGTCAGCTATTTAAGTCAGTAGAAGACTTTCCAAGATGATTCGATATAAGACATAAAGTCATTATAGATGAGCCATCTGAGAGCTAACATGGTAATATCACTTGTTTAGGTCAAGGCACAGGCAGCAGAATTCTGAGTTGGCTGTTGGTCATTAAATTAGATTATTTACTTGTCAAGAGTAACAACATTACACATGTTTCTTTCAAATGCTGTGTTAAAAACAGTTTACACCAATAATTCCTTACATCAGCCAGATGTAACATATTCAGAACTGAATGTAAATTTAGTTCAACGTCTGGCACTAGGGCACTTGCTGAGCCATGTGTGTCTAGAAGAGCTTATGCTTTGCTTGCCATTCTATTACATTAAACTGTTAAGATAAAGAAAAACCCTTCTCTCTTGCTGAAGAGAGATGACTTCATCATTATAAATAAGTGATATAGGTGCACACATTAGTTGAAAACATTTTAAGTCAGGCAAGATTTTTTTTTTACTTCAGATGATGTTCATATAAAACCACAAATTCATTTCATTTGAATTCAGTCTATTACAATACAGCAAACTAGAATTTGCAATCTATGAGTGCTGCTCACATATACAAACACAAAATAGTGGCAGACATGTGGTCACTTTCTTGCTTTTAATTTGAAGGGGTCACAAACCTCAAAATAAGACTGGGACTGCTGTTAAGAAAAAAGACCACTCTGGCCCACCAGCAGAAGCTCACCCCAAGAACTAAATCAGAACAGAAATTACAAGACAAATTAAATGAACTGTAAAATACAGAAAAAGAAAAAAACTACTACATATAAATGCAGTACTGAGAGAAATAATCAAAAACACTTTAAAAATAAATTTTAAAAAATCACATGTACATTAACAGAAGATTCTAAGTGCTGATTGACTAGTGATGCAATAAATATTTCCTATCCCTTGTTAACACAAAATAAGTGAAATTATAATCCAAGTCTATAAACAACACATGAACAACAAAATTCATATTTGATCAATGTAAGAGGTAGTTACTGATAACATAGAAATGCCAATGAATAAGCCTTTTTGATGGCCACCTCACTATCTGTGCTTTTCCAGATGCAAGAGGATGAGATTAAGGGTTGTGCAACCTTCGGCATCATTAGCTGTTGTGTTCTTCCAATTTCTGTCAGGCTCTCGTTTACTGTAGTTATTATCTCGAGCATTGCTTTACTAGCACATTCTTCCAGGCAGCAGTAGAAGTAAAAAATTTTCAACCCGCAACTTAACTTACCTTTGTCTTATCACAAAGTCCTTCATATATGTCTAACTAACAGGTACTGTCTATCTAGTTACAGAGATATTATCACTTTTCATATTTATACTTTGTGGTATTAACACATTTTGTTGGAATAAAAAACAACATTCTTATTTCTAGCTCCATGTTCCAAAGCAACTACAAAAAATGTTTAAAAACAACATAATTGTCGATCCTTTCAAATATACAGACAGAAAATACTAACAGCTACACTAGTTGTGAATAGTGGGAAACAATGAGGCATCCCTGAACCCAAATAATGTTAAGAAGTCAAATGAATACAACAAAAAGGTATGTATTGTCACACACACACAGGGGGCAGTCTAAGGACTTAACTGAGAATAAGATGCAGAGTTAGGGGTTGATGAACTGCACTAATGCCTTTTCTCCCTCTCCCATAGACCACCAGATGGGAAGCCCATCTAGAACTCCACCCACTTCTGTTGCCAAACCATGTCCTCCTACAGACTTCACTTGGTATATATATATATATATATATATAGTCACATTCCACTTCCAGGTCACAACCACCAGAGCCTGCTTCTTCCACTCTGGGTTCCACAACCATCTTGAGTCAGTCTGATTATTGATTTCCACCTGAAAAGACGCTCTCTGTAAACAAACTTTTTGTTTTGTCATAATTATATATGGGTTCGTCTAATAGTGCCCCATCTCTTCTTATTTTCTTTTTTGTATTTCTTACAGAGGAGTAGTTGGCAGGGTTACTGGAGATGAGTGAACTGGTGGACCTGTAGAAGGAACAGAATTAAACTGTATTTAACTGAATTAAATGAGTGGTCTGTGACCCCTTGCCCTTTGCCTTTCAGGTTTTTATTTCTCCAAACCCACTTGTGGTTGAAACGGGCCTTAAAAAAATCACTTGTTATGTTGTATAGCGGAACATGAGGGAATGTGAGATCCCTGTTGTTAATCTCAAAAGTTTGTGAACTGGCGCACACACTCACCTCTTAGAAGCCCACCTCGGTGCTGATAATACATTACAGAGGATGAAGCTCCAATTTTTTTGGCCTGGAATTGTTGAGAATTTTGATTTAGGATCAATTTGCTTTATTATTAATTAAGGCAGCTTTAAAAGGACACCATTTATTTCAGCAGAAGGGCCTTAGCATGCCTGCCTTTTCACTTTCTTTGCTTTGAACTTGTATGAGTCAAGGATGTTATGCTTTCTGAAGAAGCAAGCAGGCAGATTTTGTTTTGGGAACGCAGGTGCTGAGCTTCTCATTGACAGAAGACTAAACAAACTGCATTCAGGGCCTTTGCCTCTGTGAGTACTAGGTAAGCACTCAAGCTAGCGCATAAACATACAAGCACTTAAATGGCATTTAGATCTATTAGAACTCATCAATACTTTCGGCAATAAAGTTAAAATAAAATGCATTCTGACACCTAATTAGTCTGAGCTACATAGGGTCTTAAGAATTGAATATTGAAGGTTGGGGACTTTTCCCTGCACAAAGATGCCTATGAAGTGAGCAAAATCTTGGCCTCTGTGACAGCAAGTCAGGCAAGTATGCCACTGTGCTTAACGGCACTACTGTCTGTTATTGAAGGCTTTTACATTAGCACGCATATATAAAAAAAAAAAATATATATATATATATATATATATATATATATATATATATATATATATATATATATATAGTCAGTCAGTCAGTATATACTGTATATATATATATATTTTAGGTAAGCATTTAAGTCCATATGCCAGTTCTTCTATATACAGTCATATGAAAAAGTTTAGGAAACCCTCTCAGCCTGCATAATAATTTACTTTCAACAAAAAAGATAACAGTGGTATGTCTTTCATTTCCTAGGAACATCTGAGTATTGGGGTGTTTTCCAAACAAATATTTTTAGTGAAGCAGTATTTAGTTGTATGATATTAAATCAAATATGAAAAACTGGCTGTGCAAAAATTTTGGTCCCCTTGTAATTTTGCTGGTTTGAATGCATGTAACTGCTCAATACTGATTACTTGCAACATCAAATTGGTTGGATTAGCTCTTTAAGCCTTAAACTTCATATACAGGTTTGTCCAATCATGAGAAAAGGTATTTAAGGCGGTCAATTGCAAGTTGTGCTTCCCTTTGACTCTCCTCTGAAGAGTGACAGCATGGGATCCTCAAAGCAACTCTCAGAAGATCTGAAAACAAAGATTGCTCAGTATCATGGTTTAGGGGAAGGCTACAAAAAGCTATCTCAGAGGTTTAAACTGTCAGTTTCAACTGTAAGAAATGTAATCAGGAAATGAAAGGCCACATGCACAGTTGCTGTTAAACCCAGGTCTGGCAGGCCAAGGAAAATACAGGAATGGCATATGCGCAGGATTGTGAGAATGGTTACAGACAACCAACAGATCACCTCCAAAGACCTGCAAGAACATCTTGCTGCAGATGGTGTATCTGTACATTGTTCTACAATTCAGCTCAATTTGCACAAAGAACATCTGTATGGCAGGGTGATGAGAAAGAAGCCCTTTCTGTACTCACGCCACAAACAGAGTCACATGTTGTATGCAAATGCTCATTTAGACAAGCCAGATTAATTTTGGAACAAAGTGCTTTGGACTGATGAGACAAAAATTGAGTTATTTGGTCATAACAAAAAGCACTTTGCATGGCGGAAGAAGAACACCACATTCCAAGAAAAAGACCTGCTACCTACTATCAAATTTGGTGCAGGTTCCATCATGCTGTGGGGCAGTGTGACTAGTTCAGGGACTGGGGCCTTTATTAAATTCGAGGGTCGGATGAATTCAACCCAATATCAACAAATTCTTCAGGATAATGTTCAAGCATCAGTCACAAAGTTGAAGTTACGCAGGGGTTGGATATTCCAACAAGACAATGACCCAAAACACAATCTACAAAGACATTCATGCAGAGGGAGAGGTACAATGTTCTGGAATGGCCATCACAGTCCCCTGACTTGAATATCATCGAATATCTATGGGATGATTTGAAGCAGGCTGTCCTTACTTGGCAGCCATCAAATTTAACTGAACTGGAGAGATTTTGTACGGAAGAATGGTCAAAAATACCTCCATCCAGAATCCAGACACTCATCAAAAGCTATAGGAGGCATCTAGAGGCTGTTATATTTGCAAAAGGAGGCTCAACTAAGTATTGATGTAGTACCTCTGTTGGGGTGTCCAAATGTATGCACCTATCTAATTTTGTTATAATGAATATTGCATATTTTCTGTTAAATCAATAAACTTAATGTCACTGCTGAAATACTACTGTTTCCATAAGGCATGTCATATATTAAAAGGAAGCTGCTACTTTGAAAGCTCAGCCAATGATAAACAAAAATCCAAAGAATTAAGAGGGGTTCCCAAACTTTTTCATATGACTGTATATGCTAATAATAATAAAAAAAGTTACAGCAGAACACATTAGTTAGCTTAAAGAATCAATTGTCAAAGGCTTGTCTTTCTCACTTCGTTCAACCAGCCATGAAGCACCATGTCAAGGGTGTCTGCATCTTAGCCTTTATCAGTTAAGCTGCGCGTTGCCACTTACTGGTACAGTTGCCTATTATTTTAGCCTTACAGGGATGCTAGTACAACAAGTAAAAATTAATTAAATTATTAATTAGGCAGTCCAGTTTTCACATGTGGGTCCTCCTGATCCCAATTTAACTGTAAGAATTGATTAACCAAAAGGTCATTGATCGTTAACAGTTCAGGATTAGGATGTGATTAGGTGGTGAATATGTCCTTCGAGCCAAAGTGGTTGTTATGAGAAGGTGGACTAAGAAGGAAATTTGTTATCAGAAGGTCTACTGTGAAGAAGATTATTATGGGGATGTCTACAGGGTCATAATTATTGTTATGAGAAGGTCTACAACACAAGGTGATTGTTATGAGAAAAGGTGCTGAGCGAGTTCATCATCATGAGAAACCTTGTACTGTAGATGTTAGGAAACTGTTGTGAAGGCGGAACATTTTGTGACAAGAATTGTAATAAATTTCGGGCTCACCGAACACTCAGGGCTCATTTCATGAACTGATACAGGCTTTATGTGCTAAGGAATTGTTACTTATGTTGTGCAATAAAGTCTAAATTCTGACTGCCTTTCTGAAAACTCTGCTTGTTTTATCTGAAGATTTCTTCACAACAGAATAAACTAGGAAGCTGTTCTTCTATCAATGCCATTAATAGACATCCCTTTCGAGCAGATAGGGTGGACATTTTGGTGTGTTTCTTAGGAAGTCCTTATGAACCAAGGAACACCTTTCACCCCAGACATGTTCAGAAAACTGGCAAACATTTTAAAACCTAAGTATACCACCATAAAAATGATGATCTAGAAAAGCAGTTTAATTAGATGCTCAAACAAATGCTGCGTAATGCATTAAGCAATGATGAAAGGAACTGGGATTAGTTACTCTTCCTCATATTATTTGCTTACCAGGAAGACCCACAGACCTCCATTGGGTTTTTGCCCTTTAAATTGTTTCACGCAAGCCAACCCCAAGGTTTTTTGGATCTTATAAAGGAAGGATGAGAGGATTAGGAACTCACTTTCACTAATATTCTTGAGTATACTGCACAATTATACAATTATATGAAAGATTTGACAACATTTGACTCATTATAAAAGAAAAGATCGAATGTGTCACAAGCAGCACGGGCCCAAATATAAAATCAAGGCTTGACACTTCACAAGTTCAGTGCCAGTGATTGAGTCATGGTACTCATTCTCCTTCTCATTCCAAATTGTTAGCACATTGGCAAGAATCCTATGAGATTAAAGAAAGAAGAGGCTTGGTGGATTATTTGGTGAAACAACCAAATCATTGACTGGGTGAGTGTTTATACCACATCAGCTTGCAGAAACCATGGAAGGAAAGGGAACCTGAACCCTTGTGCTGATAGCCACACTCCCTCTTCATCCATAGAGAAATTTTTAACTTTGGACCCAATTTGACAATTCAACAACAATTATATATATCTTTCGCTCAAGCAACTATCTGCCTTACTGCCCTCAGACTACCAATTATTTCAAATTCAAGACCACACACCAATATTTTGTCTTGTGTAGCATATGGCAACTAAGCTCAGAATGACTTCAGCTATAGAAGAAAAACAAAAGCATGACATTAGATCATATTATCTGTCCTTTTCTTTGTTCTGCTAGATAATTTATTTTTAAGATGGTAAGTTTACACACTGAATCTACATAGATTCTTCTTCATTTTTTTATTCAGACCTGTATAATTTCACTATATGAATTTGAAAATCTGGTTGCTTTTGACTATAGAAGAGAGAACAGTATTTGACTTTTTCCAATGAAAAGAAGGTTGTGATGTATATTGTTCCCTTTCTTTTGTTCTTTACTATAGGTTTTGCATACATAGTAGACCTGTTGTGGACTAGGAGTCCCAGACTCTAGAAAGTCCCAAAGACACTTCCAAATGCCCACTACAGAGGCTATACTGCCAAACCCCAGGTACAATCTTTATAGGTAAAAATATTTATTCTTCAAAAAAAATTATCTTTAACACTGAGATGCTCTGAAGAGCACATAAGCTATACATTGCCTTTTAAAGGCAAATCAGAGTCCCACTATAAATTCCCAAGAATAGTCGAAAAACAGAGCAATAGGTCAAAAAATCCAGGAAATAATTAAGCACAACACAAGAACTCATAACTCTGAAGCACATTCACAATAAACTGCCAGGAACCGTGGAAGATACTCCATATTTATAGGTTGGAGGACAGTTCCTGGGGGATTATTGACAGGTGGTTCCTGTTCTTGTGGGAACACTCACAAAACACATGGAACATAACTTAGGCATCTTGTATACAAAGACAAAACAAAAAATAAGGAAAGGTGCACATAAGCACAAAGAAAAGAATAAATAATGAACAAAAGAGATATAAAGCATGAATCTGAACCTCAGCCAAGGGAGGAACCCCTCAATGAGACATGACAAGACTAGAATCAAATTCTGTGGCCTTAATCTTAATCTTAATATTAGCAAGGCAAATTGTGAACTGCTGCTATTGATTTAAATCTATATTTAAAAAAGATAAAGTCAAAGGGCTAGTTCCAAATGATTAAATATAATAATAATATAATTTAATAATTATAATAATCTTATAATAAATACAATATGACAGATATTGTTGATTATGAAGGAGCATAACAAAATTTTAGAACTCTTATAAAATAAAATTAGAGAAAGAACACATCTCTCTATGTGCATTAGTTTCTAGAACTGAATGCTTATCATGGAATATTGTTCTTTATTTTGCCTGTAGTTATTTCTAAATAAAGTATTTATAGTTATTTCTAAATAAAGTATTTATGAAAATAATAATATTGTAAATGTTAATACATTACAGTCACAAGTGATTTAATAAAGTAAAATGGTGAAAAATGCAAGATGACCTTTTTAAGCTGATTAAAAAATAATGTTTTTGTTTCGTGACTTCATTCATATTCCCTAGCAGTGCAGGTACAATACTTTCAATATGCCAAGAAAACATAATTTTTTATATGAAGACAGTACTGCAGACATTTGAGTGAATCATTAGCCATGACAGTTTCTTTCTGTGCAGTATAACTGTACTTTGTCAGACTGAAACCAATTACAACAGTAAAGAATTATTTATAAGTAGCCAGTGGAAGACAATATCTACTCCTATGCAATAAGCACTCTAAATCATGGAGAGTTTGTTAATTAAGGATGACACCCTTTAGGAAGGATTCAGAAAAAGTAATTGTTAAACTGGATGAGAAACTTTAAATTGAATAGCACTAAAGAACAGTTACACTTATAAGGTTAGCTATTTTCACCATGTGGTTAAAAAAGGATTAAGCTTTTGCAGCAGTCTATTACAGAAGTTCTATGCTCTCAGTTTTTCTTTGTGTTTTTAAACTTGTAGTAACGTTTGTTGGTGTTTCCAAAATACTTTGGCAGCTGGAAAAGTTAAGTATGAAGCAAAGATTCCATAACCTATGTGACTTTGTTTTGAAACCTTTAATGAAACTCAGAAAAAAAAAGTTCAAACAAAAATGAAAAGAAAAGGTGGTAACACCAGGCATAAATAAAATGACTTCTTGTTGATGATGTTTCTGTTTAAAGCTCAAATCTTAGTTATATTTCTTTAAGTTTCTTTATAGCAAGGGATGCTTCAATGTACCTTAATATGTTTACATTCACATTTGCGGTCAGAAAACAATATGCCTTTGTACCTTTTCTTTTGCAGACTCATTCCAGTTATCCATAAGAAAACACTTATGTGAATTAAACATTAACTTCTACAAGTTAGTAACTGATTTGATTGTTAATTTTTATTTATTTTAGCATTGAATATGATCTGTATTAATCATATAAATGAATTTAAAATTTATAAATAATCTGCTGTTGTCATTACCAACTTATGCAATATCTGAACAGCCTTTCAGACAAGCTGCGAATCCAGGATAATTCACAGGAAGAGGATCTGAAGGCTATCTTACTCCTACACCAGGAGAAAATGTCAAGAGATACAGAGAAATTAAAAGTGGAGTAAATATAATATTCTATTAATCAGTGGCTAGCACTATGATCCTGGACACCCAAGCAGCTCTGTTTCACCTTACTATGGCAGCTCTTCACCTGATGAAGAAGAGGGCAGAGTCTGGGCAAACATAAAAATTTAAAACCAGCCTGCAGTCTACTATTTTGGGGAATGTTCATTTTAAATGAAATAGAAGAGTCTATCTGTCAGGTCTTATAGTGAGTCACAGTGTGTACAGCATTGCACCACGCAAGCTGTCTCCTACTGTAACCTGCTTTCTTTTTTCTTTGGTTATATTCTTGAATAAAAGTGCACTTGTTTTGTTATGCTTGTACCCATGTCATAAATGTAGGAAGGACGGACCTTGGGTGTGTGTGAGAACTGTTAACATTTGAATCTGATGATTGCATATAGCACGGAATTGACCTCTCTCTACTATTCTGTCTTCTGCATCTCCTGGAGTTCAAAAGAAATACCACCATACAGCAATATGTGGACACTGGCCAAGATCGGAAAAAAAAACGAAACAAATGCGGTCACTGACTACAACTGCATGAAGGTATGCAAATGAATATAATGTTGTAGTGCAACGACGTTTTCCGAAATGTACAATACAGGTCATAAAATGAATTATTCCAAATGTTATATATACCTAAATCTCTATTTTTTGTCAGTGCAGCTCTGACATCATGGCATCATGCTAATTCAGCATGAGCAGGAACACTCAAGAATAAAACTGAATAAAAAAAAAAAATCACATCCACAGTCATTCTCAGTCACGCACACCACTCGCGTCAACGTCCACAGTTTTCCCAGGCCCAGTCTCGTTCGCGCGTAAGATCTGACACGGTTTTCCAATAAAGAGGGGGAATAACAAAACAGGTTTGTTTATTATACCACATCCTTATCTAAAAACAGCGTCAGATTGGGGGGGCGGGGCTGTTGGGAGCTTGAACGTGAGTGAGAGAATACAACTGAAAAAACCCCCGCTAACTTTGAAAAGTACTATACATTTACAGATGCAAATCAAATGTATGTTTTTATTGTATGATATTAACAATAAGAGCAGCTCACTAATCAAAATGGTAAATTTGGGAAGCAGCTGATATTGAAACCGCGACCTCTTGATTGGATGGCAGCAGTTCTTAGCATTGCACCACACAAGCTATCGTATCAACTGCCTACCGTAACCTGCTTTCTTTTTTCTTCGGTTAAATTCTTGAATAAAGGTGCACTTGTTCTGTTATACTTGTACCTTTTGTGAAAGTGTTTATTTTATACTTGTATTTCAGGCTTCACACATTATACATTTCATGTCTACATTTAGTCAATTATTACTAAAACATGAAAAACGTTTCTGTGTTAATGACGTTTTTACATAGATTGTTGTTGACACGGAACACACATGAAATGTATGTACAGTGAGCCCTCGCTATATCGCGCTTCAACTTTTGCGGCTTCACTCCATTGCGGATTTTCAATGTAAGCATATCTAAATATATATCACAGATTTTTCACTGGTTCGCGGATTTCTGCGGACAATGGGTCTTTTAATTTATGCTACATGCTTCCTCAGTTGGTTTGTCCAGTTGATTTCATACAAGGGACGCTATTGGCAGATGGCTTAGAGGCTACCCAATCAGAGCACGTATTACATATTAAATAAAACTCCTTAATGATATACGATTTGCTTCCCGCGTGGTGCTTGATTGTTTGCTTTTCTTGGTCTCTCTCACTCTCTCTGACATTCTCTGCGCCTGACGGAGGGGGTGTGAGCAGAGGGGCTGTTTGCACAGAGGCTGTTTGCTTAGAAGATACGGACGCTCCTCTAAAAAATTTGCTTTATCGCGGGTGCTTCGGCATACTTAAAACCCAAAAGCATGTATTGATTTTTTGATTGTTTGCTTTTCTCTCGTGCGCGCGCGCTCTCTCTCTCTCTGATATTCTCTGCTCCTGACACGCATTCTTTGAAGAGGAGGATGTTTGCATTCTTTTAATTGTGAGAAAGAACTGTCATCTCTGTCTTGTCATGGAGCACAGTTTAAACTTTTGACTAAAGGGTGTTATTTCATGTCTAGAGGGCTCTAATAATGTTAACAGTGTGAGAGAGTTTATAAGGGGTTAAAATATATAAAAATAACCATACAAACATATGGTTTCTACTTTGCGGATTTTCATCTATCGCAGGGGGTTCTGGAACGCAACCCCCGCGATCGAGGAGGGATTACTGTATTCCAAATGACGATGTACTTTTTTACACTATAAAGCTCCAGCTCTTCACTTGAAGATAAACACTGAGAACTGAGAAACTTCTTTGCGAATTGAACTGCGGCGGTGGGTGGGGGGATAGGATACCAGGCTGCTTGCTGCTTAGCGACACATTTACAGGACAAAAGAGGCTGATGGAGAGGTGAGAAAGGATTTAAGGTGGGCCGGATTTACGAGTTTTCTTGTAGGCTCTGGTAATTCTAGTGTTAATTTAATAGTTTCTCAAATCTCATCATAACTAAAGTAGCATGTTAAATGCTTCATATTCTGTGTGTTCTTAAATGTACTCTTATGTGTGGGAATCACTACGTGCTTCTTAAACAGGCTTTCTCTTACGCCAAAAGGACACAGAATACATTACATTCATGATATTACAACTCTCTAACCAATTTAAATATTAAGATGTATACTTGATATTATTTTCATGATGATAGAAATGAAAGCATGTATAAAACATTGAGGCACGCTGGTGCAGTGGTAGTGACGAGCTGGCACCCATTTCAGAGATTGCTTGCTGCGCCATGCACAACCCTAAATAAAATAATTTATTGCGGCAGTACTGTCTCTTTCAAACATACTAACCCCCGATTCCTGTACTTCCTTTTCTTTCTCCAAATAACCAATTACCACACAATCAACTCTTTAATAAATGTCAAAGCATCTGTAAGCTTAGAACGCTGATTCTTCACAACTTTCGAACTAGAAACATTGAAATATCTTCGTAGTACTCTGGTGGTCATATACTGGACCAGATCTGTACAACAGTAAGCGCTAAAATGCAACTGACAGCAGGCGAAAGTTATCTTTTCTTTCAGTTCTCTTTTATTTTGAATTAGAGTCGCAGAGAGGAGAGGTTCAGACCACCATAAACAGCCAGCTAATCTGACACCGATCTACAGATGGGGAGAGTTTTTATACCCCTTTATCTCATGATTTATAAGACAGGAAACATCCTAGTAATCACATTTTAAAAGTTAAGCAATATCTAAGCTAAGCAACTTTTATTTATGTTCCCAAGACTGACCACGAGTCAGACACCTTACTTATGACTTTTTCACCCCGAGCCATTTACTTTGAGGAACTTAACAGAAAAACAGCTTAGGACATCATTATGTGGCAACATATTTTTGTTAGTTCATAAATCTAACTCTCTCTACTAGCAAAGTTAAAAGTATTGCTTATGAAACTCAGCCACTTAAGCACACAGGGCACAAGGCACCAAGGAGAACATTCTTCTTTTACACTCCCCCCTTTTGAACAGACAAAAATATGGGCAAATAGAAGCAGAACGGGAAAGAGTAGGAGAAGAGGAAGGAGTGGGAATAGAGGAGGAAGAGAATTGGAGCATTCGTTCTTCGTGTAACATATAAGCCTTAGCCATAGATGCAGTGAAATATTTGGACACAATATATCGTATCAGAGGAACAATACAGCAGGCAACAAGTAAGAGGACTAAAAAGACAACGGCAAGAGAAATAAAAACTGACTTAAGCCATTGGCCCCAGGATCCAAAAGTAGATACAAACCATTGATCCCAGGGATTAGAAATGCCAGAATTGGTAGCCAATTCATTAGAAAGAGCAGTTAAACCTGCCAGAGCACGGGTGATTGATCCATCAGGAGCCGTATTATTAGGGATGTAAGTGCAACAGGCGTCACCAAACATGGCACATACACCACCCTTTTCAGTGAGAAGCATGTCTAATGCTAATCGATTTTGCCAAGTCATGAGGGAGGTTCTATCAAGTTGTTCATGTATACCTTCAACAGCATCTTTAGTAAAATTTAGGAAGCGCTGTTGATTGTAATATAGGTAATTAATCCAATCAACATTCTTATTTACTGTAATTATGGGAAAAATAGATTCAAATCCAGCAGCAACTTGATCTCTGGCTTTAAATATATCAGGGACTCCTCGAGGGACACCAATGGAATCAATATAAACACCAGGGCCGTGTAGAGAAAATGTGGAAGACTCAACAGAGCGGGGTCGACGACGTCGGCCAGAGCTGGACGACACACGAGGAGAATTCAGAGGGAGGAGGCGGAAGGGCTTAACAAGCTGGGCTAATGGACATGTGCCAATCCATTCAGGGGGAAGAATATCAAGTAATCTTGATCTATGACACATCCACCAAATATCAGCACGTGGAGTGGTTTGTGTTAACAGGAAAAGTGATAATGTAGAATTAAATGAAGTAGAGTTAACCTGAAAAGTCTGGGAACAGAAGGAAGAAGGGATATTACCAACGTTAATACCTCGGAAAGGGGAACTATATTTACTAGAGAAGCAGGTATAATTGCCTTCATGAGACTGGAACACCGGGGGAGTCATATGAGGAGTGGGGTGGAAGAGAAGAGAAAGTGTAATGCAGTTAGAGTCTTTCGGGGTGGAGGGAGAGGTAAAAAGGGCAAGAAGACAAGGAAGACCAGCGGGGTCAGAAATATTGGAGAGGGGGAAAGAAACAGTGGCAAGTTGAGGATGAGTAGTAGCACAGGCATAACAATCGGAATGATTAACTTGTTGAGCAGAATACAGTACCCATTGCAACCATCTATTCTGATCCCCGTAACCAGTTTCCACTGAAAAGGTGGATGTCAGAGAAGTAAGGTTTATATATTTAACAAGTGGGAAGGACCCGTTACCGGGAGAGTCAGTAGGTGCTTCTGTGGTGATGGCATCAGGTTCGGGTGATTTCTCAGTAACCTGAATACGAAACTGTTCAAGGGGATCAGTGCCAGAGACATATGCCCCTAATACATAGGTACTAGAATCCTGGAGGTGCGGAGTTTTCAGAGTAATAATTAGCGGGTTACAATTGTTTTCAGAGCATTCACTATTAGCATGTCCTTTGATTCTAGAAAAACGAGTCTTTAACCCATATATCAGGGATTGCCAAGGGTCATAGCCCCAGTCATTTGGTCCTGTATTGGCAAAAACCAATGCCCACTGATTGCACCAGTCATCTGAGGTGTCCACATATCCTCCATGGGAACGAATTTGTCCCTGAAACATAGAGGTTGTTACACACACATATTTATCTGTCCATTGCTCCTGTCGACCAATTCCACAGTCTATGATTGAGCAGAAGTCAATTTGCACTGAAGTGGTGGTTCCCAGAGGGAAAGTCAGGGTTACCATTCCCATAATCCCAGGAAGGGATATGCTGATAAAAATTAAGTGGAGGAGTGCCATTTTTTACAATGTGAGGTGTGAATCCAGGTGGGCAGTCCTTCAACTTTCACGGCATGTGGTGTGGACAGAAGAACTTGGAATGGTCCTCTCCACCTAGGCTGATGCCAGTGTTTCCTCCGGGTGTCTCGAACCAGGATCCAGGTGCCCAAAGGAATCGGCGAGTCTTTAGATGGAGAGCTGGTTCTCCAGTCCTGATTAACCTGCTCGTGGACTTCCTTCAGGGACGCTCGGAGACCTGTAAGACTAGAGAGAAGATCATTGTCCACGGTATGCAGGTTCACATTTCCTATAACTGGCATGGGTCGTCCTGTCAGAATTTCAAACGGCGATAATCCTAATTGCCGGTGTGTTCTTCCCCTCAATCCCATTAGGGCCAGAAGCAGAGCATCTGGCCAGGATAAATTTGTCTGCTCGCAAATTTTTGCTAATTTAGATTTTAGGGTGCCATTGCATCGTTCCACAATACCTCCACTTTGGGGGTGTTATCTGCAATAATGATGTACATTTATCTGGAGCCAGGTGGTTAATTCATTTATAACGGAGTTCACAAAGTGAGTGCCATTATCAGTTTGTAATTTCTGCGGTATGCCCCATCTAGGAATAATTTCTTTAATCAGAGCTTTGGCTACAGTTTTAGCATCATTGTGTTTAGAAGGGAAAGATTCTACCCATCGGGTGAACACATCGATAATTACAAGACAATAACGGTAACCTTTGGACAGAGTTAGTTCAATGAAATCCATTTGGAGATGTTGAAACGGACCCATTGGATTAGGTGTAACGGCGGGACTTACCTGGGTGCCCTTTCCTACATTAAACTTTTGACATAATGCACAGCGCCTGCAGAACTGCTCTGCATATGTAGAGAAGCCTACAGCTTCCCAATGTTTTTCAACATCTCGAACCATGGCGTCTTTTCCAGCATGGTCGAGGCCATGGGCGATTTTTGCCATGCGTGGTAAGGAAGCCTTTGGGAGGAAAGGTTTGTTAGTTTGCCTATGGGTCCAGACTCCATCAGAGAGGGACCCTTCTTTGAACCATTTTCTCTTTTCTGTGTCCGTGGCTGCACTCTGTAAAGAAATAATTTGATTATCGGGGTCCTGGTCATTTTTCTGTTGGAATAAAGAGATTGGTGTGTTATTATATGCAGCCTGTTTAGCAAAATAATCAGCTAATTCATTTCCTTTGCTAACAGGATCCTGTTTTCCTGTGTGAGCTTGACATTTAACGATCGCTAGCTTTGATGGTTTAGTTATGGCATCTAAGAGGGATTCGATTAGCTTTTGATGTTGGATGGGCTTGCCAGTACTGGTCTTAAATCCCCTCAGTTTCCATAATGCTCCATGATCATGGCAGACTCCAAAAGCATATCTGGAATCTGTATAAATTGTTATGATTTTTCCTTCGGACAGCTGACATGCTCGAGTGAGCGCTATTAGTTCAGCTGCTTGTGCACTTAAACTTGATGAAATTCGATTTGCTTCCAGCAGGCGGTCCCCTTGGACCACTGCGTAACTTGTTGAGGGTGCTCCGTTTTCCAATCACAAAGAACATCCGTCCACAAAAATCATTTCTCCAGTTTCTAAAGGTGTTTCCTGTAGATCTACTCTAGGCTTTACAACCTTTGCTATTTCATTATGACAATTATGCGGTTCTCCTTCGTTGTTAGTTGGGAGAAGAGTGCTGGATTTAAGGTGGAGCATCTTACAATTGTGACGTTCGACAAAGTACAGAGTACATTCTGATAGTGTATTGCCCTAGCAGTAGTGAGATGTGAGGTCTTAGCCTGTACTAAAATGGAATGTACAGCGTGAGGCACCTTTACTGTTAGGGGACTCATGAGCACTATATATGTACTGTCTAGCACAGCTTCTGTTGAGGCAGCCACAGCCCTAAGGCAAGGTGGAAGTGCTGCAGCCACAGGATCCAATTTTTTCGAAAAATAAGCTATTGGCCTTTGTTTGTCCCCATGTAATTGTGTTAAAACTGCATTCATATATCCCCCCTTTTCGTCCACGAACAGAGTGAATGGACGACGATAATCCGGAAGTCCCAACGCAGGCGCAGATGTTAATGCATTTTTTAAATCACAGAGAGCCTTCTCAGCCTGTTCGTTCCATTGCACCTGGCCAGAAAGAGGGATGCTAGGGGTATTTGCCAAATTTTGCAATGGCTGTGCTCTTTCAGTGAAATTCAAAATCCATTGCCGACAGTAACCTAGAATGCCCAATACAGACATAACCTGTTGTTTTGTGACAGGTCTGGGAAGATTTTGAATGGTGTTAATGCGATCGCTAGAGAGAGCTCTTGTTCCACAAGTGATGTCATGACCTAGATATTTTACAGTTGTTTGAATTAACTGCAGTTTTGCTTTAGAAACTTTATGGCCATTTTCTGCTAAAAACAACAACAATTTCTAAGTGTCATGTGCACAATCTTCTTTAGTAGTACTACACAACATTATATCATCCACATACTGTATCAATACACTATCTTTATCTGGCCAAAAACCTTCTAAATTTTGAGGAAGAGCTTGTCCATATACACAAGGGGCTTCAGTATATCCCTGAGGCATAACGGTCCATGTCCAATGGCGGTTTTGGAAAGTAAAAGCAAACCAAAATTGAGAATCAGGGTGTACAGGAATAGACAAGAAAGCATTGGCTAAATCAATCACTGAAAAATAACGAGCGGAGGGAGGGATTGTAGAGAGAATAGTGGAAGGATTTCGGAACAATAGGGCCCTAGGAAAGATTGCAGAATTTACTTGCCGTAAGTCTTGAACAAAACACCATGAACCGTCAGCCTTTCTCACGGGTAAAATGGGGGAATTGACTGGAGAATATTTAATTGGAATAATTGCTCTGCGTTTCACGAGATCGGAATGTACGGCGGAGATGCCAGCCTCTGCTTCGGGAGACAGAGGATACTGGGCACGGTGTGGGCGGAAGGAAGATTTTGGGTAGATCACCAGAGGCTCACAATGGGCTATCCTTCCATAATCATTCTTTCCCTGGGACCACAGTGAATCAGGGAGCGTAGAGAGCCAAGAAGGGGAAGTGGTTTGCAATGAAAAAGCAGAAAGGGAAGGACGGCACAATGCATGATGTACTAAAAAATCAGTTTGAAGTACAACTTTAGTTATCAAATGGTCTGAGGTATCAAAGATACCTGGAGCAACATGTAACCAGTCTGTTCTATTAAGACATTGTTCTACCCATGGTCTGATTTCCACCCAATGGACACTACTTGATTTGGCTAAAGAAACATGGGGGACTGAGCCTCCGAGATAGAAAATATTCTGTGAACATGTGAGATGGACAGACGCAGCAGCTTTTGTGGATGAAATGAAGATACAGGGGATGTGAAGGGTTTCGGGGCAGGTGCCTGAAGAAAGAAAGGATTCTAGCCAGGGGGTGTCTACTTCTACAGGGAAATATTGAGCAGTACAGTGTAAAGTGTCAGGGACCTGTAAGTGGGGAAAAAGACAGGAGGGAAAAGAGTGTAGGGCTTTAAGGAGGATGGTGTGTGGGGAAATATTTAGAGTCCAGGCTGCAAAAGAGGGTTTGGGGTCAGGGGCGATTTGGCACAGTAACTTGGGGGATGAGCAGAAAAATCTTTGTTCAGTCATAGAAATAGAGAGAGAAAGCTTCGTCATGAGATCCCTTCCTAAGAGGTTAACTGGACAGAGCTGATTTAAAAGAAATCGGTGTGTTAAATTGGAACTACCGGAATGCAGCTGAACTCGAAGAGGTTTTGAAACCAGTAAAACATGTGGTTGTCCAGAAGCAGTAAGTACAGTCACAGTATCTTTCGAGGCCCTTCAGTGAAAGAGTGGAACGGGTAGCTCCGGTATCGACTAGGAAAGTAGTTTCAGTGCCATTTACTAACAAAGTCAATAATGGATCTGTTTCAGAGTTGTGAGTGAGCAAAGGCAGCTGAAGAGAGTGGCTGGGGGTCACTGCGCATTCCTATGCCCAGGGGCTGTCTTGAGGTTCTGGCAGCAGATGAGGGGGAAGTTGTTCTGGTGGAAGTTGCTTATATGGGCAATTACGAAGAAAATGTCCTTGCTCTCCACACCCGTGACAAGCAAACGGGGTAGCATTCGGATTCAGAGGGGGGGCAGCTGAGTAGGTGAACCACTTGGATTAGGCAACACATACCCACGACCTCGTCCCCTTCCACGCCCTTGTCCCCGGAAGAATCCTCCACGTCCCCGACCTCTGCCTGGCGTGGCTCCGCCTGTATAATAGTTCATTTGTGCTGCAATGAGCTTGGTCTGTATATCTGACTCTTTCTGCTTGGTCTGCCTTTCAGCGTGCTCAGCGTGGCATTTCACTTCCTCAAAAGTGGCAGTCTCCCAGCTAATGCAACTGATGCGCACCTTATTTTGAATGTCTGTCCGAAGACCAGAAATGAAAGGTGGGACGGCAGCTTTCAATCGGTCATCTGGATTGTCCAAGACGGAATGGTTTGTCATTAGGTCTTGGACACGGTGTGCCCACTCGTCCACAGTTTCATCTTTCTTTTGTTTGCCAGCTGAGATCAGGGACCAATCAGTTCCCTTTTTATATTTTGCAGCTATTGCTGCTTTTACAGGTTCCCACTGAGCAAGGAAAGGTCCTTCATTATTCTGTCCACCACAAGGCAATGCCTCATTCCATTGCCAGGGCAGCCCGTTATGCTGCCCGTGGTTAACAGTGACCCAAGTTGTGCCTAGTTTTCTTCGTAGCACCTGGGTCCACTCGGCTGCACTGGGTCTGTACATATCATCCAATCGTTGCAAATGCTCCACGAATTTTAACCCACCGATAACTTTAGGATCAGGTAAATCAGACACAACGTCTTTCAGCTCTTGAATGTCCCAGTTACGATGTATCATTATAGTAGTGGGGTTATTAGGTCCTGGGGCTTGATTAGGATTGTGTTGGGGATTTGGGATTTCAATTAGGGGGCATGATAGGAGAGGGTCAGCTGGACCAAGGAACCATTGTCGAGGAGGAGGAGGGAGCTGCCCACTATGCGGGGAGTTGAAATCCGATCTCCCGGGCTTCCAGGAGGTGTCTTGGTTGGGGTTTTTGCTTCTAGTGCGGCTTGAAATGGCTGTGTCGGGATCTCCTTCTGGTGTGTGCGGGGCCGATGGTCCGTTACTTATATCGGGGGCAGCATATACAGGGGACGGAGGTGGAAGGGGGGGCTGTGGTTGCGGATGAGGTTGGAAGGTCGGGGAAGGTAATACATGATATAACGGGTCTTTTTTATCGCTCTTTTTCCGCCTCTCATCCGACTGTGGTCCCGAATCTGCTTGCACTTTCTGTAACGCTATAAGTAACTCTTCTTTTTCTTTTCTAGCCTTAACTTCCGCAGTCAATAATTCATTAAGTTTCTGTACTGCCTCTAAATTACGATCTTTAATAACCAGTTCCCACCTATCAAACATGTCCATGCGATAGGGCCCACCTTTACAACAACCTTGCATATTCCTGCATAATATTTTACTAATTTCCTGTACTTCATTCATGTCTCCAGTTCCCTCAAATGGCTATCTCCCCCCACTTTGCTTATTCCACTTTTTGCATGCCTTCTTAAAATCTAATCCTGTCTTCTTTTCAATGAGCTTTCTAGGGGACCCATTCTTTAGTCCACCAGTATGTGGAGCCTGGTGATCCTCCGAAAATAATCCCTCTAGCATTAGGTTTTTAGGACCTTTGGGGGACTGTTTGACTGGTTTGCTATTAGTTTTTCCCATGGCGAACGGTGGGATATCAATGGAAAATGACTCGACCCCTGCTTAACCTCGTCCCACCTACCGTCCGCTCCTATTCCCGGATTACAGCTTCAGGTGACTTTGTGTCCGTTTTTTTTTTTTTTTTTTCACCTGAGCCACCCGTTGAAACAGGAGTATGACCAGACAGCCAGTGAGAAATTTGCCTACCCGGTAGTTTTTAGGCACACATTCTCTAAATACGCCCTTTCACCCCCGTTCCTGTATTCATAGGAGTGTGCCACTCGCCCCTTTCTATGCCACTTCACAAGGGGTGACCTGCTAACATTCACACTGTGCTGTATTCCAGAAGGTCCAAAAGTCACTATCCCTGAGTCCCTAGAACCCTCCCAGGAGCTTGATACAGTATGCTCTTATTCTTTCTTTTGCATATGCTTTCTATTCTTTTAATTTCTATATTCGTCTTACTTCCGGCACACCAGTCAAACTTTTTAACGGGAATCCCCCGATCTACTCACCACGACTCTGTTCATCTGCCTGGAAAATCTCGTCTAGTCGCTTTTCGTTCCGGTCAGGAGGAGGTCAGCAGGACTCCCATGCAGGAGACGCCCAGGACAGGCCAGTCCTAACTTTTGCCGGAGCTGGTCCTTTCCGACCCGGCCGGTGTCGGTCCGCTTGCGGTTCACTGGACGATTCCTATCCAGGGAGCCGTCTGTCTGTCTCCTGCCCCATGTCTGGGCACCAGAAAACTGTAAGCGCTAAAATGCAACTGACAGCAGGCAAAAGTTATCTTTTCTTTCAGTTATCTTTTATTTTGAATTAGAGTCGCAGAGAGGAGAGGTTCAGACCACCGCAAACAGCCGGCTAATCTGACACCCCGATCTACAGATGGGGGGAGTTTTTATACCCCTTTATCTCATGATTTATAAGACAGGAAACATCCTAGTAATCACATTTTAAAAGTTAAGCAATATCTAAGCTAAGCAACTTTTATTTATGTCCCCAAGGCTGACCACGAGTCAGACACCTTACGTCTACACATTGCAGCCATTATGACTTTTTCACCCCGAGCCATTTACTTTGAGGAACTTAACAGAAAAACAGCTTAGGACATCATTATGTGGCAACATATTTTTGTTAGTTCATAAATCTAACTCTCTCTACTAGCAAAGTTAAAAGTATTGCTTATGAAACTCAGCCACTTAAACACACAGGGCACAAGGCACCAAGGAGAACATTCTTCTTTTACAACATCTGGATTATCTGTCGGCAACACTTATAGCAGTATTTGGGACTTTCTGACCATAAAGCAGTGCTGTTCACTGTCTCATTACCTCTCCCTCCTCTTACCTGTAAACGTCAAATTTCTTTCCGAAACCTTAAAAATATCTGTCCCTTTGTTCTTGCTGGATTCATTTCTGATCTTTTTCTGTCTTCACCTATTCCATCAACACTAGATAGTCTTATTGACCACTATAACTCAGCCCTTCATTCAGCACTCGATAAAATAGCTCCTTTGAAACATAAGGAGGTTTCCTTTAAGCGTTCAGCTCCATGGTATAATTCAGAGCTACGATCTATGAAAGGAACTGGCCGACGCATTGAGAGAATGTCACGTAAGACTGGCCTCACTGTTCACATCCAGGCTTTCTCTGACCATCAAAGGGCTTACAGGGATGCACTAACTGCATCCAAAAAACACACATTATAGCAGAATAATAGAAAGTGGCCATGATAACCCTAGGGTTTTGTTCTCTGTAGTTAATAAATTACTTCAACCTGCATCTGGCCCAATTACCTCCTCTACTGAAGTCTGTGAAAAATTCCTCCACTTTTTCAACAATAAAATTAAAGATCTAAATAATTCAACTAACATAAATCCATCATCCATTTATATCCTTCCCTGTCTTCCCACTCCATCCAGCTCCTTTTCTAAATTTTCACCAGTCACATCGGCATTTGTTAATGACCTGCTTTGTAACTGCTTTGCAAGATTAGGCCAACTACTTGTCTACTGGACCCCATCCCCACCACACTTCTTTAATCCTGCCTTCATGCGATAATCCCGACTGTTACAACAATAGTCAATACATCCCTCGACACTGGGTTTGGGCCAGACAGTTTTAAAATCACTTCTGTAACCCCCATGTTAATAAAGTCTGGTCTTGATGGCGATCATCTTAATAATTTTCGGCCTATTTCCCACTTCCCTTTTCTGTCAAAAGTTCTTGAGCGTGTTGTAGCCTTCCAGCTCACCAATTACTTAACCTCTAATAATTTGATGGAACCAGCATATTAATTCTGTTAGACCTCAGTGCAGCATTTGACACGGTCAGACATGACATTCTACTGTCCGGAATGGTGAACATGCTGGCTATCTCTGGCACTGCCCTCCAGTAGTTCAAGTCCTACCTGACTGATAGGCAAGAGTTTGTTAGTCTTAGCAACAGCAGATCCAGCTCAGCGCAAGTCACACAAGGAGATCCTCAGGGCTCAGTCCTCGGCCCTCTTCTCTTCTGTATTTGCTTCCCCTTGGCCATATAATTCACAGCTATGGACTGGGTTATCATTTTTATGCAGATGACACTCAACTCTATTTCAATGTCAAAAGTGCAACTTCATCAGAGTTTTCTCAGCTCACAACTTGCCTCAGTGAAATTAAAACCTGGATGGAGCAGAACTCTTTAAAATTAAATTGCAACAAAACTGAACTCCTGCAAATTGGCACTAAAGCGCTACTTAGAAAATGAGCTCCTTTTCAGTCACTTTTGACGATGATCTCATCAGACCTTCTTTTGATGCAAGGAACCTTGGTGTCATTTTTGATTCCTCCCTTTTTTATTCCGCCCACATAAACCACATTAAGAAACTTTCTTACTTTCACCTCCATAACATATCCAGTGTTCGCTCATTCATCTCCTTTTGTAATGCTGACAAACTTGTCCATGCTAATGTAGTGGGGCCACATAGTTAGTGTTAAATGTTAGTCCTGAGTGCGTCTCGTTTCATTGTCCCGTTTGCTGTTTGTATGTGTAGCAGTTAATGCCGTCCCCGTAAAGGGACTAGGATTACTAAAATGCTAAAAAGCCTCTTGAATGAAGGAAACTGAAGGGTATACAGAGAGTGCTAAAGAAAATGCTGACTGGATGGGAGGAAACATACAGAGCTAAAATAGAAAGTAATGTCACAAAGAATAATATAGAAAAAATGTGGAATGGACAGGACATAATTATTTTCCTCAAACAATTTAGTGCTGAGATACTGGAGAAGAATGTGGTCAAAGTTAATACCCTGAACCAACATCTTTCCTCTCACCACCATCTTCTACCAATGGCAAGTCCCCCCACACCGTCTCTGCATTTATAACCCCCAGTACTAATTATATTTCAATCGTGATGGTTCATGGGTTTTTTTAATTAGTTTTTGCTTTTTTTGGAATTTACACATCACATGACGGTGAAACACACATAACCATGACCTCTGCATCACATGATCCACTGCTGTCTCATGGTTATAGATACAAATTGGTGCTTTGCGTTTCATAATTGGTGGAAATTTTCTTGTGACCACAGGTCAACCCAGGAGTTAAGCCAATTAATATCACCCATGCAACAATGTTTGGCATCCATCAATGGATAAAACCAAACCTTAGTTCATCTGTTAGAGATGAATTCATTGAGAAAATTGGGCAGATAGGTGGCAATTGATTCTTTTAGTTTCTTGACTCTTTTTTTTTTTTTGTGCTTTGGTTCACCTCTCCCGGTTTTCCCTTTTTTGATTCAGTCAATCTGTGTTTGTCTGGCTTTTCATTTCTGCTTGCTCTGTATGACTATTCTTTGGCAAGTCATTCTCAGTCTCTCAGCTATCTTGATGCTCACAATAATCCTGGGGGACAGACAGTATTGCAGAAAGTGCTGCAGCTCCAGAAAACATCTTGTATTGTTCCAGTTCCTAAAAATGAAATTAATGGCTAATGATGAGTGCCCCCCTATGTCCCACATCATGAGGACCTTTGAAAGGCTGGCCTAGGAATATATAAGTCCTCTTGTGCAAGAATATGTAAACCCATTGCTTTTTGCCTTTCACAGAAAGACTGGAGTGGAAAGTACAATTATGTTTCTCCTTCAAAATGTCTGTTCCCATATAGACAAAGCTTCCCTCTACACCATCCAGCCATCCCTGTTAAGGGGTAAGCTCAGAAATATACAGATGATGAGCCTAATGACTAATGCTCTGTCTGTCTAGAAGACAGCAGTTTGTGAGGGCCAAGGACTCGGACTCTGATGTGGATGTGACCAATACTTGTTCAACACAAATGTTCCCTCCTGTCTCTGTTTCACTTCACCCTGTATACACTAGAGTATAAATATAACAACAGGTCATGTGACCTGCAGAAATTCTCTGACGATTCTTCACTAATTGGGTGTATTGTCAAGTGGAATGAGGCATAGTACAGTAGTTGAGTGGAGAACTTTGTTTCTTAGTGCAAAGAAAATTGTTTGCAACTAAACATCAACAAAACCAAGGAACTGATTATTGACTTTCACCAGATACCAAACATCCTTTATGCCTGTTCACTATTTGGGAGTGGATGTAGAGGTGGTGCATCTACAACTGCTTGGGGTTCGACATCAAAGCAAAATGGACTGAACTAGTAGCACAGAGGAACTATGTAAGAAAGGGCAGAACCGACTGTGTTTTCTTAGGAGATTGCATTCCCTCAATGTGTGCATTGACATCCTTCACATCTTTTATAACTCTTTAATGGTCAGTGCAAATAGTTTATGCTGTGGTGTGCTGGGCCAGCAATGTACTCAAGAGAAGCCCACTAAATCAACAAACTCATTAAGAATGCAGTAATGCACTCTCAACTCATTGGAGGTAGTTACGGAGGAATGGCAGACAAAACTTATTGTCATTATTAACAATGCTGCACATCTCACTGACACACTAGCAATTAGTACTTTTAGCCAATGAATTATTCAACAGAAGTGTGCCAATAAACACTAGTAGGGCTTCTTTAAACCAACAGTAATAAGCCTTTATAATGCTGCTTTGTGACTGTTCACTTACAGTATCTTTATTAAAGTCAGAAGTCTTTTCTTCTTACTTTTAGTTTTTAGTGGTGTTATTGTGGTTGTTTGCTCTATAATTTCCAAATTCTTTGAGCTTCTGCAAAATGTATATTTCCCATTGGGAAAAGTAAATTACTATCCATTTATCTATGTATCTGTGTGATAATGTGTTATATCCTGACAAACAATATTGACAAGCATTGTCATTAGTTGCTGAAATATTCTATTGTACTATCAACAATCTTACTAAATACAGTCAAAATATTAAATTCATGAAGAACTTTCTGAATGACTTCTGCCACATAAGTGGTCTTTTCTTCAACATAAATATTTAATATTCCCTGTAAAGTTACCCATGACTTAAAAAGGTGGTTAACTAGGAAAATGAATATGATTATAATGCTTGAAGTTATGTTTGGGTGGACAGTCTATCCTGTCAGATATCTCACTCTCTGCCTATATAACAGACTCTCATGAGACATGTACTGTAACACAGCATTTACTCCTGGTTTGTTACTTTACATTCTCCAGCTAACTATACAACAGAAAGTCTCTTGTGTCATCATTTGATGTTTGGTTGTGCTGTCTCTGTTTGATAAAAGTCTTATTTCTACTGGATAATTTTACCATCTTCTTTGGCAGTTACTAAGAATAATCCCACTTTTTGAATTAAACTAACTCAGTTTCACATTTGCTTAAAAAAATGGTTGAGTCAGTTGCTGAAGTATTTAGTCTAATTCATGTCTGCAGGACATGCATCATAACTAAACAGACATTGGTCTCTAAATAAACACTTGCAGATTATTGTTAGTGCATGTTCTGTGCGTCTCAGCTCCATGTGTAGCCAGTAATGCTTTTGTAATTTCTGGGAGGAAAAGTCACACAATAAAAGGTAAACAGACCTCTCGACACTGCTAAGTGTGGCATAAGTTACATGATTTCTTTCCAATGCACCAATGCTGATTTCAATTTAATCTGCTTGCCTTAAGCTCATGTCATATACTGTATGTGAGTTAAACAAAAATCCAGGTTAACTCAAATTTGACAGGCAGGTATCACACTACGAAGAGAACAAATCAGAAATTATTTTGCATGTAAATAATCATCCTGATTACCGCTTCATGAAGAAAAACTTTAAATGTCAAATAAATTTAAATAGGGTGACACAATAGTGCATGCTGCTGCCTCACAAATCCAACATTTTGAGTTAAATTCTCAGTAGTTGTCTGTGTGTAGATTACATGACTATGCAGGCATTTCTTCAGTGTAACAAGTTTTCCTCTGACAAAGATGTACTTGTTCAATTTAATTAATAATTCTAAATTGTGGGTATGAATGTGCCTTAAGTGAATGATTACTTTCAGGATTGTTTCCAACTTTTTGCTTGATTTGCAGGGGTAGGCTACAGCATTCAAAACAATGGTTTGGACTAAGCATGTTTAAAAAGGGATGTGATGCATCTTAATACATTAAAACAAACCGGGTCTAATAAAGTATTAATAAATAGATAAATCTAAAAATGTGACCATTCACATTTTTTTTACATCGATTCTCATTTGTTACAATTTTGCAAATAGTGCAGGCTTTTTTTTCTAATAAAGGATACATGTGACTCAAGTATGTAAGTAAAGCCTTTGCATGCTTTTTGATGGACGATATTCTCCCACATGTCATTAACAGACTTTCATAGCTCACAGCCTCACCGAATCATTAAAGCGTTTTACAATTGGACACATAGTAAAGCTTGATTTGTGACAGCAGCAACAATTTCAAATCTCATTGCCACTCACAAAATTATCCAGTTCACAGTATTTGGCACTAGTTATTTATGGAGAGTTCATCATTCACTTGAAAATAAGCAAGCTACTGTGTCATGGAAAAATACTAAATACACCAAACATTGTATACCTTTAGACAATAAAAGGAAATGCCTTTCTCAAAGAAATACACATTAGCTCAAAATTAATTAATGCTAGCGATTTTACAGTTTAATTTGTGAATTTTATATATATTATATTTTGCAAGTATTGGTACTTACCAGCTCACATTGCTCAGACCCCAGTTTGATTTCTGTGTGACGTTTGCTTATTTTCATTGTGTTCCAGAGAATTTATTTCACTGATAATGGTTTGTGCTTTATCTTTCCACAATATGCCAGTGGTGTGGATGTGTTCAGTGAAGGTTAATCAACTCCCTTCCTGCTACTGTGTATGCAATTCTTAATAATACAAAAATATACTTGCCTACATAGAAGAGAAATGTTCTTTAGTTTTAAAGATGATCAAGGTAAAAAATTTGATAATACAGGAGAACTGAGCTAGCCTATTGGCAGCAAGCATTTCTAGACAAAGTTTATTTATCTGATTATCCTTCACACTTGGTTTGTCTCATTATTGGTAATTGGTTTGTGTTGCAGCCACCTAAATTTTCTTAATTACTGTATCTCTTTGCTGTTTGAAGTAGTATCTTCGCTATGTGTTTGATGCCTAAATACTGTAGAAAAAACAATATTTAAATCAGCCATAATTAAAAATAGGTGTTTTCTGATGTTGAAAAATGTTCTTATCTTCAGATATGTTACAGTATGGGCTACAGATAATTTCTCTGATGTCTCATCATCTCATCTTGTATTCTCAACTGCTTTTCCTGGAGAGGGTCACAGTGGCAGCATGTCAGCCCAGACTTCCCTGTCCTTAGAACCTAACTAATAAATTGTTAGAGGAAACCACAAATATCCTCTGCAATTTTTTATGGTTTTTTTCATGGCAATACTGCACTGTTGAGAGAACAGGAAGCAACCATAGAGGAAAACGCGGCTTGGGATGGTGAAAGTAGCCAATCTGAGAGTGTTGTACTCTACTATTATTTGAAACTGCAACTCCCAGCAGTCCCTGCAGTGGCTCTAATTGGTCTTCTGCTGAGGGTGCAGGGGCTGTACTTATTCGTTTTGTCCTGGATCGTTTCATGGTTGGGGTCTGGACTATCTGCTGTCTGCCTGTGTACATGAGGACTCTAAGTGGATTCATTGCCATCCGGCGAAGAAAGGAGCGCTCCTGAACCCGTCTTCATCATTTCAGGAACTACCAATAGGACTATCTTTACATTCCCATTCAATGTGCGGATCTCTGGACTATCTATCTTCATCATTACATTTCATCCGTTGCCGTTTTTCATGGACTTTACTGTGTGTGTTTTGTTGGTGTTGTATTTAATGTATAATCGGTGTAAGGGGAACAGGGGTGGTATCGTTGTTTTCATTTGTTTTCATTACATTCTTTATTTGCTGTTTGATTACCGGTTTGCTTTGTTTTTGTCTCTGTTTGTGAGTGCGTGCGGGTCGGGCCAAGGCTGGGTGCGACCCTGGAATCTCCACCATAAAAATAAATAAATCACTGTCTTCTTGATGGTATGAATCTTAGCGGCACCGAACTGCTACAGTGTTATTCATTTCTTCTTGCTGCTGATTGACTGCTGCCCTGTGATGCATCTCCAGCTGAGTGTTCTCGTGTTTTCCGTTTTTTTCTTCTTAATCCTTAAACCACCGCAACCAGCTATTGTCAGTTCCCAGTGCAATTTACCAGCACGCTGGAGCTGATCAGTCAGTGCCATACATTCGTTGAGCAGCCAGCTCTTGACCACTGCCAGCTCCTGCAGCACTGCAGCCTCACTGTCCCTGGGATTGTGCCGCTGCACTAGACTAGTGTTTATCTCTGTGTGCTTGAGTGTAGCCAGTTCAAGCGCAGTTGGCTCGGTGATTTACTGAATTTCATTCATGGCATCAATTGCACTTTGTACATATTGTTCCAGTAGTTTTTTAAATCATTTTTACAGTTCATTAGCAGTGTGTAAAATGATCAGTATGGCAGTAATTGTGATGCTCTTTGCATGAAAAAAATGTGTTCCATTTAAAATTTCACTTTTTTGTGAATTGTGACGTTTACTTAAAAAGTGCAGCAAAAAAGTATTTGGTCTCCAGTGATGCATTAACCTCCAAGTATGTAGTAGTTTAAGGGTTAAAGCCCCAAGATGCCAGTAAAACACCCTGCACCTTCTAAGGCTTCTGGCAATAAAAACGCGCTTGCAGGAATTACAGTACATATAGCGGTAACATCAGTATTTTAAATTTTAGCACTGCGGATGACATATCAGTACAGTACTGTACAGTATACGGGTTTACCTTTACATTCTTTTTTTAGGTAATGTATTAAGCTGAGGTTGAAATGAAATTAAAGTGTTTTGGGGGCATATTTAGGGTTTAAACTATAAAAATAGACATTTTTTTAACCACATCCATAATTCACAGTTTTTCACAATTCGTGGGTCCCCTAGGAATGTAACCCCCGCGACTTTCAGGGGTGTACTGTAACAGAATTCCACAAATAAAGATCTACCAAGTTAAGTTTCAGAGTCAGCTAGATGAATCTTTTTTTAACTTGGTACTTGTTTATTTGAGCCCATTGTCAACTCTGAATTTTGCAAAACTTTCTCATAATGAAGATATACAAAATTGTTTACTTCAATGTCTTGCTAAAGACACATGTGATACTGTTTTTTATACAATGTTACTTAAGTATATGGATGCATGTCTTTCTAAGTGAAAATACACCTGCATTGCTGTCAGATGTACTTCAACACCATTCAAATGTAATATTTTCAAACAGTTAATAAGCATACATAATCCCACTAATGATTCCAAAGATTGAGTGGTATCATCTATTCTTGCATTTTGCCTTGGGAATTGTTGTGGTGCTCTGCACCTGCACTTGGTAAGGAGTGCTGTGCAATAACAAAGTCCTTCTGTACTGTTGTATTGTATTTCTAAGGTGTGAATGATAGATTGGTCATCTAGCTCTATGAAGAGGATTACTTGTGTTCTATGTATTGTATAAACCCTATTTTTTAATACCCATTGCATGCCCAACCTACTTGGAAGGGGTCTCTCTCTGAATTGCCTTTCCCAAGATTTCTTCCTTTTTTGGCCTTACTCTTACCCTTATTTTTTGGGAGTTTTTTCTTGTTTTTTAGAAAGTCAAGGTTAGAGCCTGTTAAAGCCAATTAAGGCATTCCATTTGTGATTTTGGGCTATAAAATAAATAAATTGTTGTTGTGGCTGTTAAAATGTTTCTCCTGAGCTTCAAAACTATTTTTAAAAATTCATTTTGTGTTATTTTTCTGCATTGCATTTACAAATTCAGAAAATGGAGCAGCAAGTAGGCTTTAGTTGGGTTGGAACAACAATCTTCATTCTTTTTTAAGAAGCTTATCCAGTTCAGGGTCATAGGAAGCCAATGCCTTTAAACTGTAAAGTCGATAAAGAGTACTTGAGGGCCATCTTCCTGGTAAATAACCAGAACCATTAATCAGTGGTTTGATAGCCACTTTTCTGTTCCTTATGGAAAAGCACATTGCAACACAGAAGCAAGTGCTAAATAACAGCAGTAAGCATCAATAAAGTGTCTGAAATGCATGCAGTATGTTGTTTGCTAAATTTATACAGAAACATTCACCAGATTTTTTTTACCCATTATAGAAAGAGGCATTTTTCGCAATTTATTACTATCTTTAATGTTTTTTTTAATTCTGGTATTAGAATGTAAATTCACATGTAGTACTTAACATATATTAAAAGATAAACTTGGTATTTTTCAGATTAAAGTTATTTATTCATAAGCATGGTAAGTATTAATTTGCCACATGAAACTGTGCTCTAAAGTGAAGCAGTTTTTATAAATTAAAAAACTACCTTGCCCATTCTTACATTTTAAATTAAGATGATGGGATGAGTCAAATGTGAAGACAGATGCCTTAAAATTTACTAAATGCATCCATTTTGAAGTGGCAAAGGTTTCAGTCTGAGAGAATGTGCCTTTTCACATTTCTGAGGGATCCTTTTGACAACAAAAATTAAACTGGAAGCAACAAATTTTATCACAAACTCTTAAGACTATTTTAACTCCTTTAACACTGTAATAAACACACAGACAGTTTTCAGAGTAAATACTTTTATTAAATGGAAAATATGAATAAGTGGAATGCACTATTTGGGATAGACAAATGTATGATAAGCGTACAAATAAGAGAGAAACCAGTGGAGACAAACTAAACCAAGATACCATACAGGAGTGCAAAAACACGAATCAAAGTAGAAATCCTAACACCACCTAGGTTTTCCTTTGTCTAACTCACTCTAACACACAGTTTCGTTTTTCAAGGTTTATACAACATTAGGATAACAGATGACCAACACCCACCATCTTAAACAGGCGCAGAGTGATGACTCGGTATGTCATATGAACTCCATGTCATTAGATTGGAAATAGACATGACAACTGTAAAAAACATGACTAGGTCCACATGGAAATAGCTGTGCCTACAATGTACAAAATACAAATACAAAATGGCACTTCAGTGACATCACAGTAGTACGTTAAATAAACAATAACAAATGCAAAATTTCCAAAAATTAAGAGATGCAACAAAATTGGATCATGAAAAATACTAAAATACAGTATATAACAATTCCTTAGAAATACAAGGAGGCCATATACCACCATTTGGAAAACAAAGGCACATTATTAGTGCACTGTGGAAAATGTATTACATACATCACTGACCATCACACTGTACTGTACAAAAAGATGCAAAGCAGGATGTTTTTTAAGTATTGGTGCTTGGCTGTGCATTTTGTATCCAGTGTAACAAGAATGAGTTGGAGACATCATAAAGAGTTGGGGCAGCCACCCGTATAATATTTTCTCAGCTGCAAACTTGGTTTTTAGTAGCACAATGTGCTCAGGTCAGAGCCTAGAACAGAACTGCCTGTACTGAGGCAAGATGGCAGTTTTAAAGGCCTGGAAGGGAAATTACGTCATCGGTGCAGGAACTGGGAGTGGCGTCCTCATTCCCGGAAGTGACGTCATCCTTGGGGCCTTGAACAGGCGGGATTTCCCGGGAAAGGTCTGCAAGGAACTGAAAGAGATAGTCAGTACACTCCACCACCCCCTGGCCTGGCGTAGAATTACTAGAGTTATTAGATTATTAGAGTTAATTTAATTTGTTTAGGCCCTTCAGCTGTTTCCCTTGCGCATGTGTGTGACAAGGCCCCTCCCTTAGCCCAGACCCATCGGGTCGGGCGGACCTGTCCGAGAGGTCTTGGACTCGAGAGAGAGCATCAGCATCGGCATGGAGAGAACCCTTACGGTGAACAAGCAAAAACTTATACGGTTGGAGGTCAAGAAAACCACCTAGTGACCCGTGGATTTGACTCCTTGTGAAGGGCCATCCACTGGAGAGTTGCATGGTCCGTCACCAGAGTAAATTCACCGCCCAAGAGGTAGTACCTCAACTGTGTAATCGCCCATTTTATCGCATATCTGGTTTCCCGATCCAGCAGTTTCCGGCTCAGGTACATGATGGGGTGTTCAACACCATCGACACTTTGAATCAGGGCGGCCCTCAGGCCTGTGTCCAAAGCGTCCGTCTGGAGTATGAAAGGAAGTGAAAAGTTGGGTGCTTTCAATATGGGTGCTGACGTAAGGGCCTGTTTTAGGTCACAAAATGCAGCGGCAGTCTTCTCAGTCCATACCACGTGGTTTGGAGCAGTGCATATCAGAGAGCTTCAAATCAGTTAGACAGACTCCTAAAGAGCCTATCGTTTAATATTAATTTATTCTTGCATACAGAGCTCTTCACTGAGTATAGGTTCAGGTTACCTTTGTAGTTTTAAAACAATAAACAGTCAGCTTTGAAATTTTATGATTTTTTTTTTCAAATATAAATAAATATCTTCAGCTGTTAAACATGACACACCCCTGGAACTAAAAAGTCTCAAATGGTCAGCGAGGTTTTGTTAAACATTATTTTTATATTATCTATAGCTGCTTTGATAAATCGTTGCCACTACTAGCTACATTGACTTGTGTCGTGGTGTGAAATTTTGCATACAAGTTGATAAATATTTAGTATGCCTTTATTTGTATGGTTAAGTACCCCTACCCCCTTTTAGGAATGAGTCTTTGTAATTTTACGACAGGGTTAGGGTAAGTGCCTCAAACAAGTTTGGCAAATATTTCTCTGCAGGACTCTCTCAGTCAACCTCCACAGGAAAGCCAGACTGCCTAGCTGGCATGCATCACCATAGCAAATGTTTTTGGGAGCAGGTGTGAAGGTATTCAATGTCCCATTGGTCTGAATTATGGGTGTTTGGAATTGGCTTGTATCAAAAGCCTTTAAGTACCATGACCCCCTATTGGCTGTAGGGTATGGACAGAGAATCTATAAATTTGCTTGCTTTACCCCTCCCTAGCTCGCTCTTTTACCAACTGATAAAGGAGCATCTCACACCATGAACTGAAAAGGACAAAACAAAGAAGAGCACAGCTCAGCAAACATATTGAGACAGGCATGTGACCTGTTCTGAAAAGAGCTGACCAAAAATGAGGACTTAACTAGAGACATTTTAAGTAACTAACAAGTCTGTGTACCGCCTGAAACTACACATCATTATTTATCAGGTTGTATGGTTGCAAATATTCAAATGTACTTTGCTTATTATTATTATTTATGAATATTATCAATAATACATTATTTAAATTGTAACTTAACTGTTGCTTATCTTTTACTGCACCTAATTGCCTGAGGTTATAGATGTAGAAGGGAAGGTGGGGAGAAGTTATATGGTACAATACCTTATAAACAGTGGTAAGTCTGGGAGATTTGAGACATTCTGACAAAAGCTACATATTAATAATATAAAAGGGGAATGTAGAGCAATATAATACTCTACCAAGACAAAACAACTTGCCAAGAAATGTATGGTGCAAATATCTTTTGGTATAACCATAGCTGTAAAGGAACATATTGTTAGCTGGCATAAAAGACCTTAATTAAGATGATTATACTGTTCACATTGTTGCACATTGTGCATTGCTAGATGTACTGTACATTGCGACAGTACATTTAATTACAAGTTCTATTGAAACAGACATAATCTGGCCAATTAGAAGTCCAGTGATTGAGAAGCTCATGTCTAGGTCAACATGCTTGCTTTAGCATTGTGCACCCTGTGTGGAAAATTGCACACAGTGAATAAAAAGTGTTCCTGGTGTCACACACGTGCGCATGGGAAACAGCTGAATGGCCTAAACACTAGTAATTCTACGCCAGGCCAGGGGGTGGCGGAGTGTACTGACTATCTCTCTCAGTCCCTTGCAGACCTTTCCCAGGAAATCCCGCCTGTTGCCGGCCCCAAGGATGATGTCACTTCTGGGCACGAGGATGCCACTCCCAGTTCCTGCACCAATTATGTCATTTCACTTCCAGGCCTTTAAAACTGCCATCTTGCCTCAGTACAGGCAGTTCTGTTCTGGACTCTGACCTAAGCACATTGTGCTACTAAAAACCAAGTTTGCAGCCGAGAAAATATAATACGGATGGCTGCCCCAACTCTTTATGATGTCTCCGACTCATTCTTGTTACAGTGGCGTAGTCGGCAGGATGAGACCTTCCCAGAAGAAACCAGGAAGGAACCATGGATATACTCAGGTAGGAGAGTACTGGGGCTGTGTTTCTGGGTGGGGGGCAGGCTCAGCGGATTGGAGCGACATGGTGCAGGCTTCGCTCCCACCAAGGGAAAACGAGCCCCAAGTCCTACACAGGGAGAATGTGGAGGAGACCCACTGACGTGAACTGGTTCCTGGGGGGAAACGAAAAGGGCTTATTATGTTCTCTCAGAGGAGAGGACTGAGCCATCCGTTGGGACCAATGTCCCAGAGACATACAGGCTTACCCCAGACCAGCAGGTAAAAGACTTACAAAATTGGGAATATGATCCGGAGAGATCAACCCGGGAGCAAGCTTATGCTCTCTGGGAACTAGTGGCTCAATGGCTGAAGCCATTTTAATTAAACACTTCACAAATTGTGCAGCAGGTGGCCTGCTTTATTCTAATTAAAGGTCTTCCCACTACTTTTACCCAGCCGGTCTGGGGATACTTTCATCCCTGGATGAATTAATAACACAAGTAAGAACAACTAAGCCAGCCTCACAATCTGTGAGAGCAGAACGGTCCCACTATTATGTCCCACTGTATAAGTCCCTTCCATATAAACCGAAGCCTGTCTCGCTGTCCCCGGGGCGTGGGGTGGGCTGCTCATGCGAGAGTGTGGAGGAATGCGGGTGGAAGGGGGGGGGGGGGACGGTTATGTGCACTTACGAACCCCCTGGCTACTGGTCATACAGGAGAAGTAATTATAAATGGATTTCAAGTTACAGCTCTTCTAGACTCTGGCAGCAACATCTCTATTGTTGATTGCTGTTACGTACTACCGCGACAGTGGATGAGAAAAAAGACCAGTATCCAGTGCATACATGGGGAAACACGTGTATATAAAACCGCCCTGTATGTTATAAGCTATGAAGGATTAGTAAAAAAGTTCTCCGTGGTGGTCCACCCACACCCACCTTCTCCTGTGATCCTAGGGGGGGACTGGTCTGACAGTAAATGCGGGGTGCTGATAACTACTCCCCTTATTCCTGTAGGCCTAGTCATGGAAGGGGCTAACCCGACTCAGGCTGTTTCCACGCTGTGTAACCAGCCGGAGGAGAGCAGTATGGAGGGCTGCGAGGAGGATGGGGAGGCTCCTAGGCCGTCGCACTTAAACACGTCATCAACTCAGGCCTCGACGAGTCGGAAAGACCCCCCGCCCCTTGAGGTCAGACCAAAACCCTCTCTCCCAAATGCATTTCCAATTCAAAAAAACACCGGCGTCTTTCAAGAGGGAGCAATGGAATGATGACTCCCTGAAATTTGCAAAAAATGCAGTCGTGCTTGTCAATGGTCAACGCACTCATCAGCCCATGCCACACGGCCCTCACTTTGTAATAGACAATGATCTGTTATATCAAATAGCTGAACATGAGGGCGGGGTGTGGAAGTTGTTGCTAATCCCGCAAATCTACCGGCGGCAGGTTTGCGAGTTAGCGCACGCCCACCTCTTGGGAGGCCATTTAGGCACCTAAAAGTCTTTAGAGCGGATTAAGCTCTGATTTTATTGACCAGGAATTAACGAGGAGGTTCGCCGTTTTTGCATCTCTTGTCCAGAATGTCAATTACAGCAAATTCCTAGGAGGGACTGTGCTCCTCTTGTTCCCCTCCTCCTGATTGATGTTCCCTTTGAGCGTATTGGGGTCGATATAGTAGGACCTCTGGAGCCCTCAGCCCAAGTACAAATATATATTAGTCCTCGTGGATTATGTTACCCGATATCCAGAGGCAGTTCCACTGTGCTCTGCCACTACTAAAGCTATCGCACTTGAACTAGTGGGAGTATTTGCACGTGTCGGGATCCCTAAAGAAGTCCTTACAGACCAAGGGACACCCTTTACCTCGGCGATGTTCAAGGAAACGGCCAAGTTACTTAAAATAAAGCACTTAAAGACCGCGGTATATCATCCTCAAACTGACGGTCGAGAGGTTCAATCAGACTCTCAAGCAAATGCTACGCAAGGTGGTCAGCGGGGATGGGAGGAACTGGGATTACGTCCTCCCCGTCATGCTCTTTGCTTATCTGGAAGTCCCACAAGCCTCCACAGGGTTCTCCCCTTTTGAATTGTTATATGGACGACAACCCCGAGGACTATGTTTTAAAAGAAGGATGGGAAGGAGAGATTCTTCCCTCTATCAATATATTAGAGTATATCGCGCAGTTACACAATCAATTCGGAAAAATCCAGCCTCTTTTAAAAAGTCACATGGAAGAGGCGCAAGTAGCACAGGCCCACTATTATGATCGTGGCACAGCTCTCCGGGAGTTCCAGCTGGGGGATTGGGTCATGGTATTGGTCCCTACCTCACATTCTAAGTGGCTTGCCCACTGGCAAGGCCCATATGAAGTTAAGGAGAGGAAAGGGCTCATTGATTATATGGTGAAACAACCCAATCGTCGGCCGAGCGAGCAGGTATATCATGTCAACTTGCTGAAGCCGTAGAAGGAGAGGGATCCCGATCCCTCCTCTGCTCAGCCCCACTCTTTCTTTGCTCAGAATGACAGCCTTAACTTCGGTCCTGAGTTGAATGCTAAACAGAGACGGGAGCTCGAAACAGCGATCTCGTCAGTTCCGGAGGTAGTGAGTGCGCAATGCTGAAAAACCTCTCTGATTACGCATGACATAGTGACAGAACCCGGCGTTGTCGTACGAGAACGCCCATATCGTCTTCCTGAAGCAAAGAGTGCAGAGGTGGAGCTTGAGATCAAGCGCATGCTGGATCTAGGTGTGAATGAGGAAAGTTATAGTCCCTGGTTCAGTCCAATTGTCTTGGTCTGTAAGCCGGATGGGAATTGGAGGTTTTGCAACGACTTCCGTTGACTGAATCAAGTCTCCCAGTTTGACGCCTATCTGATGCCTCGCGTGGACAACCTGCTTGAGAGGCTTAGACAAGTGAAATTTTTGACCACACTTGACATGACGAAGGGGCACTGGTAGGTTCCTTTAATGGACTCCGCGAAGGTTAAGACCGCGTTTAGCACTCCCAGTGGGCAATGGCAGTACTGGATCCTCCCATTCAGGTTAAATGGGGTGCCGGCAACTTTCCAGCATCTGGTGGACAGAGTGCTCCGGCCTCATAACACGTTTAGTGCTGCCTATTTGGATGACATTTTCATCTATTCCAGCACATGGAAGGACCACGTGCGGCAGGTGGAAACGGTATTGCGGATGCTGGGTGAAGCCGGGCTTCGAATTAATCCCATGAAGTGTTTCTTTGGATTAAAGGAGGCAAAATATTTGGGCTACCTGTATAGAAGAGAAAAATTTCTATATTAGCATAAATAGCATATTAAAATAAATAGCCATAAAAAGTAATTAAAAGTTTCTAAAACATTAGATTAAGCATAAATTAGAATGATTAAGCAAATAAGTTAAGTCAAGTAAATGGTTAACTAAAAATCAGTCATATTGCATTATTTGAAGCAGAATTGCTATTGTGGAAAAGAAGGACAGGAATGACACATAGAAACTGTCTGTACACCTGTGCGGACAAGATAGGAAGTTAAGAAAAAGGTGGCCTTGGTGGACATGTGAGAAACCAGCTGGATTGGTGAATCAGCAAAAAAGACAGCAACAGGCTTTTGCTATAAACAAGGTCACAATGATGTAATGCATGAAAGTGAAATTACTGTATTCATGTGTTAGCATAAATAAATATAGACAAATATATAAGCATTTGCCTTACTGTAGATAGAAATGCAAGTCAGGACTGCCACACAATGATTAAATAAAAGCACATACCATATTTCTTTTTTAAATTAAATCTTAGCTTCAGGCCACCATTATAACATAGTTTGAAAGGCTTAGAAAAGGAAATGACACCATAAAAGCCCAAAGATGGAAAAAGGAAAACATCTGCCCGGCCAAAGACCAATCAGAAATAAGCAAAACAGAAACTAGAGATGAACAATGGACAGTAAGAACAGGTGCAGAATGAGCTAATTGAACGAGGTCAAAGTGATAA
Organism: Polypterus bichir lapradei; assembly: GCA_026402145.1. Lineage (NCBI taxonomy): Eukaryota > Metazoa > Chordata > Cladistia > Polypteriformes > Polypteridae > Polypterus > Polypterus bichir. Next base: position 28,064,854 of record JANRMT010062825.1, on the reverse strand, counting down.
GAAATGATATATAAGTTTTGGGTTTTGAACTGTTCAGGGTTCAGCTCAATTTGGCCGTATTGGGCTGAGTCTGTGTTGTTATTTGTATTGTTTTATTGCAATAAAGTTTTAAAACTCTGTTTGCCTATCCTGAGTCCTAATAGCCTTCATTTTCAGGTAAAAAGCCTTCTGGTGACAATTTTTCACCACGACACCTGGTGGGTCGGGGTGCTGTGAAGCCACAGTACTCCAAAGTTAATGCCATATTAAACTGGCCCCATCCGAATACCAAGCGGAAAGTGCAGGCTTTCCTCGGTTTGGCCGAGTACTACCGCCGGTTTGTACCCCGGTTCTCCGAGAGAGCAGCACCCTTGACAGACTCCAAGCCCTCTTCTGTTTTCTATTGGTATTGTTATGATGACAGACACCACATGGACAAAGGTCACAGCAACTGTAAACAGAGAACAGTCAAAAAAAAAGGTCCTGTTAAGAAAGAACCAAGATGCAACCAAATTTAAATAGAATGACCAGGACAGGTGTATTTAAACAGGCAAGGGATTGTAACCATTAGACTAAGAGAGAGATTGTCAAAACCAATTTGAACCCAAGAACCATAATCAAAAAACAAAAGCAATACGTCTGGAGCAACGCATAAAGTTTTATTGGAATTCATTAAACTCTGATAATTACAGTTCTGTCTCAACAGTCACTAAGCTACTGCATAACTGATGTAATACATGTACCTTCTGGGCCCAGTCTTTGTGGCAGAGGTCGACACATAATAGCTATAGCAACATAACATTACAGTGATCAGAAGCAATCAAAACAAATGTTGAATCTTTTGAAAAATAACTAATATCCATATGAACATAAAAAAATAATTATTCACAAGGAGAAAACATTAGACAAGTCAAGAATCATGACAGGTCCCCACAGAAATCCAAATTGGCAGTCTGTAAATTACAAAAATAATAATAAAATGAGGCAAATAATACATGAAAAATATAAAATTAATGAAAAAAACTATTGGGACATTTTTCATTGAAGGGTAATAGGAGTGAAAGCCAATATATCAGCAGAATTGAATATAAGCTTGAATTTAGCAGCTGTAATGATTCACACAAACTTTGGCAGGGAATTAGAAATGCTTACAGACCACAAGCTAATCCAATATCATCTTCACTTTTCTTTCCTCACCAATTTAATGCTTTCTATGCCAGTTTTAATTCTGTTTCATTCTGTTTCTGTACATGATATAAGGAGGACTTTTAATTGAATTAATTCCCACAAGGTGTCTGGTCCTAATGGAATTTCAGAGCGTGTTTTTAAAACCTGTAGCAAACAATTAGCTGACATCTTCTGTGACATCTTGAATATCTCACTGACAGAATCTTTGATCCCTGTCTGCTACAAAAGGACAACAATTATCCCTGAGCCTATGAAAACAAAAGGAGACTTTTTGGATGACTACAGACTAGTAGCACCCTGTCTAATCGTAATAAAGTACTTTGACAGACTACTGTTGTAACACTTTTAAAACAATATTCCACATAGTCATAATAACCTTCAGTTTGCATATTATCATAACTGGTCCACAGATAATATAATATCCCTTGCACTTCATCCTTGCAAATTGGAATAACTGTTATATGCAAATGCCCAGTGTATAGATTACAGCTAAGCATACAGCACTTTAATATTATCATAGCTGACTACTACACTCCTTAACTTAGGACTCAGTTTTGCCCCCTACAACTGAATTTTTCTCCAGGTTCAATCCTGACTGCCTCGTATATTTACCGTTTTGAGTAGTGAGCTGCTCTTATTGTTAATATTACATAATAAAAACATTCATTTGATTTGCGTCTGTAACAGCCAGTGTAAATTTATAGTACTTATAAAAGTTAGCATTTTTTTTTCACTTTCATTCTCTCAGTCACGATCACGATACATACTACCCAACCCAGGGATTGAACTGGGGGACCGTTGATTACAAGCCAGCAAGTGGCAGCCTCTCCAGCAGCTCCGTGTACGACTTTATATTTCTACCTTTTTCTCTATTTTTCTCTATTTCACTGATCACTCCTATCACTTTCTTTTATGTGAACTCATTCCCTGGACACTTTTACTACTTGGACATGGATTTTTACACCCCGAGACTTGTCTATTCAAGTGGTCAACTTGAAGCGCTGAGAACAAATGCCAGTGTCGGTGCGGTTCCCTATTTACCTGACAAGGTAAGAAGGTGGTATCGTGGCAGCAGAGCCGGAGTTAAGTTAAAAACGAAGCAGCTTGCGAGGAAGTGGCGTTACAAACCTACGGTGCCTTCTGTGATCCTGGGAAATGTGAACTCAATACCAAATAAAATAGACGAACTGGCCGCGCTGGTGAAAAATGTCAGAACCTACAGAGAATGCAGTTTGTTGTGTTTTTTGCGAAACCTGGCTAACAACTACCATCCCAGATGCTAACCTGGAGCTACCAGGGTTTAGCACAGTTACAACGGACAAAGACGCAAATACCTGCGGGAAGCAGAAAGGAGGAGGACTAGCTCTCTATGTCAATACAATGTGGTGTAACTCTGGACATGTAAACGTCAAAATCTCCACTTGCTGCAGGGACATCGAACTGTTGGCCATAAGTTTGCATCCCTTTTACTTGCCCAGAGAGTTTGGACACGTCATTGTTGTTATTGTTTACATCCCTCCTCGGGCAAATGCGGAGATAGCAGGTGACGTCATCCATTCTGCAGCTGCTAAGTTACAAACGCAGTACCCCAAGTTGCTTGTGCTAATTGCTGGAGATTTTAACCATATGACACTGGACAAAACATTACCTGCCTTCTCCCAGTATGTGGATTGTAACAGCCGGGAAAATAGGACTATTAACCTACTGTATACAAACGTTAAAGACACATACAGTGCCACCCCGCTGCCTGAGCTAGGGAAAGCAGATCATAACTTGATCCTGCTTCAGCCTCACTACAAGCCAAGAGTGGAGGAACTGCCTACAACAACACACTCATTCAGGAAGTGGTCCCCTGAGACAGAGCAGGCTCTGAGAGACTGCTTTGGAACTACAGACTGGGATCTCCTGCAGGGGTCACATAGTGAGAACATTGAGGAGGTTGTTGACTGCACTACTGACTACATCAACTTCTGTATGGACATTGTAGTTCCAGCAAGAATAGTACGCTGCTATGCTAACAACAAGCCATGGATTACAAGTGACATCAAGGGCCTTTTGAACCAGAAGAAAAGGGCTTTTAAAGGCAGTGATCAGCATGAGCTCAAACGCATGCAGAAGGAACTCCGAGTCCAGCTCAGAAGGAACAGTACAGGAGAAAGCTGGAGCAGAAGTTGCAGAATAACAGCATGAAGGAAGTGTGGGATGGGATAACGATCATCACATGCTGCAGCTCGAAGCGGGGTGCCACCATCGAGAGAGATGTGAAAAGAGCAAACCAAATGAACAGCTTCTTTAACAGGTTTGACCACCCTAAGCCGCTCTCACCTCGGTGTACTGCACCCTCCACCCATCCTTCTGCTGATACCAGCATAGGAGAGACATCCCCACCCACAATTACAGCAGCCCAGGTGAGTAGAGAGCTGAGGAGACTTCATGCCAGCAAAGCAGCAGGTCCAGATGGTGTATCGCCATGACTGCTGAAGGCCTATGTGCTGGAGCTGGGGAGTCTTCTACAGCCCATCTTCAACCTGAGCCTGGAACAGGGAAGAGTCCTGAGGCTTTGGAAAACATCTTGTATCACCCCTGTCTCAAAGGTATCAAATCCTAGTGAGCTGAATGACTTCCGGCCTGTCACATGTGATGAAGACCATGGAGCGGTTGCTGCTTCACCACCTGAAGCCACAGGTCTGCCACAGCCTCAACTCTCTGCAGTTCGCATACCAGGAGAAGGTGGGAGCGGAGGATTCCATCATCTATATGCTACACGGATCCCTCTCCCACTTGGGCAGAGGCAGTGGTGCTGTAAGAATTATGTTTCTGGACTTCTCTAGCACCTTCAACACGATCCAATCTCTGCTCCTTAGGGACAAGCTGACAGAGATGAGAGTAGATTCATGCCTGGTGGCATGGATCGTGGACTATCTTACAGACAGACCTCAGTATGTGCATCTCGGGAACTGCAGATCTGACATCACCAGTGTGCACTTATGGGGCCATAGCAGTGCTGGCGACGATGACACTTAAAAAATCAATTCCAATTTTAAGAAATAGGCCTAAAGTCAGGTGAAAAAGTAAGTATGTTTATTTCTTATTGTGGATGTTATCTGACATTGTGGTCAGCAACACAGGAGCGCCGCAGAGAACTGCACTTTCTTCGGTCCTCTTCAGCCTATATACATCGGACTTCCAATACAACTCGGAGTCCTGCCACGTGCAAAAGTCCGCTGACGGCCCTGCTATCGTGGGCTGCATCAGGAGTGAGCAGGAGGAGGAGTATAGGAACCTAATCAAGGACTTTGTTAAATGGTGTGACTCAAACCACTTACACCTGAACACCAGAAAAACCAAGGAACTGGTGGTGAATTTTAGGAGACCCAGGCCCTCATGGACCCCGTGATCATCGGAGGTGACTGTGTGCAGAGGTTGCAGACCTATAAATACCTGGGAGTGCAGCTGGATGATAAGTTGGACTGGTCTGTCAATACTGATGCCCTGCGTAAGAAAGGACAGAGCCTACTATACTTCCTTAGAAGACTGGCATCCTTCAACACCTGCAATAAGATGCTGCAGATGTTCTATCAGGCGGTTGTGGTGAGTGCCCTCTTCTACGTGGTGGTGTGCTGGGGAGGCAGCATTAAGAAGAGGAACGCCTCACGCCTGGACAAACTGGGGAGGAAGGCAGGCTCTATTGTAGGCATGAAGCTGGACAGTTTGACATCTGTGGCAGAGCGATGGGCGCTCAGGAGGCTCCTATCAATTATGGAGAATCCACTGCATCCACTAAACAGTATTACCTCCAGACAGAGGAGCAGCTTCAGCGACAGACTGCTGTCACTGTCCTGCTCCACTGACAGACTGAGGAGATCGTTCCTCCCCCACACTATGCGACTCTTCAATTCCACCTGAGGGGGTAAACGTTAACATTATTCAAAGTTATTGTCTGTTTTTACCAGCATTTTTATTACTCTTTAATTTAATATTGTTCTTGTATCAGTATGCTGCTGCTGGAGTATGTGAATTTCCCCTTGGGGTGAATAATTAATCCATCTATCTATCTATCTATCTATCTATCTATCTATCTATCTATCTATCTATCTATCTATCTATCTATCTATCTAT